>CM045729.1:78574049-78671549 GCA_024760905.1 Plotosus lineatus
TAACAAGCTTTAGCATGACAAAACAAAGGACCTTCAAAATCTAAACAGTATTTCGCCACTCTACCACATTCTCTTTTCATTTCTTCTTTGCCTCTTCGGAGCAGGCAGGCACGATGACGTAATGGTTCTCACATCCACCGCACTCACTGGGTTTGAATCCCAGGCTCTGAAATTTCTGCGTGGAGTTAGCATTTTCTCTCCATGCTAATATGGGTTTCCTCTAGGTCTTCTGGTTTCCTTCTACAGTCCAAAGACACCCAGATTAGGCTAATTGCCTGTTCCACCTTGCCCCTAATTGTGTATGCAAGTGGGAATGGTTGTGTGTGCTTGTTGCCCTGCGATGCTCTGGCAAGCTACTTTACTCAGTGCCTGCTGAATCTTGAAGTAGTTAGCACAAACACCTCAATGCAAGAAAGTCCTGGGTTCGATTCCTGGGCTCAAAGCGTTTCTATGTGAAGTTTGCATGCGTTCCTCATACATGCATGGGTTTCCTCTGGGTACTCTGGTTTCCTCCCATGGTCCAAAGATATGCATATTCAGATAATCAGTTGTTCCAAATTGTCCCAGGGGCAAAGTGGGAATGATTGTATATTGGCCCTGCAATGGATTGGTGATCAGGATGTATCCCACCTTCACCCAGCCACATGACCTGATAAGATTGGAGAGTGAGTGAGTGAGTGAGTGAGTGAGTGAGTGAGTGAGTGGGTTTAGTGGGTGGGTGGGTGAGTGAGTGAGTGAGTGGGTTTAGTGGGTGGGTGGGTGAGTGAGTGAGTGAGTGAGTGAGTGAGTGAGTGAGTGAGTCAGTGAGTGAGTGAGTGAGTGGGTTGAGTGGGTGGGTGAGTGGGTGAGTGAGTGAGTGAGTGAGTGAGTGAGTGGGTAAGTGGTGAGTGGTGGTGGTGGTGAGTGAGTGAGTGAGTGGGTAAGTGGTGGTGAGTGGTGAGTGAGTGAGTCGGTGGTGAGTGAGTGAGTGGGTGAGTGGTGGTGAGTGGTGGTGAGTGAGTGGGTGGGTGGGTAAGTGGTGAGTGGTGAGTGAGTGAGTCAGTGAGTGAGTGAGTGAGTGGGTTGGTGGGTGGGTGAGTGGGTGGTGGTGAGTGAGTGAGTGGTGGTGGTGAGTGAGTGGGTGGGTGGGTAAGTGGTGAGTGAGTGGTGAGTGAGTGAGTGGTGGGTGGGTGAGTGGGTGGGTGGTGAGTGAGTGAGTGAGTGGGTTGAGTGGTGGTGGTGGTGAGTGAGTGAGTGGTGAGTGGGTGGGTGGTGGGTGGTGGTGAGTGGTGAGTGAGTGGTGAGTGAGTTTAGTGGGTGGGTGGGTGGGTGAGTGAGTGACTGGGTTGAGTGGATGGGTGAGTGGTGAGTGGTGAGTGGGTTTAGTGGGTGGGTGAGTGGTGGTGAGTGGGTTGAGTGGGTGGGTGAGTGGTGGTGAGTGGTGGTGGTGAGTGGTGAGTGAGTCAGTGAGTGAGTGAGTGAGTGGGTGGGTTTAGTGGGTGGGTGAGTGAGTGAGTGAGTGAGTGAGCGAGCGAGTGACCGAGAGGGCAGATGGGTGGATGGGTGGGTGAGTGAGTGAGTGAGTGAGTGAGTGAGTGAGTGGGTGGGTGAGTGAGTGAGTGAGTGAGTGAGTGAGTGAGTGGATGGGTGGGTGAGTGAGTGAGTAAGTGAGTGAGTGAGTGGATGGGTGGGTGAGTGAGTGAATGAGTGAGTGAGTGAGTGAGTGAGTGAGTGAGTGAGCGAGCGAGTGACCGAGCGGGCAGATGGGTGGATGGGTGGGTGAATGAGTGAGTGAGTGAGTGAGTGAGTGAGTGAGTGGGGGGGGGAGTGAGTGGTGGTGAGTGGTGAGTGAGTGGATGGGTGGGGGAGTGAGTGAGTAAGTGAGTGAGTGAGTGGATGGGTGGGTGAGTGGGTGAGTGGATGGGTGGGTGAGTGAGTGAGTGAGTGAGTGAGTGAGTGAGTGGATGGGTGGGTGAGTGAGTGAGTGGATGGGTGGGTGAGTGGTGAGTGAGTGGTGAGTGGATGGGTGGGTGGGTGAGTGAGTGAGTGAGTGGGTGGGTGGTGGTGAGTGGTGAGTGGTGAGTGGTGGTGAGTGAGTGGGTGGGTGAGTGGGTGGGTGAGTGGTGAGTGGTGAGTGGGTTGAGTGAGTGGTGAGTGGTGAGTGGTGAGTGAGTGAGTGAGTGAGTGGGTGGGTGGGTGGTGGTGGTGGTGAGTGGTGGTGAGTGGTGAGTGAGTTTAGTGGGTGGGTGGGTGGGTGAGTGAGTGACTGGGTTGAGTGGATGGGTGAGTGGTGAGTGGTGAGTGGGTTTAGTGGGTGGGTGGTGGTGAGTGAGTGGGTTGAGTGGGTGGGTGAGTGGTGAGTGAGTGGTGAGTGAGTGAGTGAGTCAGTGGTGAGTGGTGAGTGAGTGAGTGGGTGGGTTTAGTGGGTGGGTGGTGGTGAGTGGTGGTGAGTGAGTGAGTGAGCGAGCGAGTGACCGAGAGGGCAGATGGGTGGATGGGTGGGTGAGTGAGTGAGTGAGTGAGTGAGTGAGTGAGTGGGTGGGTGAGTGAGTGAGTGAGTGAGTGAGGGAGTGAGTGGATGGGTGGGTGAGTGAGTGAGTAAGTGAGTGAGTGAGTGGATGGGTGGGTGGGTGAGTGAATGAGTGAGTGAGTGAGTGAGTAAGTGAGTGAGTGAGTGGATGGGTGGGTGAGTGAGTGAATGAGTGAGTGAGTGAGTGAGTGAGTGAGTGAGCGAGCGAGTGACCGAGCGGGCAGATGGGTGGATGGGTGGGTGAATGAGTGAGTGAGTGAGTGAGTGAGTGAGTGAGTGGGTGGGTGAGTGAGTGAGTGAGTGAGTGAGTGAGTGAGTGAGTGAGTGGATGGGTGGGTGAGTGAGTGAGTAAGTGAGTGAGTGAGTGGATGGGTGGGTGAGTGAGTGAGTGGATGGGTGGGTGAGTGAGTGAGTAAGTGAGTGAGTGAGTGGATGGGTGGGTGAGTGAGTGAGTGGATGGGTGGGTGAGTGAGTGAGTGAGTGAGTGAGTGGATGGGTGGGTGAGTGAGGGAGGAAGTGAGTGAGTGAGTGAGTGAGTGGATGGGTGGGTGAGTGAGTGAGTGGATGGGTGGGTGAGTGAGTGAGTGAGTGGGTGGGTGGGTGAGTGAGTGAGTGTTTGGAGCATTTACAGTCTCTTCCTCTAAACCAAATACAGACAGTGTATTTTGAGACCTGGATCTCAAAATACATGGTACGTGAGATCTCAAGGCGTACTGCGCACTCACTGATCCCCAGGCACTTGCTTCAGATTTCATTTGCATTTCTGATCATGATCTTATCACCTAATCATTTGCAGACGTCACCACGTCTCCAGAGTGGCTATGTTTGATCTTACGGCACCGGCAGAACCTGATAGGGGTCCCTCGTATAAAAAAAAGAAAGAAAGAAAGAAAGAAGTAAAGACAGGTGTGGAAAAAAAAAAAGAAAAAGAAAGGCCTGCCAGGGCAAGGATGTTTGCATGCAATGGACAGAGTTGTCAGCATGCAGAGATTGTGAGGTCTTGATCTTGGCTGTCAGTACTGCAGGCTATAAGCTGCTCCACTTATTTTACAGGAGATGTGAGAAGTGCTGACTTGACAAAACATGCTCGAGCTTTTTAATAAGATTAATAGATTAAAGAGACAGTGGCGCTACGACAACCATATTACACCTTTAAGGTTATAAACCTGAAAAAGCGGTAAACTTTTGAGTGATAAACAAATGAGTCTGAGATGTTCTCCTAGCAACTCATGGTGACAGTACAGCAGTTCCTCACTGGGTTCCTACCAGCTTATCAAAACATTTGTTCCCTTGCTGTGAAACAAAATGCAACACTGATTAATTTGACGCCTGAATTTTTTATTCTTGGCTGTGAACTTTGCATTCATGTCCCTTGGCGAAAGCACATTATTTAGAACTTGCAACTCATTATCCAAAACTAACTACCAGACAGATATGCAATTATAATTTGTGCTTTTTTTTTTTTTTTTTTTATCTCCCCACATATTTTCAAGGCAACACAGTATTCAGACATCCAGACATTTTAAAGCAACAGCATCGCGTGGATAATGCTACCCTACTGAATATTGATTTTTGCCAGAATACATTCAACTTTGCCTAATCAAATCAGATAGTTTTGCTATAGAACTGACAGTTGACGGGTTTTGAATATTCCATAGTGTGAGTGCTCTTTTTATATTCCAGCAAATCCACCCAAAAGTTTTATCCTCGTGATATCTTATACAGTATTACTTGGAGTTTTTTCATTCATTTTCTTAAGATTTTTAATCCTAATTAGGGCAGCCGTCTTCGTCGACTCTGTGATGATGGCGGGTAACACCCTGTACAGCTCACTAGTTTTCTAGGACCAAAACACACAACAGTTTACACTTGAACTCACACCTATTTGTGATTTGGATCAGCCAATAAGCTTATCATGCATGTTTTTGGACTGCAGGAGGAAACCCACGCCAGAAAGGGAAGAACGTGCAAATTCCACACAGAATCCCCGAAGTCTGGGACCGTCCTTCTGTGAGACGGACATGCTAACCATTGCGCCATCATGCCAACATTACGTAAACAGAAGTAAATTGCGTTAGTGCATAGCACAGCCGCCTCACAGCAAGAAGGCTCAAGTCTCAGCCTCGGCAAGGCCATTTCTGTGTGGCGTCTGCATGTTCTCTGCATGCCGGCATGGGTTGCAGTTCAAGAGACATACACAGTGAGCTAACCGGTTTTTCAACTTGCCCCTAGATGTGAGCTTGAGTGTGAATAGTTGTGTGGGTTAGCCCTGCAATAGACTGTTTATAGTTTTAGCTGTTTATAGTGTCCTGCAGCTTCATCCATTGTTGGCTGAGATAGACTCCAGCCACCCGACAATCCTGAAGGGATTAAGAGGTTTCAGCAAATAAATTAAAAAAATAATCCTAGAGTACTTTGTTTTTAACGACAATTAAATATAGGATATAAAATTATAATAGATAGGATATAATATTATAATAAATAGGATATAATATTATAATAAATAGGATATAAAAGTATAATAAATGGGATATAATATTATAATAAATAGGATATAATATTATAATAAATAGGATATAAAATTATAATAAATGGGATATAATATTATAATAAATAGGATATAACATTATAATAAACAGGATATAATATTATATAATAAATAGGATATAATATTATAATAAATAGGATATAATATTCTAATAAACAGGATATAATATTATAATAAATAGGATATAATATTATAATACATAGGATATAATATTATAATAAATAGGATATAATATTATAATAAATAGGATATAATATTATAATAAATAGGATAAAAAATTATAATAAATGGGATATAACATTATAATAAACAGGATGTAATATTATAATAAATAGGATATAATATTGTTGTGTAGTTCATCATTTTGAAATCTCGGTTATTTTTGAGAAATCATTTCTACTATACTTTGGATATGTTGCGGTTTGAGTATGCGTTAACCGACCGTACTGTCCATTACGCATCAGAGAAAAGAAAATGCGGGCTGTAGTAAAATAAAAAGCGAGATTTAACACATCGTTGAACCGAGAAGAGACAAGCCGTAACCGAAGAACTTCTTTGGAACTCGATCAAATTGATCCGTCCTGTTTGGCACCGGCCTTCACAGGGGAGTGCTGCGGTATGCACCATTCGATTTAGATCTAATCATGGCTGCTGTCATACTTCTGACAAAACGGCCCCGTTGCAGATTGATCTAATGTTCAACAAGCCGCGCAGAACGTGCGGATGGAGAGGAGAGGGAGAAGTGAGGACTTGAGAAATGGCTCTTTTATCAAGACTAAAGTGGTGGTTGATCGATGAGTCAGGATTAAAGAGATTCAGATGTTGGCTATGCTCGAGAGACAAATCATGGGAGGCTGTCAGGATTGGTTTTGCAGCAGTTTGTGTATAGAAACTTTCTGATGTTTTAAACTCAAAGTGATGTGAGAAGAGAACGTAGTTAAATGGTTCACGGTTTTATTAGCAGTCTATATTTAATGATTAATGCAGAGACAAAATTAGTAATTGGGCTGCCATGGCGACAGGAAGACAAGAAAGGGGCACAGTGGCGGCGTGTTGAGCGCATTCACCTCGCAGCAAAAAGGTCCTGAGCTCGAGCTTTATGGTTGGCGCGGATGTTTCTGAGTGGAGTCTGCATGATGTCACTGTGCTTGTGTAAGTTTACTCTGGACG
Source organism: Plotosus lineatus (assembly GCA_024760905.1). Classification (NCBI taxonomy): domain Eukaryota; kingdom Metazoa; phylum Chordata; class Actinopteri; order Siluriformes; family Plotosidae; genus Plotosus; species Plotosus lineatus. The sequence goes on from CM045729.1 coordinate 78,580,277, forward strand.
CGCTCTAGGAAATTAACCCCTTTTAGTCCATTTTAATCCATACTTTCCATATTTTCATACATACATACATACATACATACATACATACATACATACATACATACATACTTTCCATACATACATACATACATACATACTTTCCATACATAAATATTTTCCATACATACATACATACATACTTTCCATACATACATACATACTTTCCATACATACATACATACTTTCCATACATAAATATTTTCCATACATACATACATACATACTTTCCATACATAAATATTTTCCATACATACATACATACTTTCCATACATACATACTTTCCATACATACATACATACTTTCCATACATAAATATTTTCCATACATACATACATACTTTCCATACATAAATATTTTCCATACATACATACATACTTTCCATACATACATACATACTTACATACATACATACATACATACATACTTTCCATACATAGATACTTTCCATAAATACATACATACATACATACATACATACATACTTTCCATACATATATACATACTTTCCATACATACATATTTTCCATACATACATACATACTTTCCATACATACATACTTTCCATACATACATACATACTTTCCATACATAAATATTTTCCATACATACATACATACTTTCCATACATACATACTTTCCATACATACATACATACTTTCCATACATAAATATTTTCCATACATACATACATACATTCCATACATACATACTTTCCATACATACATACATACTTTCCATACATAAATATTTTCCATACATACATACATACTTTCCATACATACATATTTTCCATACATACATACTTTCCATACATACATACATACTTTCCATACATACATACTTTCCATACATACATACATACTTTCCATACATAAATATTTTCCATACATACATACATACTTTCCATACATACATACTTTCCATACATACATACATACTTTCCATACATAAATATTTTCCATACATACATACATACTTTCCATACATACATACATACTTTCCATACATACATACTTTCCATACATAAATATTTTCCATACATACATACATACTTTCCATACATACATACTTTCCATACATACATACATACTTTCCATACATAAATATTTTCCATACATACATACATACTTTCCATACATACATACATACTTTCCATACATAAATATTTTCCATACATACATACATACATTCAAACATACATACATACTATCCATACATGCATACATACTTTCCATACTTAGGAATAGGAATGACCTAAAAATCTGAGCAGGAGCTCATAACTATATTGACGGAACAGTTTTCAGATCATTATATATAATTATTCATGGGCAGTGGTGGCCGAGTGATATAGGCCGCTGGATCGCTGATCCAACGGTTGGGGGTTCGAGTCCCACTCTCCACAAGGTTGTCACTGTCCCCCCCCCCCCCCCCCCCCCCTACGGTGAGAGGTTCATGTAAAAGAACCATTGCTGACTTTCGACAAGAGTAGCTGCAAAGCCGTCAGTGTGTTTTCGCCCTGCAAGCTGACCTGGCGAGCTGTCCATGGTGTATTCTGCCCTCGTCCGGATGGGCGCCAGCCTCCCCGCGACCCTAATTAGGAGTAAGTGGTTGCAGAAAATGAATGAATGAGAGTCACTCACTTTCTCGCTCGTTTGCGAAAACTGCTTAATTCTATTACTAGGGAGGCTGGAGCCTATCTCAGCCAAGAGGGTGGCAAAGACATAGTACACCAGGAACAGCTCGCCGACTATCATATAGGTAACATATACACAGTTGTTTGTACTCACACCCACGGTCGATTCGGAATCGCCAGTTAGCCTAATGTGCATGGCTTTGGGCTGTGGGAGGTAAATGAAGTACCCAGAAGAAACCTATTCAAGCAGAGTATGCGCAACAGAACATTAATTAATAAATAATAATTAATAATTAAATACTATATATGCAGTAAAACCTCCGCTGACGAACGCTTAAGCTCACGAACTTTTCGCCTCAAGAACATTAAATTTGCGAGCATATAGTCTCTGCTGACGAACTAGTTTTCGGCGGACGAAACAAACCACGCGGTCAAACAGCGCCACGGTGGCGGCCACGAGAAGCTGATGCACGCTCACGGCGTCACAGTTCGTCACCCCCTTTCTTTGAGTGCGGACATGGTTTGTGTTTGATAGACATTTTGGACCATATTAAGTGTACTTTTGCTATTATGGGACCGAAAAAGACCCCACCACAGGCGGAGATCATTGAAAAACACGAACGAGGTGTGCGTTTGTGTGACCCAGCGTCCCAGTACCAGTACGCTAAGTCTACCATTGCTCCCATCCTTAAGAACAAGGAAGCTATTAAGGGTGCGTGTGTGGCTAAGGGTGTTTCCAAACAGTAGGCGTTTCCAAACTCTCCTTCCAAACAGTAAGTCCCTCCCTCCCTCCTCCTCCCACTCCATTCCATCAAGCCATCAACTACCATCACAAAGGTAAATAAAACCACTTTATTATACAGTACAGTTTATTTCTTTAATTACAATACAATAGCACATTTATTATACATAAAATAAGGTATATTTTTGTGTAGTTTTAAGGCTTATTTAGTAGAAAATTATGTTTTATGGGGACCTGGGAACGGATTATTCTCATTTTAATGGTTTCTTATGGGAAATAAATGTTCGGAAGACGAACTTTTCACCTCACACACACTTTCTGGGAACCAATTATGTTCGTGAGCTGAGGTATCACTGTATATATTTATATTTATACTTGATTATAATAATAATAATTTAATTGTATTTTAAGCATACTTTTAACGGTATACTGAGGCTTGACTTCAGATAAAAAACTAAAGGGAGGGCGCTCAGGGAGTGCATGGTACCCTCCGCCCTGCAACATGGATAATGTGGTCCTGTATGGGTTCTGGTTTTAATTACTCATCTCGCAATGTGCTCATTTGTGAGGGGTGTGACGACTTTAGTGAAAAAAATCTGAAGGATTTACGAGATAGCTGAAATTTAACCTTTGAAGGACACTTGAGGTCAAAGGTAACTGTCTCAGCTGAAGATCCCCCATATGGCTTCCAATTAGTGTTCTATAGAAATGTCATAGCAAGTCTATCAACACTCGTTTCAGAGTTGTACGTGCTTTGCGTCAACAAATTTGTGACCTTGCTCTGACATTTCAATAGTTTTGGGACTCAGATAGGGTAGTGTCCCCACAAAGACTGGAAAAATCCATGCAGTGGTGTGGTCAGCATTTTGTTCACAAACAAAACAATAAGGCAGAGGCTACCTGTATGGCATCGTATGGGATTTATTTTTTGCTATTCATACGGCAATCCTTTTGAGCATGTGCGTTGACGCGCCACCTACTGGAAATGATGTGAATAATTCTGTCGTATGTTTCGCAGACGATACCCGTATAACCCTAACCATAACCCCTAACCTTTAACCCTAACCCTGATGAAAATTTATCCTCGATATGGAAGGCATGTTCTTCCTTTGCCATTTTGACCACATGACTGACGTCAGCTCACGCATGTGCAAAATCTTCTTATCGAGATGCCGTATGAATTGCAAAACCTCGTAGGAATACGGTGCTGTACAGGTACTGTAGTCACTTCGAAAAAAAAAACCCAACCGGTTTATATTTGAGTATGAAACGGTATTTTAATCACTGCCCTGTGACACTGTGAGACAAGAGATGGCTATGGATATGTGAGTGTTAAATAAAACGAGAGTGAAGAATAAGTTTTGCATGCTAGTGAAAAACATGTTGTGTCTGGAATGAATCAGCGAGATCATAACTTGTTTGAAATGACCAATTACACGGTTCACCCATGTACACAACACGGCCAGCGCTGCCTCCGCACAAACGCCAGTCCCATCATGTTGATAATGGAAGCCAGTCGAGGCCTTTAGAGAGAAAGGTTAATTTAGAACTGTAAAGTATTCTCGCTTGCCTGTCTGTGGGAGTTTCAATGTTTTTCCCTTAAAAAGGGGGAAGAGCAAAACTATCGAAAGAACATCTGAGGAACTGAATTTTCTAAGAACATTTACAGCAATCATGAAAATGAATATATCATCACCCAAATTTAATTTCATTCCCAGCTTTCTGCGAGCAATTTAGACCAGGCGGTATGATGGGCGAGTGTGTATAACAGTTAAGAACACATGGGACGAAGACTCGAAATGTGAACTCATCCAGATGGAACACAGGGGAGAAGGAGACTATATATGCTGAATGCTTTAATTCACCGTCGAAGACACCCCCCCCCCCCCACACACACACACACACACACACACAGCATCAAGCTCTACTGTGTTCATCCAGATGGCAGATCTATTTTGATTAGTTTTGTTAAGATCAGGCAAAGGGAAAGAACATCTTTTGACTTCTATGGAATTTTTGTGCACAGTTCTCTTGTTAAATAGATTTTCTGGTCAATGTGGTCAGACCTATAATCACTGTTCTGCTTTTCTGAGGTTCACAGCGGCACTTGTTCTGCTTTCGTTTATAGCAGTTGTAATTTTCAGTTTGGTTTACACCATCATCATTTTTGTTCGGTACTTTCGCTCAAAAATAAGGTTTTGCAAAGGTGCACCTGCACCTTTTGGAAGGTATGAAGTCACTTATATATATATATATATATATATATATATATATATATATATATATATATATATATAAACAAAAATAAAAGGACAGGACAAAGACTTTCTATTGAAACTCCATTTATCACTACAGATCTGTTTCGAGGGGTGGTGAAACCATCCTCTCTCTTCAGGTGATTATAGAAGAATATAATCTATAATATCTATAATCACCTGAAGAGAGAGGATGGTTTCACCACCCCTCGAAACAGATCTGTAGTGATAAATGGAGTTTCAAGAGAAAGTCTTTGTCCTGTCCTTTTATTTTTGTTATTTGCTCTACCAAAAAGTATTGAGCACTCTCCTACGGAAGGATCTACTCAGAAAATCCTCTCTCTCTCTCTCTATATATATATATATATATATATATATATATATATATATATATATATATATCACATTCATTCATTCCTTCAATTTCTGAACCACTTAATCCTAATTATGGTCATGGGGAGGCTGGTGCCCATCTCAGCCGACTCCTGGCAAGGGCAGGGTACACCCTGGTCAGCTTGCCAGGCCATTGCAGGGCCAACATTCACACAACTATTCACACCTAGGGGAGATTTGAAAGGGCCAATGAACCTACCGTGCATGTTTTTGGACTGTGGGAGGAAACCAGAGTACCAGGAGGAAACCCACGCAAGAACGAGGAGAACATGCAAACTCCACACAGAAATGCCCAAGCTGGGAATGGAACCCAGGACCTTCTTGCTGTGAGGCGGCCATGCTAACCACTACACCACTGTGCCACATACATACATATATACTTACATATATGTGTGTGTGTGTGTGTGTGTGAATGTGTTTATTAAACAGATACACGTATTTATAAGTACAGGTGATATGGTTGGATGGTCATAAATATATGTACAGTATAACCTGTAAATATATAGATTAATAATGCAGAAATTCATAATATTGCTAATTAGGGTCACAAGGAGGCGGTTGCCCATCTCAGCAAACTCTAGGTGAAGATTAGGTACACCCTGAACGGCTAACACACATTCAACCATTCACACTCAGACCTAGGAGCAATTTGAAACCCATGGTTAAGCTACCGTGCATGTTTTTGTGACTGGGGGAGGAAACCAGAGCACCAGGAGGAAACACCTTCAAGCACTCCTCTCAGAAAGGGCTGATACCAGGAATCAAACCTGGGGCTTCCGTGCTGTGAGGCGGACATTCTTCTTTTCCTTTCGGCTTTTCCCTTCAGGGGTCGCCACAGCGAATCATCTGCCTCCATCTCACCCTATCCTTTGCATCTTCTTCTCTGACACCAACGGCCTTCATGTCCTCCTTCACCACATCCATGAATCGTCTCTTTGGTGCTGTGAGGCGGACATGCAAACCATATTTCTGTAATAATTAATGCAAATTAACAATTATTCATTGATGGCAATGTGGATATTGCTGAACATTTTCTGAGGCGGACTATCACTAAGTCCCTCAAACAGAATTGAGACTCGAAGGCAAGAAGTTCTTAAGTCGCATTTTCCAAAAATGAGATGACACTAAAGCCATAAAGTAGAGTGTGAAAAAATCTCTAGAGTCAAAAGCCATAAAGTGGAGTAGAGTCAAAAATCTCTAAATTAAAGTACTCAAGTCTTCAATTCGACAGTTCCTGAATCTGCTAAATTTTTGTACAGGAAATAAAAATGTGCCAAAAAAGGGATTTGTAGGGAAAAAGTACCCATGTAAGGCAGTGGTGTCCTGGTGGTAAAGGTGCTGAATCACTGATCCCAAGGTTAGAGATTCAAGCCCCACTCTCAACAGGTTGTCACTGTCCCCCAGTGCAACTAACTGGGTTATCAAAGGCCGGCCATGTCTCTCACTGTCTCTGGTGTGAGGCTGTAAAAGAACCATTGCTGACTTTCTGCAAGAGTAGCTGCATAGCTATCAGCATGTTACTGTCCTGCGATGGCCCGTTGAGCTGTCCAGGGTGTTCTCTACCTTTGCCCGGAGTCGGCTGGAATGGGTGCCAGCCTCCCCATGACCCTAATTAGGATTAGCCCTTTAACGCCCAGCAGGACCATATGGTCCTCTTTCAAAAAATGCTTAATAACTACTAGAGGCATTGTACTCAGTGCTGCTGCCATACACAACGTGGTCTATACTTGTTGTGGCATTGCCTGATGCAACACAGCTTGGTACCACATACCTCAGACGGCTGTGAGACGACATAGCATACTGCATAGCAACAGTGACTGTGTGGCTATCAGAAACTGAGTGAAACGGTATTGGTGTGGTAAAAGTACCGAAGTCCATGGATTTTATGATAATAAGTACTGAAGTCCATATGTTTTCATGGCAAAAGTACCAAAGCCTGAAAGTTATTTTCTTGTTTTCTTTTCATAATAAATCATTATTTTTCCACAAAAATGTGTCTACTTTGTATAACCCCTGGGACTGGTAGCAGATGCCACTGAATGTTATCTTTTTAAAAAGTATCTACAGCTTGTTTTCAAAACTTTTACCCTTAATATCTCAGAAGTATTATTTTGTCACTAAAGTACTTCTTGCACCAAGGTCATCAATTTTTATATCCACCGAGCCTTTCATTTATCATTTTCTTAACCGCTTCATCCTAATTAGGTTCTCGGGGAGGCTGGCACCCATCTCAGGCGACTCTGGGCAAGGGCGGCGTACACCCTGGACAACTCGCCAGGCCATTACAGGGCCAACACTCACACAACCATCCATACTCACACTCACACCTAGGGATGATTTGGAACACCCTCCACCAAGCCTTTAGTTTTAGTATATACTACACAGAAGCATCAATCAAACAAAATACAACAAGTTCTTCACTGTTAACTCTGTACACTGTTAGTTGATTTAAGCTTTAGGCTGAATTTGCATCATTAATAATTATGTACCAAATGCAGGGTGGGTGTCTCTGACATCCAAAGAGTCAGAGGTGCATAATTGTTTTAGTATATATGACATCGGAATCCCTGGGCAAGGTCTTCATCACACATGTGCCTCTACCCACCCTGCAGTATAAATGGGTAATAGTTAGTCAGGTAGCCTGCTATGCACGAGTATTTCATCCAGGAGGAGTGCAACAAAGGGTTTACTTTTTCCAAAATTAAAGTATGTTGTACTCCCAAAAGATGTTCAACATATATTACAGGAAACAAGAATAATACATTTAAATGAGATTTTTATCATTTATATTTACATTATTTAAATATTTACTCATGGCACTAAGGCAGGTCATGTGCTGAGCCGGCTAATTGCTCTGTATAGGTCTGTTCACCCTACTTATTCAGAAATGAAAGCAAAGAGTAGTCCATTAAGATGTTCTAGTCTATACTACAGGAAGCACAAGAATCTTCTTCTTCTTTTCCTTTCAGCTGTTCCCTTCAGGGGTCGCCACAGCAAATCATCTGCCTCCATCTCACCCTATCCTCTGCATCTTCTTCTCTTACACCAACTACCCTCATGTCCTTCACCACATTCATAAATCTCCTCTTTGGTCTTCCTCTAGGCTTTCTGCCTGGTAGTTCCAACCTCAACATCCTACTACCAATATATTACACCCAAAGAGAACCTCAACATGTTCATCCTGCTACCTCCAGCTCTGCCTCCTGTCTTTTCCTCAGTGCCACTGTTTCTAAACCATACAACATCGCTGGCCTCAACACCATCTTGTACACTTTTCCTTTCATTCTTGTCGATACCTTCCTATCACACATCACACTGGATACTTTTCTCTAACCATTCCAACCTGCCTGCATATGCTTCTTCACCTCTTTTCCACACTCTCCATTGCTTTGGACTGTAACATACTAAAATGTGTTTTTGGAGTGCCACCCCCAAAAGCATGACATGATCACATTGCTTTCTTCATGTGACTATAACATAATGTGAGTGTCCACCATTTAGATTCAAATATTATTCAAACATTATTCCATCAGAATTATGATTTTTAATCCTATGGACCAATAATTCCTGTTTAGCATATAACATTCTTTATCTTGAGATAGCAAACCAATCAGATTGCACCAGAAGTACAAACATAACCAGATGGGTCATTCTCTGAAACTGGATTAAACTTAATATTTGATATTTGGGCATAATATTTTCAAAAAACTATAAAGAATTAATAGATCAATTCCTGTCCCAAACATATCACATGTACGCATACAACAAGATATGGACCCCTTCAATTCTCCGACCAGCCACATCTCTGAGACGATCATCTAACTGAGCTATCGTCTAGCTGGTAGCCATGTCTACATCCACAAGTACTGTGAGCTTCATGTGTTTTGACTTTTCCAGTGCATTCAACATCATGAGGCCAACCCTCCCGGGTGAGAAGCTGACAGCGATGTAGGTGAATACCTCTCTTGTGTCCTGGATTATAAGACTACCTGACTGGAAGCCCACTGTATGTGCGCCTGCAGCACTGCATGTCAGACACAGTGGTCAGCAACACAGGAGTACCACAAGGTACTGTCCTCTCCCCTTTCCTCTTCACCCTCTACCCAGCAGACTTCAGCTACTGCACAGAGACCTGCCATCTTCAGAAGATTTCTGATGATTCTGCTGTAGTTGGATGTATCAATGGAGGTGATGAAATAGACTATTGAGCTTCTGTTTGTCACATGGTGTGAGCAGAATCATCTGCGGCTTAATGTGACAAACTCGAACACACTGTATGTGGATTTTAGGAGATATAGACAATATTGAACAATACCACTGACATACTAGTATATATATGTATAATCGTTCATCATCATAATTTTCTCATTTTCTGTAACTGCTTAATCCTCACAGGGAGGCCAGCGCCCATCCCAGTCGACTCCAAGCGAGGGCAGAGTACACCCTACACAGGCCATCACAGGGTGGAAACAGCTACTCTTGTCGAAAGTCAGGAATGATTCTTTTACATCAACCTCACATAATAGACAATGAGAGACATGGTCCGCCTTTGATAACCCAGTTAGCTGCACTGGGGGTACAGTGACAACCCGTGGAGAGTGGGGCTTGAACCCCCAATCTAAGAATCAGTGATCCAGCATCTTTACCACCAGGCCATCACTGCCCTATACACACACACACACACAGAGACACACACACACACACACACACACACACACACACACACACACACACACACACACACATATATATATATATATATATATATATATATATATATACAATAAAAATAATAAAAGGACAGGACAAAGACTTTCTATTGAAACTCCATTTATCATATTTATCACTACAGATCTGTTTCGAGGGGTGGTGAAACCATCCTCTCGCTTCAGGTGATTATAGAAGATAAGATTCTTCTATAATCACCTGAAGAGAGAGGATGGTTTCATCACCCCTCGAAACAGATCTGTAGTGATAAATGGAGTTTCAATAGAATAGTTTGTCCTGTCCTTTTATTATTTTTATTGTTATTTGCTCTACCAAAAAGTATTGAGCACTCTCCTACGGAAGGATCTACTCAGAAAATCCTATATACACACACACACACACACACATATATATATATATATATATATATATATATATATATATATATATATATATACAGGGATCCCTCGCTACTTCGTGCTTCAATTCATGCGGCTTCAGTGCATCATGTTTTGTTTTTTGTTTTTTTTTTAATATTCATAGAATTAGAAAATAAGGAAATTAAGAATTGAGGAAAAGTTAAGGAAAATGCCGCAAAAACAAGGACAATTATGCATATATATATATATATATATATATATATATATATATATATATATATATATATATATATATATATATACATATATATATATATATATATATTTAAACAAACACAAACCAAAAAACAACCCAAAACCTCCCATCAAAACTACTTACATTTTTGTGAGGTGCTCATCTGAGTGTGTTCACGCATGTCTGTTTGTGTGTATTTATATTTTATTTCCATCTTATGCATTATTTTTGAATGTTTCATTGTTATTATAAGCATTTATAGCGTTGAATATGTATTTATTGATATTTCTGTATAAGCACATATACATGTACGTATACTTATATACTTCACTACGTGAAGCTGTAATTAATTTATTCACCAAAAACAACTGGGGTAAATTTGGGGTCGATATGTGAATGAATTTGAAGATGAATTTGGTCTCCATACAAATTTCTTCATGTTTATTACTAAATCAAGTGCAGGCATGTGCAAGAAGTAGTTTCTTCACCATCTTTGTAACAATGGATCATGAATTTATTGTCTATATAAAGGGTGTCAACGGGTTTATAGGAGAGTGTCGGGTCGAGCTTTGAGGGCAAAGTCCGCATCATCTCTCCCAGGCCACGAACGCTCCTGCCCGGCTCGGATGGGCCGCGAACCCGCCCGTACGTTCTTGGAGGTTACTGGACTACGTGGGAATATAGAGATTGTGAATTTATTTTTCGATGCTACACAATTCGTTTTATTTTAGCTGGATGGTGTAGTTATACAGTGGTACCTCAATTTACGAAATTAATCCATTCCGGAAGTGGTTTCGTAACCTGGACTTTTCGTAAGTTGAACCGCATTTAACAGGTAAAACGTGTAATTCATTCCAAAGCCCCCAGTACTACACCCTAAACCCTTTAAAAATTATAAAAGTATACCTTTGAAGGCCTCCTTCTGCTTCAATATCGTACCGATGGTGGACGGGTTTGGCCATATTCCTTTGTGATATCACTCAACCGCATGCAACAAGCCCGCTTCTTCTTTTCACTTGCACCAGGAATCACACTTGTGTGTGTGTGTGTGTGTGTGTGTGTGTGTGTGTGTGTGTGTGTGTGTGTGTGTGTGTGTGTGTGTGTGTGTGTGTGTTCGTTCGCATGTGTTGACCATGTCTTCTTAGCAGAGTTATAATCTTACAAATGTTTATGCAAGGTTAAAACCCTGAGGCAAAAAATAAAGTTGCAATAAGCACACTCAAAAAACTCATAAAACAACAGTAATTCTGTACTTTACACGAAAAGCATTATAGGAGATGCAGCTCCATAATAGCCAATAGGAGGGAGCTGCATCATCTCTCCTAGCCAATGAGAGGCCAGCGGGGCGGGATGTTGGGAGATCAAAATGGGAGAGCATGTTGGGAGAGCAACTCGTGCATTGTTTGAATTTTTGAGATGGTGCTTTTGTAACCAAAAATTTTGTGTCCCAAAATTTTAGCAAAATGTTTTTTGTAACCTGGATTTTTCGTTTGCTGGGGCTTTCATAAGTTCAGGTTCCACTGTAAAAGTAAAGCTACCCTGATTCTCAATGCACATGACAGCTCTTTTATTTTCCACACACATTAATGATTTAATTGCCAGTGTGTATAAAGAAAGGAATTATTCAAAATGTTTCCTTTATGATTCATTCACAGTGTGAAGATGTCTTCAATAAAAACATTGTCAGCTTTTTTGGGGGATAATCTGGAATGAACCGGAGGAAAGCAGCTCACAAAGCAGCCAAACATCAAATGTCATACTTCAACTCAACACAAAATAATATGTTTACAGTTTAGCTACGTAGGGAGGCGAGATTCTTCAGTGGCTTAAAATAGTATCTCAAGTTTATAATTATATCATGGATGGAATGACAATGTTGACATTTCATTGTTCTGCTGTCAAATTAAGCCTTCCTTAAAATGTGCTAATTTTGTCACCAACAACAGATTTTTTTTTCTGTGTTAATGAGCTCCTGTGTAAGTGGAACGCTCACTAAAGGAAATAAAGTTACTGATGATGAGCAAAGTCTTCTCTGGTCCTCAGAACGGTGTCACGTGGCAGTTAGTGTCAATTAAGCGTCCAGAAATTTTCTTTTTCACTCTGGCGTGAGTGTTTCGCCAAGACCTCCGCCCCTCCCAAATCCATCGTCTGAACCAGTAATAATCCCTTGAGTATTTCCAAATGGGGAAAGTGCTTCTTGTTATACAGCTTCTTTTTGACGAGTTGTCAGGATAAAGCTTCCTTCAATAGGCAGTAGGTTAAAAACTTCCTTCATGACAAGCTTGAATACACTGAAAGCTCACATTTCATAATTCGGTGTTATAGCCTCTCTCAGAGCTTGGGGAAATGTCTATGCTAATATGCATTCCATGCCAACACACACACACACACACACACACACACACACACACACACACACACACACACACACACACACACACACAATAATCAGATTACAGGAAACTGAGGTCTCACTGCTAAAACCGAGGCAAGCGGAAAAAGGAAAATTACATTGTTTATGTCAAAGATAGATTATGCTGTAACAAATGGAGACAAAGAAAATATATCAAAAACCTCATGCATATTTTATTTTTATTTTTCCATGAGTCCATGGATGATGTAATATTTCTAAAGAGGAAGCACGTTCTAATACTGCACTACTGGTGTGTGGGTGAGGTGTGTTTTTTTTTTTTCTTTCTTTTTTGAGGAAGTGATAAGCTGATTCTTGGCAATTTGGTCTGTGTTGGCAAGCGGAGCTACAGTATGGTCATGCTGTGCATATTCAAAAAACTCTTGCCAATCATGCTTCGCTGTATTTTGTTTCGTGCAAAATGGAAATGTGAGGAAGGAATAATATTTACGGTATGTACAGTATATTTCATTCCCCACCTCCAACCACCTTACTCTTTCTTAGAGTTGGAGTCCATTGTAGATGACTCTGGGTGAAGACGGGGTACACCCTGAGCAGCCTGCCAAACCATCACAGGGCCAAAACAGACGAGCAACCACTCACATGCACATCCACATCTCGGGGCAATGTAGCCAATTAGCCGAATGTGCATGTATTTCGAGTGTCCGAGGTAACTGAGGCACCCAGAGGAAATCTGGGCAAACACGAGGAGAACATGCAAACTCCACACAGAAACATCTACCCGTGACCTCAGTTCATCAGTTCATTTTCTGTACCCACTTAATCCTAATTTGGGTTGCGGGGAGGCTGGTGCCCATCCCAGCCAACTTCGGGCGAGGGCAGAGTACACCCTGGACAGCTCGCCAGGCCATCGCAGGGCGGAAACACGGCGACAGCTTTGCAGCTACTCTTGTCGAAAGTCAGCAATGGTTCTTTTACATGCCTCACACCATAGACAGTGAGAGACATGGCCGGCCTTTGATAACCCAGTTAGCTCCACTGGGGGGGGGAAAGTGACAACCTTGTGCAGAGTGGGACTCGAACCCCCAACCTTTGGATCAGCGATCCAGCGCCCTATACCACTAGACCACCACTGCCCTGCCCGTGACCTAATTCATTTAATTTAAATTTTATGACATATCAAGGTATTACATCATCATCATGGGGCACTGGTGGCCTGGTGGTAGAGGTGCTGGATCACTGATCCTAAGGTTGGGCATTCAAGCCTCACTTTCCATGGATTGTCACTACCCCCCCTCCAATGCAGCAACCTGGGTTATCAAAGTCCGGCCATGTCTCTCACTGTCTATGGTGTGAGGGTCATGTAAAAGAACCATTGCTGACTTTGAACAAGAGCTGTCAGCATGTTTTAGCGCTGCGATGGCCTGACGGGATGTCTAAGGTGTATTCTGTCTTCACCTCGAGTCGACTGGGATGGGCACCAGCCTCCGCGTGATGCTAATTAGGATTAAGAGGTTACAGAAAACGAATGAATGAATGAACATCATCATCATCATGTGTGTCTCTGGTTGTTTTAAAAAGAGTACCTACAAGAGATCAAATGAGGAAAATGGCAGAAGAGAAGCATGAACAGCAGTTTTCTGTATTTACATTAACGCTCCAGTATTTAGATTGACTGAGAGGACAAAAAACACTCCAAAGATGATATCACTATGCAAGGCATCATGGGAAAATTGAACAAGTTTTAGACATGTTGAACTGTGCAATAAAGACATTTTTCAAGCAGCGAATTGACATTCATTATCCATTATCCTCTCTTGTTCGTCCATTGTCACAAAACTGCAAAGTGGCCTATTGAAATAGCAGCAGGAATAAAAAGTGCACTGAAGTGCAATTTCACCCCCCACTCAGCACATAAAGCTATTACAGCTATCTGATTATTCTCTCTGATGACATGACAGAAGAGTATTGCCATTGGAGACCAGCATTAAAAACCCGAAGGACGGACGTAGGATGCGTTTGTAAGACGGTCATTTTTCCGGCCATGTAGAAATTGCCGTGTCCTAAGAGAGGGTGCTCTGAATGGCCGCATTAAAGAGTTATCACTGATAACAATGAACGAGAGCGATGAAATGAAGTGGCTTTTTAATTGCTGGAGAGAGGCCATTAGCCAGGCACCCACGCAGAACCACAGGCTCTTTGGTGCTGCTAGCATGCTTCGCTGGAGCAGGAAAAGTGGGCGAAGTAACACACGGGGAGTTTCAGTCACACTAAGGAAGGCTCTTATTCTAAAGGAAAGGCAGAGTGACAAGTAGGAAAGGGGGAGGGTCAGAAAGAAATGTACAAGCTGATAGGTAAAAAAATGAGTTTGTTTTGAGAGCTAGTCAAGTGCTACTGATCTTATAAATGTCATGTATGGGAATTAAGAATAGGTAAAGTGCCCCATGAAACCAGCAAAACAAGAGCTTAATCCTAATTAGGGTCGCAGGGAGGCTGGCGCCCATCCCAGCCAACTTCGGTCGAGGGCAGAGTACACCCTGGACAGCTCGCCAGGCCATCGCAGGGCGGAAACACGCTGACGGCTTTGCAGCCAACTTTTGTCGAAAGTCAGCAATGGTTCTTATACATGCCTCACACCATAGACAGTGAGAGACATGGCCGGCCTTTGATAACCCAGTTAGCTGCACTGGGGAGGACAATGTCAACCTTGTGGAGAGTGGGAATCGAACCCCCAACCTTTGGATCAGCGATCCAGCACCTATACCACTAGACCACCACTGCCCACACTATGTACAATTTAATAATATTAACAAAATAAGACAAAATAATAACTTACAGTTTCGACCTAAACAAAATACAAACAGAACAAGGGTCATAAAATAAAGATAGTCACCAAGCAGCTGCAGTATGGTAAATTTAGAGACGGTGCGAGTGCTGGAGGTCAAAAGCTTGGAATCAAAAGAAACGAATGAAGATAATCCTCGCGTTGGCTGTGGATGAACGCGGATGATGGACTTGGGTGATGAAGTCTGGAAACTTGGATGATGTGCGCTCTTAGATGATTCCTTTAGATCAGGGGTGCTCAATCCTGCTCCTGGAGATCTACCTTCCAGATGACTTTATCTCCAACCCTAATGTGGCCCATGTGACATGTAAGACCCAGTCAGGTCTTAAGACATTTCGAAAGTCCCTTGATTGGATGATTGGATGGTTAGGTGGGCATGATTAGGGTTGGAGCGAATGCCTTCTGGAAGGTAGATCTCCAGGAGCAGGATTGAGCACCCCTGCTTTAGATGATTCCGTTGAGATGATTCCCCCCGGATCCTTATATAGATTCTGTAAAGTACGGGAACGTTCCTTTTCTTGAATGTTCTCATCACATGACCCGTCACAGGTCACATGCGCAACTTGGTCAATCTTGAAGTTTCCCTAATATACTGGAAAGATTCAGACCCAATTAGACTATGCAGACAAAACAACCGTGACCCAAAAACAGCATGTAATTAATAAATGTAAAAATGTAAATATAATGTATAAACGTTGTGGGTATGTAATTATATTCAGTTAGTGTGCATAATTACATACCCACAACGTTTATACACTATATTTACATTTATACTTTTACTAATTACATGCCCATAACATAAATGATACCATGAAAATGAATCTGCCAAAGTTAATTTAACTTAACTTTTTTTTATTTTAAAGAAGCCCCAAGTTGCCTAAAATGGGCGCCAGCCTCCCCGCAACCCAAACGAGGATTAAACAGCTTATAAAATGAATGAATGAATGGGTTGTTACCATTATTGCATAGTTTCTTAGCAAGGGAGCCTAGCATGTTTGATAACGCTGATTTGACTAGCACTAGATGTGTACATGTAATAAGTTTTATCTCAGAGGAAGGTGGAATAAAGTTGTTATAATAACAAAATTAGGTGCCAGCTGGAGCCTGATGATTATAGAAGTTGGTCTGGGACAAAAAGGTCGCTGGCTTGTTTTTCAAATCAGCAGCAAAAATATGTGGTTGTGGGGGGAGTGAGCTGTACTTTCCCTTCCTAGACCTTTATGCCTGAAGTTCCCTTGAGCAAGACGTATAACCCACAACTGCTCTCTGCATGCTCCCAGTATGTGCTCAGTATTTACTTATGTGTGCTCGCTTCACTTGGGTTAAATGCAGAAGCAATAACTTTTATTAATTTCATATATATATATATATATATATATATATATATATATATATATATGTGTGTGTGTGTGTGTGTGTGTGTGTGTGTGTGTGTGTGTGTGTGTATATATATAGATATAGATAGATAGATAGATAGATATATAGCTATATATATATATATATATATATATATATATATATATATATATATATATATATATATATATATATATATATATATATATATATATATATATATATATATACACGTGTGTGTGTGTATGTGTGTGTGTGTGTGTGTGTGTGTGTGTGTGTGTGTGTGTGTGTGTGTGTGTATGTATATATATATATATATATGAGCCAGAGCATTGAGGAGGAGGCTGGTGTTGGGTGAAATTAACAGAGTTTGAGACTACCTGGCAGCACAATGAAGCATGGGTTGACACTACAGCAGGGGGTTATCAGCAAGTCTTAAAGGTCACAGGATAGCATGGAGGTCCTCAGGAGTCAGACTGACAAAAACAGTTTTGTGTGTGTGTGCGTGCGCGCGTGCGCGTGTGTGTGTGTGTGTGTTTTGCACATGCTGTCACGAAAACATCAGACTGGCAAGGAATGTTCCTTGTGGTACAGAGATAAGGAACGGAAGTGGTATTGCAGGGGATATGTTGATGTCATGGAGCCATGATTTCTCTGACAAGCACGCAGCGTAATATACAAAATTACTGTGAAGAATTTCTTGAAGCCATACGAATTATTTCTGATTAAGATAATCTACAAATCAAAATGACTGGCTGAAATGATTATACACACAAAAAAATAATAATAAGATGGTTACTCATTATCTTGTTGTGTACATCTCAAGAAATCTGTCTGAAGGCAATAATTGACAGTACAGCCGCTTCTCAACTTACGTTTTAGTTACATTCCGAACGTAAGGTGAAAAAAACGTAAGTTGTTTCTGTATGTTCCAGTGACGTATGACCGTTCATACTGTGCTATACATCCAGAAATACTATTACCGTATCTTATAAAACACCCCTAAATCAATTTTTATAAACATAACATTGTAAAATAGTATCAACATTAATTTCGAATGAATTAAATTCAAGCAAATAATTTTAAATAAATAAATTTTAATCAAATTCACTTATTACCACTGATTCTGATTACCACTATCAATAGTAGGCTTACGCTTCTGACCAATCATATTTGCTCAGGGTTACAAATACGCAAAACAGTGTAAACACAAAGATCGCAGAGACGACGCCGTAACACGTTCAGTCTGTCGTTTGTAAACAATGAACGCAGTGCCATGTAAACAATGGACGCAGCATCATGACTAAGTAGCGTACTACATCTACGTCCTACTTAAGAATGTCTCGTATTACGGAGGGCACGCTCAACTCAAAATTTGACTTACAAAAATTTTTTTTTTTTTACAAAAAATTTTTTTAGATTTAGTTCAAATGTAAAATTGAAAAAAAAAACGTAAGGCAAATAAACGTAAAGCGAGGAGCGTCTGTATAGCTATATTCACATCATGTAAAGGTTAGCGTTATAATTTAGAAAATACATAGCATGCAGTCATTGATTTGTCAAGCTGCTTAATCTCATTATAGTCGTGGAACGCCGACTCTAGGTGAAGGCAGGGTACACCCTGAATAACTTGTCACACCATTGCAGGCCAACACACACTCAAATCTACAGGCAACTTGGAACAGCCACTTCGCCTTATGTGCATGTCTTTGGACTGTGGGAGGAAACCAGAGTACCTTAAGGAAAGCAATGCAAGCACAGGGACAACAAACAAATTCCACACATAAACACCCTCGCCAAATTTTGGACATGATCCTAGGACCCCCATGTTGTGAGGTAGGCAGGCTATGCCACTGTACAGCCTGGTGCATCGTATGTCAAATCAAATAGTGACAAGTATACCTTATGTATTGGTATTGTTATAAGCTATACATGCATTTTGGATAATAGTCTTATTTGTTTGAGTTTTAAACTGTGGAGCAGTGCAGTGCAGATAGGTGAGTTATCGAGTGAGATCATCAAAAGTGGCATGGCTCATTACCGTGCATTCACATGTTGCAGGTTCTCTGCTTTCTACAGGTGCTCCTTGGCTTCCTGTAATAAAAGAAACTGGGAGTTTGTGCTAATTTTTACTGAACAGGCATCCAAAATTACCTCACCTTCACCTTACGATAGTCTCAGCAAACGAAAAATCCAGGTTACGAAAAACATTTTCCAAATTTTTTGTCTCTGTATACGACAACGGGAGTTTTCCTTACGAAACGTGCCAAACGCGCCATTCAAACATTAAAACGCGCCATTCAAACATTCAAACAATGCACGGATGGATCCACGATGTAGCTACGCTACTTCCTCCAGTGGTTCGTCAAGGGTTTTAACGGAAGTCGATGATAATTGAGTTATATTTGTTTCTCTATCAGAAATGCTGAGATCCTTAGCACTCAGTTAACGGCTGAGCCTGAATTCTTCCAGATTACCCTTTTTCAACAAGTAAAAGGAAAAGATTTTCAAAACCTTAAAGATTTAAGAAGTTTATTTAAAACATCATGGTTTCAAATGGACCCAACTGAACAATGCCTCTATATAGCCTTTGTATCAGTCGAGTATCCCTGGGTTCTTGATTGGAAAGCATTAGCTGGCAGTGGTATGGAGTCATGCTGCTGTTATACTATCCATCAGACGAACAATAAAGTGAAGATGGTCATTAGAGCAGTGTGTCTAGTGACAGACATGGCCATGCTGTGAGGAATTTATCACTGTGGCACCAACGTCTCCATCCCCTGCCAGACACCAGGCCTTTGGCTGCTACTCTACTTGGCACAGGCATCTTAGCTTTTTGTTTTCAGCTGTGGCTGTGTAGCTCGGCCAATAGAAGAGTGCAACCTGCAGTAAGCAGGCCACTACAGCCGATAGATCTTGTATGAAAGATTCAGGGATTTTTAGTCACCACAATTTGAGCTACATTTTTCAACCCCAACATATGTACTGTGTGCCACTACTAAAGGATTGTTCTTACACAATCACCCTGTACTCTACCTCACCACGGGCTGCTTTTAAAATGAGCTTTGTGCACCAGACTCCAGCCCTGTAGCAGTCCATATAGGGTACTGAAATGAAGTAAGACATATCTGCTTCTCAAGAGTTCACAGCAAATCCCCAGCCTCAAGGGCTCCATAGAAATATAGAGTCGGGGTACTTAATGAGATAGCAATTAGGAAGTAATCATCCTTACAGTGATAACGTTCCAGGTAATTATATATGTAGGTATGTATGAATGCATGTGTGTGTGTATTTACACTTAGTTTACAACAATCTAGACTTAGTTTCCCAACATCTACACTGCAGAACACTCACTCACTGACGCTCCAGTACTAGGGTTGTGGGAAGGCCAGATGTATACAATGAATACCACTGCAGAGCATCGCAGGGCCAACACCCACATCCACATCTCGAGCCAATCTGAAACAGCCAATTCGACGAATGTGCATGTTTTTGGTCTGTAGGAGGAAACCTGAGTACTCAAAGGAAACCCAAGCAAACACAGTGAAAACTCATAAACCACAAAGAAACGCCGTTGGTGAACCCAGGACCTTCTAACAGACGTGCTAACCACTATACTGCTGTGCTTCCCAATGTAATTGCATACCTGTCAAGTTGTACGGTTTTGGCGTAATTTGTACAAGTGAGCACTGATTTTTAAATGTGTACGCCGTACGTCCGAAATCTGTACGTTTTTCGATCATTTCGTCTTTTTTTTTAACTCCGTTTTTTGTGTCACCGTTTCGGTAAAGAGACGATACGCCGAATTGGTCTGTAGCCGTTTTCTCGCGAGAATCGCGCGTTGCGTTTATCGTCTGCTATCGTCTGCTCTTTCCGACCACGTGACCGCACTTTCACTTCCGTCATCATTCAAGTCAAACTTAATTGCGAGCTCAAGTGCCATGAAGTGAAGCCATCAAAAGAAATGATTGAAAGTGCCAAAAGTGCTACATATAGTTATAATAAAGATCACTGTTAAATTTTCTTAATCATGCAGCTGAAGATATTACTCTTTTATTTGATTGCACCAGGTTATATGTTACAACATTACCAATAAATTCATATTATATTAAAAATAGAGTTTAATTTTTGTTTCATGTTGCACGCGATAATAAGACGCGTAAGATTAGTTGCTATTTTGTAAGGGCATAAGTAGCCATTTGTAAGATCGCCAACGGCCTAGGGTTGACAGGTATGTAATTGGCGATCAGAATATTATAATCAATCTAAAGCTCAGAGTGAGATTTCCTTTCTGCTTTTTCCCTTTTTTTAATCAGGGGTCGCCACAGGGAATGATTCGCATGTTTGATGTGACATAGGTTTTTACATCGGATGCCCTTCCTGACACAACTCTTTAGCAATGGACAGAAACACGCTGACGGCTTTGCAGCTACTCTTTACGAAAGTCAGCAATGGTTCTTTTACATGCCGATCACCATAGACAGTGCGAGACATGGCCCGCCTTTGATAACCCAATTAGCTGCACTGGGGTGGGGGTGGGGGGGGCATTGACAACCCTGTGGAGAGTGGGACTCGAACCCTCAACATTAGGATCAGTGATCCCGCGCCCTATACCACTAAACCACTACTGCCCCCTCAATCTAAGTCTCAGAGTAACTCGTATAATATGGTTGATGCTACCAAACAATAGTGTCTGCTACTAGATTGATAAAAAAAAAATTCGTCAGTGATAAACATGAATCATGTGGAGCAGGGGTCCCCAAACTTTGTCCCGCGAGGGTCACGTGACTTTTCCCTTCTCTGATGGGGGGCCGAGGTCAGTTTTTAACAGAATAAGTGTGACGATCGCAGGGCTGCCTAAATGTAAACATTTATTGTTTTCTAGTAAGCCACGAATAACCAAATACTAGTATCCCTTTCCGGGACCTTCACAGAAAAAAGTCAAGAAATAAAAAAAAACAAAAAAAAAAAAACGCTGTGGCTATCAGCTGAGCAATCTGAAAGCTGCCCGAACAGACGACTGGTTCAGCCGAGCCTGGCGTACAAATGTATTCTCCGGACCTAACAGTCCACTTTTTAGCTTAAACAGTTTGTGTACTTGCATTTGTCCTTGCAAGCGATCACATTCGTCTTTGTGACGGGATTCAGAATGTTGGCGCAGATTGCGTTCTTTGAATACCGCCACTGTGTCTTGACAGATGATACAAACAACCTTTTCTTTGCATTGAACAAAAAATAATTGTTTGTCCACTTCAGGTTAAAAACCGTTAATTCTAAATTCATTTTTGTCTTCCACAACCTTTTCACCATTATTCTGTTCTATTTGATAGGGGAGAGTCTAGGATTTTTGTTTCGGAGGGGGGTTTGTTCAGATGGGGCACAAACAGCAGAACGGTGGAATAGAATTTTATGTTCTGGGTGTGTATTAGTCTTGATCGCGTGGCTAGACTAAAAAAAAAAAACAATCATAATGCATCTCTGGTATTGTTCAGGGTGCCGGGCCAAATGTGGAGGCGGGCCGTATCCGACCCGTGGGCCGTGGTTTGTGGACCACTGATGTAGAGTATCATGGGGCTGTCAGAAAAAGCAATTTTCAGATGATTGCATGGTCTTTAATCTGTGGGTCACTGGGTACAAACACTAACCAAATACCAGGTCTATAACAGAACTCTCTGTGCTGTACCACATATATGACTATACATCATATGGACTTATGTCCAGTAGTTGATAAAGCCACCAATGCGATTTGTTTGAGGTGGCCAATGTTTTGGAAGAACACATTTCATACTGATTTTATGTAATAAATACAGTATATTGGTGATGTCATGCAATCAATTTTTGCAGGGTTTATGGTCCCTTCTGTCAGCTGCACCTACATTTTCAGTATACATTCTACAGTTACTTGTTGGGGTGGTCCAGCCTGAAAGAAAAAAAAGTCTGGGTTCAAGTTTTGGGCTTAGGAAGGTCATTTCCCTGTGGAGCTTGCACGTTCTCCTGGTGCTTAACTTGGTATCTTCTACTCTGGTTTCCTCCAACAGTCCAAAAACCATGCTCATTAGGCCAACTGACTGTTTCAAATCAGCCTGAGATGAGAGTGTGAATGTGAATGCATTTGTGCATGTTGGCCCTGCAAGTTGCTCAGAGTGTACCAAACCTTTGCTCAAAGTTGGCTGAGAAAGGCTCCAGCTGCACCATGACCCTAGTGGGTTTGAGTGTTTCAGCAAATGAGCAAAACAATGGATAAATAAATTATTTTGATGTCGACCATCCATTCACCAGATGTTTGGATTCTTCGCATCGCAATGACACTGATGAGAAGACATCGTGACAAGTGTGTGCACTTGGTGTGAGCTTAATTAAGGTCTTTTTCTCTAATGAGTAACATTGTTTGTTGTACTGGTCAGCATTATGGCTGGATAATCAATGAATGAGCGAGCTCAAAAGACGATAAATGCATGCTAAGATGAAGAAGCCACATGGAAGGAACACTCAACCTGTCGGTATATCCATGATCTAAAAAGCTCATGGTCATGAAAATAACTGAAAACCAATTGAGATGAGAGACGATACAGATCAGTAGGGACTAAAATAACTATCAAAACAACCTCTCATTCACTCCTGTCCCATGATGCATTGGGACACCATCATTGTTTTTGTTGCAATGTATGTGTTTACTTTAGATGTTTGCAGCCCTCTGTGGAAGCTGTTCTCCAGGACAGACATCCATGCACACTCACAATGGGGTCGATTTGAAACAACTAGTTAGCATAATGTAAAATAATTAAAAAAAAACATAGGACTGCAGGAGGAGACCAGAGCACTCTGCGAAAACCACAGCCGGAAAGCACAGGGAGAATTTCAAACCCAGAACCTCCTTGCTGTGAGGTGACAATGCTAACCACCACACTACCCAGACTCAAACTGATGAGAGGGGCAATAACACAGATGTACACAGGCAGGGAAAGAGAAAGAGGAGAGGAAAAGGGAAGAGAGAGAGGGAGAGAAAGAGAGAGAGAGAAGGAGGAAGAGACACACAGAGGGGGGGGAGGGAGAAAGGGAGCAATAGGAAGGGCTAGAGAGAGGGGGAGAGAGGGAGCGAGAGGAGAGGGAGAAAGAGAGGGAGGGGAGAGAGGTAGAGGGAGAGGGAGAGAGAGGAGGAGAGAGAGAGAGAGGGGGAACACAATAAGGGACAGAGAGAGATCTAGGGAGGAAAAAAGGAAGGGGAGAGAGAGAGGGAGAGAAAGAGAGGTGGGAGGGAGTAAAAGAGGAAGTGAAAGGGAGAGAGCAAGAGAGAAAGAGAGAGAGAGGGGAGGGAGAGGGGGGCACACAATAAGGGACAGAGAGAGAGAGATGGAGGGAGAGACAAGGAAGGGGAGAGAGAGAGAGAGAGAGAGAGAGAGAGAGAGGGCGAGAGAGAGAGAGGGGAGACAGTAAGGGATAGAGAGGGAGATGGAGGGAGAGAAAAGGAGGGGAGGGAGCGAGAGAGGGAGAGAAAAGGAGAGAGAGAGTGAGAGAGAGATGGAGAGAGAGAGAGAGAGACAGAGAGCTAGAGAGAGTGAGAGAAAGGGTGAGAGAGAGAGAGAGAGAGAGAGAGAGAGAGAGAGAGAGGTGAGAGAGAGAGAGAGACAGAGAGAGAGGGGGACAGTAAGGGGATAGAGAGGGAGATGGAGGGAGAGAAAAGGGGGAGGGAGCAAGAGAGGGAGAGAAAAGGAGAGAGAGAGAGAGAGAGAGAGAGAGACAGAGAGAGAGAGAGAGAGAGAGAGACAGACAGAGAGAGCGAGAGAGAGAGAGAGAGACAGAGAGAGAGAGAGAGAGAGAGAGAGAGAGAGAGAGAGAGAGAGAGACAGAGAGAGAGCACTGCACAGCTTCTGCAAATTAAAGTGCAAAACGTCTGCATTCACAGTGTGTGTTTTTGCTTTTGATCTCTCCAACAAACACACTTTTCTTCTCAGACGCCTCCAGACTCCCACTCGCCCACGTTTTTTCCTGCTGGGGTTGTTTTTTCTGTAACACATGTCATGTACACATGAAGAGTAATATTACACAGATTCAATCTCAGTGGTCACATGACCATTCTTTCTGTGTCACTTGGGTAATGTGTATTCAATAGAAACATCTTTGAGCACACCAAATTTACTCACTCGTTTTCTGGACCTCTTAATCTTATCTCGGTCGCAGGGAGGATGCAGGCTACCTCAGCCGACACTGGGCACAAGTGGAGTACACCCTGAACGGTTCTGCCCATCACAGGGCCAACACACACACACACACACACACACACACACACACACACACACACACACACACACACACAACTCGCATTCACAGCTAGAGTCAACTGGGAACAGCCATTTATGTGTGTCTTTGGACTGTGGGAGGAAACCAGAATACATGACGAAAACTCACACAAGCACAGAGAGACCATGCACACTCCACACAGAAATGCCATTGACGGGGACTCAAAGTCAGGACCTTCTTGATGTGAGATGGATCTCCTAACCACTGCACCATTGTGCCACCACACCTGGCTGTGCTCAGTCAGAGGAGAATGCTACACTTGGTTGTTGGAGTGTTCAGGGTTGGTCTCTGTTACATTTGTGTCAATCCAAGTTCAAGCTTTATCTCATTTTATGTAGTGTATTATATAATTTATTGCTTGTATCTAATTTACTAGCGTTTATGTCCGAGCTTTATGGTGTTTAATGTTTATATTGCTTGCTACAGTATATTATGAATCTATTACTTGTGGTCCTCATGTATTGCGCTCATTACTGTTTAATTATTGTCCAGGATTCATGTAACACTTTAACCCAGGGATGAAACTTCATGCGGTTCTGTTTTGCACAACGGATGTACAAAATGGACTTTGGCTTATATGTATAAAGGGTAATAAAAGAGCACATCTGGTCCTGGTCCCGGCATAGCTGAAAACTGCGTATTGTAGTTTTTCGTAATTTCATGCAATACATATGTGTGTGGTGGCACAGCTTGGGCGTTTCTGTGTGGAGTTTGCATGTTCTCCCTGTGCTTGCCTGGGTTTCCTCCGGGTACTCCGGTTTTCTCCCACCGTCCAAAATCATGCAGAGTAGGTTACTTGTCTGTTCCAAATCTCCTCTAGGTGTGAATGATTGTGTGAATGTTGGCCCTGCGATGGCCTGGCAAGCTGTCCGGGGTGCATCCCGCCCTCACCTGCAGTCAGCTGAGATGGGCGCCAGCCTTCCCATGACATTAATTAGGATTAAGTGGTTCAGAAAATGAACGAATGAACATGTGTGTGTGTGTGTGTGTGTGTGTGTGTGTGTGTGTGTGTGTGTGTGTGTGTGTGTGTTGCACATGCTGTCACGAAAACATCAGACTGGCAATGAATGTTCCTTGTGGTACAGAGATAAGGAACGGAAGTGGTATTGCAGGGGATATGTTGATGTCATTGAGTAAAGCACTTGTGAAAAAGAAGGTGGGCTTGTGCAAGTGTCATTGTTTACATTAAAAAAAACCCAGAAAGATGCACTATAATGTTATAATGGTACTGTATCTTCAACTCACAATCTCAAAGGATTCAATGAGTACAATCTTAATTTTATGCTATCTGTTTTTAAACATGTTTATATATCTGTACATTAAAGACTACATGTAGGAACATGGAGGTATCTGGATTACTCACATGTGGATGTATTGACTAATGGGGGGCAGGGGAGGGGGCGCTAAAGGTTTCAAGCCCCCTGATTGACTTGTGCATCTGTTGTGCACTTGGCGACACGGTACTTAAAGGGGATCTTTTCACAGTACAGGCAGACCAGGTCGGACCCAAATGCAGGACCACAGGAGACAGAGTGAAAATGAGACCTTTATGATGTTGGAGCTGGTGCATACAGTGTCACAGTTGTAACTGGTGGAGACAGGATCACAGATAATCTTGGAGCTGGTGGAGACAGAGTCGCTGGTGCAGACAGGGTCAAAGGTAATCTTGGTGCCAGTGGTGACAGGGTCACAGGTAATCTTGGAGCTGGTGGGGACAGGATCACAGATAATCTTGGAGCTGGTGAGGACAGGATCACAGATAATCTTGGAGCTGGTGAGGACAGGATCACGGGTAATCTTGGAGCTGGTGAGGACAGGATCACAGGTAATTTTGGAGCTGGTGAGGACAGGATCACAGATAATCTTGGAGCTGGTGAGGACAGGATCACGGGTAATCTTGGAGCTGGTGAGGACAGGATCACAGGTAATTTTGGAGCTGGTGAGGACAGGATCACAGATAATCTTGGAGCTGGTGAGGATAGGATCACGGGTAATCTTGGAGCTGGTGAGGACAGGATCAAAGGTAATCTTGGAGCTGGTGCAGACAGGATCACGGGTAATCTTGGAGCTGGTGAGGACAGGATCACGGGTTATCTTGGAGCTGGTCAGGACAGGATCACAGGTAATTTTGGAGCTGGTGAGGACAGGATCACAGATAATCTTGGAGCTGGTGAGGACAGGATCACGGGTAATCTTGGAGCTGGTGAGGACAGGATCACGGGTAATCTTGGAGCTGGTGAGGACAGGATCACGGGTAATCTTGGAGCTGGTGAGGACAGGCTCACGGGTAATCTTGGAGCTGGTGAGGACAGGATCACGGGTTATCTTGGAGCTGGTGAGGACAGGATCACGGGTAATCTTGGAGCTGGTGAGGACAGCATCACGGGTAGTCTTGGAGCCGGTGAGGACAGAGTCGCTGGTGCAGACAGGGTCAAAGGTAATCTTGGTGCCAGTGGAGACAGGGTCACAGATAATCCTGGAGCTGGTGGGGACAGGATCACGGGTAATCTTGGAGCTGGTGAGGACAGGATCACGGGTAATCTTGGAGCTGGTGGAGACAGGGTCACAAGTAATCTTTGGACTGGTGCAGACAGAGTCACAGGTAGTGACAACATCATCAATGAATCAACACTGGGGAGATGGTTTGCTGAGGTATAAATAGGAAGAGTATATGAAGAGCAGGTGTGTGAGGAGAGTTTGGGGGACAAGGCCACGCCCATCAGCCTGGAGAGATACATGAAAAAACACAGGAAAACAAAACCCAGAACAGCTCCTCTAATGAAACATGCAGAATCACCACAGAACCTGCATATTAAAGAGGAGGAAATGGCACACAGGCCCTGAGTGACTTGTAAAATTAAACAGCCTTGCTGTTTCTCCTACACGCATGCCAACGCAGTGAATTAGGAAATACAGTACGCAAGCCATGCTTGGTCCAGATAGACAAAGATTCAATATCTAAAATAGTCAAAGTGAGACAATATATGCTGATCATCTAAAAATAATGAATATACTGTATTATACACATGCATATATATCATGCTCTATACGACACAGGAACAAGATAAGCAAATCAAATGCGATTTTTGTGGTTTACTCTTCTATTTTTAAAGCATGACAATAATCAAACCACCTGCTTCATGTGATCTTCACAAACCATGAGTGTTTTTCAGCTGTTTCAATTTAAGCATCTTCCAAGAGAGAAAACAATTATTAACCCTTTAATGCCTGAATTATATTTCACTAGTCTTTCTGAATCAAAAAGGCCTAAGGCAACACATTTCTTGCAACAAAATTATAATAACACTAATAATAATAAGAAGAAGAAGAAGAAGAACATTCTCACAAATTTGTGAACAACACAATCCTGCATACTCAAGGTCGTCTCACAGCTGATTGAGGCATGTGGGACCAAGCTGTGTTGCATCAGACGATGCCACAACAAGTATAGAACACGTTCTGGACGGGGGCAGCAGCACTGAGGACAGCGCATAGTTATTAGCATTTTTTTGAAAGAAGACCATATCGTCCTGCTGGGCATGAAAGTGTTAAATGAGATGACGTATGATGGGGACAATCTGCATTATTTTGTATGATATAGAATTATTCGGTGAGGGATTGTGATCACCGTTTGAGAATGAATAATTCTCTATCATACAAACACTGTATTCTAGAATTGTTTAATAATTCATTTAAAATATTTCAAGAGAGATAGTCACATATGTCATGGCAAATAGCAATTATGCAATCGGTACTAAACTCATCCGATGGCCATGGTGCAATAAATCAGTTATATAATGGCAATTATGAAACACCAAGAATTATTGCATGACTTTTTACTAATCAGGGATGAGAAACCACACGAATATACACACACGATATACATATATATATATATATATATATATATATATATATATATATATATATATATATATACACGAATGAAAAATAATGCAGGTTCTTGCCGATATATATATATATATATATATATATATATATATATATATATATATATATATATATATATATATATATCGGCAAGAACCTGCATTATTTTTCATTCGTGTATATATATATATATATATATATATATATATATATATATATATATATGTATATATATATATATATATATATATATATATATATATATATATAGGGCAGTGGTGGTCTAGTGGATAGGGCGCAGGATCGCTGATCCTAAGGTTAGGGGTTCGAGTCCCCACAGGGTTGTCACTGTCCACCCAGTGCAGCTAACTGGGTTATTAAAGGCGGGTCATATCTCTCACTGTCTGTGCTGTGAGGCATGTAAAAGAACAATTGCTAACTTTTATAAAGAGTAGCTGCAAAGCCATCAGCGTGTTTCTGTCCCTTGCTAAAGGGTTGTGACAGGAAGGGCATCCAACATAAAAACAATCTATGCCAAATCAAATGTGCGAATCAGATGATTCGCTGTGGCGACTCCTTAGAAAGGGAAAAAGCCGAAAGGAAAAGAAGAATATATATATATATATATATATATATATATATATATATATATATATATATATATATATATATATATATATATATGATATATTGATGTATATGATATATATGATATATGTATACAGTACAGGGATCCCTCACAACTCCGTGCTTCAATTCATGTGGCTTCAGTGCATCGTGTTTTTTTTGTTTTTTTTTAAAATATTAATGGAATTAAAAAGTAAGGAAATTAAGGAAGAATAGTGGGAAAAGTGAAGGAAAATGCCACAAAAATGGTAAATTATGCAAAAAAAAAAACCAAAAAACAAAAAAAATCCCTAAAGCAATACAAAACAAAAAACAATCCAAAACCCCCCAGCAAACCTAGTTACATTGTTGGGAGGTGCGCATCTGAGTGCATGCTCGCTCATCTGTATGTGTGTGTATTTATATTTTATTTGCATCTTATACATTATTTTTTAATGTTTAATTGTAATTACAAGCATTTATAGCATTGAATATGTATTTATTGATATTATATACACATATACATATATGTATTGGTGCTGGATCGCTGATCCTATGGTTGGGGATTCGAGTCCCACTCTCCACAAGGTTGTCACTGTCACCCCCAGTGCAGCTAACTGGGTTATCAAAGGCCAGCCATGTCTCTCACTGTCTATGGTGAGCGGTTCATGTAAAAGAACCATTGCTGACTTTCGTAAAAAGAGTTGCCATCAGCGTGTTTCTGTCCCTTGCTAAAGGGTTGTGTCAGGAAGGGCATCCAATGTAAGAACCTATGCCAAATCAAATGTGCGAATCATTCGCTGTGGTGACCCCTGATAAAGGGAAAAAGCCAAAAGGAAATCTCAAACATATAAGTATACGTCAGTTGGGAAGGAGAGTGGGGGATGGGGGCGGTGATCGTACTTCACAGAATTAGTGGTCGTGGGGGGATCTCGGTCCCAATTAACTGCGGAAAGTAAGGGATCCCTGTAAATATATATATATACAGTGGTATGAAAAAGTATCTGAACCTTTTGGAATTTCTCACATTTCTGCATAAAATCACCTCAAATGTGATCTGATCTTTGTCAAAATCACACAGATGAAAAAACAGTGTCTGCTTTCACTAAAACCACCCAAACATTTACAGGTTTTCATATTTTAATGAGGATAGCATGCAAACAATGACAGAAGGGGGAGGAATAAGTAACTGAACCATCACATTTAATATTTTGTGCCCCCCCCCCCCCTTTGGCAGCAATAACTCCAACCAGACGCTTCCTGTAGTTGCAGATCAGTCTGGCACATCGATCAGAACTAATCTTGGCCCATTCTTCTTTACAAAACTGCTGTAGTTCAGTCAGATTCCTGGGATGTCTGGCATGAATCGCTGTCTTCAGGTCATGCCACAGCATCTCAATGGGGTTCAAGTCTGGACTTTGACTTGGCCACTCCAGAAGGTGTATTTTGTTCTTCTGAAACCATTCTGAAGTTGATTTACTTCTGTGTTTTCGATCATTGTCTTGTTGCAACATCCATCCTCTTTTTAGCTTCAACTGTCTGACAGACGGCCTCAGGTTTTCCTGCAAAACATCCTGATAAACTTTTGAATTCATTTTTCCATTAATGATTGCAAGTTGTCCAGGCTCGAGGCAGCAAAACAGCCCCGAACCATGATGCACCCACCCTTCAGCATGCTTCACGGTGGGGATGAGGTGTTGATGTTGGTGAGCTGTTCCATTTTTCCTCCACACATGACGATATTGGTAATAGGATGCTGAGGCTGGAACTACCAGGCAAAAGGCCTAGAGGAAGACCAAAGAGACGATTCATGGATGTGGTGAAGGAGGACATGAAGGTCGTTGGTGTAAGAGAAGAAGATGCAAAGGATAGGGTGAGATGGAGGCAGATGATTCGCTGTGGCGACCCCTGAAGGGAAAAGCCGAAAGGAAAAGAAGAAGAGGAAGAAGACATGACGTTGTATGTTCCTCCCAAACAATTCAACTTTGGTTTCATCAGTCCACAAAATATTTTGCCAAAACTTCTGTGGACTGTCTAAGTGCCTTTTTTCGAACATTAAACGAGCAACAATGTTTTTTTAGACAGCAGTGGCGTCCTCCTTGGAGTCCTCCCATGAACACCATTCTTGGCCATTGTTTTACAAATAGTTGATGTGTGCACAGAGATATTGGACTGTGCCAGTGATTTCTGTAAGTCTTTAGCAGACACTCTAGGGTTTTTTTTTTTTACCTCTCTGAGTATTCTGCGCTGAACTCTTGGCGTCATCTTTGGTGGACGGCCACTTCTTGGGAGAGAAGCAACGGTGCCAAACTCTCTCCATTTGTAGACAACTTCTCTGACTGTCGATTGATGAATATCCAGACTTTTAGAGATGGTTTTGTATCCTTTCCCTGCTTTATACAAATCAACAATTCTTGATCGCAGGTCTTCAGACAGCTCTTTTGAGCGAGCCATGGTGCACATCAGACAATGCTTCTCATCAAGACAATTCTTACCAGGTGTGTGTTTTATAGTGGGCAGGGCAGCTTTAAGCCACTCATCAGTGATTGGGCACACACCTGACTCCTCAACCGCATGCCTGATCATTGCGGTGCAACACACAAACACACACACAAACACACACAACCCAACCATTTACACTCATATTTACAGCTAGGGGCAATTTGGAATGTCTGAGGAAACCGGTGTACCCGGAAAAAAGATACGCAAGTCTGGGAATGAACTTACCAACTTTATACACCAAACCTGGTACACAGCTTTTTTTGCTGTGATGTGCTAGCCACTATTTCCTGCGGTGTTAACATAGACCCAAAGAACCATTCACATTCACCCCAATGTACAATTTCAAGTAATCATTCATTTTCTAAGCCGCTTTATCCTGATTAGGGTCATAGGGAGGCTGGTGCTCATCTCAACCGACTCCGGGTGAGGGTAGGGTACACCCTGGACAGCTTGCCAGGCCATCGTTTACACAACCATTCACGCTTACACTAACACCTAGGGGCGAATTGGAATAGCCAATTGGTCTACTGTGTATGCTTTAGGACTGTGGGAGGAAACCTGAGTACCCGGAGTAAACCCATGCAAACATGGGGAGAACATGCAAACTCCACACAGAAATGCTGAGCTGGGAATCAAACCCAGGCAGGATGTGCTAACCACTACGCCACCGTGCCTCTTTCAAGTAATCAGTTGACCCAATTTGATGCCTTTCGTTGGACTGTGGGAGGGAAAAAACCCATGCAAACATATAGAATATGCTAATAAACTGCAAACTCTAAACAAGAACCGCCTTGTTCGCTGTGAGATTCAACCTCAAAACCTACGTTCTGTAAAGCTAACCACTGA
The DNA here is from genome assembly GCA_024760905.1 of Plotosus lineatus. Taxonomy (NCBI): domain Eukaryota; kingdom Metazoa; phylum Chordata; class Actinopteri; order Siluriformes; family Plotosidae; genus Plotosus; species Plotosus lineatus. The sequence goes on from CM045729.1 coordinate 78,613,377, forward strand.
GTCACTTTGCAACCCATTGTGCAACATCATAATACAATCCCAGGGCATGTCAAGAAAAGAAAAGAAAGGAATCACAGTAGTTACAGCGTGTCTGTTTTTAAAATATTTATGCTCTCTTGGCACTTTTATGACAAAAAAAAAAAAAAACTTATGGCTGCGTCCTTTTTTGAACAATGTGTGTGTTATAATGTTGATAAAGAAGGGGGCATGAACCGATAGTGATAATGACATATAATGGTTTATAGTCTTTTATAAGGATTAATTCACCTTATCAAAGAAACATTAAAGGAGGATCTAATGTGCAACATTTCTCTTCATTTTGAATTTTCGAGCAAGTTTCCTTATCATTAACCCTAATAGCCATGTGATTAAAACAGTAATGAGACTTACCTAATGAAACCAATCGAATCAAGAACCAAAGAGATCAATTATGGTGCTTATAGTATAGGGGGGTTTTCCTACCATGTACCAAAAGCTTTAATGTTCCTGAAGAGAGCAGTGTGCAATGCGATTTACTGGTTCTCGGCTCCTTGAACTGGAAGGGGCGGAAAGAGTAGCTGCTGAGGAGCCAAGGGCTCAATTTTCAGACGAGGGTCATGTTGACGTTGACCTCATCTCTGTAACTGCGTTGCCTTCTAAACAGATCTCGTCCTTGAAAGAATACTTAAGCTATTTAGTCTGACCACACAGAATAGCCACTTAAATATTTAACTGTTCACCGCTACTGGGTTTCATGGATTTTTGCACCTGACCAACAGTTTGGTAGTGAACCCAGCATTGTCGGAGGCATGGATTCTGTTCAGGACACTGAGATATTTGGTGAGATGATCGCTGGCACATTCAAAACGTGAAGAAGTTCTCTTGTTTTGTGTGAGAATGGAAAGAATAAACAGAATGCAATAACCCAATGCCCCCAAAAAAGGCGATTTGCAGAAGTTAAAATAGTCCTGCAATGGTCTGGTGAGCTGTTCAGGGTGTGCCCCCACATTCGCACAGCTGAAATAGGATACAGCCTCGCCGTGTCCTTAATAGGAGTAAAAATAGGAAACATGAGCAACTGTAAGGAGCCCTGTGACCTCCACAAGGGCCAAATTGTGATGGTTAAAGGACTTGGTCTGATACGCTCCAGAATGGAAGGTCTTGTGGGGTGTTCCTGGTTTGTAGGGGTAAGTACTGATCAAATGTGGTAAAATGAAGGACAACCAATGAACCGGTAAGACTATCATGTCTGCCCAAGGCTTACTGAGGAATGTGGGGAGTGAAGGCTAGTACATCTGGTCTGATCCCACAGAAGAGCTGCTGTAGCATGAGCTGCTGGAACTGCTACGAGTAGATCGAAGAGAAAGGAGTCAGAACACAGTGCACTGCAGATTACTGGGTATGGGAGTGCAGAGATACAAATCAGTCAGGTAGTGTTAATTTTACGGCTGATCCGTGAATGCACTGGTGGTCTTTATCTGCTGCACAATCAAAGTAATTCATGTTGGAGGTCCTTATAAAACAGGACTTGGTGGACAACAACAACAAAAAATGACTGTTTCGGCCTGAGTCCCTGAAGAATTGCAATCGACCCAGTCCAGTTTACTATTATGCTATAAAACCTCCACTTTCATAACATAACATGATGCAATAGTCTGACATGTTGGCACAGCAGGTGCCTCCAAGCTTCAGAATTTCACATGTTCTCCACTTTCATCCAACCTTCCAACGCCATGCCAGAAGATGGATTAGCATGTCTGCATACACACTTTATGTGAATGAGTGTAAGCCAATGTGTATGTGATGTTGTCTGGTGCTCCAGTCACAGTTTATTTCCTGACTTGCTCCCAGTTTTCCTGGGACACGATCCAGAGTTCACGCCAACCCTGACCAGGATAATGTGGTTGCTGAAGATAAACAACCCGTCTCACTGTTAATCGGCATTCACACAGGAAGCAACAAGACACAATGTCAATGATAATCAATGAAGTGAGCAATGAAGGGAGAACTTTTATCAAGTGGGGAGGCACACATTCAGCTGAACTGAACTTTCAAGCACTTACCAATCAGAGCTTAAAGATACTGTTGATTAACAGATGCTGCCAAACACTGAGTTCCCCAAAAACGTTTTCCTGTTCGCTTTGATGGACTGTTTAAAATACTGGCAAAGCGACCTAAATATCACTCGGCACTTCCTGTATGAATGCAGTTTTAGTCGATTGTAATTACTAAATAATTCTGTCACTTCCTCATTCATTTGCCAAGCCGCTTCCTAATTGGGATCGCAGGAAGGCTGGTGCCCCATCTCAGCCAACCCTGGCCGAATGCAGTGGTCAACTCGCCAGACCATAACAGGTTCACACACAACTATTTGCACTCACACCTAGGGACCCTAGGCAGTCAGTTAGCCTAATATGCATATCTTTGAGCTATGGGAAGAAACCAGGGCACCGATGCAAGCACATGGTAAAGTAAGGTAAAGTCCGTGGGCTTTTTACACCCGAGCCATGGTGGCTCATCAAGCCCCAGTTTCTGTGTGAAGCAGCCAGGAGTTCAACTCCTCCCGGATGGGACGCTAGTCCATCGCAGGTTACCTTCCCAGTATATTTTCACTGGTACCCATTTATACTGCTGGGTGAACAGAGGCACACTTGTGGTTAAGACCTTGCCCAGGGGTCTTAGCACAGTGAGGGTCTCAGTGGGATTTGAACTCATGACCGCCCGATCATGATCGCAGCACCCTAACCACTACACCACCGGCCCCATGCAAGCACATGACGAACAGGTAAACTCCACACAGAAATGCCCCAAGCCTAGGACTCGAACCCAGGACCTTCTTGCAGTGAGCTGGAAAAGCTAACCATTTTAGGATTGTTTACATTAATATAATTTTTAAAATATATATATTTTAGCAGTACTACATTTAATAGCGGGTGGTCAAGAACAAGACAAGCTGTTCATACCCCAGCCTCACCTAGTGTCAGCTGGGCTGGGCGCCAGCCTCCCGGCGACCCTAATTAGGATTAGGCTCCTAACATAATGAACATAATGAACATAATGAAGTACAAGCGGCAGTGGTGGTCTAGTGGTATAAGGCGTGTTTGGATCGCTGATCCAAAGGTTGGGGGTTCGAGTCCCACTCTCCACAAGGTTGTCACTGTCCCCCCCCAGTGCAGCTAACTGGGTTATCAAAGGCGGGCCATGTCTCTCACTGTCTATGGTGTGAGGCATGTAAAAGAACCATTGCTGACTTTCGTAAAGAGTAGCTGCAAAGCCGTCAGCGTGTTTCCGCCCTGTGATGGCCTGGCGAGCTGTCCAGGGTGTACTCTGCCTTTGCCCTGAGTTGGCTGGGATGGGCACCAGCCTCCCCGTGACCCTAATTAGAAAATGAATGAATGAATACATTTAATAGCATGGGAACTTGAAACAATCATATACTTCTGCCATTATTGGGAACGCCTTTCCAAGTCTCATCAAAAACCTTTATTCTGAGTTCCTGAAGAATTCAGTCCACCATTTTCAAGTGAACCAGAAGGTTTGTTTCCTTCGTTGAAAAATCCGAGTTCTCAATGAAAGTAGACTTACCACGAATCATCAAGCATGCATCGTTTCTGGTGAAGAGTGTACACGAAGTGTATTGGCCCTCATCCACCAATCTTGAAACACTATTGAAATAAAAGTCGTTAGAGTTTTTAATTAAGCTGCGCAAACTTCATTTGGGGGAATTCCACAGCAAAGGAACGTGACGTGCCTCCGGTGTGAACCCGGTGCATATATTACCTTCTTATTACAGACGAAATTACATTGTGCTGAAAGCTTAATTACACCCTATAGATAAACAGAACAAAATCCCTCACAGAGAGAAAACACTGCGTTTCACACTCTCAATCAGAATATAGTTTACAGACACTAAAATCCATCAGATAAGACTAACTTGCCGTGTCATGTCTATCTAATAAGAGAAGAATGAAAGCAGTACAAGAATGAAGCCTAAATACATCAAGATGTCAGAGTGTCAAATCCCTGCCAACATCTGCACAATATGTTTCGTCTCAGTGCTTCCTTATAGTCAATAGTGAACAGCATTAACTCTTCATTTGTAAGGATTACAGAATAAAAGGTAGCTCTTGAAGCATATATTGACACTGAGCTAATAATATTGGTTACAATTCAGTGAGGTTTTACTAGAGACAAGCAAGAAACAGAGACGCGGTAAGGGAAAAGGAAAAAAGCTGGTGGGAAGCAAAAAAAAGTTGCGCTCCACTGCAATATTTAGGGTTTTATATATCAGAAGCGGGAGAGAAGGTGATGGGATGATATCGGCGCCCATCAGCGTTTGACCTTCATAGTAGCTTAGTAGGGATATTGTGAAAGTCGCCACCCGTTTAGGCAAAAATTGCATCTCACGAAGGCATTATGCTTAAGTGTTCCACCCAGCACGCATTTAAAAGGCCTCTGCTCACTCGTTACACGAGAAAATGGATGAGCTTGGAGTACAGGACTAATGCATTTTTTCAGCAATGAAAACACTTGGTGTAATGAGGCTTGAAACAGAGGGGATTATGTGTATTTGTAGATCAGAGTGCGCACACATACACACACTCTCTCGCTCTCTTGTGCTCTCTCTCTCTCTCTCTCACACACACACACACACACACACACACACACACACACACACACACACACACACACACACTCTTGCTCCCTCGCTCTCTTTCTTACACACACAAACACACACACACACACACACACACACACACACACACACACACACACACACTTGCTCCTCGCTCTCTCTTTCTTACACACACAAACACACACACACACACACACACACACACACACACACACACACACACACACACACACTCTTGCTCCTCGCTCTCTCTTTCTTACACACACAAACACACACACACACACACACACACACACACACACACACACACACACACACACACTCTTGCTCCCTTGCTCTATCTTTCTTACACACACAAACACACACACACACACACACACACACACACACTCTTGCTCCCTCGCTCTCTCTTTCTTACACACACAAACACACACACACACACACACACACACACACACACACACACACACACACACTCTTGCTCCCCGCTCTATCTTTCTTACACACACAAACACACACACACACACACACACACACACACACACACACACACACACTCTTGCTCCCTCGCTCTCTCTTTCTTACACACACACACACACACACACACACACACACACACACACTCTTGCTCCCTCGCTCTCTCTTTCTTACACACACACACACACACACACACACACACACACACACACACACACACACACACACACACACACACACACACACACACACTTGCTCCTCGCTCTCTCTTTCTTACACACACACACACACACACACATTCTCTCTCTCTCTCTCTCTCTCTCGCTCTCTCACTCTGTTTCTCTCTCTCTCTCTCTCTCCATCTCTTTCTCTCTCTCTCACACACACACACACACACACACACACACACACACACACACGCACGCACGCAAAACTGTCAAATCATAATAGATTCTGGATACAATGTTTTTATTTCTTATTTCTGAAATAAACTGAAATCAAATCAAACACAGATTAACTTCAGTACTTAGGATAACACTGGAGCAGACATTAATGTATTTAAATGCTTTTCATATTGATAAACAATGATGTTAAATGATGTATTATTAAATCTGACTGTGACTAATTCAGAAGAAATTAAACACACACACACACACACACACACACACACACACACACACACACACACACACACACACATCAAGAATAATATTACACTTGAATATTGTCGCATGTGCATCATGTGCGTTGGGGGAATTAATTATCGAAGTATAAATATAATGACACATTCTGGTATTAGTGATAAGATTTAAAAACATGATACAACAATCATAATTAAAAAAAAAAACTGAATGTCATATATAAAAATTAGGCATCTTTGTATCAGGCAAAGTAGTTGGAACCATACAACCTCTGAATAGTATAACAAATCTTATGAACTGTGTATACCAGTCAGAGTGTGTATATTGTATTTTGTTGAAATTTGCCATTTTCCCATCATGGTAGAGAATATCTACTGAACCCAGACTTGTTCTTTCAAGGAAATTTTAACACATTATTGGAATTGAGCCACCAACTACCTATAATGCCCTGCTTTGGGGCACCCATTATATTTATCACTCCGCAGCCTCATTGCCCAGTGCATACTTTACGCCCATATGTCTGTCTATTTACCGAACTGTTTAAAATCCGATTAAGGTTACTACGGGACAGCTGGAGTCTATCTCAGCTGACTCTGGATGAAGTCAAGATACTTGGTGGACAGTTCACCAGACCATCGCATGGCGAGAACACACAATCATCCATATATATAAGCCAATCTGAAACAGCCACTTAGCCTAACGTGCATGTCTTTGAACTGAGTGAAGAAACTATAATGCTAGCAGACAAACCATGCAAACATGCGAAGAACATCTTGTTTGACCGGAATTTGAGTCCCAGGGGCTATAATTGTATGTATTATATTACTAAGCACTTTGGGGGAACCAGGTACACCAGTGGGTAGAATTATAAACTTTTTAAAAAATGGCTGTCTATACAGGGGTGAACTGCAATCAATTATAGTTCAACCAAAAACATTCTCAAATGTATTTCAAACTACATCTGAAAGTACATGTGTTAAATACATTTACAAATTGAGCTAAAGTTATTTATCTATTCAAAGGCACAAACAAATATTAATACATATTTACAGCACAAAGACATACTATTAATTATATAAAAGTCCTGACCATTGGGCTGCAGATCCAGGCTGGATGGCTTATGATTATTTTAGCCATTCATTCTCTGTGCGCCAATGGAGCAGTGGTGGTCTAGTGGTATAGGGCGCTGGATCGCTGATCCAAAGGTTGGGGGTTCGAGTCCCACTCTCCACAGGGTTGTCACTGTCCCCCCCCAGTGCAGCTAACTGGGTTACCAAAGGCGGGCCACGTCTCTCACTGTCTATGGTGAGAGGCATGTAAAAGAACCATTGCTGACTTTCGTAAAGAGTAGCTGCAAAGTCGTCAGCGTGTTTCTGTCCCTTGCTAAAAGGGTTGTGACAGGAAGGGCATCCGACGTAAAAACCTCTGCCAAATCAAATGTGCGAATCAGATGATTCGCTGTGGCGACTCCCGAGTAAAAGGGAAAAAGCCGAAAGGAAGACAGACATTCTCTGTGCGTCAATGCTTGTGTTCTAACACATGTGCAGGAGCCGGAAGCGCTACGAAGAAACTGTGCTTTATTCTCACACTCGCATTTTGTTTGATTGACAGTGTTCAGCTATTATTGCTTACTGATAATATGTGAGGCGCTCCACCGAAATAGGCACCTGTCATTGATTGTTGATTGGTCAGCTCGGGCTTGCACATGCGCAGTGCCCGTTACACGTTAACTTCTGGTGTTAACTTCCATTTTCCGGCTTACTGCACGCTGAATTTATCTACGACTTTCTCTTTGATAACAGTCATTAAGTTTTTTATAAGATTGTGAATACACATAATTTCTTGTCCAGCGGAACTCAACTCCTGCTGTGTGTGTGTGTGTGTGGGGCGGGCTACGACCTTGTTATAATATGTACACTGCCCTCCCTAAGTAAAGGATGTGTTAAAAGCCTAAGAATAAATTCAATTTTTATTGCAGAAACTACTCTCACACTGAAAAAAATGTAACCTTCAACTCAAGTGAATTTTAAGCAAAAAAATAAATCCCTGACTAAGAAATAATATTTTTCATAAATTCACATGTTCCACAATTATTGGTGCCCCTAACAATTCCTAGGAAATCAATGTAAATGATGCGTTTCTGTCATTATACAGTAGCTTACAAAGTGCATCAGAGTTTCTAAGAACATCTACTGAGTACTTCATCACTTCCTGTTTCCCAATGTACGTCCCATATAAATATGACGTGAGTTTCATCAAGAGTAGGCTGCATAACCGCCAGCATGTTTGTGCCCTGCGATGGCCTGGCAAGCTGTCCAGGGTGTACTCTGCCCTTGCCCAAAGTTGGCTGAGATTGGCGCCAGCTTCCTCGCGACCCTAATTCGGATTGAGCAACCGCTTAAATGAATGAATGAATATCAAAAAAATGAATGTATATCACACATGATGTGATACAGAGGCCAGTTCTCTTCTCCACCATTCAACATGGGAAAGACAGAAAAAACACACCATTCAAGTAAGGATCACATGTGTGTTGACCTTCATAAGTCAGTGGATGCAAGAAAATAACCCCTCACCTGCACCCGCCCACATCTACTGTCCGAGAAACCATTAAGAAGTTCAGAACAACTGGAACAGTGGTAAACAAGCCTGGATGAGGACTCAAGATTATTTTGCCACCACATGCAGTGAGAAGGACGGTAAGAGAAATAAAAAGTTCTCCTTGTCTTCTCATTGTTGGAGAATTGCACCAAACTAGAGCATCTTGGGATCACAAATTCTCCAGAACAACCATCAGGCACCATCTACATGCCAAACTTTTCTCACTCACAATCATAAACTCAAACGTCTGGAGTTCACTAAGCGGTGCTGGGACTTCGACTGGGACCATGTGCTTGGGTTAGATGAGACCAAGATAGAGCAACAAACTTGCCAAAGAGGTCTGGCGGAACACAAAAGATGAGCATGCAGAAAAGCACCTCATGCCCATTGTGGAGTACGGGGGGTGGGATCGGTGATGCTGTGGCCTGTTTCTATTTTAGCGGCCCAAGGAACCTTGATAGGGTCCATGGCATCAGGAACACAATGAAATACGAGGACATTTTAAATCAAACTCTGGTGGCCAGGGCAGTGGTGGTCTAGTGGTATAGGGTGCTGGATCGCTGATCCAAAGGTTGGGGGTTTGAGTCCCACTCTCCACAAGGTTGTCACTGTCCCCCCCAGTGGAGCTAACTGGGTTATCAAAGGCCGGCCATGTCTCCCACTGTCTATGGTGTGAGGCGTGTAAAAGAACCATTGCTGACTTTCGACAAGAGTAGGCTGCAAAGCTGTCAGCGTGTTTCCGCCCTGCGGTGGCCTGGCGAGTTGTTCAGGGTGTACTCTGCCCTCGCCCGAAGTTGGCTGGGATGGGCACCAGCCTCCCCGCGACCCAAATTAGGATTAAGCGGGTACAGAAAATGAACTGAACTGAACTCTGGTGGCCTCTGCACGAAAACTGACGGTAGGTTGTCACTGGGACTTTCAGCAAGAAAATGACCCTGAACATGTGGCCAAATCTACACAGAAATGGTTCAACCAGACAGAGAACAAAGCTCATCCCATGGCCATCTCAGTCCCCAGACCTCAACCCTATTGAAAACCTGTGGAGTGAGCTGAAGAGGAGAGTGCAGAGGAGAGGACCCAGGTCGCTGGATGATGGAAAGAGATTGTACAGAGGAATGGTCCAACATCCTGCTTTCGGTTTCTTCTTGTGAAATATTATAGAAGATTAGGTGCTGTTTTGTAGCTTAAAGGTGGTTGTACAAAGTATTAACACCAGGGATGCTAATAATTGTGGCACACATGAGGTGATGTAAAATAACTATTTCTTAATGTGGGATTCCCCAATTGATGCACTTGAATTTCCCTCTTTTTTAATTGTGGTCCGATATTATTTAGAAAAAAAAAATGAATTCATAAGAAGCTAAAGAACACATCTTAACAAGGGGTGCCAATAATTATGGAGAGCGGTGTGTCACAGCCGCGTTACAGTAAAGTGTTAGCTCTCAGTGAGGTATCGCTTCAGAGAGAGAGAGAGAGAGAGAGAGCGAGCGAGCGAGTGCGCGAGCTTCACTTTGCACGCACGAGCTCCTCCTTGGCACAACAAGGGGGCGGGCCGAAATGATCACTTAAGGATACGATTTGCTTCTGTTATCGGCTTGCCCTCTGTGAGTCGTTCAGATTCGTGTCGATCATTCCTGTACACTCCCTGTACACATAATGGGAGGGGAAAGTGAAGGGCAGAAAAAAAAAAAAACACCCACAAACAATCCGCCCGCCCGGGCTGCCATCTTGAATATACAGTAATGCCTACAGTGTGAACCACTTCAATGACGGCGAACTGGAGGAAGAGAGAGCGAGAAGAGAGAGCGAGAGAGAGAGAGAGAGAGAGCGAGCGAGAAAGAGAGAGAGGCAGACACACAGAAACACACACCGGAGCACATTGATTTATCCGTTCTCGAGACTCGTATCATTTTAAACAAGAGGAATATATTTATTTTATTATTATTTTATTTTATTTTTTATTTTTTAAAGCAGCTGTTGGTTTTTGAATCCATTCGGATAGCTGGATATGCTAACCGTCGCTGAAGGATCCGAGTCGAGCGAGCGGACACGGTCGAACCGTCGAGATTTCTCCGCGTCGACATTTTAAATAATTGCTTTTTTGGGGGGGAGGGGGTTAAGTGACAACAAGGATAAACCATAACAAGCATATTCATATATCGATATATATTTAAAACCCGCTAGCATTTATGCTACATGCACCGTTTATTCCGTTGAGCCTGCCTGAGGAGATAGAGAGCTCGCGCGGAATGCGAGTCCACAGCGCTAGCGTCGTTAGCTTATTTCTCTCTGTTTAGACGGTTTTAGACAGTTTATTTCCTATTTTTCTGTTAATTTCTCCAGATTTCAATCGCAAACGCTTTTATTCTCCTACCTCGGTGTCTCTTTAACAGCATGTGAATGTGAAGAAGGTTCACGACTTCACTATAAGTCCGTAAACGCCTCTCTTCTTCTGTTGTACATTTGGATTTTTTTTTTACATTTTTTTTTTTTTAACTTAAGTAACAATCTCATGTATGGATCTATGTAGATACAGACCCATTTTAAGAAAACATGAGCGTGGCTAGCTATGTAGTTATTAATCTTTCGCTATGGGAAAACTGGCCCGGAGAGAAGTGGTCAGATTGAGCTGTGACATCGCGCTGTGATCAAGTGGATCACTTTGTGATCTGTTGTTGATTAGTATCGTTTGATCCAGTATGGGCTTTCGACTTGATGGTGAGGTTCCTCCGAACACCATCAATCACACAGAGAAATAATCTACTATTGTGTGTGGGGTTCTCCCCCCAATATCCTTATATGTGCTCTGCCTCTCTTTCTGGGCTTTTATTATAGTTCCTTTAAAGCCGTAACGATTTGTTTAGATCGAGTAATCTTACTGGATCCAGTGGATCGATCGGTCATTACTGGGAACTTGTAATTTTTGTTTTTTTTCCTCCCCTCCCATCAGCACGGATGTGTTTATAAAGCGATTGATCACTGCTAAAGAGAGCGAACAGGGACATAACTGGAGGCCTGTTGGATTCTAAAGGAAGGATCTACTCAGTTTAAAAGGACCAGTATAAATATATATATATATATATATATATATATATATATATATATATACATATATACATATATATATATATATATGTATATATATATATATATATATATATAAACATATAAAATGGGTTCTGCAACAAAACTGGCCTTTGGAGTGTTCCTCATCTCCTGCTCCTCAGGTGGGTTCAATATTACACACTGCCTCAGTGAAAACTTCTAACACTATCCTAGGAGATTCTGTGCACAGGATGAGATCATATACACACAGATTTCTCTCTCTCTCCCTCTCTCTCTCTCTCTCTCTCTCTCTCTCTCTCTCTCTGTCTTTCTCACACACACACACACACACTCACACATGTACACTATCCTTGTGAGGACCTTTCATTGACATAACTCATACTAAAGCCATTACACCCCAACCAAATATCAGCTTTTAACATCAAAAAGCAATTATTTGTTAAATTAAAAATGTAAAAAAAAACAAAACAAAACAGTATTTTGTTTATTAGATAAATATCTGTATAGTTTCCTTGTCATATGTTCTCATGGAGGTATTTGGTCCTCACAGGTGGATTAAAACATGCCCCCCCTATTTCTCTCTCTCTCTCACACACAAACACGCACACACACACACACACACACACACACACACACACACACACACACACACACACACACTGTTTCATAAAGGAATGGCTGTGAATTCTATGCTTTTGTTTGTGTGACTTCAATGCAAGGTTGCAAAACTGTGATGTTTAATGATTGTGCCGATGAATTTTTTTTTAAAATGTCTGTCCGTACAATATCCGTCTCTGCTGATAACAACAGCACCAGAACATCCACCAAAAAGCCCTGGAGGATGGACAAGGAAGAACATTTGATCATACCAACCTGAGCAAAGCTCATGTTTGCATACGAACAGATAAAAATACAACACGAGCCACTTGGTGTTTTATAAGCCTCTATTACTGAAGAGAGAGAGAGAGAGAGAGAGAGAGAGAGTGTGTGTGTGTGTGTGTGTGTGTGTGTGTGTGTGTGTGTGTGTGATGAGCCTCTAAAATGAGGCAGTGAGTTCTTCCTTGCATAAGGGGAACGTGTGTTTTCCATCTCATGATTGTTTTTCAGTTTGCTTTGAAGAATTTGGTTCTTTAGTTCATTCTTACGCGTATTTCTGTCCTGATGAGGGTCATGATGGATCCGGAGCCCATCACGGTAAAGGCAGAAACATGAGAGCATTGTTTCCTCTTGATTTCCAGCGTATTGCTGGTGCCTGGTGCACACCTGAAACAGTTAACCTCACCGATTACGCTGGCAGGGCTTCAGCCATTAGAAAAGGAAGAACAGAGAGAAGTTTAGAAAGATTTACAGTCGTACACCCATCCTCCCACTCCCCTCGTCTTCCTCATTCTGAGAGCGTTTATGATTTCTATATGAAGAACAAAGGTACATTTAATGGTTTGGGGATTTTGAGGTTTCTCTTTGTGTGTTTTCATCACCAGTTCTGAGAGTGTGTCACAAATATGAAAGTGTTGCCTCCTGTAGCTCCTCACGCGAGATAATTTCCCTTCGCATAACATTACATTGTATCTGTAGTGAATCACATGTAAATGATGGTAAAGTGTATTTGTGCTGTATCTATGTCCGCATACTAAGTTTAGTTGTCTTTGCTTGTGTTTTGGTGTACGTAGTATATATTATAACTGGGGCAGTGCTGGCCTGGTGGGTAAGGTGCTGGATTATTGATCCCAAGATCAGTTCAAGCCCCACTATCACAGAGTTGTCACTGCTCTTCCCCAGTGCAGCTAACAGAGTTTTCAGTGGCCAGCGATGTCTCTCACTGCCTGTGATGAGAGGCATGTTCTCGAACCTTTACTGACCTTCTGCATAGCCATAAGTGTATTTCTGCCCTGCGATAGCCTGGTGAGCTGTCCAGGTTGTACTATGCCCTCACACAGAGTCAGCTAGTCTCCCCGAGACCCTACTTAGGGTTAATATTTCAGCAAATTAATTAGTAAATGCATTCTATATCTTTGAATGGGCTTAAAACATTGCAGTGTGTGGATTACGTAAGCTACATGTCCATGTCGAGTATTTTTCTAAAACCCCAAATAGGTTTGAAATCACGCCACATTGCTTCGTGATCATATTGCACACCCAACCTGCCAGTGTAATGGCTAAAGTATGTAAACGCAATCAAAATCTTGACATTTTTGTATTTGTGCATGTACACTAATATAAAATATGTCATGGTGTTCTGTCCCAGGGGACTATTCAGCGCCGTCCACCTCGCCTTCGGTGCAGAAATCTTAAATACCATAGAAACTTGGCATGATTGATGTAATTGGAAACCATTCATAGTGATGCCTCACAGTTGGGACTATTTTAAATGCCTGTATAAAACTGAAATTGTGTTTCTATCTTGTTGCATTCTATAAAAACCATAATAATCTACAACTGTCCTCCGACTTCAGAAAAAGAAAAAAATCAAAAAATCTTCTGATGCATCTGTAGTTTCCTTTGTCCTTGCTGCCTAACAGATAAGAATATACAAAGTGTTAAAGTGTTTGTAACCGTTTAACCTTGAAGGGGTTATAAACGAAACAGCAAGAATTCATTAAATACCTCTGATGCTCTTGTGTGTGTATATATATATATATATATATATATATATATATATACACACACACACACACACACACACACACACACACACACTTAACTGTATTGATGTTCCCACTGTGAAATACAAATTATGCTTGAATATGGTATCCTCAGGCCACACCTCCTTCTTTAATCCTTTCCCAGTGTTGCTGCAGTTTACACCATTAAACAGGTGGATATCAAGCGCTCAAGCCAAATTACATCAAGAATGTGAGAAGTCTAGTAATATGATGTTTTGAAATATCATGAGCACTGTTGAATATAGAAGTGGATGGTTCTGTTATGGAGATGTCCTAGGGAAGGGTTTGGAAGCTAGGCCTGATACTAATGTCTAATGTCTAATACTAATGGTAACTGTGTTGCAGTTGTTTTTTAACAGTTGGATTTATTAGTGTAGGGCCTACTGTGTATGAATGGGGTAGTATGTGTGCTTTAGCAGTTAAGCACCGTCTGATCTGGTACAAAAATACGTTATGAATAATTTTTGAAGTAAGCATGCATGTTACTGTAGAAGCAAGATTTGCACTTAAAGTTGGAGATGTTACGTCATATTAAGGCATTTTGAATAAAGTTTTGTTATATTTCATGATTGAGAAGCAGAGTTTTTGATATCGCCTCATCAGTACAGAGTTCATCCCAGGAAATTCAAAGCAGGCACTGTTCACTGGACAAATTAGTTCAGGTGAGGCTTTTCACATCGATAAGCTGATCCATGTGAGCTCTGGCATGGCTCGTGTGACCAGTTGCCAAGTAGGCTAAAGCTGGGCATCAGTCAGTTCAAGGTTAATTACACATTATTCATACCTCACACCTCTTGTAACGATTTACATTTACCAACATGCAGTGGAGAGACCTAGTCGACCTTTGCAGGTGACTGTTCAGCTGAGTATGCAAATATAAAGCACTCCTCTTCCCTTGCACAATCCTGTTGCAAGACATGGCTGTAAATCACATCAGCATACTTAGATTGCTTTACTCAGAATGAAAGTTTATGATTTTTACACACCAGCATTAGCGGTTTTGGCTCAGAGCCAATTATAATCGCATTATTTTGCTGAAGTCTGGTATATGTGTGTTTGGCATTGTGTTCCTACTCACAGTTTATTAACGTTATTGTCAAACTGTGCACATGAGAACAAGATCTGGATGGAAGTCTGTCCTCAGCTCATCCCAAAAAAAATAAATAAATATATATATATAACTGATTAATGTACTCACCTGAAGCGAGAGGATGGTTTCACCACCCCTCGAAACAGATCTGTAGTGAAAATGAGGTTTTAAATAGAAAGTCTTTGTTCTGTCCTTTTATTTTTACTTATATTTGCTCTACGAAAAAGTATTGAGCACTCTCTTACGGAAGAATCTAGTCAGAAAATTATATATATATATATATATATATATATATATATATATATATATATATATATATATATATATATATATATATATATATATAGTCCCTGTGTCTGTCATCAGTGCAAGTGTTTATGTTCATGAAATCTTTTTTACCTTGAAATTTTGTAAACCATTCAATAAAAGATTATTAAGCATTTTTATTATTAAAAACAGATGGCCAAGAAGATTGCATTTCTAAGAGAGTTCTCGTGAACTCAGTCATTCAGTTTCAGGAGTGTTAATCCTAATTAGGGTCACAATGAGACTGGTGCCCATATCAGCCAACTCTGGGCAAGAGTAGAGTACACCCTGGATAGTTCGCCCCGTTGACGGCTATGCAGCTAACGTCTGATGAAAGTCTTTTACATGAACCTCTCCCCAGAGACTTTGATTACCCAGTTTGCTGCAGGGGAGGGGGGCAGTGAAATAGTCAGATGTAAGGAGCATACACATTAAACTATACCATATAAAATAATGCAAAGGCAGTAGTGTTGGACATTACATTAAACCAAGTTTATAGCACAAGGTTGGGAAGGACCCAAGTATGGGTGTGATTTCGAAAGTGTCCACAAACTTTGGCAATATTATGTGTGCGGACATCTGAGTACTGATCGTCCCTCTTGAAACCACAGGCCTTAATATATAGTAGGATTCTCTGCCCTTTGCTGTTGTAATTAGCTCCACTTCTCTGGGAAGGCTTTCCACTAGATTTTGTAGTGCATCTGTGGGGATTTTTGTTCATTCAGCGATAAGTACATGAGAGATCTGATAGTTCGAAGATGAGGAGGTCTGGTGTGAAATCGTAGTTCCACTTCATACCAAAACTTTTTATTGAGGTTGACATCAGGGTTTTTCCAGACCAATTTTTTTACATAGTGAAATTATTCTGGAACAGAATTCTTGTGCCCCTGAGTTCTACTGAGAGTAAATTGTAATGTATGGATTTACACGCTGCTTAAAAGCAGAGCTCCCGATAGACTTCCGTGTTGTTATATGCCCGAGTCTGGGTTTGCATTTCAGCGCCTTTCTAATTTTCTTGTTGATTTGTATCACCTGTCTTGTTAGCTTAATTGTACAGTTAAGGAGTTCATGTTCTATGAATCTGATTTACATGTTTGCGCCATGAGCATAGATTTACCTGCAGGTCTGTCTGCCGACCTGAGTTGTGTTTTTCATTCTGTGTGAGTCTGAGCAGTAGCGAATTAGCATTTTTTCTGTGTGTGTGTGTGTGTGTGTGTGTGTGTGTGTGTGTGTGTTTGTGGGTGTGGGTGTGGGGGGGTGTGTTTGTTTATTTTTTAAAAATCTCTTACCTTTTTTTGCTGCCTGTTGTCATGAAAGTGAGCAATACATCACAGCCAATCAGCATTAACCCAACTACGTAGTAGCCTTATTGGATTTTCTATGCAGGACAGATGTGAACAGCACACAGGACAACCATCCAAGTCATGGTTAATGACGATGGGGCTTCAATCAGGTCATATTATCTGTCAATAATATGAAAGTGTACGTGCAAAGGAAGTCTGTACTGTTATGTGATTTTGAATTTATGGCAAGCTTGGAGATGGAGCACAGATGGGTTTGAGGGACACATGTCCATAAACCTTTGGCCATATGGTGCATTTTTAATCATTACAATTTCTAAATTTTACAGATTACACTGTTACACCATGCAATAGTGTACTGAGGCTGTGATGTCACGTTTCCATGGTAGTGTTTTTTTTTTTTGCTCGATCGAAGTGGCATGGGTCAGCATTTCGTTGCAGAGAGAACAGTCACCGACCATACAGCAACTCTTTCTTTAATTAGTTTGTGAAACAGGGCAACGAAAAAGTAAAACACATTAGTGTTTTTTTGGGGCACTACCATTCCTGGGAAACCCAGGGCTATTTCACAGCTACCTGAGGCTTGTCGCTTGGGACTTTAAACCTTGAGCTGAAAACCTATTTTAATTTCTGTTATTGCACGTATAGTCCTGCAGGTTCGACTCCATTACCGCTACCTTACTGTAAACACCACCCAACCCACCAAAGATCCCTTACCTCTTGAGGAACTAATGAGAAAAAAAAAAACATGTTTTAGCAAACAAAAAGGTGCAGCACCATTTATTTAAAGTGCTCATTTTAGCAAACTAATTGTATTCAACGATTTATAATAGTGTCCATCACAGCAAGTAAAAACAACTACTTATGCACTTACTTACAGAGAGCTATATCGCAAAAAATTACATACCACAAAAGCTAGTCCATGCTAACCGCAGCGTTACAGACTCATGTTCTTAAACTTTGAATTTACTCATATTTATATTATTAATTATACTTTGGGCGCAATGCGGAATTTTTCCTTTGTTCAGAAGATCCTGAAATTTCCCCAGCAAATTCTCCAAAACAGATATTTTTTCTTCCAGTCATGATTACCTACGTTTACCCCCCAAAGCCACAGCCAACACACCAACAGGTAATTTTGGTAAGCCACCTGTATTAGAAAACACTCAGGGCTTGGTGTTTTTAACATGCAGTCATGTGATGACAGAAACACAACGTAGGCTCCATAGAATACTGTGCTGCTTTTTCATTTTAAAAAGTCTGATTAGTCTTTTTTTCTTGTTTTCTCTAAGCTCTCTTGTTGACTGTGGAACACAAAAACTGTAAAACCTCAAAGACGTTATGATTTTTCAACCTGTTTGATTTCAGAATCTCATTGAACATTGCGCTGTTTGCACATATTTAACTTGTACCGAAAACATTTAATTTGCTTTTTTTCTTTGCTGAAAAAAACCCCAAAAACAATTAGCATTTCTCCTGCATGTTTCTTTAATGGCACTCGGACGGATGTTTTTCTCCCCCCAGATCAGATGTCCATTCGGAGCTGTATTGTTGGGCTCTCTGAGATTATTACCTTGTTATTAATGACTCATAGCGCTGCTGGCTTGTTTGGCTTTCCAAGCTGAATGAAATGATGATACACATGTAGAGTAATAAAAGTCGTAAATAGCTTTTCATGGATTGGTTTCCAGCCATTTAGTTTTGCAGATGAATTTCAGTTCAGTTCTCGCTCTCTCTCTCTCGCTTTCCCTTTAAAAAATATCTTGAGCAATATCCATGTTTATTTTGTGTATTTTTATTGACAGCTTGACCTTGTCTTGCTTGTATCTTGATCCTGCTCACGAATCGGACTTCTATGACATGGCCAGGTCGTCGTCCTGACGAGCCGACGTGAATTATTTACAGCCCTGGCTGACCACTGCTGACGAAGGGGTTATTCTAAATCAAAATGTGCAGTCTTTTGTCCCCTGATGCTTTTCTTTGGCCCTGTACTGCAGAGCCTGAAATTAACGGCGTCCTGTCAGCGGGACTGTTAAAAAAAGGGCTGAGGACAGTGCGAGTCCTTGCCTGAGATGATTGCACGACAATAAAATAAAAGTGTAATCAGTTTAGCAATGACTTTTTCAGCAATTCCCGAATGTCTGTCTTGTCAAGGGTAAGAGATTCTATTTTTAAAAACTTTTTATAGCTCCTTTATTTGTCCAAAGTAAACACTTTGAATTGCTGGTATCAGACCTGATACTGTGAGAATTAGAAGGCTACATGGGCTCCAGTCTGTAGGACGGAGGTCTGTTCTAGATACGTCGGGAATTAAAAGTTTATCTGTCATTATCAGAAAACTGAAAATCATTTTTAATTGGTGCTCAATGCTTTATCTGCTTTGTCTGTGGCTGTGGTTTTATCTTCCTGCCTAACATGTGCATCATGACTGTCACATGAACAGAAATGGAAAGGGGTGAATGTGGTCCATGTAATTTCATACATTTCTATGAAGCCAACACTAGTATACTATACATACGCTCTCCGACTTACGTTCATCTGTTTTACGTTTTTTCGATTTTACGTTTTTTTGTTTTTTTTTTCAAAAAAAGTCACATTTTGAGTTTTGACGTACCTACGTAGTATGCTGATGTAATGACGTAATGACGCTGCGTCCATTGTTAACAAACAACAGACTGAACGTGCCCCTCCTTCTTCCTAGTTCAGTTTTATATATATATATATATATATATATATATATATATATTATTTTTTTTTTTAATATCAGAATTATGGTGATTCACATCAGTGCAGGCTGAGTTCTAAATGAGTTCAACGGCGCCCTTGCTCACTTGAAAGTCCAGAAGTCCGTATAACCCACAGCAAGTACACTACTTTTGCAAGTACACTACTTTAATTAACGTTGATATTATTTGATATATTTGATATTATTTTACAATGTTATGTTCATAATATTTGATTTATGGGTGTTTTATGAGATACGGTAATGGTATTTGTGGATGTATAGTACAGTATGAGTGTCATACGTCATATGTCACTGTAACAACTTTCGTTCACTTTCAACTTACATTCGGTCGTCCGGAATCAATTAAAAAACGTAAGTTGGGAAGCGTCTGTATAGATATCGATAGAAAAATCACACTAGAGTGGCATAGGGTGGCTAAAAATGGCTATTTTGGAGCCAAAAAGCGTGGAGTAGATGTTTAGCAAAGGAGTGAATGAATACAACAGACTGATTTACTGAATATAAGCTTAAACAGGATTGATATCTAAACTTATTAAAAGCCTACATATCTAGGAATGATATATATATCCATTCCAATCAAAATACAGTATTGTTATTACAGTGTATTTTTGTGGAAATTCCTGTGCAGGGGTGCCACTGTACTGTAGAAAGGTGAAATCAAATAAACAATTGGTGTGGAAGAGTTAAGCATTAAATGTGCTTGTAAATATACCACAAATCATGTAAACGAGCAGATCCCTGTCTGATATATGTTAGTGTAATGTAGTGTTATGTGTAGATGTTTGCAATAGTGGTATGTTACTCAGAAGCTCACTAGTTTGATGTGTTAGTTTAATATCTGTATACTGTTATTTTCGCTGGTATCTTGCCTTATTAAAACTTCAACAGCCTTATGATTTCGCAGTCGTGCGAGAACGAAATGAGCTACAAATAGCAGCCTTTTGTAACAAAGAAGCGTTTGAAAGGTCATCTCATCTTCACTTTAAGAGAAGTATTCGTTTCATAAATACTCGAAAACAATAAAAAAAGAGTCACAGATTGTTGAGCATTGCTTCACTAATGGGATGTTACTTTTTCATGTGTTCAATTCCAGTACAGCTGTTCTGATTCACTTTGTACAGATCACTCGCTCAAATGTGCGGGTTATCAATGCACATTCAGTTGTTTATTCGTATGAATCCCGCAGCCACATAACTCAGAATGTTGTCGTGTGCTGCACTACGTACAGCAGGTAAGGCTCGATAAAGGCCATCCTGATCATGATTAGCTGTCATGTAAATAAAGTGAGAGAAACACTCACTGCTGGTACTCTAGTTATGAGATTTATTGATTTGCTCTTTGTATCCAGTTACACTGGTAATCTGACAACAACTGTTGACACTATCTCATCTTGTCTTGAGTTTGCTTGGTGCTATCTCGAGTTCGTTTTACTTCAGTAACCCAACAGAATGGTCAAGTATGCTGCAAACTTCTCATGAGTCACTTCATTGAAATCATCTATAGATTAAAAATTTGTTCATATGAAAAAGTGTTTATATCAATAACTCTGTTCTTCAATGCTCTCCTTTTAATCATAAATAACATAATATATCAAATTAAGGCTGGATGGTGGTGTGGAGTTAGTGTTGGCTCCTCGTGCTTGCTTGGGTTTCTTCTGTGTACTCTAGTTTCCTCCCACAGTCTAAAAGCATGCACATTAGGCTAATTGGATATTCCAAATTCCTCCAATGTGTGAATATGATTTGAATTGTTGTGTATGCGTTGCCCTATGATGGCCTGGCTGGCGAGCTGTCCAAGGCGTACCCCAGAGTCGGCTGAGCCGGGCACCAGGCACTTCCGTGACCCTAATTAGGATTAAGCAGCAGAAAAATAATTAATTAATGTTTGTAAAAAATTCAGACATTATTTGAATGTTGTGCATTAAGTACCAGAGAAAAGTTTGAGTTGTTGACTCCGGGTGTTTGATTTTGAACCGTTATTTTGTAAAGAATTTGAGCTTTCTCATGTGTCTGGGACTTTACCAGCTTTTCCTTTTTTTTAATAATGAGGCTGGTGAAGAGAGTGTTGTTCATAGCAGTGATCTTGTAAGTGAGAATAATTTTTCATAAACCACTTTAAAACAACAAGCTGATCATGACTGCAGCTTTTACAATGTATAAATTGATTAATTAATTTACAAAACACATTTGTTGAATTGCTGTAGTATAATAAGTGAGGCGAGGTGGTGTCATGGTTAGTTTTGAGGTCCTGGGTTTGAATGCCAGACCAGTGTGTTTTTATGTGACATTTGCATGTTCTTCCCAGGCATTCTGGTTTTCTCCCACAGTACAGAGACATGCACATTAGGATAATTGGCTGTTCCAAGTTTAACTTTGGTGAGTGGGAATGGTTGTATGTGTGTTGTCCTGTGATGGTCTGGCAAGCTTTTTGCCCAGTGGAGATAGGCTCAAGCCTCCCTGAGACCCTAGTCGGATTAAGTGGCTTTGCAAATAAGAGAGGAAGTGCAGCATAAGAGGAACAGGATACATTGTTATAGGAAAAAGAATATGTAGTGCGATTGATGACATGTGAAACCTCACTTCATCTCAATGTATTATGTAAAATAAAATGGCTGAGTATAAGTAGATAGTCATATCTATGAAATTGTGTTGAAGGAAGAATGAAAGATACGACATGTAAATGTGAATAAAGAAGAAAGAGTATAAAAGTTAGGCAGCGTGGTTAGTAGTGGTTACCATGGCCGATTTCCGGACTCGGGGCATTTTTTATGTGGCATTAGCACATTCACCCCGTACTTGTAGGCTTGTTCCGGGTGCTCCGGTTTCCTCCCACAGTCCAAAAAACGTGCTCAGTAAGCTGTTGGGGTGTCATTGAAAACCCATTATTGGTATCGATATATTGATAAAAAAAAAATTTCCGATGTAATGATACATTAGAATAATGCTGTACTGTTCCATAAAATGGCTCACGAGCCAGATGTGGCTGTTTTGATGACTGTATTTGGCTCTCAGATAAATCAGGTGGCCTTTCTTAACAGAATAATGAATACATAATTTCACTGTCATTTAAATAAAAATACAAAAAAGCCATCAAATAAAACAACAACAGATGACTCTCGCGCATTTAAATCTATACATCTATTTTCAATGCCACGTCATCTGACGGTCCCTTTTGGAAACAACGGCTCGTGTCCGGACGATCCGGACTAGTCTGAAGCTACAGATTTTGTCCGTTGCATCTGAAATCCGTTAAAGCGAAGTCCGTAAAACCGAGGCATGAGTGTACTTTATTTATTAAAACATACCACTTGCTCTAGTGTTATTTAAATTAAAAAAACTTTGTGTGAAATTTAATATAAGATGAATTTTATATAACATTAGAAGTATCGATATCCCTTTTATAGGTATCGATTATAGATCGACATAATTTCACCGGCGATTTTGCGATATTCCGATTGTCAATGACATCCCTAGTAAGCTGAGTGACTGTTCCTAATCACCCCTAGGTGTGAGTGTGAATATCTGTGTGCTTCTTACCTGCGATGGCCTGGCGAGCTGTTCAAGGGTGTACCTCGCCCCTGCCCAGAGTCAGCTAAGATGGGCACCAGCCTCCTCGCGACCCTAATTAGGATAAGGTGCTTAGAAAAGGACTCAATTATATGAGTATAAGAAAGGTGTAAATGTACAGCAGGTAATGGGCAGATGAAAGTAACCAGTGGGTGGTGCTCGGTGGTGGAGCGGCAACCCAAACACCACAGGAAGACGGAAAATGTTGTTTTGTAGAGCGCAGCAGTTTCTCTTGGTAAACAACTTGACCACTGCTTCAAAGCAAATCTTATCACGCTTCAGAACGAACACTGATGTGTGTGCTATTGCTGTGGCAGGTGAAGCTAATGGTGGCTGTGATTCATCCTGATCATCTCAAACCTAATCTATTTATGATGATCTGCGGACACTTGGAACGCTCACTGGCAAAAAGAACCCTTTTAATTATGTTTACTAAATCACAAACATTGATTCAGCTTTTGAGTGGAGAAACCGGCTTAACATCCTGTGGCATTAAGCATCCATTCAACGGAATGCTGGAAACACCCTCCACTTGTGACTTGGGTCTTTGGACAATTTTATGCAAATTCTTACAATTTGCATATGAAAATATATTCGGCTAAGTTTGGAGGCGGTGCTATTATTGCATGTTTTTATGTAGGACCTCATCTTAATAGACCATTCTTCTTGTGGATGATTGAACTTCAGTGGTGGTGGTGTCCATATGATTCTGTCAATACTACATTGTGAAACAATAACATATTAAATATCTCAATCTTGAAGTACTGTACCTGCACAGACATTCGTAAATCGTGCTCAGTACCATTTTTACTGTGAACATCTCATCATTCAGGGATCCCTCACGTTCTGCGGTTAATGGGGACTGAGACCCCCGCGACCACCGATTTCCGCGAAGTAGGATCGACCTCCTGACTAACGTACAACTCTATAAATGCTTATAATAACAATTACACATTCAAAAATAATGCATAAGATGTAAATAAAATATAAATACACACATGTACAAATGCGCACACACACACACACACACACACACACACACACACACACACACACACACACACACACAGATTCGCCTGCACACACTCAGATGCGCACCTCACATAAAAATGTAAGCAGTTTTGTTGGTTTTTTTTTTTTGTTTTTGTTTGTTGGGGTTTCTGTGCACAATTGGCCTTGTTTTGTGGCATTTTCCTTAACTTTGTCATGATTTTCCCTTAATTTCTTCAAGAATATTTTTGAAAAACTCACGATGCACTGAAACGGCAGAAACTGAAGCACAAAGTAACGAGGGATCACTGTAATGCACATGTATGTGTGTGTATACGTCATATTTTTGTGTGCACAGAGGTCACCCAAAACGCGTGTGCCAAGTAGACTCAGCTTTTAATTCAAGTAAATAATATGGATTAATTAATCTAAACACACTCACAGAATTTTCAACACATACTCAAAATAACAAAGCTGGCTGGAGCTCACCTGTTCATGAGCTCCAGAACAAAAAACATCTGCGCAGGCGCAAAAGCAGGCCTGTCAAAGAAGCAGGCTTCAAGCGGGTAACAACAAAAGTTGAATTTCTCATACAACTTCAAGTTTAACGTTTTTTTAATTCAATTATTACCCGACCCTGGATGAAGTGGAGGAATATGAGATGAGCTGATAAGATTAAATTGAATAAAAAATTTGTTTAATCGAAACAACAAAAATGCACAGTATTCAAAAGGAATTAATTCTTTGATAAAAGTTGTTTTAAAGAAGAGCTGTAGTCTTCTTTATCTAAATCCCTAATCCTGCTGATTTGTATCCTGTACAAAATTTCATGTGCACTTCACACATACACTGAGAACCAGTGCTAACAAGCACAGCTCTTTCCCACGCACACGATCTGAAACCTCCGTTCCAAGTCAGCTTCTCAGCAGTTTTATTTATTTATTTTTGCGTTTCGTTGCTGTCTGTTCAGGATAGACAGATGCCAATAAAAAAATCCTGCATCCTGTGCTTTGGGCAGTGGTGGCCTGGTGGTATAGGGCGCTGGAACGTTGTGCCTAAGATTGGGGGTTCGATTCTCACTGTCCACAAGGTTGTCACTGTCCCTACAGTACAGCTAACTGGGTTATCAAAGGCGGGCCATGTCTCGCACTGTCTATGGTGAGAGGCATGTAAAAGAACCATTGCTGACTTTCGTAAAGAGTAGCTGCAAAGCCGTCAACGTCTTTCTGTCCCTTGCTAAAGGGTTGTATCAGGAAAGGCATCCTACGTAAAAAAATCTATGCCAAATCAAACGTGTGAATCATTTGCTGTGACGACTCCTGATAAAGGGAAAAAGCCATAAGGAAATCTCTCCCGTGCTTGAACCAGAGACTGTAAGATCAAGAATCTGGAATTAACATTAAGCTTTTAACATTCTTGCATATTTTAGCTTCTCACACACCTGAATTAGCTCTTACTTTATATATATATATATATATATATATATATATATATATATATATATATATATACAGTAAAACCTCCGCTGACGAACGCTTAAGCTCACGAACTTTTCGCCTCAAGAACATTAAATTTGCGAGCATATAGTCTCTGCTGACGAACTAGTTTTCGGCGGACGAATCAAACCACGCGGTCGAACAGCGCCACGGTGGTGGCCACGAGAAGCTGACGCACGCTCACGGCGTCACAGTTCGTCACCCCCTTTCTTTGAGTGCGGAAGTGGTTTGTGTTTGCTAGATATTTTGGACCATATTGAGTGTACTTTTGCTATTATGGGACCGAAAAAGACCCCACCACAGGCGGAGATCATTGAAAAACACGAACGAGGTGTGCGTTTGTATGACAGTAAGTCCCCTCCCTCCTCCTCCCACTCCATTCCATCAAGCCATCAACTACCATCACAAAGGTAAATAAAACGACTTTATTATACAGTACAGTTTATTTCTTTAATTACAATACAATAGCACATTTATTATACATAAAATAAGGTATATTTTTGTGTAGTTTTAAGGCTTATTTAGTAGAAAATTATGTTTTATGGGGACCTGGGAACGGATTATTCTCATTTTAATGGTTTCTTATGGGAAATAAATGTTCGGAAGACGAACTTTTCGCCTTACACACACTTTCTGGGAACCAATTATGTTGGTGAGCTGAGGTATCACTGTGTGTGTGTGTATATATATATATATATATATATATATATATATATATATATATATATATATATATATATATATATATATATATATATATGTGTGTGTGTGTGTGTGTATATATATATATATATATATATATATATATATATATATATATATATATATATATAAACAAAGAAAATTAGTGTCAGCACAATGTAATTGAACACTGGGTGCATTTGTAATGAATAGATTGATGATGCAGCTGGAATCTCATCATAATCAATAAGGTGAGGGTTAATATCTGACTGGGAATGGTATAATGAAGAAATAATTTTTTTAATATATATTTTTGTCTCACTAAAACGTAGATGGTATTGTGGCGTAATGCATATGCACCAACCCCAATTTCTTCAATTCAACTGATACCTGTTCCTGATCGAATATCAACATCATCTCATCAATTCATCACACGCACAGTCCGGGAACTTCATCAGTAACATTTTCATTTTGTTGCACTGGTGTTAATGAAAATCAAAGATGAAAACGATGTCATACAGTCACTTCCTGATTGGCTGGCAAACTTCTCTTCCCATGGTACATTGCATGCAATTGGAGTGCATCCTTTTCTGTAATTATCCAATCTTTGGGATGGTACCCAATATAATGGCTGTGAACGGGTCCTCTGGGTCCTAGCTCTGTAGTGTGGTTAGTCTCTTGTTTAGTTGTTGCTAGTTTCCCTACCGCTGTTAGCGGCCTACTTGTCCAGTTTCTTGTTTCCATTCCTGTTTTGGTTTGATTGCCAGTTCCAAATAAACCCTGTACATATGTCCAAGTCCATATCCAGCCTTGTCATAGACTGCATTGATTAGTTTAAATTTTAATGTGTTAAGTCAGGTTATTCATTGTTTATATATATATATATATATATATATATATATATATATATATATATATATATATATATATATATATATATATATATATATATACACACACATATATATATATATATACACACACACACACATACATAAAAGAATCCCTTGCTACTTCGCACTTAAATTCATGTGGCTTCAGTGCATCACGATTTTTAAAATATAAAGAAATAAATAAATATTCATTGAATTAAAAAAATAAGGAAATTAAGGAAAAATAGAGGAAAATTGAAGGAAAATGCCACAACAAGTCCAATTATGCAAGAAACAAGCCAAAATCTCATCAAAACTAGTTACACTGTTGCATCTGTGTGTGCGCGCGCATCTACGCGCGTGCGTGCGCGCATATGTATGTGTGTCATTTTCTTCTCATGCAATACCATTTGTATGTGTGTGTATTTATATTTTATTTACATCTTATGTGATTTTTTTTAATGTTTAATTGTTATTATAAGCATTTATAGCTTTGAATATGTATTTATTGATATTATATACACATATAATAATAATAATAATATAATATAATATAATTATATATTATATACACATATACATGTATGTACCCTCCTGCAGCGGCACTGGAACCCAGTCGTATCGGCACTTGCCTTTCCATTGGATCCTTCCGGTGGCGCCGAGACAGGGGGGGACTTGCTGCTTGGGTAACAGCCTGTCCCTCATTACTCCCTACCCAGGCTCTGTGCACTGGGGAGTATCACCAGTCGGGATACTGGCCAGAGCGCAGCCATAGTCCTTCGGGACTGACGGAGGCCTACTACTACTATATGTATGTACTGTATATGTCAGTCAGGGTGAGGTGAGGGGTGATCCTACTTCGTGGATTTTGATGGTCGCGTGGGGATCTCGGTACCAATTAACCTCGGAAAGTGAGGGATCCTTTGTTATTATAAGCATTTATAGCATTGAATATGTATTTATTGATATTATGACGTATATGTATATGTATATGTGTATATAATATCAACAAATACATATTCAATGCTATAAATGCGTATAATAACAATTAAACATTAAAAATAATACATAACATGTAAATAAAATATAAACACACACACACACACACACACACACACACACACACACACACACACACACAGATGCGCGCCACACAGATGCGCATGCACACAGTCGGATGCACACCGCACAAAAATGTAACTACAGTGGTACCTCATGTTATGAAAGACCCAACAAACAAAAAATCCAAGTCACGAAACACATTTACCTAAAATTTCCATCTCTGGATACGAAAAAAATTCACGTTACGAAACGCGCCATCTCAAAAATTCAAACAATGTGCAAGTTGCTCTCCCATTGGCTATCTCACAACACCCGCCCCGCTGGTCTCCCATTGGCTATTATGGAGCTGCATCTTTGAGGCATTTTCTTTAACTTTTTCCCCTATTCTTCCTGAATTTCCTTATTATTTCATTCAATTGATATTTTAAAAAAAAAAAAATGTGATGCACTAAAGCCCGCATGAATTGAAGCGCGAAGTAGCGAGGGATCCCTGTATATACTTTTTTCAGAAGATATTTTAATGGAATCAATTTTTATGACTGAAGTTCATGGACATGTCCAAAGTCATATTCATTTGTAATCTTAGCTTTACATTGAGTCTGTGTTCTCATTGGATTTGAGAGAATTATGATGAGCATCTGGGGTTGTGGGGTTGAATCGTGATGATCTTGAGGGAACTTTTTCAAAAAACTTTGCTGTGATTGTTACAATTTTTTAAGATTTGATTCCATCATGATACGTGAGAACGTGGGAATCGTAGTAAAGTGCATTAGAGCATAACAGACCTCAACGGAGTGTAAGAGACCTTGATGCACTAACATAGGGGATCTTGACGAACTTGAAAACACAATTCCTTCCGGGTCTATCTCCTGGAAGCATAATACCTCATTTTTATACTCATAAATTTAAAGTGCGATCATAAGTCATCGAGATCCATGTTTTTTTTAATCGCAGTTAAAGAACCATCTTGCATTTATCTTTCACATTAAAAAGATTATGAGCACTGTGAGGTGAATCAAGTAAAGCTGATTATCTGGTTACTGTGAAATTTTCAAAGCAGGGGCTGTATTAGGCAGAAAGTGAACACTTAAAGTTGATGCAAGTGTGAGGATCTGAGTGATTTTGACATGAGGCACATTGATGGATTCACTGTTTCCGTTCATCTTCAAAACGAGTACAGTACCTAAGTTAATATTTAGAATGTTTGTGTCTGTGATTTTATGTACTGTAGTGTAGCATGTTTATCCTTTTGTTTTGTTTTTCCAATTTATGATACAATTTATGAGCTGAGAGCTCAAGAGGGACAGTCTTCTAGCACCGAGAAGAGCACTGCTAGTCTGTATAGCCTGTGATTAAATGGAAATGATTAAATGTGTGTGTGTTTAGCACTCCATTCTGTGTGTTCGAGCCACGCCCTCTCCAATGCGCAACTCTTTTCTGAGAAACCACAACACTAAAATAAAAACCACAGAAAAGTTAAAAAGTCTCTCACAACACAAACCATAACATAATGTACTGTATTCAATAATTTTTTCACTTAATTTGCGGACCTATGGTATGAGTTACGGTACCGTTAACTTCTGTTCACAAGATGATGGAACAGATTAAGACCATTTGCATTGTTTGTAATGGGAAAAGTGGATTTGGAATCCGAGCAAATCAGAATCCGAGCAGCTATCTGGAATGGATAAAGTTCGAGTACCGTGGCTCCACTGTGTGTATGTGTGTGTGTGTGTATATATATATATATATATATATATATATGTCATATCGTATACTAAATCCCGCCCCGCTGGCCTCCCATTGGCTAGGAGGGATGAAGCAGCTCTCTCCCATTAGCTATTATGGAGCTGAATCTACCATGATGCTTTTCGTGTAAAGGACAGAGTTACTGTCGTTTCATGCTTTATTTCTTGACTCAGGCTTTTATCCTTCCATAAACATTTGCAAGATTGTAACGCTGCTTAGAAGACATGGTCAACACACGTGCGCACACACACACACACGCACGCACGTGCGTGATTTCCGGTTCGAGTAAGAAGAAGAAACGGGCTTGAGTGATATCACAAAGGAATATGGCCAAACCCGTCTACCATCGGTACGATATTGAAGCAGATGGAGGTCTTAAAAGGTATGATTTTATAATTTTTAAAGGGTTTAGGGGGTAGTATTGGGAGCCTTGGAAAGAAATTATGCGTTTTACATGTAAAGTGCTATTCACTTTACAAAAAATACAGGTTACGAAAAAGGCTCTGGAACGGACTAATTTTGTAAAGTGAGGTACCACTGTATAATATACAGAAGGCCCCTCTTATCCGTGGGGGTTACGGTCTTCCCCCACCCGCGGATCCCGGAAATCCACATATCATTGATGTGATTTTAAAACACTATGTATGGTATTACATGCATTAAAATATGCTTTTTAAACATATTCTATAGACAGTTTTACTCATTAATACAGTAATAATGCAAAAATATAGTAATGATGAAGTGAAAACTTTTTAATTTTGTACTGTGATAATATTTATTAATAAATTAGCTTAGGCTCCTGACCAGAAGCTAGAGAAGATGCTGGGCGTTAGAGTGGCATCATAGGGCTTAAATAATAATTAAAACCAAACTAAATTCTCAATTCAAGCAGTCATGTTGGTGATATGTGCGTGAAAGAGAAAAAAAATAGGTGTACACATCATCTGCAACCAATCAGCTGGAGGGAGAAACAAAAGCGCTCAGCCAATGGCTAAATTTGAATAACGTGCCAGTAATGTCCTGATGATGCATATGTATAATTTGCCGAGGCTGCCGCTAATTCAGTGCTTTTCAAATAGTGGGGCACGATTATGTAATTATAATGACGTAAATTTCATTATTATAATTTTTTTTTAATTTTTCCATATATTTTTTGAAAACCGTATAATCATAAACAACTTACCTCGAAACAACTTAAGTCAAGGTATACCTGTGTGTGTGTGTGTGTGTGTGTGTGTGTGTGTGTGTGTGTATATATATATATATATATATATATATATATATATATATATATATATATATATATATATATATATACACATACATACATACATACATACAGTGGGGCCAATAAGTATTGGGCAACGTAAAAATGTGCAAGTTCACCCATTTAAAAAGATAAGAGAGGTTTGTAATTTTCATCATAGGTACACATCAAGCTTGAGAGACAGAATGTAAAAAAAAAAAAAAAAATCCAGGAAATCACATTGTATGATTTTTAAACAATTTATTTGTAAAAATGGGAGGCCAATAAGTATTGGGCAGCCAGCAAAAGTTACTTTTAATACTTTGTAATGTAGCCTTGGTTGGCAGTGACAGAGGTCAAACGGTTCCTGTAGTTCTTGACCAGGTCTACACACACTTTAGTTGGTATTTTGTCCCACTCCTCTGCACAGATCTTCTCCAGAGCTGTGATGTTTGAGGGCTGTCGCTTGGCAACTCAAAGTTTTAACTCTGCCCACAGTTTTTCGATTGGGTTGAGGTCTGGAGACTGGCTAGGCCACTCCAGAACCTTGATATGCTTTTTACGGAGCCACTCCTTGGTTTTCTTGGCTGCGTGCTTTGGATCGTTATCATGCTGGAAGACCAGGCCATGTTTCATCTTTAATGCTCTGACCGAGGGAAGGTTTTTACCCAAAATGTCACAATACATGACCCCATTCATGTTGCCATTGATACGGTGCAGTCTTCCTGTCCCTTCTGCAGAAAAGCATCCCCAAAGCATGACGTGTCCACCCCTATGCTTCACAGTAGGTATGGTGTTCTTGGGATGCAACTCAGCATTCTTCTTCCTCCGAACACGGCGAGTGCTGTTTAAACCAAAAATTTCAATTTTGGTCTCATCTGATCACATAACATTCTCCCAATCCTCCTCTGAATTGTCTACATGGTCTTTAGCATATTTCAGATGGGCCTTAACATGTTTTTTGTTTAGTAGGGGAACCTTTCGAGCAATGCAGGATTTCATCTCATGACGACGTAGTGTGTTAGTTATTGTCATCTTTGTGACGGTGGTTCCTGCCGTCTTCAAATCATTGACCGGTTCCTGCCGTGTAGTTCTGGGCTGATTACTCACTGTTCTCAGGATCCTTTGAACCCCACGAGGTGAAATCTTGTATGGAGCGCCACTCCTAGCGAGGTTGTCAGTGATGTGTATATATATATGTGTGTGTGTGTGTGTGTGTGTGTGTGTGCGTGCGTGCGTGCGTGCGTGCGTGCGTGCGTGCGTGCGTGCGTGCGTGTAAAAATCAGTGTGTGTGTGTGCGTGCGTGCGTGTGTAAAAAACAGTTTAGCATTTTGCTAATACAGTCTGTAAACTTATTAAAGACTCCAGACCGGTTTATTTTCTTTCTGATTGCAGCATCCACCTTTTGCAAAAGAAGGTACTTTTTGGTGTATAAATAGCAACATCTTTGGTTTCATGCATCCAATTTTCATGTGGTTTTCAACGTTTTATTCAGCAAGTTGCCACATTTCTAATAGGTAGCATTATTAGAACACATTATATAACACATTTTAATACAATACCTTATACAGACCTCTTGTGACACTTTAATGGATTTATGCCTGATGTGTGAATATATGCAGTGGTGGTCTAGTGGTATAGGGCACTGGATCGCTGATCCAAAGGTTGGGGGTTCGAGTCCCACTCTCCACAAGGTTGTCACGCCCCCCCCCCCCCCCCCAGTGCAGCTAACTGGGTTATCAAAGGCGGGCCATGTCTCTCACTGTCTTATGGTGAGAGGCATGTAAAAGAACCATTGCTGACTTTCGTAAAGAGTAGGCTGCAAAGTCGTCAGCGTGTTTCTGTCCCTTGCTAAAAGGGTTGTGACAGGAAGGGCATCCGACGTAAAAACCTCTGCCAAATCAAACGTGCGAATCAGATGATTCGCTGTGGCGACTCCTGAATAAAAGGGAAAAAGCCGAAAGGAAGACAGACAGTGTGGATATATGTGTCATCTCTGCTTGTTGTGGATGACGTTGTCCTTTTGGCTTCATCAATCCGGGACCTCCATCTCTTAGTAGAGTGATTTGCAGTCGAGTGCAAAGCAGTCGGCATGAGAATCAGCACCTCCAAGTCTGAGGCCATTTTTCTTAGAGGAAAAAGGTGTAACTCACCCTCCGGGTCTGGAATGAGGACTTGAGCCAAGTGGAGGAGTTCAGGTATCTCAGGGTGTTGTTTATGAGTGAGAGAAGGATGGAGTGGGAGAACGACAGTCGGATCGCTGTGCCTCTGCTATAAAGCGGAGCTTGTACCAGTTCATCGTGGTGAAGAGGGAGCTAAGCCACAATGCAAAGCTCTCAATTTACCAGTCAATCTACGTTCCAACCCTCACTTATGATCACGAGATTAGTAACAAAAGAACAAGATCACGGATAAAAGCTGCTGAAATGAGCTTCCTTTGCTGGGTGGTGGGGCTCTCCCTTAGAGATAAGGCAAGAAGCTCAGCCAGTCGGTGGGAGCACAGAGTAGAACTGATGCTCTTCCAGGTTCAGAGGAGTCAGTTGGGGTGGCTTAGGGCATCTACTTAGAATGCCTCCTGAACGCCCCCCTGGTGTGGTGTTTCGGTCGTGTCCAAAAGGGAAGGGACCTCGGGGTCAACCAAGAACACGCTGAAGGGATTATGTCTCTCGGCTGGTCTGGGAACACCTCGGTGTCTCCCTGAATGAGCCAAAGGAAGGGGCTGGGGATGGGACCGTCTGGACCTCATTGCTTACGCTGTTGTCCCCGCAACCCGACCTTTGGATTAAGCGGAAGATGATGATAATGATGGTGTGTGTGTGTGTGTGAGTGTGTGTGTGTGTGTGAGTGTGTGTGTGTGTGTGTGAGTGTGTGTTTGTATGTGTGTTTGGGTATGTTTTTGTGTGTGTTTTGCTGTGTGAGTTTTTGTGTGTGTGTGTGTGTGTGTGTGTGTGTGTGTGTGTGTGTGTGTGTGTGTGTTTTGCTGTGTGAGTTTTTGTCTGTGTGTGTGTTTTTATGTGTTTTGTGTGTGTGTGTGTGTGTGTGTGTGTGTGTGTGTGTGTGTGTGCGTGTTTGTGTGTTTGTTTTTGTGTGCTTGTGGGTGCCTGTGTGTTTTGTGTTTGGGTGTGTTTTTGTGTTTATTGGTGTGTGTCTGTTTTTGTGTGTGTTTTTGTGTGTCTTTTTGTGTGTTTGTTCACGTGTGGGCTTTTGTGTTTGTGTGTTTTTGTGTTTGTCTTTGTGTGTGTTTGTTCACGTGTGTGATTTTGTGTTTGTGCGTTTTTGTGGGTGTTCTTTTAGGTGAGTTTTTGGGTGTGTTTGTGTGTTGTTGTGTGTGTGTTTTGGGGTGTGTTTGTATGCTTGGTTTTGTATGTGTGTGTGTGTGTGTGTGTGTGTGTGTGTGTGTGTGTGTGTGTGTGTGTGTGTGTGTGAGTGTGTGTAAGTGCCTGTCTGTCTGTCTGTCTGTCTGTCTGTCTGCCTGTCAGTGTGTGTTTAATATTGTGTTCTTAATATTTAGAAGTTTTCATTTCAAAATTTCAGAAATGAGAGTAGACCTTGAGACGTTTTCATTTCATCTTATTCAGTAGGTGAAGATTACAGAGAAAAAACTCAGTTTGATGTTAAACTGCTACAGTACAGAAACCTGTTGTCACATGGCATGAAGGATCTTGCCCAGACTCCTCATTGCTCTCCATCCATCAACATGTGCGCTCTGATCTATTAAGTGCACTTTGTTGTTCTAGGCCACAGTGACAGACACGCTTTATTCAGTCAAAGTGTCCTAGTGCTTCAGCGTTGGGCCGTAACGAACATGCCTCGTTTTGCATTTCATCCCTTCGGAAAGAGAATAGGAAGTGACGTAAGCCCGATAAGTAGCAGACATGCGCCCAACATATCCGCAGGATTTTATTACCAGCTTGAAGTGAGTGATCTGGTGGAGAGATTGGGATTTTGATAATGCCTGTCCTTTCACTAAAGAAATAACCTTCTCTGTATTTGCATTTAGTGATCAAGGGTAAACTTTGAATACAGAGAATTTTAAATGAATAAGATAAATATTTACACACAGCCTGAAAACAGAGCTGTGAGGTAAATCATGCGCTGGGCGAACTGTCACAGCAGCGCCCGCACCCATACACGTCTAATCAGCTTTTCTTCAGAAGTGCCACTGAAACACCTATAGCTCCATCATTGTACCGAATGACCGGGGAATCGTGTCCAAACTGCACATTTCCACTGAAAAGGACAAATAGTTCTGCCATGCAATTCGAGAAAGCTGGCCTTCAAATCCTCTGTGGAGGAAAATCCCTGTTCCAGGAATTTCAGTCCCTTTTTTTGGTAAGCGATCCGTAAGACTAAACCGCAGAGCCAGCAAGGAGATATCGTGTCACCCAGCTCAAAAGGCTGCAGCACACTCTGGGCATTTTTATTTTTTATTTATTTTTGCTTCGCCAGGTTTCGTTTCTCATTCCACCAGAGGCCAGAGAAAGAATAATGCATATTAGGCTAAATATGGGGAAGTGAAGGTCAGGGCTTAGAGCTGAAATATGATATTGTGTCAATTCAGATTTTAGGGTTTGGAACGTAAGATGCTAAACACGCAACTGAAACAAGACCTCTTCGACACACACACACACACACACACACACACACACACACACACACACACACATTTTTTATATATATATATATATATATGTGTGTGTGTGTGTGTGTGTGTGTGTGTGTGTGTATGTATATATATATATATATATATACATACAGTAAAACCTCCGCTGACGAACGCTTAAGCTCACGAACTTTTCGCCTCAAGAACATTAAATTTGCGAGCATATAATCTCTGCTGACGAACTAGTTTTCGGCAGACGAATCAAACCACGCGGTCGAACAGCGCCACGGTGGCGGCCACGAGAAGCTAACGCATGCTCATGGCGTCACAGTTCGTCACCCCCTTTCTTTGAATGCGGAAGTGGTTTGTGTTTGCTAGACATTTTGGACCATATTGAGTGTACTTTTGCTATTATGGGACCGAAAAAGACCCCACCACAGGCGGAGATCACTGAAAAACACGAACGAGGTGTGCG
The DNA here is from genome assembly GCA_024760905.1 of Plotosus lineatus. Lineage (NCBI taxonomy): Eukaryota > Metazoa > Chordata > Actinopteri > Siluriformes > Plotosidae > Plotosus > Plotosus lineatus. Next base: position 78,649,623 of record CM045729.1, read on the forward strand.
TTTGTATGACTTGGCGTCCCAGTACCAGTATGCTAAGTCTACCATTGCTCCCATCCTTAAGAACAAGGAAGCTATTAAGGGTGCGTGTGTGGCTAAGGGTGTTTCCAAACAGTAGGCGTTTCCAAACGCTCCTTCCAAACAGTAAGTCCCTCCCTCCCTCCCTCCCTCCCTCCTCCCACTCCATTCCATCAACTACCATCACAAAGGTAAATAAAACGACTTTATTATACAGTACAGTTTATTTCTTTAATTACAATACAATAGCACATTTATTATACATAAAATAAGGTATATTTTTTGTGTAGTTTTAAGGCTTATTTAGTAGAAAATTATGTTTTATGGGGACCTGGGAACGGATTATTCTCATTTTAATGGTTTCTTATGGGAAATAAATGTTCGGAAGACGAACTTTTCGCCTCACACACACTTTCTGGGAACCAATTATGTTCGTGAGCAGAGGTATCACTGTATGTATGTATATATATATATATATATATATATATATATATATATATATATATATAGCTTTGAGGATGTTAATAGAGAAGCACAGAGAAGGTCAGAGGGAGCGACATTGTGCCTTTGTGGATCTGGAAAAAGCATATGACAGGGTGCCAAGAGAGGAACTGTGGTATTGCATGAGGAAGTCTGGAGTGGCAGAGAAGTATGTTGGAGTGGTGCAGGACATGTATGAGAGATGTAAGACAGTGGTGAGGTGTGCTGTCGGTGTGACCGGATTTAATTCAAGGTGGAGGTGGGACTGCATCAAGGGTCAGCTCTGAGCCCCTTCTTGTTTGCTCTGGTGATGGACAGGCTGACAGACGAGGTGAGACAAGAATCTCCATGGACTATGATGTTTGCAGATGACATTGTGATCTGTAGTGAGAGCAGAGAACAAGTGCAGGAAAATCTCGAGAGGTGGAAGTATGCCATGGAAAGGAGAGGAATGAAGGTTAGCCTCAGAAAATCAGAATGCATGTGTGTGAATGAGAAGGACCCAAGAGGAACGGTGATGTTACAGGGAGCAGAGATAACGAAGGTGGAGGATTTTAAGTACTTAGGCTCAACAATCCAGAGCAATGGAGAGTGTGGAAAAGAGGTGAAGAAGCGTGTGCAGGCAGGCTGGCATGGTTGGAGAAAAGTGTACGGTGTGATGTGCGATAGGAGAGTGTCAGCAAGAATGAAGGGAAAAGTGTACAAGACGGTGGTGAGGCCAGCGATGTTGTATGGCTTAGAAACAGTGGCGCTGAGGAAAAGGCAGGAGGCAGAGCTGGAGGTAGCGGAGATGAAAATGTTGAGGTTCTCTCTGGGAGTAACGAGGATGGATAGGATCAGAAATGAGTATATCAGAGGGACAGCCCATGTAAGATGTTTTGGAGACAAAGTCAGAGAGGCTAGATTGAGATGTTTTGGACATGTATAGAGAAGGGATAGTGAGTATATTGGCAGTAGGATGCTGAGGTTGGAACTACCAGGCAGAAGGCCTCGAGGAAGACCAAAGAAGAGATTTATGGATGTGGTGAAGGAAGACATGAAGGTCGTTGGAGTCAGAAAAGAAGATGCGGAGGACAGGATAAGGTGGAGGCGGATGATTTGCTGTGGCGACCCCTGAAGGGAGTAGCCGAAAGTAAAAGAAGAAGAAGATATATATATATCTGTCTTCCTTTCGTTTTTTTCCCTTTTACTCAGGAGTCGCCACAGCGAATCATCTGATTCGCAGGTTTGATTTGGCAGAGGTTTTTACGTTGGATGCCCTTCCTGTCACAACCCTTTTTAGCAAGGGACAGAAACACGCTGACAGCTTTGCAGCCTACTCTTTACGAAAGTCAGCGATGGTTCTTTTTTGTGTGTGTGTTAGTGACAACCCTGTGGAGAGTGGGACTCGAACCCCCAACCTTTGGATCAGCGATCCAGCGCCCTATACCACTAGACCACCACTGTCCCATATATATATATATATATATATATATATATATATATATATGGATCCCTTGCTACTTCGCGCTTCAATTAATGCGGCTTCAGTGCAACCCGTTTTTAAAAAAAAAAAAATCATCGAATTAAAAAATAAGGAAATTAAGGAAGAAAAGGGGGAAAAGTTATGGAAAATGTCACAAAAACAAGGCCAATTATACAAAAAAAAACCCTAAAACAAAAAACAACCCAAAAACTCCCATCAAAACTGGATACATTATTGCATCTGGCGTATCTGCACGCGTGCACAGGCGCACGTATGTATGTATGTATGTATGTATGTATGTATGTATGTATGTATGTATGTATGTGTGTCATGCAATACCATCTGCATGCGTGTGTACAGACGCTCCCCAGCATACGAACGAGTTAGGTTCTGGATGGCCGTTCTTAGATGAATTTGTTTGTAAGGTCTTTAAGTATTCTTAAGGGGATTAATAAAGTCAACTATGCCCGATTACTTAGGCCAAGTTCTGTAAGTAGAACTAGGGGTCATAAATGGAAGTTATTTAAGGGTAAATTTAGCACAAATATTAGGAAATATTTTTTCTCGCAGAGGGTAATTTCAGTGTGGAATAGATTGCCTAACCACGTTGTCGAAGCAGAAACCTTACAAGTCTTCAAAAGCAGACTTGATCTAGTGCTGGATACCATCTAGTCATGAAAAAAAAAAAAAAAGTGCGTCTTTAAGGTTAGAGTGTGCGTCTTTAAGGTTGGAGTCACTTTAGAATAGGACAATGGTGAGCTTAGTTGGGCTGAATGGCCTGTTCTCACCACTCATGTTATGTTATGTTATGTTATGTAAGTCGTTACAGGGCATTCTTTAGAGGGGGACGTATGTTTAACCCTTGTATAAGTAACCTATACGAGTTTGTATGTACTATATATAATCTCTCTCTCTCTCTCTCTCTCTCTCTCTCTCTCTCTCTCTCTCTCTCTCTCTCTCCCTCCCCCTCTCTCTCTCAGGGGACATAATCATCTGTCCAGATATCATGTTTAAACTCCTGGTTCCTCTCTAGCACAGCACAGCAGATCTGATCAGATTTACAAAGTTTAACTCTTATCCAGTTCATTATAATACTGGAGTCAATTTGTTTCTTCTTTGAAAGTTTTGGCACGAGTTCAGAAAAGTGTCGTTTCGCTTCTCTTCCTGGACCTCCTGTGTAAAGCACGTATCAGCCATGCCCCCCTCTGCTGGAACCTAGTATTAAGTGTACCTCAGGGTAATGATTAATCATATTTCATACTTATATTTATGATATATCTTTCTGTAAATTCTATTCCATTTCTATTACTACTTGTTCTTCAATTTCATTTCACTTTCATTTTCGACCTCGGACAGACCTGTTCGTATCTCCGGATGTTTGCAAAAAACGAATGTTGATAAGTTGGAGAGCATCTGTATTTATATTTAATTTACATTTTATGTTATTTTTTAATGTTTAATTGTTATTATAAGGATCTATAGCATTGAATATGTATTTATTGATATTATATACATATACATATATGTCAGCCGGGGGATGTGAGGGTGGTGGGGGGGTGATCCTACTTCGTGGATTTCGATGGTCGCGTGGGGATCTCGGTCCCAATTAACTGCGGAAAGTGAGGGATCCTTGTATATATGAAATCATCATCATCGTCTTAATCCGGGGTCAGGACGCTGGGGAAGCAGCGTAAGCAATAAGGTCCAGACATCCCTCTCCTCTGCCACTTCCTCCACTCTTCCGGGGAGACACTGAGGCATTCCCAGACCAGCCAAGAGATATAATCCTTCCAGCATGTTCTGGGTTGCTTTCTGGTTGGACATGCCCGATTCTAAGGATGGCGGGTTCACGGTTGTCACTGATGACCCCAGTGCAGCTTTCTGGGTTATCAAAGGCTGGCCATGTCTCTCACCGTCTGTGGTGAGAGGTTCATGTAAAAGAACCATTGCTGATTTTTGTCAAGAGTAGCTGCATAGCCGTCAGCATGTTTTTGTCCTGCGATGGCCTGGCGAGCTGTCCAGGGTTAAATCTGCCCTCATCTAGAGCCAGCTGAGATGGGCGCCAGCCTCCCTGCAACCATAATTAGCATTAAGCAGCAGAAAATGAATGAATAATTCGGGGTTGGTTTTATGATATGAAATGATGATTATTCGAGCCTTGGTCACCTTTAAATTGATTCTGTGAAAATGAGTTACATTACTTCATGGCTGCCCCTGCTTTTACCAAACGGAGATTTTTTTTTCCTTTTAGAGAATGCTTGGTTGATGCCCTTGATACTCCACCCTGAGATGTTTTTAGGTGCTTACTTTGTTAAATCCGGTTAGCCCCACTGACTAAGGTGTTTCACAGTTCATCATTAAAAATAGCTGCCCAGGAGCTCTTGTGTTCATACGACCAGCAGCAGAATATGGGTCAAAGATTTATTGAGTCACTTTGAGGAGAGTTTAAAGGGTGACCTGGCGGTTTGCATTCGTGTTCTTTACAAAGCTTCACATTCTGCTTGTTGACTTCTCCAGGGAGAACCCAGAAAACATGGGGTAATGAAAGGTAAAGAGGTGAAGCTAAGAGCGATAGATATTATTTAGTTCATAGCTGCTATAACATAAGTGATAACAGGTACTCAGTTGCCTCCTGGATGTTTCCTACTGCGAGGTTTTCTCCACCGTCGTTCAAGTTTACCAGTCGAACGTGTTCATTTTCACATTCAACAGTAAATCCTCCTCCATGCTCTCTATAATCCTGATTAGGGCAACTCTGGAACTGATCCTCACCATTTATCCCCACCAGGGGACTATTAGCTAATTAATTCCAACCTAATCATGTGTTCTGATTCATTCTGAATGAGTCATTTTTGGTGAATGAATCAATGATTATTCTTTATTTTGGGAAATGTTTATAGTAAGACAGACGGGCACATTTAATTGTTCGGTGGAAAAATCATAAAATTGCATAAAGTTTTACTAGAAATTATGAATTATGGGTGACGAGCAAAAACTATTTCTATTTCTAAAGGTCTAAATAATGCTTGCGTGACACTGTAACAAAGTGACTAGCATGTTTGTTTCACAGAAGGGTCCACGGTTTGGTCTCTGTTGTGTGATTTACATGTTCTCCTCATGCTTGTGTGAGTTTTATCTGGGTACGTAGTAGTTTCCTCCCCACTGCCAAAAGAATGCAAAGTAGGCTAATTGGTTGTGTGTGTGTGTGTGTGTGTGTGTGTGTGTGTGTGTGTGTGTGTGTGTGTGTGTTGCACTGTGATGGACTGGTGAAATACAGGGAACCCTCACTTTCTGCGGTTAATGGGGGCCGAGCCCCCCCCCCCCCCCGTGACCGTCGATTTCCGTGAAGTAGGATCGACCCCTCCTGACTGACGTATACATACATGTATGTGTGTATATAATATCAATAAATACATATTCAACGCTATAAATGCTTATAATATCAATTAAACATTCAAAAATAATGCATAAGATGTAAATAAAATATAAATACACACACATACAGACACGTACCTCACATAAAAATGTAAATACCGGTAGTTTTGTTGGGTGGCTTTGGGTTGTTTTTTGTTTTTGTTTGTTTGGTTTTGTGTTTTTGCATAATTGTCCTTGTTTGGTGGCATTTTCCTGAACTGTTCCCCCTATTTACCTTTAATTTCCTTATTTTTTTATTTTTCAATGAATATTTTTGAAAAACCCGGAGCACACAGGTAGACTACATCTTGTGTAGACGATGCACTTTAAAGGAAGTCAGTGACTGCAACGTAGTAGTGGGTGAGTGTGTTACCAAACAGCATAGGATGGTGGTGTGCAGGATGACGCTGATGGTGAGGAAGGTGAAGAAGGCAAAGGCAGAACTGAAGACAAAGTGGTGGAAGCTGAAAAAGGAAGAGTGTCTTGTTGTCTTCAAGGAGGCATTGAAACAGGCTTTGGGTAGTCAGGAAGTGCTTCCAGATGACTGGAAAACCACAGCAAATGTGATCAGGGAGACAGGTAGGAGAATACTTGGTGTGTTCTCTTGAAGGAAAGTAGATAAGGAGACTTGGTTTTGGAATGAGGAAGTGCAGGAGTGTGTACAAGGAACAGGTTAGCGAAGAAGAAGTGGGACATTGAGAGGACCGAAGAAAGTAAACAGGAGTACAGGGAGACACAGCGTAAGGCGAAGGTAGCGGTGTCAAAGGCTAAACAGAGGGCATATGATGACTTGTATGCTAGGTTGGACAGTAAGGAGGGAGAAAATGATTTATACAGGTTGGCACAGCGGAAAAATAGAGATGGGAGGAACATGTAGCAAGTTAGAGTGATAAAGGACAGAGAGGGAAATGTATTGACTGATGACAGAAGTGTGCTGCGAAGATGGAAAGAGTACTTTGAAGAGCTGATGAATGAGGAAAATGAGAAAAAAAAAAGAGTAGAAGAGGTGATCGTTGAGGACCAGGGAGTCGCAAAGATTAGTAAGGGTGAAGTGAGGAGGGCATTGAAGAGGATAAAGAGTGGAAAGGCAGTTGATCCTGATGACATACCTGTGGAGATGTGGAAGTGTCTCGGAGAGGTAGCAGTAGATTTCGTGACAAGAACATTCATCAAGATCATAGCGAGTGAGCAGATGCCGGAGGAATGGAGGAGAAGTGTGCTGGTGCCCATTTTTAAGAACAAGGGAGACGTGCAGAGTTGGGGCAACTACAGAAGTTGATGAGCCATACGATGAAGTTATGGTAAAGAATAGTGGAAGCTAGGCTAAGGGCAGAGGTCAGCATTTGTGAACAACAGTTTGGTTTCATGCCAAGAAAGAGCACCACAGATGCAGTGTTTGCTTTGAGGATGTTAATAGGAAAGTACAGAGAAGGTCAGAAGGAGCTGCATTGTTCCTTTGTGGATTTGGAGAAAGCATATGACAGGGTGCCGAGAGAGGAACATTGCATGAGGAAGTTGGGAGTGGCAGAGAAGTATGTTGGAGTGGTGCAGGGCATGTATGAGAGATGTAAGACAGCGCTGAGGTGTGCTGTCGGTGTGACAGAAGAGTTCATTGTGGAGGTGGGACTGCATCAAGGGTCAGCTCTGAGACCCTTCTTGTTTGCTATGGTGATGGACAGGTTGACAGACGAGGCGAGACAAGAATCCCCATGGACTATGATGTTTGCAGATGACATTGTGATCTGTAGTGAGTGCAGAGAACAAGTGCAGGAAAATCTCGAGAGGTGGAAGTATGCCATGGAAAGGAGAGGAATGAAGGTTAGCCTCAGAAAATCAGAATGCATGTGTGTAAATGAGAAGGACCCAGGAGGAACGGTGATGTTACAGGGAGTAGAGATAACGAAGGTGGAGGATTTTAAGTACTTAGGCTCAACAATCCAGAGCAATGGAGAGTGTGGAAAAGAGGTGAAGAAGCATGTGCAGGCAGGCTGGAATGGTTGGAGAAAAGTGTCCGTTGTGATGTTCGATAGGAGAGTGTCAGCAAGAATGAAGGGAAAAGTATACAAGACGGTGGTGAGCCCAGCGATGTTGTATGGCTTAGAAACAGTGGCGCTGAGGAAAAGGCAGGAGGCAGAGCTGGAGGTAGCGAAGATGAAAATGTTGAGGTTCTCTCTGGGAGTAATGAGGATGGATAGGATCAGAAATTAGTATATCAGAGGGACAGCCCATGTAAGATGTTTTGGAGACAAAGTCAGAGAGGCTAGATTGAGATGGTTTGGACATGTACAGAGGAGGGATAGTGAGTATATTGGCAGTAGGATGCTGAGGTTGGAGCTACCAGGCAGAAGGCCTCGAGGAAGACCAAAGAGGAGATTTATGGATGTGGTGAAGGAAGACATGAAGGTCGTTGGAGTCAGAAAAGAAGATGCAGAGGACAGGGTGAGATGGAGGCGGATGATTTGCTGTGGCGACCCCTGAAGGGAGCAGCTGAAAGTAAAATAAGAAGAAGAGGAGGGATAGTGAATATATTGGTAGTAGGATGCTGAGGATAGAACTACCAGGCAGAAGGCCAAGAGGAAGACCAAAGAGAAGATTTATGGATGTGGTGAAGGAGGACATGACGGTAATTGGAGTAAGAGTAGAAGATACAGAGGATAGGATGAGATGGAGGCGGATGGTTTGCTGTGGCGACCCCTGAAGGGAAAAGCCAAAAGGAAAAGAAGAAGAAGAAGCGTAAGCCTACTAGTGATTGTGGTAATCGGAAAAAGCATCAAGCCATCTCGCTAGAAACGAAGATGGCTATTTTCAAGAAAATCGATGCTGGTGAAAAACACATGAATGTTGCACGTTTCCTCCAAATGGCTCCGTCGACCATCGGAACCATTTACAAGCAGAAAGATCGCATCATAGAGAATGTTAAAGGTTATATTTGATACTGTATTTGATATTTGATGAGTCAATTTGATTAAAATGCATTTATTTGAAATTATTTTCCTTGAATTTAATTTATTTGAAATTAATGTTGATATTATTTGATATATTTGAGATTATTTTACAATGTTATGTTTATAATAATTGATTTAGGGGTGTTTTATTAGATACGGTAATGGTATTTATGGATGTATAGTACAGTATGAGCGGCCTACGTAACTGGAACATACAGTAACAACGTACGTTTTTTTCACCTTACGTTCGGCCGTCCAGAACCTCACTAAAACGTAAGTTTGGTAGAGTCTGTAATTAGGATGTACCCCGCATTGGCCCAGTGTTTGGACATTCCCACTATGCCCCACCCTCATGTTTTTCCTTTCCCAGGGATCTCAGATCTCACCTATTTAGCTTAATTCCGCTATTTTTAGAAATTTCTGCAATAAGTACAGTGTAAGACTGTTTACTAGTGCAGAGTAAATGTGATATTTTGAATTATAGTGTTACATTATTAACAAACTAACTTGTAGCAGGTATGCTCACTAGTTGAACACAAATGTTTGTTGTGATATGTCATGTGTTCTGTGATCATTCTACAAATTAGTTGATAATTATTTCATAATTATGTTGCACACGAATGACGAGCCATAGGGCTATGCTACTTGAATTATGTGTTTCTCTACACTGGAATAACCTTTTAGTATTTTTTTTACATTATTTACGATGTTTTGTTTAGTGTTTATGTTACAAAACAATGATTAACTTGTTTGCATGATTTTTTACATGACATGCCCTACCCCTGTACCCCACAAGGGGCCCTGCGGCCCCCTTGACCCCCAGCTGAAATATTTCATTTCCTCTATTTCTAAACCCGTTTCCTCTATTTTTTTCTAAACCTCACTGGGATCCCTGTTTTGCTTTTTCATCTAAAATAAATTTTTGAATAGTTATAATAGTAATGAGTTAATTTAATCTGAAATCTGGTTAGAAAATACAAAGCTAAAAGGCCCAGAGTCCATTCACAGGTGGCAGAATTTACTCAGAGTGAGAAAACAGAGAGAAAAACAAAATGTAATTCAGTGAAGTAATTAATTTAATTTTATTTTTAAGAACATACATTAACTTGAACAGTTAGAGCAGGTTTACTTCATGTTTACAACTTGCTTAACTAAGTTTTATTGAAACCGGAGGTTTTATTCTTATATATATATATATATATATTACAGCCACTGATTTTTTTTTTCCTTCTTGGCTCCACCGATTTGTTTACAACAGTAACTAGATGTAAAACTCAGAGAATTTTATGAAGCTGCTACTCGTGTTCTTATTTGTAAGTAAAATGCAATCATTTGAGTATTTAAAATGACTATTTAAAATTATCCCAATCTATTTCTGAATCTGCTTTTCTTTCACAAAAGGAATATCAACAATTAGCACAGACTCATCACCTGCGACGGCCAAAGTTGGCTAAGATAGGCACCAGCCTACCCGCGGCCCTAGCTAGGATTAAGCGGTTCAGGAGATGAATGAATGAATGAATTAATGATGAACATGCTCATCACCACCGCTATCCAACCCCATCATTCCACTGCCCAGCTCTACACGACCCAGCTGAGCTCTAACACTGTCCATGCCCTGCCCTGCCCTGTCCTGACCTGACTTGCCCTGACCTGGTGTGCCTCCTTGATCTTAAAAATACACGTGAATAATAGTGGGGTTTTTTCATCATAGCACTGTTATTGTGTGAAAGTCTTCCACAACAGATTAGCATTCTGATCATATTGTTACAAGAGAGCAGATGAATAAAGACATCCATGATCCAAGACATCATCCTAAATTTAGATCACTTTTTTCTCACCCAAGCACGCTCACTCAGAGGCATATATGTAGTTGTTTATACCATTAAACAGCACGGCTGGTGTGCCATTCGCCGCACAGCACTTCTCCTCAGCTATATCCTGAAAAGAGTTTAATCTTTGCAAGTCCTGACAAACACTTTTTTGGGGGCGACGACCAAGTCGAATTCTTTGCAGGTGATCTCAGAATTATTGCTGTTGAATCCACAGTCACGACCAAACTTGGCCATTTTGACCTGTATGTTCCTCTCCACCTCCTGCTAAGATGGCGCCTCTCAGCCTGTGCAACCAGTTCTCAAATACCTGGCTCCGGGCTCCAACTGCTCCTCATTGTTACCGCAGGTCCCCTCAGCCCTGTGGGGACAACCCTTGGCAGCACTATGCACTGCAAATATCTGCAAGCTTTTACCAACCTAAACGTGACTCAATAACCGCTCATTGAATGTAATAGATATCTGTTAACACGTTGCCCGTTAAAACATTTAAGTGTTATTTATTTCATGCAGGCAGGATCTAAACACACACACACACACATACACACACACACACACACACACACACACACACACACACACACACAAAAAAAAAAAAACAAAGAAAGAAGAGAAAGATTAGTCGTCAAAACTATAGTGAGTTATGAGAGATCAGCACTGATCATGACTGTCAATAATGGCTTCTTGTTTGTGTAGTAAACATTCACATTGACAGAAGACGCATCAGATGATTCGCAATACATACACACACACACACACACACACACACACACACACACACACACACACACACACACACACACACACACACACACACACACACAGCTTGTTTTCCATCATGGCCGGAAGATAGATGGAGTCACCCTTCAGATGAGCTCAGAGTCCACATGGTCTGCTAAATAGAGTTAATTGTTGTTTTTATTTATTTATTTATTTATTTTTGGCAACCCAGATTTCAGATAAAGACCCTACATCACCATTTTTTTAAGTTTCATTGGAGATGTTTATTGCAGTCAGTCTGAACTGTAGTGTGCTCTTCATTTATTCTGCACAGTAAGCAGATGAATGAAAAAAGTGTGTGTGTGTGTTTGTGTGTGTGTGTGTGTGTGTGTGTGTGAGCACACAATAGTACTTTATTATTCCACTACAGTGCTTCCTGTGTGATGAGGTCAGAGCTCCAGTTGTGTTACCATAAGTTTCCAGTCTATTCTTTAACGACTGAAAATCTGTCCGTGATATTCTTTCATCAGTCTGGGTTGACAACTGAGCGTTTACTGTTTCCGAAGAATCGCTTCACTGTTGTGCCTGTTTCATTATGTGTGCAGGTGCCATCCTTGGACGTTCCGAGACGCACAAGTGCGTGCACTACAACTACAGTCCGACCTCGGAGCACCAGAGCAACCACACGGGCGTCGAGGACTGCGTCGATGACAAGGACAAGCGGCAGCACTGCTTCGCCACGTGGCGCAACTTGTCCGGGAACGTAGCGGTGGTGAAGCAGGGCTGCTGGCTGGACGACGTCAATTGCTACGACAGGTAAAATTCCTTCACGTTCATATCGGAGAGCTTCTAGCAGCTTACTGAGTCGCATGACGGACCCATGGCAGTTCTGCTGGCGTTAAATGTTCTGATAAATAAGATGTAAGCAGAGGATATACTGGGCTGTATAGTTGTCGTATCTTGAAATCTATGGAGGCCTTCTTTTAATAAATAAATAAATAAATGAATGAATAAGTAAGGAGATGCAGCCCCAGAGTTGTGTCAGGTCGTCTATAACTGTCATGTGCCCCGCTTACTCAGTTTATACCGAGCCAGTGCAAAAATTTCATCATCCAGTGTAACCTCTCTCGAGGAAGAAGAAGAAGAAGAAGAAGAAGAGGAAGAAGAAGTAGTAGTAGTAGTGTGTGTGCCCCTAAAGTTTGAAAAGCGGCGGCTCTTTATAATTTCCTGTTACAGTTAGTGGAAAGAAAAGTTCTGGCTAAAAGGAAGGGAGGTCAGGGTCATTACAGACTCTCTGAGCTGGTCCTTTGTGCGGAGCGTGTTCGGGGACAGCAGTAAATCCCCCATTCATTAGCCATATGGGCCTTTACTAAAGATAGCACGCGTTCCACACTGAATATTGATACTAAGTCGTCCTGGCTCTGAGTAAACATGTTTTCTCTTGGAGGTTTGACGTGAACCAATTTGCCTTTCTATCACGAAGGGGGTGGAGGGATGGGGCAGAGGTAAAAAAATTCACTCGTCCATATCTGTTCATCAGTAGAAGCAGCGGCAGCGAGCCAAAGCAGAAAGGCAGTTGCCTGTGCTCCCGGTGCTTGCCTCGGCACGCTGCTGAACCTGTTCACCCCTCAGCACTCGAAACTGGAAGGAACTGTTTTATTTTTTTGGAAGCGTTAAAAGCAGCCGGTGCCATGCGCATGATTAACAGCTTCACCTCTCTCTCACTCTCTCTCTCTCTCCCTACTCTCTCGCTCTCTGCCCCCCTCCCCTCTCTCCCTCCTTCCCTCCCTCCCTCCCTCTCGCTTCTCTTTTCCCCTCTCACTCCCTCTCTCTCCCCCTCCCTCGCTCTCTTTCTCTCTCTCTCTCTCTCAGTCCCTCTCTCACTTCTTCTCTCCTTCCAGCCTTCTCTCCCTCTCACTCCATCTCTCTCTCTTACTCCCTGTATCTCTCTCTCTCTCTCTCTCTCTCTCTCTCTCTCTCTCTCTCTCTCTCTTTCTCTCGCTCTCTCTCTGTCTCTTAGTCCCTTGTTCTCCTTCACTCCCTCTCTCTCTCCCTTCACCATTCTCTCCCTCTCTCCCCTCCCTCTCACTCCATCTCTCTCACACTCCCCCTCTCTTTCAGGCTCTCTTTCTGCCCCCTTTCTCCTGATTCCCCTCTGTTCCCTGCGTCTCTCGCTCATTCTTTCTCACTCCCTACTTCTTTGAACAAAGGCCTCTGAAATGCGATCCACTTTCCTTATGTTTGCAGCCGTGTGTGCACGATTTCCTCTAGTGGCTTTTTTGTTTAGTTAATCTTCCTTTATCTGCTCTGAGCTAAGCGGCGTGTGCCACTCTTATGTGGTCTGGCAGCTCATGAGTGTTCTTTTGACAAAAGTTATCCTTCCTTTCTTGGTGTATTTATTGTGACAAAATTATATACCTATACATTTAAAAAAAACATGGAAAGGGGGCAGTGAGTGTGCTTGGACTCACCAAACACATTAATGATTACAAGCTGCCTTATTGGTTTAATATGACACAAGTTACATAATAATAATGGAGGTGTACTCCGTTCAAACAAATATAAACAGAAACTCTCTCTGAAAATAAACAACATTATGATACCTTTATAACTACATTGGCTCATCTTTATTTTGGGACACAAATCGACTCTTTCTGTACTTGTATTTCTCACGGTGCAGGACAGTTCCTTACAGTCTCTCTTTCCATCTCTCAGAGCGGAGTGTGTGGAGAAGACAGAGAAAACTGATGTGTTTTTCTGCTGCTGCGAAGGCAACATGTGCAACGACAAGTTTTTCTACAGCCCAGACACCCAGCCTGTACAGAGTAAGACCCCGATCACCGACCAAAGCAATGGAGTTTTTAAGGGTACTGGAACCTCTTCCATCCTTTTCTACCCCCCTCTGTCTTCCCAATCTGGAGTCTCAGTCTCTCTCTGCCCACTAACTCATATGCCTTCTTTTGTCTGTCTTTAACCTTTATGTTCTGTTCAGGTCAAAAAGTCAATTTTTTTGCAATTTAGCATGAAACTTTGCATGACTTAAATTGTTTAAAAGTGCAGAAAAGTGGTTTCAACAACAACAACAATAATAATAATAATAATAATGTTTATATATGGGCATCAACAGGAACCACCTAAAGACCATACCTAGGTGCTGATTGATCATGTATTGCAATTCTATGAGTATCACATTCTATAAATATCCCAATTCAGTGTTATATTTCCCCCACTTATTTGTTGCAATCTTAAAACCCTGAACCATGTAAAAGAAAACTGAGTCATGCAGCTCAAGTTTTATTTACAAGCTGCACAACTGAATTGAATAAGGATTAAGTGTTACTCATTCCGGAGAGCATTGTCAATCCGGAATGCACACACACACACACCACACACACACACACACAAACACAAACACACACACACACACACACACACACACACACACACACACACACACACACACACACACACACGTATGGATCTGACCACGGAATTGATACTGAAATGTGTGACATTGATCTTTTACATTTTCTGCAGATTTAGAAAAAATAGTTTCCCCATTTTTGATATATGAGGCCAATAGTGCAGGATAATATTCTTTGGAGAAGCATCACCATCAAATTATCAGTAGGACGACTCAAACAGTCAGTAACCTGTAACATGGACAGAATGAAAAGCCTTCTATTCAATAATAATAGTTTTAAATCAGGGGTCCCCAAACTTTTTCCTGCGAGGGCCACATAACTTTTCCCTTCTCTGTTGGGGGGGCCGAGGTCAGTTTGTAACAGAAAAAGTGTGACGATCGCAGGGCTGCCTAAACGTAAACATTTATTGTTTTCCAGTAAGCCACGCATAACCAAATATTAGTAACCCTTTCTGGGATCTTCACAGAAAAAAGTCGGGAAATTAAATAAATAAATAAAAAAAACGCTGCTTGCTATAAGTTGAGCAACCTGAAAGCTGCCCGTACAGACGACTGGTTCAGCCGAGCCTGGCGTACAAATGTGTTCTCCTGAGCTAACAGTCTACTTTTTAGCTTTGAGAGCTTGTCTATTTGCATTTGGCCTTGCAAGCGATCATACTCATCTTTGTCACGGGATTCAGAGTGTCGGCACAGATTGTATTCTTTGAATACCCCCACTGCCTCTTGACAGACGATATAAACAACATTTTCTTTGTATTGAACAAAAAAATATTTGCCCACTGCAGGTTAAACACCATGCATTCTGAATCAATTTTTCTCTTCCATAACCTTTTCACCATTATTCTGTTCTAGTTGACAGGGGAGAGTCTAGGATTTTTATTTCTGGGGGTAGAGGGGTGGTTCAGATAGGGGCACAGATGGCAGAAAGGTGGAATAGAATGTCATGTTGTAGGTGTGTATTAGTCTTGATTGTGTGGCCAGAATAAAAAAAAAGTAATCATAATGCGTCTCTGGTATTGTTTAGGGGGCCGGGCCAAATCCACATTTCCATATCCAGCCCGTGGACTGTAGTTTGGGGACCACTGTTTTAGATAATAATTTCGTAGTTAGTTACACTATGCCGATTGATAGTGCTTGACATGTTTGACTTTTCTTTATTATCTAAAGTCAATAAATGCAGATACAACAGTGATCGGTGGGAGCACAAGATACACCGTGTAACATGGACAGGAAAATTTGTGTACATCCCCGATACAGTTTAAAAGATCCAGTTTTAAATCTGGTGCTTATTTACCAATTTGCCACGTACAAGCAAGATTCTGTGCGTGCATCTGTGTTCCACTTCATATAGATATTGAACCTGTGGAGAACGTAGCAGAGGCTCAGCGGGATGTGAAAATAATGACGTTTTTCTCTTGTTACAAAACTGAGCATGAAAAATGTGTAAACTGGGAAGTATTCAGATTATTTCAAAAACTGTGTTCTCCATATGTACATATTCTGATATATTTTCTCCCAGGCATGCACTAAAGATTCTAATGCATTGATTCACAATCTTGGACATGGGCATATTTATTCAAGTTTGATGTTTGTTTGGTAGTTGGAAAATGTACCAGTGACCCAGTGATCAGACCCATATATATATATATATATATAAATATATATATATATATATATATATATATATATATATATATAGAGAGAGAGAGAGAGAGAGAGAGAGAGAGATAGATAGATAGATAGATACTCTCCAACTTACGTTTTAGTTAGGTTCCGGACAGCCGAACGTAAGGTAAAAAGAGAACGTAAGTTGTTACTGTATGTTCCAGTGACGTATGACATTCATACTGTACCTACAATCCATAAATACCATTACCGTATCACACAAAACACCCCTAAATCTATTATTAGAAACATAAAGTTATAAAATAATATCAAATATATCAAATAATATCAACATTAATCTCAAATAAATTAAATTCAAGCAAAATAATTTCAAATAAATACATTTTAATCAAACTGACTCATCAAATATCAAATACAGTATCAAATATAACCTTTAGCATTCTCTATGATGCGATCTTTCTGCTTGTAAATCGTTCCGATGGTCAACGGAGCCATTTGGAAGAAACTTGCAACATTCACATGATTTTCTTTATAATAGCCATCTTCGTTTCTAACGAGATGGCTTGCCGCTTTTTCTGATTACCACTATCACTAGTAGGCTTACCCTTCTGACCAACCATATTTGCTTAAGGTTACAAACGTCCACAAAACAGTGTAAACACAAAAATCACGGAGACCACGTGTTAACACAAGGGTAACACGCAGTGAACTGGGAAGAAGGAGGGCACGTTCAGTCTGTTGTTTGTAAACAATGGACGCAGCATCATGCAGAAGTAGCGTATTACATCAGCGTACTACGTAGGTATGTCTCGTACTACAGAGAGCACGCTAAACTCAAAATTTGACATGAAAAAAAAAAAGTAAAATCGAAGAGTATGTAAAACGAATGAACGTAAGTCAGGGAGCGTCTGTATATGGTGGAACCTCAACTTACAAAAAGCCCCAACAAACGAAAAATCCAGGTTACGAAAAACATTTTCCTAAAATGTTTGTCTCTGGATACGAAACAAGTTGACGTTACGAAAGCACCATCTCAAAAATTCAAACCATGCACGAGTTGCTCTCCATTGACTATCTCCCAATATCCCGCCCCGCTGGCCTCCCATTGGCTATCTCCCAACATCCTGCCCCTCTGGCATCCCAATGGCTAGGAGGGATGCCGCAGCTCCCTTGAGCAGCAGCTTGTTTCATGAGTTTTTCGAGTGTGCTCATTGCAACTTTATTTTTTGGCTCAGGCTTTTAACCTTGCCTAAACATTTGTAAGATTATAACTCTGCTAAGAAGACATGGTCAACACGAAGTAAGTACCCTAAAAGGTATGCTTTTATAATTTTTAAAGGGTATTATTGGGGGCCTTGGAACGAATCACGCGTTTTACATGTAAAAATGCGGTCACTGTCTATGGTGAGAGGCATGTAAAAGAACCATTGCTGACTTTCGTAAAAGGGTAGGTTAGAGAGAGATAGAGGTGTGTGTGTTCATAAAAAAATGTTTAATAATGGTTTAATTAATAAATATGTTAATAAAATGGTTTACTATGTTAATAAGATGTTTAAATGGTTTAATTAAAAATAAAAGAAAATTATTTATTTTATTTAGTAAATTATTTATTGTTTATGGGGTAGTCTTGGAACGAATCAGGCGTTTAACATGTAAAATGTGCCCCCTACTTATGAAACTCCCACGTAACGAAAACGGCTCTGGAACAGATTAATTTCGTAAGTAGGGGGCCGACTGTATATACAAGGATCCCTCACTTTCCACGGTTAATTGGGACCGAGATCCCCACACGTCCATCGAAATCCGCGAATTAGGATCACCCCCCCCCCCCCCCCAACTCCCCTCCCCTCTACCCGACTGATGTATACATACAGTAAAGAGAGATTTCCTTTCAGCTTTTCCCATTTATTTTTTTCCAGGGGTCGCCACAGCGAATGGTTCACATATTTGATTTGGCAGAGGTTTTTACGTCAGATGCCCTTCCTGTCACAACCCTTTTTAGCAAGGGACAGAAACATGCTGACGACTTTGCAGCCTACTCTTTACGAAAGTCAGCAATGGTTCTTTTACATGCCTCTCACCATAGACAGTGACAGACATGGCCCGCCTTTGATAACCCAGTTAGCCGCACTGGGGGGGAGAGTGACAACCTTGTGGAGAGTGGGACTCGAACCCCCAACCTTTGGATCAGCGATCCAGCGCCCTATACCACTAGACCACCACTGCCCCTTTCATATATATATATATATATATATATATATATATATATATATATATATATATATATATATATATATATATATATATATATATATATATCGGACAATCGGGTACTTCAGACTGGGACTAGTGTTCCCCCCATTAGTCTGTTAAACCGAGGCATGAGTGTATATAAATCAGTTTTGGGGATACATGAATTGACACACATGAAATGTGATACATAATTAAATCCACAACATCCCCAACAGCCCTCTCATTCCTTTGTTTACAGTAACAACAATCCTAATGTCAGTACTTTTGACCATGCAAACTTTTTATATATTCTATATGACTAACAAGTAACCATCACACCTGTATATACTTGCTGAGCATCCTATTCTAGATTTTCTTTTTTGCTTTTACTCTTCTGAGGCTCTGCAGTAAATCAAGAGCTTTAGTGAGTTCAGGTAGTGATGTTAGGTGAGGTGTTCTAGGATGAAGCTGTTGTCCCATTTCGCCCGAAAAGTTTTCTGTCAACCATGATACTAATTCCACATGGAGCAACAGCAGTTCATTGGGTAGGGAAGAACCTTACATGGGTGTGAGGGTCATATGTCCGCATACTTTTTGCCGCATAGTTTGTAACGTTTGTAATATATTTGCCTTGATTGTTGCTAATGCTTGCATGCCCTTCACTCGATGAGCTTAATGAGTGTGAATATGATGACTGGTTACTTTAATTCAGATTATATAGTTAACAGATGGTGTATATTTTCTGTCATTTCTCAAGAATGTCATCGTGGCTCTGAAGCGAGTGTCTGTCATCGTGTGCTGTATCCGTTCATGTGACTAAAAACACAATGTGCTTCCATTGTTATGAAAGAAGAGTTGTGCTGAGAGTTCACACACTCTGCTGCAATTTATATATTTTTTCATAATAGAATAAAATGTAGTGTTTCACAAAAGATTTTTAAATATATATTAAACATTCTAATGAGATTCGATTTGCATGCGGACTTGGACTAATTCCATTTTTCCACCCAAATTCGCCATGTCAGAGTTTTTCTCCGTCCTTCCATGAGAAAATTACAGACTCTTAATAACACTGAGATGTGGCATGACTGATACCGGGGAAAGTTCCCTGTTCACCAGATGTCATGTCCAGGTGTCTGGCACATGTATTTTATCTATGTTATTAAATATTTTCTGAATGAAGAAATGAACCCAATATGATAATGTTCTCTATATTGTGAGCAGTAATGCAGCATGACATCATGTTTGTAGTTTAATAGATTTGTGGTGAAAAAAACGGTCTTCTGGAAACTCGTTCATCATCCAGATTTTATATGCGGTTAGCATCACCGGAGAATGCAGTCCCCTCCGGATACAGCCTCGGTTTACAATCCCATACTCTTTTTCACAAAGGTTATAAGGGGACCCACATTGTTTAGACTTTTGGCTCACACTTGACGAGTAATGTTTTAGAAGTGCGCTCGTGTTCTGAGCACCGCAGCTCTTTTATAATTTCGCAGTCACCATCATGCCCACGCTTTTCTTTACTTATGCAAATATGGGGCTCTTGCCAGTAACTGGTCCTACCAGTATGGCATAACCTCCATCAGCTGGGTTTTAGATTTCATCTTCCTTTCCAGATTTTATCAGCTGTTTTCGTTTTGCCTTTAAAAAAAAAGGTCACACATTGCTTCTTGTGTAAACTGATATGATGGGCACTGCCAGTCTCTTTCTGTCACAGTATGAGGTCATAAAGTATTGGTGTCAATCATGCGTGAAAATCAACAAAAGGTTGCTATAAGAGTCTGTAATTCTTTGTTGTACGCTGAAACAGAACGGTCAATTTATGGAAGTTTTGAGCTACGAGAACATTGTGAACACAGTGTGTCAGAATTAGGTTAACAACTGACCATCACGGCCATTCTGTAAGATTAATCATTTATGGCATTTGGCAGATGCCCTTATGCAGAGGAACTTTTTTTTTTTAATCTCACTTACACAGCAGAGCAGTTGATGCCTCAGGGTCTTGCTCAGAGGCCTAACAGTTGCAGCTGGAGGAACTGAAGCTTGAACTTCTTCAATTTTCTCTATGTACAATATGAGGTAGACGGTTTCGACCCTGTTCCTGGAGGACCCTCTGCCCTGCACATTTTAATGTCATCCTTGTTAATAACACGTTTGATGTAACTAATTAGCAAATTTATAACTTGAAATGAGTGTGATGGAGCAGGGAACCACTAAAATATGCAGGAACATGGGATCCTTCTGGATCAGGGTTAGGAATCTCACACATGAGCAATATATCTTAAATGGTAAAGAGCATTTGTGTGAGCGAAAAAAATCTAAGTTTTTACAGGTTGCCAAAAGATATAGAAAAGGTAAGGAAATAGCAGTGTTTTATATTTGTGCCTGGCTACAACCTTCACACATGGGTATTAGTGGTTATTAACAAACCAATAGCTGTTATTAGCTTTTAGTTCTGAGGTGACCCAATTTTACAATATCATTTACTAATGCTTGTAAGTAAT
Source organism: Plotosus lineatus (assembly GCA_024760905.1). Lineage (NCBI taxonomy): Eukaryota > Metazoa > Chordata > Actinopteri > Siluriformes > Plotosidae > Plotosus > Plotosus lineatus. Next base: position 78,670,283 of record CM045729.1, read on the forward strand.
CGTTGTTGCTTAAGAAAATAAAATAAAAGTGGTGTGTTGATGTTTATTTCAAACAGACAACATTTGTCAATCAACATTGATTTTTGTTCATTATTTTTTTTTAACTAAAAATTTCTTCATTTTTTCCCCTACTTTTTTTTTAATAAAAAAGTATTGTTGGAAAAATAAAATGATGAACTGAGTGAACCGTTAAATGCCCATTGAAGTCATCTACTGAATTTGCCACTTAAACCAGGGGTAGATTAGATATTTTCTTCACAAGGCAATGTTTGTGAATTGCATTAAGAATAAAACCTTTTCGTTTACACTACGCTGATACTTTGCATGAGAAAAAGCATTGTACCTAATTACAGAAAAAAATAAATCTTTCCCCGATAGAAACATTGCCATCTCACTGTTAAAAAAACAAGTAATTAGTTATACTAGTTAACAGTGTTCTATGTATAGCATTGCTACTATCCCCGTAAGTTTGTGCTTTTGTGAGCCACTATGGCGATAATGGTTAAATTTTTAACATGATTATATATACGTGTCAATTAAGTCAGGAGCTACAGGTGGGTCTTTGTGCGAATAGATTTACACCTGCTTATTCATACGATTGTCTCATCAGCCAATCACGCGGCAGTAGCACAACACATACTCATGATGAAATTCAAGAACTTTAGTCAATGTTCACATCAAACAAATACACGAGAGACAGAGAGAGAGAGAGAGAGAGAGAGAGAGAGAGAGACTTTAACACATATAGCCACCCTTTACACCCTTGATGAGCAGAAAGGCTTCTCATGCTGTACATGGTGGTTTGCAAACTCACCACAACCAAAAAACCTCTGCTTTCCACACACTCTTGATGTTTGATGTAAACATTAACTGAAGCTCTTGACCTGTAGCTGCCGGATTTGATAGATGGTGCTGCTGCCAACATGATTGGTCGATTAGATAATTGCATGAAGAACTGAAAGGGTCATGGAGAGCTTGAAGCCTATCTCAGGGGTAGAGCCTAAATAGTTTGCTTGTATATCGCTAGGGTGAACATGCACATCCTCGCAGAAACGGCCTCGTCAAGCCTGGGACTCAAACCTAGGACTGTCTGGCTATGCGGTGGACATACTAACCAATTTGCCATTGTGCCAGCCCGTGTCCCCAGGGGGTAGTAATGTGAAAACAACTCTTTGACCATGTACTGTAAAGTAAATGAAGGTTGTGTGAAATATTTGAAATAAATAGCTTGAATGATTTTTTCAGGTTATTAAAATCTTCTAGCATG
>CM045729.1:78674049-78891549 GCA_024760905.1 Plotosus lineatus
AATCACACATTTATCCCTGAATCAATCTCACCCCCGACACAGCAAGCCTAAATGTAGTGTGTGGTATAAGCACTGTGCTTGTACTAAACAGACTGCCTGGGGTTCATACACACACACACACACACACACACACACACACACACACACACACACACACCCACACACACACACACACACACACACACACACACACACACACACACACACACACACACACACACACACGCACACACACATACACCCAGGAAGCTTTCATAGGCTGTGCACTTAAGAGAAAAGGCACTCATGAGTACATGGAAGTCTATATAAATGCATATACAAACACATGATTGGCACAGATCTCAAGGGGGAGGAAATGATGACGCAGTTTGAGTTTGCGACGAACCTGCAGAATCCAAACTTTTAGACAAAACATGTCGCCCAGCCGTACACATATTTTTCTTAATAAGTTTTGTTTCAAACACTTTCAGCACAGTGGGGTAGGACTGCTTTTGATATTGGGTTAATTAGCAAGCTAGCAACTCATGCTCCTGCTCCTCTGTGTGTGTGTGTGTGTGTGTGTGTGTGTGTGTGTGTGTGTGTGTGTGTGTGTGTGTGTGTGTGTGTGTAAAAGAGAGAGAGAGAGAATCCAGTGTGATGTAGAGCTACCAGTGCTTCCTGACTGTTTCATTATTCCACATTTGTACGGCCTCTGTTTATGAAAATATGCTTCCCATGACATTGTGTAACCTGAATAAACATTTTGTACAAGAACAGTGTTTTTGATATTTTCTGTCTTGATCTCTCTCTGTTCTCCAGCTACGTCTAACCCATTTACCCAGAAGCCACCGCTGTTCAGCACTCTGTTGTACTCTCTGGTACCAATCATGGGCATCGCAGCTATTGCCATCCTCTCCTTTTGGATGTATCGCCATCACAAGCTGGCGTATCCGCCCGTCCTGGTGCCCACGCAGGTCAGCCTGAACGTTTCTTTTTTTTCCCACTCAGTTTGCAGGAATTTATTCTCCATGATTTCATTGATCACAAATGAACAGTTTATGTTTTCCCTGCTTGTAAACATGAAGTGTTTTTCTGGTCATCACAGCCTGACTGATCTTCAGTCATTTCGATTGTTTCATGCAGCAGCTTGAGAGATTTTCATTCTTTCGTTCATTTGGCAAACTGCTTAATCCCACTAGGGTTGTGTGGAGGCTGGAGCCTATTTCAGTCCACCCTGAGAGAAAGTGCGGTAAACCCTGGATGGCACACATACACACAACCATTCATACTCACACCTAGGGCAATTTTGAACAGCCTTTAAGTGTAACATGCGTGTCTTTTCACTGTGGGGGATACCAGAGTGCCCAGAGAAAACCCATTCAGTCAAGGGGGAAACAAATGCCCTTACTAACCCAGGCACCTGAAACCAGAACCTTCTTGCTCTTAGGGGGACATGCTATCTACTACGTCGACGTACCACCATGTTCTTATGTAGTTTAGCTGAAATAATTATGTGCCTCACCCTTAGTAGGTGTAACGGTGTTAAAGAGGCAGTCACCCTTCAGCAGCATCCACCTCACCTTTGGCACATGAACGTAAATTATCCTGAGATAGCAAAAAAACAACTACAGTGGTACCTCACCTTCCGAAACAAACCCAGACCCAACAAACGAAAAACCCAAGTCACGAAACGCATTTACCTAAAATTTCCGTCTCTGGATACGAAAAAAATTCACGTTACGAAACGCGCCATCTCAAAAATTCAAACAATGCTCGAGTTGCTCTCCCATTGGCTATCTCCCAACACCCTGCCCCTCTGGCCTCTCATTGGTTATTATGGAGTTGCATCTCCATAATACCCATGATACTTTTTGTATGCCTTCAACCCATTGTTCGTCACGGAGTTCTAACACGTGTAAAGGACAGAGTTACTGTTGTTTCGTGAGTTTTTCGAGTGTGCTCATTGCAACTTTATTTTTTGGGTCAGACTTTTAATCTTGCATAAACATTTGTAAGATTATAACTCTGCTAAGAAGAAATGGTCAACACACACACACACACACAAACACACACACACACACACACACACACACAAAACCATGTAATGCATGGACCTCTAGTGTGTGTGTGTGTGTGTGTGTGTGTGTGTGTGTGTGTGTGTGTGTGTGTGTGTGTATGTACATATTTGCGTAAGATTAAAATACATCAAAATTACTTTTACAGTAATAATAACTGGAACCACAAACAGTTATGAACGAGGTCCAAGCTCATCTAAACATGGCCCTTCTGTTGGCCCGGTATTGCACATGTTACATTTTTTAGTATTTGAGGTCCAAAAAACATCATCTGTCTACACTGTAAATTTGCTCGAATTCATTTAAATCCAGCTGGTGAATTCTATAACAATAGTATTTGTTCACATAATTGGCCACGCCCAGTTTAAGCAATCACACTAACATTGTGGCCCCCAGGAGTGACCCTAGATTGTAGATGGTGAGTTTTATACAAATCGAATCAGGTGAAGCTCTCTCCTGGTATAGACTTGTGATATTTTTATGGCCCTAGTAGCCAAATTTGTTCCAGACCATCAGAGTGGCATGTAAACAAGTCTTTGTATTTTGTGTGTCAGCTACAAAAATGCTTTCTTTAATAATTTGAGCTTTTGTGAACATAGAATCTTGAGCGTGATCTAAAGTTTTACTGGTACCCATACTGCTGGGTGAACAGAGGCACACTTGTGGTTGAGACCTTGCCCAGGGGTCTTAGCACAGTGAGGGTCTCAGTGGAATTTGAACTCACAACCTCCTGATCAGGAGCGCAGCACCCTAACCGCTACACCACTGGCCCCACCACTCAGAGTACTGTACCTTGCCAAATTTAGCGACTGCGCATGTGTATGGGCACTGTTTATGCCGGAAGTTGGGCCATGAACTAGAACGCATTTGTGAAGCTGTCGTGCAGCACTGTAAGAGCAAGGTGCATGAAAGGGCTTTACAATCTGAATCGGAGGTAGGACGTGCTCAAACTTCGTTGATTTCTTTCACTTCAAAGATAGAAAATACCAATACTATCAAAGCTGAATGTTTGTTTACAGCCTTTTATGTGAGCATAACATTCCTCTAGCTGCTGCGGACCGACCACATGGGCAAACTGCTCAAGTTGCAGATGTAAACAAGACAGACAGCTGTACCTTCAATGCCCTCAGATTCTTTTTCACAAAGTTTCCAGTATTGATCAAAACTGAAATTGAAGACACAGATGAAGCTATCAACAACCTTGAGATTGAGTTTAATGATTATTGCTCAACCAGTTTCAAAGAGGAACAAGCGAGAACGCCTGCAGATGAGTTGTGGTTCTCACTTTCCCACACTGTCAAAGGAAATGGGAAGCCCAGATTTCAAAAGTTGAGCCACTGCATGTTCGGCATTTTATCAATTCCACACAGCAATGCTGAATGTGAAAGAATTTTCAGTCAGGTGAGGAAGAATAAGATAGACTTCAGGGGATCACTATCAGGTGACATGCTGTCAGCCCTAATTATTCAAAAATCAAGAAGCAACACCTGTTATGAACAGACATTCACCGCCTCCTTCTTGAAGAGAGCAAAGACAAAGGAAGCATTCTAAAAGGATCAGTTAGAAGAATGATAATAGCTCGCCTTTGACATCCCCTTGTCCATCTGTATACTTCTCAATGGGGGAAGTTTATTTTCAAGTGATGGGATGTCTACACTATGGGGTTAGGATTGCTTTGTGGTGAGTAAAAATGCTTAGTACTAGGAAACTACCCTTTACTGTTTGTTGCATTTCATGTGAATCACCTTAAAAACATGTTGAAGAATATTAATTCTAAAAGAATATGGGGGAAAGGGGGTGTTTCGTATTGATTTGGTCCATTTTGACAGGCAGCTAGAGCAGAGTCCATTTTTTTTTTTTTGGTTTGGAAAAGTTGGCAGCTATGTGACAGTATTCACTTGAATCTTCTTTTCCTTTCAACCTTTTCCCTTGTCAGGGGTCGCCACTGCGAATCGCATGTTTGATTTTGCATTGGTTTTTACCTCAGATGCCCTTCCTGACACAACCCTTTAGCAAGGGGCAGAAACACGCTGACGGCTATGCAGCTACTCTTTACGAAAGTCAGCAATGGTTCTTTTACATGAACCTCTCACCATAGACAGTGAGAGACATGGCCGGCCTTTGATAACCCAGTTACATACCTGTCAAGTTGTACGGTTTTGGCGTAATTTGTACAAGTGAGCACTGATTTTTAAATGTGTACGCCGTACGTCCGAAATCTGTACGTTTTTCGTTCGTCTTTTTTTTTTAACTCCGTTTTTTGTGTCACCGTTTCGGTAAAGAGACGATACGCCGAATTGGTCTGTAGCCGTTTTCTCGCGAGAATCGCGCGTTGCGTTTATCGTCTGCTATCGTCTGCTCTTTCCGACCACGTGACCGCACTTTCACTTCCACCATCATTCAAGTCAAACTTAATTGCGAGCTCAAGTGCCATGAAGTGAAGCCATCAAAAGAAATGATTGAAAGTGCCAAAAGTGCTACATATAGTTATAATAAAGATCACTGTTAAATTTTCTTAATCATGCAGCTGAAGATATTACTCTTTTATTTGATTGCACCAGGTTATATGTTACAACATTACCAATAAATTCATATTATATTAAAAATAGAGTTTAATTTTTGTTTCATATTGCACGCGATAATAAGACGCGTAAGATTAGTTGCTATTTTGTAAGGGCATAAGTAGCCATTTGTAAGATCGCCAAAGGCCTAGGGTTGACAGGTATGCAGTTAGCTGCACTGGGGGGACAGTAACAACCTTGTGGAGAGTGGAACTCGAACCCCCGATCTTAGGATCAGCGATCCAGTGCTCTTTACCACTAAGCCACCACTGCCAAGCATATTCACTTGAATGTAGGTCGATAAATTGTAAATATTGTAATTGTTGGCGTAAAAGGCCACGCTTACTTTAAAGGGTACCTGTAGTGAAAGCGCTCATATACCTAATTTGATGTATTGTGTATAGCTAGTGACAATACACCTATAAGGCGTTTATTATATTCTCTCACAAACCAGCTTTAAGTGATTTAAGGGCTTCACTAACGTCAAGCTTCAGAGCACAGGAGTTTTAAAAAGGCGCATTTGAATGACTTCATATTGTTGATAAAGCCTCGACCAGAAGTGCGAGATTGCAATGTAAACGTAAGGCTATATACCTGACATGTACAACACAAGCTCACGGAAACTTGGAAAAAACAGACATTATAGTAGTTTTTTTAAACCATGGACGAAGACAATTTCATAGAAGGATTAGAAGGTTATTTATATGAACCACTTAAGAAAGACTATCCACATTTCGTGAAATCGGACCAGGAAAGTGACGACTCGGAGGACGATATTGGAGAGTCGTCAGAAGCTCTTACACGGGAAAATCGTAGCAAACAACCAGCAAATATTTGGTGCTCTTGTGGAAAATGCGTGCGTCAAAAAAAACGATCAGGAGTGCTATTGTTGTAAACAACATGAATTGCTTGAGGAAAATATACTGATATTCTGCAATTGGCTATACGACTGTCAACGATGTTACGTCACAATGACCTTTAACCCCGGTGAAAAGAAGCCAACATGTCCGCGCACTCAACCTTCGTGAGCAAGGAATGTCATATAGAAGAAAAGGAAATGTGGACTTATAAATAAACTACCGACATCATGCGATGTTTAAAAGTTACTAATAAAGTATAGTGGATATTTTTTGAATGCTGTAAATCTTGGGTACAGGTCCCCTTTAAGCAATCAAAGACATCATCCACAAGACTTTGCATTATCATGCTAGCTACTAGCATTCCTTTATCAATAAGTAACACATTTGTAAACATAGAAAAATTATTTTTCATAATTTTTTTATTAGTCCACTCTGCTGCAGCCCTGGCAAAAACTCTCATACTGTTTTGAATGTGCAGAAAATATTTTTGCAACAAATAATTTGGAAGTTATGAACCTTTTGTTGTTGTTGTTGTTTTTACTGCTTTGCCTCCTGTAGGCTGACGTGTAGGGTTTTTTTTAGCGATTCCTGTGGGGATCTATACCAGTTGAACTGTGAAATTTAAGTGCTGTCCATAAAATGTCAATCAGTCTAATAAATGTCAATCAGTCTGTTCAACAAAAAAAATGCTGTAACACGTTACAGTTACGGAGTGATGATGATGATAATAATAATAATAATAATAATAATAATAATAATAATAATTACAGTAGGGTTTCAGCCCTCTCAGGGCTTGAATTGCCTTTTTTAAGTCGTATATTAAAACTAAAGCATTTCACTTACTAATGCTCCTCTTTGTTTATTTTGGTTTCTCTTTATTGTTTTCCTGATTCTAAGGCTGACAGCAAACAAATTCTCTGTTTTGGGCTGAGCACTTGTGTATATCCTGTACATCCTGTACTGTTTGAGGTTCAAATCATTTTTAGTGAACTCTTCAGTTTATGCGAAATCCATGCTGTTATTTCAGCCTTTCAAATCAACATTAAAAATGTGTGTTTGTCATGCAGTCCTCACGGAAAGGACACAAAACTCTGTGACTCAGATATTTACAATGAACTGTTTCCCAAGAACATTATCTTTAACCTTAGAAATGAGCCAGATGAAGTAAAGTTCCTCTGTTTTGTTTCTGCCGGGCAGAATTATACACTTTCCATCCAGTTCGTAGGTCTGTTGATAAAACACTCGCAGTACCATGAAGATGCTGATAAGGATCTTTCTATGCTTTAAAGGACTTACAGGTTTTAGTAGAATTTCCCCATCTCTGTATCAATACTAATAAAATATAATAATAGTTTTGGTTCCTAATAAAAGCTCCAGTATGTTTTTGTTGTTGTTTTTGCTGTTGCTGGCAGTCATTATAAGTCTGAACTTGTTCTTTGGGTGGTAGAAGGAGAAGTGCTGTGATTAAACAGGTTTTTTTTTTTCTTTCTAAAAGGTCTAAAAACACTTTAAGCATTTCAGTATCACTTCAAGTAAGGTAGAGAAATGGCACACGGTTTTGTGTTATTGCAAACAGGAGCCGGATTCCGTGTTCCAGGGCACTGACAGGGCGTGTAACAGGGGCATTCTCGGGCTCTCTGATATCCGTGGCAGTTTAACAGAAGCAGTCAGGTTTTAAATAAGTAGGTCATGTTTTAAAAAGGTGTTGTGAGACACAGGAGCAGTCCGATCTACGAGCCCAAGTTCTCCATTCGCTCGCAGTTCCAAAGCCTTTCTCGAAGACAGTTCTCTTCTTCTCTTCTCTTTTGGCCTCCTCTCAAAAGATTAGTCTCGATTTCTTTCCTCGCGGTGCGTCCCAAAGGAGCTCTTTCGCTTCGTTTATAAACCTGTCCTGCCTGGGATCTGACCACTTACTGTTGCCATTATGGCTCGAAGTAGGGAAGCCTCATTTTGAGCAGCAATGTCAAAATCTTTTAGTTCTATTTTTTAACGCTGACTTTGTGTCCCAGATGAAAATAATGAATCTCAGGCAGGTCCAAGAAAAGAAGCCTGTATTTTATTATTATTATTATTATTATATTTTTAAAGCAACAGATTTTACTGCTTATTCTTGCCCTAGACTCGTGTGCCCAGTAAGTGTACAGATTTTGTGTGAACGCACAGACTTTACCTGCATCAGTGTGCGTTATTCAGCTCCTCTTAAATTATGAGATCAGGATAATTTGTTGAATAAAATTTACAGATTTATCAAAGAAGAGGCTTGATTGTTTCAAACGAGAGCCGCGCACCACTTATTGATTATTTGTATCGATCCTTTGGTTGTTATGTAATCTCTGTAGTCTATTATTGATACATGTATAGGGTTTTTCTATCAAATGATTTCAATACTTAATGCACCATGTCATGTTTCTCTACCTACGCTATTCCATTTGAACTGAAGACTATAGAAAACACACATTTAGAGCGTTCCCATGCGTAACTAAACCACACTGTTCATGTGCTCAGAAACGATCTATAATTTGTAGAGAAGTTGTCTCAATTCTCTCACTGGTCCACGGAAATGAATTATGGAAGATATTGAGGATACATTTGCAGTATGACTCAACTAGAGAAGATTTGCTAGGTTCAATTTCTCTCTCTAAGACTTGTACCTTTTCACCACATTAAAATAAGTAAATAAATAAACTAATAAAACTGCCATAAAGACCCCAATTAAGACACATTTCTAAGGAATGTGTCTAAAATAACAAGAAAAATCTCACAATGTTGAAGAATCTTTTCCAAAAAATTCTTGGATCCAGAATTTGATCCAGATCATCTCTAAAATCTTTTGGGATCTTCCTTGTCCAAAATCTCACTTCTGGTAGAAATTTGATGAAAATAATATCATAATATTTTGTGTAATCCTGCCAAAAATCACACAAATCTAACAAAAAACATGACCTGCATGGCATATGTAGTAGTAATAATAATAAAGGCATGTCACATCTGCCCATGTTGAGAACATGCTGCTTTACATCAAGTTTAATTCCAGTTGATTTGATCAGCCTGTTGACCTAATGCACAGGTTTCTGGAGGAAACTGGAGCACACAGCTGAAACCAGCATAGACTCAAAGACAAGTTGCAAACTCCACACAGAAATGGTTTTGCTGAGATTTGAACACAGATCCTTCACTCTGTGAGGCGGCGGTGCGAACCACTGTTGGTCTCGCTCATTTCCTTCGGTTGGCCCCATTAAGAACGACAGCAGTTTCTTATTTGACACCACTGCTCTCTACCTTGTCTTGTCTTTGTCGCATCTTAATATGCTAAGCTGTGCTAACTTTGATTGCTACCAGGTCAGGAGTCTGATAAGATCTGAGATTTTATTTCTTTAATTCTTGTTTTAAATCATGAGCATTTCATTTAAGTGAGAAAATCCTCCAATGAGCCTCCACTTATAATTGCCATCGCATGTATACATTTATGAGCGCTGATCGCTTGCTCCACCTGCCTCCAGCCTGTAGGCATGTGGGTACAATCGAGAGGATGGGTATGTTCCCACAGACAAGGACACGGAAATCTTTAATAGCTTGTCGTCTTGTGTTGTCAGGTTTAAGTCGATCCATTGTTGCCATGATCATGAAGAAAAGAATAAATCGAAAGTATTAGCCTGCGTTTAGTGACACATTGGTTGTTCATTTATTTTAGTCCACGATGTAACGGTATCTGATTACTTAATAAAGATTCAACTCTGTTTGAGTTATTTTTTACTCACTTAAGAACTGCTTTGTGTCCAGTTTGTATTTCTCTGGCATACAAAAATTAGAGCTCCCTTACTCACTCCTCACAAATTGAATTTTACAGATATGACCTACATATAGCTGAAATTGAAACCTTTTAGTCTCGCGAACAAGTTAGACATATTTCTTATATATTCTATTTTAATCATTATATCATTTTAAACATGTGTTTGCCATGAAGGAACAAATTAATTTGCTTTTAGGTTTAGTGTTTAAAGAGCTCATGACACCACCAAGTACACAAACTTGAATTTAAAAAAATCGAAAGTATAAATAAACTAAAAGATTTAGATCAGTGGTTCTTCACCTGGGTTCGATTGAACTCTAGGGGTTTGGTGAGTCAGTTTCAGGGGTTTGACGGAGGTCAAGACAAACACCCGACTCCTATTCATGATGACACCCCCCGCTTGGCCATCACTGGCTACAGGTGATCACGCTACATTGCTTGGCCAATTTGGTGCACTCAGTCGTCACAGTTTGACTATCCATACCATTTAATCCATACTATGTTGAGCAAAAAAAAAGAAAGTGGTCGGACGAATATGTACAACATAGATTCACATATATAATGGAACGTGATGCTAGTCACTGTCCTATCTGCATGACTTGCAAAGTAGGATCAACCACCTGCTGACTGACGCATACGTACATGTATGCGTGTATATAATATCAATAAATACATATTCAATGCTATAAATGCTTATAATAACAATTAAACATTCACAAATAATGCATAAGATGTAAATAAAACATAAATGCACACACATACAGACACGCACACACAGATGCGCACCTCATATTAAAATGTAAGTAGTTGTGATGGGGGAGTTCATGCATTGTACTTTGAACACAGTGATGTTAATGCACAGTTTCATTTTGGTGCCCCAGTAAAAACATATACCTATGTCTTGAATTTGAAAAAAAAAAAAAAAAAAAAATCATATTTTATGTTTCAATAAAGAAGGGTTCGGTGAATAAGCATATGAAACTGGTGGGGTTCAGTACCGCCAACAAGGTTAAGAACCACTGATTTAGATGATAGAAGCAGCCTCCCAAATGTGATGTACACACAGACACGTCGTGTCATGACCGGGGTTTCTTGCCACCTGCTGAGTGTACAATCAAAATATCTGTCACATTGTTGTTACGTCATCGGCAGAATGTATTTTTACTTAACACACTATACCTTGGAGCCAACCAGCTGCAATGAAATCGACTGGCTAGTTTCTGAAGTGGCTGGCTAGCTGCTTTGCTGATCATATAGCAGAGGTCACCATCTATGAAAAAACACTGCTGGCTATGAGTGGCTAAAGCTAAAGCCATGTATAGATTATACACACAAGACTGGCTGCTGAAACGCAGCATTTATTGCCCTCCGGAAAGGGAGATTTTAATATTTAAAGGCATGTCAGTCGAGGCTTTTGTCCTGTTTTGTTATTCAGCAGCTATGTCAGCCAGTTTATTTAGGAAGCGATGACACGCTATAGGATTTACGCGGCGGTGACTGACCTTTTTTCCACCAAATAAGAGACATCGCACAGTTCTAGACTGAAATTCTGCCAATTATGCCATTTCTGCCTTCTTGCTCAGTGCACTTTCAGTGCTGGGGTCATCGATAATGTTATGGAAAAGGTTATGTAAAGTTACAATGCAAGTCTGCTTTGGTGTGTAATGTTATATTTGCTTTGATTTGATAAAATTTGCTGATTTTAAAGAAATAAACATGAAAAATAGTGTCTTGTGGTGAGCTCTTTAATGTAATCTTTTTTGAAAAAAAAATGTTGTAGATGAAGAAGCATATCATTATCAGTGATTGGTTGTGAAACCTTGGTTATCAGTGATTGGTTATGACTGGAGCCATGGTTATCAGTGATTGGTTACGAGCATGGTCATGGTTATCAGTGATTGGTTGAGGGGTGGACCCTGGTTATCGGTGATTGATCACAAATGCATGTTAAGCATTACACTCCGAGTTGAATACTTTTGCCTTTTTAAAGTGCCTTTGCTTCATGTCATAAAGATTTAAATCACTAAATATGTCTGTATTCGACAGAAAACATGTTGTATTCATTCATGAGAATTTAAAGTTATCTTCAGACAGTATGGTGTGTAACAGGTAACTGGTCTCACCGTTCAATCCTTCATGAATCCTGCAGCGCAGTCAGAAGGCGAGACCTTTCAAATCAAAGAGTGCAGAAAGTGTTTGAAAGATGAGCACGAAAAACGAAATCAAGAGGAGACACCTGCTGACAGTTACAAACATTCAGCCATTTTGAGCAAACGATGAAAAGGAAATGAGCTCTCTCACCTACCTCTGCTGCACTACATGGGAGTGGAAGCCTCATCGTATCCCCACGTTCACCCGAAGCAGTGTTTAACTCTGACCAGCCACCAGTGCATTTAAACAGGCCAAGTTGGATTTACATTTGACCCAGATTCTCTTCATCCCATCTGTCTCGATCTCACACTCACTCACAAACTAATGCCTTCCTCTCTGCTTCCTTCCTTCCTTCCCCTCGACTAGCACGCCTTTCATATCATGATAGAGGTAAGATAAGTCTAATTTACTTCTCTTTCTCAAGAGACTGGTCTTGGTTCCTGCTTAATTTCCTTCCCTTGTATTTGAACAGCAATTCTGTATGAATGTTTATTTCTTTATTTTTATTTTTGTAGTCAGATTCCAGAATAAAGTGGAAAAGCTATGTTTTGTTTTTGAGTTGATCCCTGCACACTGAAGCGTCTGTTCTGCTTCAGCACACCGAGATTACTTTTGGGTTTTTGTTTGTTCTTACAGTGCACGGATAAGTAGAAAATCCCTTTATTTCTTTGGAGTCAAGCACAGTATTAATTAAGGTGCATGTAAACTAGTGATGCCTTGCTTTTGTATGCACGCCTCCAAGCATGCAAAGAACAAGCCCACAAGGATGAGAGTTCACACCCCATGTACAGGAGCTCAAAATGATTTCCGTGGTATATCAGTGTATTGTACCAAGAGTTTTTAACAGTGATCTTTAACAGATACTCAGAACTCAGTAATACAGTAAGGCATTCTTTTAAAAAAACCTTTTTATGGGAATGTGTTCATTTCTGAACCTTCCTGATCTTTTATTAGGGTCATGGGGACACCTGGCAAAGGACAAGTATAGCCTTAACAGCTCAGAAGTCGATCACATGGCCAACACACACACACACACACACACACACACACACACACACACACACACACAACCATTTACATTCACACCTAGGGGCAATTTGGAGCAGCCATTTAGTCCAATGTGCATGTCTCTGGATTCTGGGAAGAAACCGGAGTACCCGGAGGAAACCCATCCAAGCAAACCTAGTGCTTTGCCAAGCCAAGGACATAAAGTGCTCGCCACCGCGCCACTGTACTACAGTTTGTTATATGAGTAGTTTGAGTAACTATACGACAGCGTGTTTAAATTCTCGAATCTGATTTAGTCAGAAGGCGTAAATTATTTTTTTATAACAGCAGGTCTCATAGTAGTGTGGACTACAGGTCCTGAAGGTTTGTTTTTTTTTTTTTTTTGTTGTTTTTTTTTTTTTTTTGGGGGGGGGGGGGGGGGGGGGTTTGCCTTCAGTTGATTTTATTTTCATTTGAGTCAGCCATGCCTGTGTTTTTCTTGGTCCTCTTCTAAGAAAATCACAAGCCAAATTACATAAAATGTTTATTTGTACTGTCACAGTCTCATCCAGATACACATGTCTGAGATTTTCTCCGCAGATGTCGCCTAATGTTGGGGAAAAAAAATTTGTCTGCTGCTTGCCATGTTCAGTTTTGTAGGACAAGTACCAGCAACCCTCCCTGAGATATCAAACGCTTAAATGAAAAAGTAAGGCCTCTGAAGAGGCGCTCCTTGATATAGAGGGTCTGGAAGGCTAAGCCTCTCACACACATAATATGAGAAAGTATTTTCAGGAAAAAAAAAAAAAAAAACAATCACTCAGACGCCAAGCTGTGAATGGAACGTGATGGTCTGGCCATGTGATGTGGGGGTCATAAATAATAGAATTCACGAGAAACTCACTCCTGTGGGGGAAGATTCTTGCTGTATGGAGTTTTATCACTGTTGAAATAATTCAGTAAACAGTAGCTACGTATTGAAATGTGTCACAGTTTAGATGACTGCAATCTTGAGGATTCCGCTGATGGGAGGGAACTTGGTGGAATCATGGTAACCATGCTGATCAATTATTCCGCTGCATTACAATTTGAGGGCAATAGTGATGGAACATAGGCATGCGCAGTAGAGCTTAACAGAACGTAACAGGCCTCGGTGCGCCATCATAGGGAATTTTGATGAACTTGGCAACACGATTCCTTCACATTTCTTCTCCGTGATGTTCTCCGTGATGCAATCTGTCACCTTTTTATATCGTGTACGGGCTCCAAGTGTGCTCATAAATAGTGGAACTAAGGAGATCACAGACGTCATGCCCCACGCTAAGCCCATGGTTACCCTTCTCTCATGAGAAAGAGACTGGTCAAGTTTCATTCAGCCATTAACCATTTAACGCCCTAATTATTTTTTCAGTTAAAAAAAAATTATCACTAGTTTTTCTGAATCAAAAAGGCCGAAGGAAACACCCTAAACACATTTCTTCCAACAAAATTATAATAACAAAATAATAATAATAATAATAATAATAATAATAATAATAATAATAATAATAATAACAATAACATAATAATAACAAATAATACCATTCTCACCAATTCGTGAACAACACAATCCTGCGCATTCAAGTTCGTCTCACAGCTGACTGAGGCACATGGGACCAAGCTGTGTTGCATCAGGCGATGCCACAACAAGTACAGAACACTTGAGCAGCACTGAGTACAATGCATCTAAGAGTTAGCATTTTTGAACGAGGACCGTATGGTCCTGCTGGGTGTTAAAGGTGCTCATAAACTGTTGAATATTCAAAGTATTTTTTTCTTTTATTATCAGTTTATTTTTGGCTGAATACAAACTTTTCCCTGAGCATAGCCACTCTTGTTTTGCATCTTGTGTTGGTTCTCTGTCTGTTTACAATAACAGTAACTTGAACAAAGGAACGATCTTGTACATGCACAACAACTCGGCAGTTCAATGCCTTTTTATTGAAAGCAGAAAAATCCAAGTTCAGGTGTTGAGAAACGCTTGAAGAAGAGTCTAATCTCAAGAGAAATAAAAAAGATGGAGATGTTTGCTAATATTACGCCGAATGCAGGGGTGATCGACACTTGCAGATGGGAGCAAGCAAATTGCTTCAGAAAGGCAGTATGAACGATTCCACTTTATTTCCAAGAGCTAACACTGCAGTTCATATTTATTGAATGTATCTGGGAAGTGAATGGGAACATTTAAAGTTTAAACTATTTAACTAATCTACATTTGTTTGTACTCTTGTAATCTATGAGTGAACATCCAATACCCATCATAGGCGTCTAGGGAGAACGATCTCTCTTCCAAATTACAGAAGAGCAGCACATGTAAAAGCAGCACTATGGAACAGTGCAATAAAGAGCCTCTGTTGTGGGTTTTTTTTTTTTTTTTTTTTTTTTTTTCAATCTGCACCTTTGATGTGAGTGACATTTGGAGAAAGTCAGCTTAACCCAGGCTATTGTGCCTACTGTGACCGGGCATAGTGGAGGCTTAGGGCGTGTGTTTTTCTTTGTGTTTCCTCCAGCGTAGGAGCTTGATCCTTCGTGCCGGCACTCAAGTTTCTGTGTCAGCTTTTTCACTGCCCGTTTTGGGTAACAGTAAAAGCAACTCAATCTCAAATATATTCCCTTTCTCCCCTCCCTGACTGATCTTTCCCCTCTGTTCCCCCTCCTCCCTCGCATGATGGATGTTCTGCCCTTTCAGCCCGCCTCACGCTTGCTTTGACTTCATCTACTTTTTCTGAGCTGGAAAATTCCTGTAGGACCAAACAGAACTTGGTATACAACCCAGATCCATATACTTTGGATCGCATTCTCAACCCAGTGGTGCCACATCCAATTTTTGGATTAAATTTAGGCCAAGTACACCAATGCAGCTGCTCCACATTTGCCCTACTTTCGTCAAATATGAATGTCAGTACATGAACCATGAAAAAAAAAAAATAGAACAAAAAAACCATGCTTTATTATTTTACTAGTGCTTGACCCTTTCCCTGTATGTGTTGTACTATGTGCAACATTAAAATAATATAAACTGCTCCAAGCGGAACTGGGTGTGATCCCGCGAACACATACTGACTTCAGTTTAAAAGCCAGGGATTTGGTTATGGGATGCACTTGCGGATTCAGTTGTTCAATATCTGAGAAACTTGTCAGTAAGTACAATGAGCAGACAGGTTATCTGATCAAAAGTGTAACGCTGGGTGTGTGTTCACTACAAATAGATTGGCAACACGTCACAGTGGTTAGCGGTACCAAAAAAAACATACAAAATAAAACAAATGATCAGCTAGCAATCTCTCTATGTTTATCCTATTGATTCACCGTTCATATGTCACTGTCCGCTAGCTGATTCTCTCCAGCACTTGCTTTTCAATCTGGGTCAGCTCCCCATCATTCCATTTCCAGCTGGTACGTATATGCTTCACCAGTGGGGGGCAGTGGTGGTCTAGTGGTATAGGGCGCTGGATCGCTGATCCAAAGGTTGGGGGTTCGAGTCCCACTCTCCACAAGGTTGTCACTGTCCCCCCCAGTGCTGCTAACTGGGTTATCAAAGGCGGGCCATGTCTCTCACTGTCTATGGTGAGAGGCATGTAAAAGAACCATTGCTGACTTTCGTAAAGAGGAGGCTGAAAAGCCGTCAGCATGTTTCTGTCCCTTGCTAAAAAGGGTTGTGACAGGAAGGGCATCCGACGTAAAAACCTCTGCCAAATCAAACGTGCGAATCAGATGATTCGCTGTGGCGACTCCCAAGTTAAAAAAAAGGGAAAAAAGCCGAAAGGAAGACAGACGTATATGCTTCACCACTTTAGAGAGCCATTATTGAATTCTCATGCACTTGGCTTGTGTTTTTGAAAGGCGTAAAGACTCAATCATTTTATTGGACTGCTTAATCCTACATGAGTGACAAGGAGGTGCCTGCAGCCTATCTCAGCCAAAACTGGTGAAGGTGTGGTACACCCTGAACACCAAGCATAGAAATAGTAGGTATACTCATTCATCCATTTTATGTTCCCTTAATCATAGTTAGCTCTGCGATGGCCTGAAGGGCTGTCCAGGGTGTACTCCGCCCTTGCCCAGAGCCAGCTGAGATGGGCGCCAGCCTCCCTGCGACCCTAATTAGGATTAAGTGGTTTAAAAAATTAATAATCTTAATTAGGGTCACGTATCAGCCAACTATGGGAGAGGACAAGGCACACCCTAAACAGCTCACCAGGCTGTCACAGGTCCAAGATACACACAACCATTCACACTCCACCTAGGGCCAATTTGGAACAGCCAATATGTTTTGGAGTATCCAGGGGAAACCCACAGAAGCACTCGTAGAACGTGCAAACACTGCACAGAAACGCCCGAACTGGGAACCAAGGCTTTCTAGCTGTGAGGAGGATGTGCTAAACACTTTGCCACCGTGGCGCCTACAGACAAGAGTCTTCACTCGTTCGTTAATTTTCTGATCCATTTAATCCTAATTGGGGTCGTGGGAAGGCTGGCGCCCACCTCAGTCATCTCTGGGTGAGGGCTCGAAAGGAGTCTTTACAGAATAAAGGAAAAATGGCCGCCGACTTCTATGCTCTTATCAATAATGCAAGTACATGCTACTAAGAGTTTGGTCGTCCACAAAGGAAACAATAATGAATTATACATTTTAAATATTCTCTCTGTGTAGTACCCAGTGTAATGCATGCTGGACATTGTGCCTCTTGCACCTGCATCCATAACAAAGTGACCCGAGATGAGGTCATGAGCTCAAGGTTATGAATTAACGTATATAAATGAAGAATGCTAAAAAGTTTGTGGCCACTGATGAGTGCCATCCACAACAGAACAGCCTCTCAATCACTCAGCCAGTCCCACTGTGTTGGTAAAAGAACCCTCCTTTATGTTTCAGGACCCTGGTCCCATGCCCCCTTCGCCGGTCCTCGGACAGAAACCACTGCAATTGCTGGAGATTAAAGCCCGCGGCCGGTTCGGCTGTGTGTGGAAAGCTCAGCTTCTCAACGAATATGTGGCAGTCAAGATCTTTCCCATTCAGGTATGGTAAAAGCTTTCAAAGCTGCTGAGCTACTCGACTCAGCTTAATCCCGTCACAAGAAGTGGTTAGCTGACCAAGGGAACATCAGCACTTTTTGCAAGCCATCAACTGTAAAACTGACTGAAATGAACGTACGGATGGCTTTCCTCAGTTTCATTTCCATACACGTCCACTGGCCTTTCCGGCTTGTCCTTACTTTAGCATAATCACCAGAACTAATTACTTCGCTTCTGTGTTCTGTGATGTGTTAAACATTCTTCACTTAATTCCACCCATACCTTTTTTTCCCCAGGATAAACAGTCTTGGCAAAATGAGTACGAGATATACAATGTTCCCGGCATGAGGCATGAGAACATCCTCCAGTTCATTGGTGCTGAGAAAAGAGGAACCAACCTGGACTCCGAGCTGTGGCTTATTACAGCTTACCACGAAAAGGTAATATTATCCAGTGATATCTTCGACTTAGTGAGGAGGCAGTGGTGGTTTAGAGGGTAGGGCGCAGGATCGCTGATCCTAAGGTTAGGGGTTCGAGTCCCCACAAGGTTGTCACTGTCCTCCCAGTGCAGCTAACTGGGTTATCAAAGGCGGGCCATGTGTCTCACTGTCTATGGTGAGAGGCATGTAAAAGAACCATTGCTGACTTTCATAAAGAGTAGGTTGCAAAGCCGTCAGCGTGTTTCTGTCCCTTGCTAAAAGGGTTATGACAGGAAAGGCATCCAACGTAAAAAAAAAAAGCCTATGCCAAATCAAATGTGCGAATCAGATGCTTTGCTGTGGCGACTCCCGAGAAAAGGGGAAAAAAGCCGAAAGGAAGAAAGAAAGAAATCTTCGACTTGGTGAGGTGTTCAACCATGCACATTCTCAAGCGTTCTGCTGCTCATATAGTTGTATATTATTCAAGTCATGCGAATTATGTGACATCGTACAGATGCAGGGTCAGACACTTCAGTTATTGCTCATGTTAAAGATCAGAATGGAGAATGGCTTGGTTGTTGGTGAGTATTTCAGAGATTCAGTGTTAGAAAAATATTGTGTTGATAGTCCAGAGGAGAACGGTTCAAGTCTATCGTGACTCAAACAGTAATTTTTACAACCATGTTGAGCAAAAAGTGGTGTCCCATGTGCTGTGCAGCTGTTGCACCCAATTCAGACGGTGATACAGATGTTAAAAGCAAACCAGCACTTCCTCTCTCATGTTGTTTTTGTGATGAAGTGTCCTGTGGCATCTCTTCTTCTTCTTTTCCTTTCGGCTGTTCCCTTCAGTGATCGCCACAGAAAATGATCTGCCTCCATCTCACCCTATCCTTTGCATCTTCTACTCTTACTCCAACTACCTTCATGTCTTCCTTCACCACATCCATAAATCTTCTCTTTGGTCTTCCTCTGGGCCTTCTGCC
This sequence comes from Plotosus lineatus, assembly GCA_024760905.1. Lineage (NCBI taxonomy): Eukaryota > Metazoa > Chordata > Actinopteri > Siluriformes > Plotosidae > Plotosus > Plotosus lineatus. The sequence continues at coordinate 78,692,910 of CM045729.1, forward strand.
TGGTAGTTCCAACCTCAGCATCCTACTACCAATATACTCACTATCTCTCCTCTGTACATGTCCAAACTATCTCAATCTAGCCTCTCTGACTTTGTCTCCAAAACATCTTACATGTGCTGTCCCTCTGATCTACTTATTCCTGATCCTATCCATCCTCATTACTCCCGAAGAACACCTCAACGTTTTCATCTCCGCTACCTCCAGCTCTGCCTCCTGTCTTTTCCCCAGGGCCACTGTTTCTAAACCATACAACATCACTGGCCTCATTACCGTCTTGTACACTTTTCCCTTCATTCTTGCCGATACTCTCCTATCACACATCACATCAGACACTTTTCTCCAACCATTCCAACCTGCCTGCACACGCTTCTTCACCTCTTTTCCACACTGTCCATTGCTCTGGATTGTTGAGCCAAAGTACTTAAAATCCTCCACCTTCTTTATCTCTGCCCTCTGTAACCTCACCGTTCCTCTTGGGTCCTTCTCGTTCACACACATGTATTCTGTTTTACTTAGGCTAACCTTCATTCCTCTCCTTTCCAGGGCATACCTCCACCTCTCTAGATTTTCCTCCACTTGCTCTCTGCTCTCACTACAGATCACAATGTCATCTGCAAACATCATAGTCCATGGAGATTCTTGTCTAACCTCGTCTGTCAGCCTGTCCATTACCATAGCAAACAAGAAGGGGCTCAGAGCTGACCCTTGATGCAGCCCCACCTCCACCTTGAACTCTTCTGTCACACCGACAGCACACCTCACCACTGTCTTACATCTCTCATATATGTCCTGCACCACTCTAACATACTTCTCTGCTACTCCAGACGTCCTCATGCAATACCACAGCTCCTCTCTCGGCACCCTGTCATATGCTTTCTCCAGATCCACAAAGGCACAATGCAGCTCCTTCTGACTGTCTGTGTACTTCTTTATTAACATCCTTAAAGCAAACTACACAAATTACACAAATGCTGACCTCTGCCCTTAGTCTAGCTTCCACTATTCTTTCCCATAACTTCATAGTATGGCTCATCAACTTTATCCCTCTGTAGTTGCCACACCTCTGCACGTCTCCCTTGTTCTTAAAAATGGGCACCAGCACACTTCTCCATTCCTCCGGCATCTGCTCACTTTCTAAGACCTTGTTGAATATTCTTGTCAGAAAATCTACTGCTACCTCCCCTAGACACTTCCGTACCTCCGTACGTATGTCATCAGGACCAACTGCCTTTCCACTCTTCATCCTCTTCAATGCCCTCCTCACTTCACCCTTACTAATCTTTGCTACTTCCTGGTCCTCAACGGTCACCTCTTCTACTCTTTTTTTTCTCTCTCATTTTCCTCATTTATCAGCTCTTCAAAGTACTCTTTCCATCTTCACAGCACACTTCTCTCATCAGTCAATACATTTCCCTCTCCGTCCTTTATCACTCTAACTTGCTGCATGTCTTTCCCATCTCTATTTCTCTGCTGTGCTAACCTGTATAAATATTTTTTTCCTTCCTTATTGTTCAACCTATCATACAAGTCATCATACACCCTGTGTTTGGCCTTTGACACCGCTACCTTTGCCTTATGCTGTGTCTTTCTGTACTCCTGTTTACTCTCTTCGATCCTCTCTATGTTCCACTTCTTCTTAGCTAACCTCTTCTTTTGTACACACTCCTGCACTTCCTCATTCCACCACCAAGTCTCCTTATCTACTTTCCTTCCAGAGGACACACCAAGTACTCTCCTACCTGTCTCCGTGATCACATTGGCTGTGGTTGACCAGTCATCTGGAAGCACTTCCTGACTACCCAAAGCCTGTTTCAACTCCTCCTTGAAGACAACACAACACTCTTCCTTTTTCAGCTTACACCACTTTGTCTTCTGCTCTGCCTTTGCCTTCTTTACTTTTCTCACCATCAGCGTCATCCTGCACACCACCATCCTATGCTGTTTGGCAACACCCTCACCCTCTACTACTTTGCAGTCACTGACTTCCTTCAAATTACTTTGCCTACACAAGATGTAGTCTACCTGTGTGCTCCTACCTCCGCTTTCATAAGTCACCCTATGCTCCTGTCTCTTCTGGAAGAAAGTATTCAACTCTGCCATTTCCAACCTTTTTGCAAAATTTATCAACATCTGTCCTTCTGCGTTCCTGTCCTGTATACCAAACCTGCCCATCACGTCCTCGTCCCCTCCTGCACCAACATGTCCATTGAAGTCTGCACCAATGACCACTCTTTCACCTCTGGGGGTACTCTGCATCACTTCATCTAACTCACTCCAGAATCTCGCCTTCTCTTCTAGTTCACATCCTGCCTGTGGGGCATAAGCACTAACAACATGGAATATCACACCTTCAATTTCTAACTTGAGACTCATCACTCTGTCTGACACTCTTTTCACTTCTAGAACATTCCTGACAAAACCCTCCTTCAAGATGACTCCTACTCTGTTTCTCTTCCCATCCACACCATGATAAAACAGCTTAAACCCTGCTCCTAAGCTTGTAGCCTTGCTACCTTTCCACCTGGTCTCCTGAACACACAGTATGTCCACCTTCCTCCTCTGCATCATGTCAGCCAGCTCTCTAGCTTTTTCTTTCGTAGTTCCAACATTCAAAGTCCTTACTCTCAGTCCTAGACTCACGCCTTTCCTCTTTTCTCTCTCTGCCTATGGACACGCCTCCCGCCTCTCCTTCTTCAGCTAACAGTCGTTCAATTTCCACCAGCACCCTGTTGGTGAACAGCACTGATGGCGGTCGTTGTTAACCCTGGCCTTGACCAATCCGGTATGAATTTCGTTTTGATCATTTGCATGAGAATTTTGGCAGAAGTTTTACGCCGGATGCCCTTCTTGTCGCAACCCTCTGCATTTATTCGGGCTTGGAACCGGCGTGAGGTTGAACACTGGCTTGAGCCCCCCCACGGCTGCATTTGTGGTATATCGGTTACATTTTGAACCCTGTTTATAATCCGAGTGATGTTCTGCTTCAGAACTGTCCATCAAACATGACGCTGCTCAGATCAGGGGGTCAGAGAGCAGAACTGAATTCATTATTTGGATTCTGATTCAGTATTGCTTGTAGAACATTGCTGGACATGTTCCACTAACTCAAGGCTGAGGCACCATGTGTACTTACCACCTAATTTGGGCGGATTATAAATGGTTAATATTTCAGGTGGACAACACAGTAGCGTAGTGGTTAGCACGACTGCCTCACAGCAAAAACACCCTGGGTTCGAGTTCCGGGCTCAGTGAGGCCCTGTGTTTGCGGGGATCTTCTCCCAGTGCTCTGGTTTTCTTCCACTGTCCAAAGACATGCACTTTAGGCTAACTGGCTGTTCCAGATTGCCTTTAAGTGTGTGTGTGTGTGTGTGTGTGTGTGTGTGTGTGTGTGTGTGTGTGTGTATGTGTGTTTCGGTGGATTGGTGAGCTGTTCAGGGGGTACCCTGCCGAGGTTCCAGCCTTCCCACGACCATGATAGGATTCAGAGATCCAGCAAATGAATAGCTGATTAAATAAATGGATGGTATTTAAGTTAATTTTGCATTATGACAGCTGTGATATGATGCCATGAAAAGTCTGATGAATACGCCATGAGTGTCCACAATACGCGTCCATTTTTATTAGATTACCTTTCAATTCACAAATCAGTAGTTCAGGTGTTTAGTCCTGTATGGAGTAGATGGGAATGGATTGTAATGTGGACTTTATGGAAAGTCTTGTTGGATGGAACTGTTTTCTGAACTCGAGATCGCATTGCAAAATGTATGAACCCCAATTCATATTTAGTATCCTTGGAAACCTGATTTCCATTTACACGAACGATTGAGGGGGGTGAGATTATGCAGCGTATCACCATTAGCACCGCACTTTAATCTGAATGATGTGTATCTATCATCCTACCGCTTTTAAAGTACAGCATGAGTCACTGCGAAGCAACTTCTACCTCCTACTCGAGCATTGTTTGTAATAGATGCTTCCTCGGTAAAAACCTTTTCCTCCGAGCCGTTTGGAGCCGAGTAGGCAACCTACATGAAGTCTGTGCTCACAGCTTCATGTCTCGGCAGGGTTCGCTGACTGACTATCTGAAGGCCAACGTGGTGACGTGGAACGAGCTGTGCCACATCGCTCAGACCATGGCGCGAGGTCTAGCGTACCTCCATGCGGATGTCCCTGGCCTGAGGGACAGGCACAAGCCAGCCATTGCTCACAGGTAAGTGTCTTCAGACACCTCTGTGACCCCGGAGATGGTTTCACACTTGATAGAGATAATATTCTGGTTTGTTTTATGAAATATTTTTCCGATATCCAAGTCTCGCTGGTCAGTCTATTAATATTTACTGGAGCACTAATAGATTAAACTAAGCTCAAACAAGAGTCCTGCGACCTTTATTTAGTGCTATTAGCCTTCCTGGTTAGTACATTTATTGATATAGGAACAATTGGTTTAGAGGTGCACTCTCTCTGTGTGTGTGTGTGTGTGTGTGTGTGTGTGTGTGTGTGTGTGTGTGTGTGTGTGTGTGTAGAGATGTAAAGAGTAAGAACGTGCTGTTGAAGGCTAATCTGACTGCTTGCATCGCTGATTTTGGATTGGCCTTGAGGTTCGAGGCCGGCAAATCTGCCGGGGACACACACGGACAAGTGAGTACCGAAAGCAGACAGAGATTGAGCTGTTTGTCTCCATACAAGCTTTAAAACTCAGCTTAGACAAAATAATAATAAAAAAAAAAATAGTGTTTAAAACCCAAGGGTTACTGATCCTGATGCTCTGTTATTTAAAAAATATTACTTGTGTAATAATTTTATAATTACATGTACTAATTATTATAATGATAATTATTTTTATTGTCCCCATCAGTTTTTGTGAGGTCTTGGTGTAGTACAAAATCTAGGGAGCTGAGCATTATTATGAATCTGAATCAGACTTGTCATCGCTCTCAGGAGTTCAGTATGTGATGGTGTTTTGTTCTGGGCTATATTTTCATCACGGTTGTTTCAAAGGCGAATTAGTAACAAAAGCTAAGAGTGTTCACCGCTCAACGTTTACAGTAAAACTCACAGGGTGCTTGATAGTCACCTAAAACGGATCAGGAAATTCCAACACAGGGACCTGCTGCCACAGACACCCTTTAGCAGTATAGCCGTATGTTTCTGTCATGTGTTGTAGGTGGGAACGAGGCGCTACATGGCTCCCGAGGTGCTGGAGGGGGCCATTAATTTCCAGCGAGATGCCTTTCTCAGGATAGACATGTACGCCGTGGGCCTGGTACTGTGGGAACTGTCATCCCGCTGCACAGCTGCAGACGGTAAGAACAGAAACACGTCACCGCGAACTGTGGCTAATAACTTTCCTTAGTAGAAAAGTTGGTGGACTTTTCTTTGGGAGGAGGAATTACTTCCTGCTAGCGTTCTGTCGCTGATTAATAGTTTTTAATCGTATTTAATTGTTAATGGGCTTCATTCGTCAGAGACATCGTAAGATTGCGCACGTCTACAGCCACACAATAAAGGCCGGGCTGCTTCTGTTTGAGTTGACAGATATGATTGTTCACATTCATGCACTTTATTAAAGTTTTATTTTTAATATCAGAATGGATGTCAACTTATTTTTTTCATAAAACCTTTGCTGGGGCACTTACACAAGAAAGAATTGGTATTTAGGAAAATTGCGTGTGAATCTCTCGTCAGAGAGCTGCTGGCGTACAGTGATTTGTGAATGTGAATGCTTCCTGTGTGTGAAATTACTGATGAGGTTGAAGTTTTACACAAAGTTGGAATCACTCGTGTATTATAATCGCACACAGATATAATAAAATGTCCTGTTTAGAATCAGTCATTCTGTCTTACTGACCAGAAATAACACGATCCACAAAAAAAAAAAACCAAAAAAAAAAAACAAAAGTAAACGAGGCTACTCGTTTAATTAGCGTAATGTAATCAAAGTAATGGCGCCTTGTTGCAGAGCAGTCAGTGTGTGTCATGGGGCCAATGAACCCCGGGGATTGTGATGCATTACTGGAAGGTTCATCTCACACTCAGTTTAAGCCTCTGCACAACAGGTGTACAACACATGACTGGGCAAATTCCATGGGCACTTGTGGGTGTGATGTACAAAACTCACCTGCTGTGAACAACGGAAAATGCCATCATAGAGTTGTGAGCATGTTCAGTTTTTATTTATTTATTTATTTTTCCGGTGCAGTGGTGGCTCAGTGGTAGGGCACTGGGTTCCTGATCTGAAGGACGGGCTCAAGCTCCTGTACCACTGTTGAGCCCTTGAGCAAGGCCCTAAACCCTCAACTGCTCAGTTGTATAAAAAAAAAAAGATAAATATAAGTCGCTCTGGATAAGGGAATGTGTGCTGTGTGTAGATAATTTTTAATTTTTTTCGGGTTGTTGTGTGGTCCTATGGCTGTGTTACAATGGACATACAGATTGTAAATGCTCATCTGATGCGCTCAGAATCATATAGTATTCTTACAACACTCCTATGAATGCTCTACGTTAAACCCGCAACATTTTTACAACGGTTTTAGATAAGATAAGATAAGATAAGATACAGCTTTATTAATCTCACAATGGAGAAATTCACTGTTACAGGCTCTTGAGGTACTATCAGTAGGGGGTGCAAAAATAGATACAAGTACGAACATACACACATACATATATATTATATAAGTAAATAAATAAATAAATAGATACATAAATAGTATAAATTACTAAACAATAAAAGAAAAGAAAAGAATGGAGCAACTTTATAGACTGGCCTATATTAAAGTGTAATGTATCTGAGTGCAGAGTAGATGTGGTTGATATGGTTCACAGTCAGTGGGGTAGATGTGGTTGATTAAAGTGCACGGGGTTTTTATTGCACATAACCGGTATTTTCACAGACAGTTACAAAGTGGCGTTGTACAGTCTGACAGCGGTGGGAATGAACGACCTGCGGTAGCGCTCCTTCCTGCACTGAGGATGCCTCAGTCGTCCACTGAAGGAGCTGCTTAGCTCCTCTACAGTCTGGTGCAGTGGGTGAGAGCTGTTGGACAGGACAGGTTGAGTCCGTACTCACTATCAGAAATATCATACAAGGATTTTTATTTATGATTATTTTCCTGAATTGTATGAAGGTACGATTTGCATGACTGACCTGACTGCTTCTCCACGATAGACACACAACATATATTTTCAATGTGAACACAACCACGTAACTTTCATATGCACCTCACCTCAACCTACGCCAGTCACATAGGTTGTTTGTGAAAAGAGATTTATTAGGCTTTCTTTCACTGGTTGGTTGTTTGTTTGTTTGTTTGTTTGATGGCTGCACTTTGCTAATGCTTCTGTGGCTGAATAAACCACTGATAACCTGTCCAGAAACTTCTTGCCACATTAATGTATGTTTAATTTAATAAAATATGCACAATGACTTATTAGCACTTTGCTCGCTGTAATTTTGTTTTTTTTCACTCAGTCTTCCATTCCTATTTTCTGATGCACAGATTAAGTTCACGTTAAATCCTCGATGGATGGAAACCCCACTTGAGCCGGTTGAAATTTCATATTGACTTACTCTGTTTTGTTTCTCAGAATGAGTTCACAATCCTGGGAACAGGTCCAATTGCAAGATTAGAGCTCTGTACTGAGCGAAGGGAAAAGACAAATTCATTACTGACATGCTTGATCAAATGGGCAGAAAAGCTTAATGCTTAATAAACAAGCTTTAAAACCTGATTACGCCTCTTAATGTAGTCAGCCTATGGATATTTTTCTTTCCATGAGAATGGGTTCCTTTATTTTTTTATTTTTTTTCAGAGCACCTCTCTAATGATGTTCGCATCACAAGCCGAAGGCATACAGCACACGACCCAGCATGCACGCGGCATTTTCCAGCCGAGGCGAATGGAGTTCGCGGAATATTTTATACAGTTAATAAGCACAGGTGCCAGAATAAAGTGACGTACAATGATGGACAAGAATGAATAGACAGGGAGTGTGTGTGTGTGTGTGTGTGCGTGCGTGCAAGCAAGCATGTATGTGAGAGACAAGACTGACCTCTCATTCCTGCTCTGCCTTACACACTCAGAGGGAGGAAGGAATGTGAATGTGCACATTCTCCACTCATACACATTTAGATCGTTACACTGTGGCCTGCTATCTATTTTTCAGCCTCGAATGGGAGTTGACATTCTTACCCAGTAAGGCTGTACTTTTTTTTTTTACTTTTTTTTTTTTTTTGCGTGTTTGGTGGATTTTTTATTATGTAAACCCAAAGTCATGAAAAAAAATTTGGAACAGGTATTTTATTTTTTTTCTTGAGCAACACAACAGAACAAGAATACAGATGCATAAATATGGCACACAGTTTTTGTTTCTTTGTTTGGGTTTTTTGTTGTTGTTGTTTTATTTTGTTTTTAAATAGAGAAATGAAGTGACTGTCGAAACCCACACGTAAGTTGAAAGTGAACGTAAGTTGTTACAGTGACGTATGACGTGTGACGTATGACGTCTGACGTTCATACTGTACTATACATCCATAAATACCATTACTGTATCTCATAAAACACCCCTAAATCAATTATTATAAACATAACATTGTAAAATAATATCAAATATATTAAATAATCTTCTTCTTTTCCTTTCGGCTTTTCCCTTCAGGGGTCGCCACAGCGAATCATCTGCCTCCATCTCACCCTATCCTTTGCATCTTCTTCTCTTACACCAACGACCTTCATGTCCTCCTTCACCACATCCATGAATCGTCTCTTTGGTCTTCCTCTAGGCCTTCTGCCTGGTAGTTCCAGCCTCAGCATCCTACTACCAATATACTCACTATCCCTCCTCTGTACATGTCCAAACCATCTCAATCTAGCCTCTCTGACTTTGTCTCCAAAATGTCTTACATGTGCTGTCCCTATGATGTGCTCATTCCTAATCCTATCCATCCTCGTTACTCCCAAAGAGAACCTCAACATTTTCATCTCTGCTACCTCCAGCTCTGCCTCCTGTCTTTTCCCCAGGGCCACTGTTTCTAATCCATACAACATCGTTGGCCTCAACACCGTCTTGTACACTTTTCCTTTCATTCTTGCCGATACCCTCCTATCACACATCACACCGGACACTTTTCTCCAACCGTTCCAACCTGCCTGCACACGCTTCTTCACCTCTTTTCCACACTCTCCATTGCTCTGGATTGTTGAGCTAAGTACTTAAAATCCTCCACCTTTCTTATCTCTGCTCCCTGTAATCTCACTGTTCCTCTTGGGTCCTTGTCATTCATGCACATGTATTCTGTCTTACTGAGGCTAATCTTCATTCCCCTCCTTTCCAGGGCATACTTCCACCTCTCTAGATTTTCCTGCACTTGTTCTCTGCTCTCACTACAGATCACAATGTCATCTGCAAACATCATAGTCCATGGAGAATCTTGTCTAACCTCATCTGTCAGCCTGTCCATCACCATAGCAAACAAGAAGGGGCTGAGAGCTGACCCTTGATGCAGTCCCACCTCCACCTTGAACTCTTCTTTCACACCGACAGCACACCTCAAATAATATCAACATTAATTTCAAGCTTAAAAGCTTGAAGCTTAAAACAGTCAATCAACGCTTACAATATGTGAAGCGCTCAATACCGAAAGTAGTGTACTTGCAAAAGTAGTGAACTTGCTCTGGGTTATACGGACTTCCGGTCTTTCAAGTGCACGAGGGTGCCGTTGAACTCGTTTAGAACACAGCCTGCACTGATTCAAAGTGGAGCAAAGTCAGCAAAGCGGCGAGTTCTTTCTTTTGTGTAAGTAAACTTTATTCAAGAGATGCATACAAAGAACAAGTACAAATCCTAATGAATATTAATATAAAAATAAGTATACACTCTTAGGATTCTGCTAAAAGATAATAAATATCTGTAATTGTTCTGTAATTTGTGAATTCGGGTTTTCATTCATTTTACAACTCTTTGCTTAACTGAGTATGCATGGTAGATTGTGCCGATCTGAGCGGATAGTTAATTCATCTCTGTGTATGAGACTTGCACCCAGGCTAGTAGGCTTACACGTCCGACCAACCATATTTGCTTAGGGTTACTAAAGTCCGCAAAACAGCGTAAACACAAAGATCACAGAGACGACATCTTAACACAAGGGTAACATGATAAAAATCGAGATATATATAAAACTGAACTGGGAAGAAGGAGGGGCACATTCAGTCTGTCGTTTGTAAACAATGGACGCAGTGTAAACACAAAGATCACAGAGACGACGTCTTAACACAAGGGTAACACGCTATATAACTGAGATATACACACTCAGTCTGTAGTTTGTAAACAATGAATGCAGCATCATTACGTCAGCATACTATGTAGGTACGTCTAAACTCAAAATTTGATTTTTTTTTTTTTTTTTTTTTGGGGGGGGTCGTAAAATCGAAAAAACGTAAAACAGATGAACGTAAGTCGGAGCGCGTCTGTACTTTAAAGCTAAATGTAGGTAAAGTGACTAAATGTATACAGTACACCCTAGATGAGCACAAACACATAACATGGATTAAACTCTGAAACTGTCTCTAGGCGGTACGCTTGCAAAGTGGTTAGCACATTCACCTCACATCAAGAAGGTCCTGGGTTCGATTCTCAGCTCGAGTGTTTCTGTGTGGAGTTTGCATGTCTCCCTGTGCTTGTGTGGGTTACTCAGGTTTCCTCACACAGTCCAAAAACATGCACAGTAGGTTACTTGGCTATTTCAAATCACCCCTAGGTGTGTGTGTGTGTGTGTGTGTGTGTGTGTGTGCGTGTGCGTGTGAATGGTTGTGTGAGTATTACCCCTGTGATGGCCTGGCGAGTTGTCCAGGGTCTACCCTTCCCTTTCCAAGAGTCGGCTAAGATGGGTGCCAGGCTCCTCACAAACATAATTAGGATTAAGTCGCTTAGAAAATGAACAAATGCCTTGCAAATCCAAAATCTTTAGAAAGGAGAACTACAGGGATCCCTCACCTTCCATGGTTAATTGAGACCGAGATCCCCAGCGACCACCTAAATCCGTGAAGTAGGATTACTCCCCAACCCCCGACTGACGTATACGTACATGTATATGTGTATATAATATCAATAAATACGTATTGAACACTATAAATGCTTATAATAACAATTAAGCATTCAAAAATAATGCATAAGATGTAAATAAAATATAAATACACACACATACAGATGGTATTGCATGAGAAGATGACACACATACATACGTGCACACACAGATGCAACAATGTAAGTAGTTTTGTTGAGAGGTTTTGGGTTTTTTGTTTTGTGTTGGTTTAGGTTATTTTTTTTTGCATAATTGGCTTTATTTTTGTGAGATTTTCCTTAACTTTTTCGCTATTAATTTCCTTATTTTTTAATTACATGTATATATATATATATATATATATATATATATATATATATATATACATATATATATATATATATATATATATATATATATATATATATATATATATTAAAATGTTTTTTTGTTGTTGTTTGTTTTTTTTTTCAAAAACCGCGATGCCCTGAAGACGTATGAATTGAAACGCGAGGTAGTGAGGGGTCCCTGTAAATAAACAGAAATTCACAATCACAGAGTCAAACCCCCTTTGTGTTGTCTCTACACCGTTAGAGATGGTTTTGAGTGTGCTTTTTCTGAAGAAAAGAAAAATGTAGCACAAGTTTCTGGGCGTGGGCACTGATGAGAAACCGGGAATTTTTTGAATCGAGCCTAATAATATTTTTACTTTTCCCTTTCTTGTATTTTGAAAGAATCCTAAACACTTTGATTTAAAGCTGTAATAATCTGAGCACTGTAGTCTGTCCTGGGTTGATGGTGGACATGTAGTTCCTTTTTCATCTTCTGCTGAAACCACTGCTTTCAACAGACCAGTGACTCATACTGTCACAACGTTCTCCACAACATCCAAAATGAGGTTGTCTCGAAAATAATGTCATCCACCTGCCCTTCCAACTAGCCTTTTTTTTTTTTGTCCCCTTGGGGGTGGGGGGTGAAGTGACTGGAAGGTAGCTTTTCATGCTGCTGCCATCGTCTCAGGATGGAGAGAATCTGCATGTAGAATCAAATCTGAAATATGAAAGCAAAAAGCCTTGTGTTGACCAGTTCTGTCACATGTCAATCATATTACTTGCAATGATGTCCCACACCACACGTCGGATCACTGGAGCTGAAATAGCAGCTGGGTGTTTGAGGTACATTTCCGAGGGGCAAAGATGTAGTGACAATAGTTGCTATGAGAGGAATTACATCCGAGATCTGTTCCGTTTGTGCTGAGATCTGATTCTTTGGGATGTATGACCGGGGACATACATGAAGTATATATCAGCTCTGCAGGAATATATCGTTGTATTTTTTTATATAGTTTTCCTTAAATAACTAGTTCAGCTTGGATTTCCCACATAATGTCTCCTTTGATATAAAACAGGGTTGTCCTGATCAGCTCAAGCCGGAAAGCTGATTTAGTCTGTTATACATGTCTAAAATAAATAATAAATCCAAAGGTTTAATTAATAATAAACCTCTAACAGGTAATTATGCTCCAGTCTGTCGTGGAATGAACAAATCACGGAGGAAGGCGCAGGTTTTTATGAGCAGCTCTGCAGTTCACCCTCACACACACACACACACACACACACACACACACGCACAACAAGAACTCACTGGACTCGAGATGATCAAATGCAGGCTACATGTAAAATAGACAGAGAAAATAAAGTGCAAAAGGTCATTAAAGAAAGCACTCGGATTTGTTTTACTTCCATTTTAAGGTGGGTTCAAAAGAATGCATCACACACAGCCAGTGCAGGGTCATGTTTGAAGGTCTTCGAAGACACCACACATTTTCAGCCAGCTGGGAGAAAAAAAGTTGCATTATTTCACCCCATTCTTCGTTGATATCTCTTACATGTAATTCGCCTTTATTTGCAAAAAGTTGTGCTGACTTTCATTACATTTCTTTAAGTTGTGCTTTGAACAAGAAACCACTGAAAGCTTTTGTAGATTATCCATATTTTTTCTCAAGGATTCTTTAACATTCTGAGATAGGACGATTTTTGGGGGATTGCTGAGCTTGGCAGAGGTTTGCCCTCTCTCGTGTTGTTGTTTTACTCAATAAATTTTAGCTTTTTCCCCGTAGATTTGGAGTTTTGTAATGTTACGTCATTTCAGGTATATACAGTATCATTTTATTGCAGTGTATGGACACAGTGGTAACATGGTCCCAACAATTTGGCTGTACAGTAAAACCTCCGCTGATGAACGCTTAAGCTCACGAACTTTTTGCCTCAAGAACATTAAATTTGCGAGCATATAGTCTCTGCTGACGAACTAGTTTTCGGCGGACGAATCAAACCACGCGGTCGAACAGCGCCACGGTGGCGGCCACGAGAAGCTGACGCACGCTCACGGCGTCACAGTTCGTCACCCCCTTTCTTTGAGTGCGGAAGTGGTTTGTGTTTGCTAGACATTTTGGACCATATTGAGTGTACTTTTGCTATTATGGGACCGAAAAAGCCCCCACCACAGGCGGAGATCATTGAAAAACACGAACGAGGTGTGCGTTTGTGTGACTCAGCGTCCCAGTACCAGTACGCTAAGTCTACCACCATCCTTAAGAAGAAGGAAGCTATTAAGGGTGCGTGTGTGGCTATGCGTGTTTCCAAACAGTAGGCGTTTCCAAACACTCCTTCCAAACAGTAAGTCCCTCCCTCCCTCCTCCTCCCACTCCATTCCATCAAGCCATCAACTACCATCACAAAGGTAAATAAAACCACTTTATTATACAGTACAGTTTATTTCTTTAATTACAATACAATAGCACATTTATTATACATAAAATAAGGTATATTTTTGTGTAGTTTTAAGGCTTATTTAGTAGAAAATTATGTTTTATGGGGACCTGGGAACGGATTATTCTCATTTTAATGGTTTCTTATGGGAAATAAATGTTCGGAAGACGAACTTTTCGCCTTACACACACTTTCTGGGAACCAATTATGTTCGTGAGCTGAGGTATCACTGTATTGTATAAAACGGTCCGTCTCACAGCAGGACGGTCCTCGGCTCGGCGGGGACGTTTCTGTGTGGGGGTTTGCATGTCATTCTCATGCTTGTGTGGGTTTCCTCCAGGTACTCCGGTTCCTTTCAGAATCCAAAGACATGCACATGAGAGTAATTAGCTCTAATGATACAAATTGTCCCTAAGTGTGTGTGTGTGTGTGTGTGTGTGTGTGTGTGTGTGTGTGTGTGTGTGTGTGTGTGTGTGTGTGTGTGTGTGTCACCCGTGTGATGGTCTGGCAAGCAGTTCTAAATGTGCTCCACCTTAGCCCAGTGTCGGCTGAGATAGGCTCCAGACGAGAGTATAATTTTGTTGTCCGAATGAATCTGTGTGAGTCAATGTGGATGAACTTTCCGAGTGGCATGTGAGACAAGCTTCTGCCCTTTGCTCTCTCAGGTCCAGTGGATGAATACATGCTGCCTTTTGAGGAGGAGGTGGGTCAGCACCCCACGCTGGAGGACATGCAGGAGGTGGTGGTGCATAAAAAGCTGAGGCCCACACTGCGCGAGTGCTGGCACAAACATCCGGTACGTCCCTCCACACACAGCTGTAACTAGGCGAGTGACCATATTGGAATAACTCATTATGTAACGGTGATTTCCTGGGACTTTCTGACTGTAATTAAGGTGTGTGAGCACGGTGTTGTGTGCTTTCCCCATTTCTCTTTTCTCTTGTGCTCTTTATCCCCCCTTCTCTCATTTCCTTTTATTTTTTTAATTACAATTTTTTTCTTGCTATTATACCTTCTGTCACTGTAATGTCTCTCTGTAGTCTGTCCTAATTCTCTCTCTCTCTCTCTCTCTCTCTCTCTCTCTCTCAGGGTCTGAGCATGCTGTGTGAGACCATAGAGGAGTGCTGGGACCATGAGGCTGAGGCTCGTCTTTCAGCAGGCTGCGTAGAGGAGCGCGTCCTCCAAGTGCAGCGCCTCACCAGTATTTCCGCCCCAGATGACATCGTCACCGTTGTTACCATGGTGACAAATGTGGACTTTCCACCCAAAGAATCCAGCCTATGACTAGAGGAGAACAGCGTGTGATGTCACGCAGGCAAAAGACAAAACAAAACAAAAAGCATAGCTTAGAGCTGCTGGCTCTTAAATCCTTGGTGATTGAACTGGACTTGTACAGCGATTGTACTGCGATCACCAACGCTGGATTTTTACAATTTTACGTGCTCGTTTCAGTAGCACTGTGTGTGTGTGTGTGTGTGTGTGTGTGTGTGTGTGTGTGTGTGTGTGTGTGTGTGTGTGTGTGTGTGTGTGAAAACTTCATGTCATGGGTCCTGGAAAGGATGATCAGATTTCAATCCAGCAAGAGGACCTCAGGCCACACACTCTCTCACTTTTCGCTACCAGACAGTGTCATGTGACACTATTGTGACTGGCATTTTTCTTTTTTCTTCTGATTAAGAAAGAGAGAAACGAGAGAAAAAACTTTAACAGTGTAAAACAAACAAAACAAAACAAAAAAACAAAGAAAAGGGCAACAGTACTTTTTAAAAACGCACCTGACTCGTTGCAACTCCAATATGAAACAGCTTCTGAATGTCTAGCGTGTCACTGCTGTATATTCAACCGAGAGGGTGAACGGGGAAAAAAAAAATTTGATTGTTTTGTATCTCTGGATTTCCCTCCCAGCGTTTCTGTCAAATAACCACGAACCTCTCTCGACAAGGTATACCTCAGTTTCTCATCCTAATAACAAGCTTGTTTTGTAACACTATTTAAAGGAAAAACATTATCAAGCTTTCCTTCAACCTGAAAAGGACAAAGAAGCTTTTTAATACGGGGGAAAACTTTTTTAAGTATATATACATACATACACACACACACACACACACACACACACACACACACACACACACACACACACACACACATATAGTGACCAATTATGCCAAGAAATTATGGCCATTCATAAACCAGTGTTTTCTGCCTTTCTTTCTATGACTTCATGTCTTTTTCCGTGTTGCCCAGCTGTTTAAAATGTGACTGTTTTCTGTGACAAATTGATTGTAAAAAGAAAAAGAACGAAATCTGTTTTTAGAACTTTATCAAAAAAAAACCTGTTGAGAAGAAAAATCCCTGAAATATATGAATTCTGTGAAAATATGAAAGCACTTACTTACAGTATAGGTTTGCAGTGTCCTCACAGCGACTGACATAACGTGCATGCCTTGTATTTCTTTTTCTCGTGCGTGAAATCTCAAGCAGTCGTCAATCTCCCTTATTCTTCTTCTTATTATTATTGTTATCATTAATTTTGAAATCATTTGCTTCGGTTACAATCCATCTTCAATCAGGGTATTGTGTCTTTTTGTTTTTTGCAGGTCCTTACCTGCCTCCCAAGCTTACCTTAACCCGACTTCTTTTACCCGAATCCCAGCCCCAGTGTAAATATGTGTAACATAAAAAAAAAAAAAGAAAAGAAAGAACGAAGAACAGCCTCAGATTAGCGTCTACACGTCACAACATTCGTACAGTTTATGTCTCAGGAAGCCCTTATTCTTTCGAGTGTTTCTCATTCCGGTGCCATTCTGGTGATCTCCATTGTTTTGTGAATGCAAGAGGCCTTCATGACATCCTTTATTCATCTGTTTTAACCTGGAGATCACAACCTGGACACACACACACACACACACACACACACACACACACACACACACACACACCTAATTTCTGCTGCATTTTCAAGCACCAAGCTATAAGATGCCATATGGAGCATGTAGAATCTGAAACAAGTATTATCTTAATATCCTGTCGTCACTCGTTTATTAACATCGACCTCTGAACATTTTCAGGTCATTGTTTATTGATTGTTGTTTTTTTTTTTTTCTCTACCCATTATAACTCCATGCTAAAGCATTCAGGTCCACATGACCGTATGCAAACAGGTGTGCTCTCAGCTCCAGCATTTCTCGTCAACCTCGGACACGCACGTGCATCGTGCTGCTCGTCTTTTCTGACCAGGTGCCAATGTATATCAGTGCAAGAGCGCACAGACTTTTCTCAGAGATCGCCCCCGCCCTGGAGCTCATTCTACCTTCGCAGCTCTGGGACATGATTTTATTTGCACGGTGCTGACTGGCCGCTTGATTTTAAAGGCCACGTTAGCATTTTGGGATAAGTATTGATCGAAACACCAGGTTTGCTCGTAGGAGGCTGGATTGAGTGCAGTCTGAGCCTGGATTCACACCTTCAGGCTACATGCTAACAATGAGTAGCTTCTGTTCATGTATAATCCATGTAGCTGGTTTTCTAATGCCTTGTTCAACATAACCGTGTGGGTGTGTCTGAACTGGAAATCAGGACGGTAGTGATTTTTGGTCGGAATTTATTCCAATCGATGGTGGGAAGAGCAATACAGGGGTCCGTGTGTATTTATTTTTAATCATAGACAGTGTATCGCGTAAATAGTCGGCCTGTTAGCGCCAGTGCGTATTCGGTCCATTTGTTCCTTTTAGATTAATGGCCTTCAAGTGTTGTGTGATATTTACATATGGGTGTAAATATTTGAGTCAGATACAGGTGCTATTTTGTGAAACTGATTTAAAAAGCACTTCCCTACGCTATAAGATGTCTTTTGGATAGTCTTGTTATTATCGCAGTAATTCCATGAATATGGTTTGGTTTTAAAGACTTTATGAGTGAATGTATTGTGTCATTTATATTGTACTTTAACCAGCAGGTGGCAATAATTACAGCTTTCAGTCCAGAGAGCTGCCCACAAGAGGTCCAAAAGTATGTGGACACCCGACCATCCTGCCCATATTTTTCGAAACTAAGAAACCCAAACCCTGTGTCCGAACCACACAGACGCCCCTGTGCACCGACCGAGCTCAGTGAAAGCATGGATTGAGAAGGTCGGAGTGAATGACCTCAAATTTTCCCCACAGAGTCCTGACCTCAACCCCCATATACCTTGGGAATGAACTGAATTACTGTCTGAACGCCAACATCAGCAGTGCCTAGGTCGTTACTAATAATACCAAACGAAGAGTAAACCAGCCACGGTGGCGGAATGGTTAGTACGTCTGCTTCACAGCAAGAAGGTTCGGATCCCAGGTGAGGCCGCTTCTCTGTGGCGTTTGCATGTTCATAACATGAAGAAGTAGGTTTCCTCCCAAAGAGGCTGATTGTCTGTTCCAAATTTCCCCTGTGGGTGAATGCGAATGGTTGGATAAATGTTTCCTTGAGATGTTCTGCGGTGTACCCCGCCTTCGTCCAGTGTCAACTGAGATAGGCTCCAGTCTCCCCATGACCCAAATACGATTAAGTGGTTCGGCAAATGAGTGAAAACGGTGAGATGAAGATGAAAACCAAAATGGGATCGCCGACGGTTGTCCACATACTTTTGGCTGTATAATATGTTTTCACCTCCTTAAAGACAGGACTGTATAGATTATGTAGATTTTCTGTGTCCGTTTCAGACACACCCGGGATCTTCAGTGTTAATATGATGATCAGGGCCGTAAATCCTGTTCTGAGAGACTTCGCAAAGAAAAGAAAAAGAAAAAAAAAAAAAAAAAAATCCGGTCCTGTGGCTCCTTTAGTCATTTTCTCCTGAGTCAGTTAAGAGGGGCCCTATGTTACTACCCCCTGAACCATACCATATCCTCTCTCTGAGCAGCCCCTCTCTTCCCTTCCTTCGTGTTGGCAGAAGACTGGATTGAACAGTGCACCGTATGTAAATATAAATAACGTTCTAGATTGTGAAAACTAGCATGAGGTTGTGTTTTTTATGCTTAAACAGCAAAAACACTTTATTAATATTATGACAAAATAATATTTTATTGTTGTTTATTTTGTATATCTGTATTTTAGGTTGTTTTATTAATTTATGTCACAGCCCAAACAAGTTATTTTTATTCTGAATAAATGAGAAGTGGTTTTGCTTTATTTATACAACTGGTCCAATGAAACACTACGAAAAAGAAAAAAAACAAACAAAAAAAAACACCACACACTGATCTCGTCTCTTTACCTCAGACTTCCCGGTTCGGACTTGACGTTATCACAACACGAATAAGCAGTGTAGCACGATCGACCACATGGTGCAAGCGTTGTGAAATATGTAACATTTCATGGGAATCGACCAGCAGGTTCTCTCCTCCTCCTCCTCCTCCGTCTTTTTCTCCTGCCAACAGGACACACTTTGTGGTGTTTGGTGACCTGCTTTTTTAATTTTCTTTATTTATTTCCCTTTCTTTTCTTTTTTTCTTTCTTTTTTTTTTTTTTTAAATTTTGCTCACTGCGATACCACTGATCATCGCCGTACCAAAAACTGGCCATCTTGGGTGCACGCGATGAGATATTACCTTCATCCCTGAAACGCCATTTGAATAAAAGTATTGAATATTCATATTCAGGACCTAGTTGGAAGTCGTTGTTACATATTGTACAGATGAAATTTTATGCTACTCCTCCCTTCGAATAAAGTTATAGTGACTGCTCTGACTTGTCTGTGTCTGAGTGCTGGTGTGTGAATCTTCTGCTGCAGCGCAACGTGGTTACTAATATATTACCCACAAAACCTATTCTCACATGCTATAGGTCAGGATGGCACATTAACATAGTGGTTGGGTGGCACGGTGGTGTAGTAGTTAGCACGTCCGCCTCACAGTAAGAAGGCCTGGGTTCGATTTAGGCCTGGGCGTTTCTGTGTGGAGATTGCATGTTCTCCCTGTACTTGTGTGGGTTTCCTCCGGGTACTCCGATTTCCTCCCACAGTCCAAAAACATGCGCAGTGGGTTAATTGGCTGTTCCAAATTGCCTGTGGGCGTGAGTGAGTCCGTATGTGGCCTGGCGAACCATCCGGTAGATCATTGTGATCACAGCCATGACAATCCGTGTATGAGCATCACTCAAGCTTCAGGGATCGACGTCCATTCCTCATGATTGGATGTAGACGTAGAGCGAGAGAGCGAGAGAGAGAAAACAGTGGTTCGTGTGTCACAGCAAGAAGATTTTGAGTTCAAGTTTCTGGTTTGGGCACCTCTGTTCTCCCTGTGTCCTTGGGGGGGGCGGTTGGGGGATGGTCCTCTGATTTCCTCCCACAGTCCCAAAAAAAAAAAAAAAAAAAATGCACAGTGTTCCAAATTTTCTAGGTGTGAGTGTTGTGTGTATCTATCCTGTGATGGCCTGGTGAGCCGTTCAGGGTGTACTATGTTGATGCGCGCCAGCCCCCCTCCGACCGTAATCAGGATTGAGCGGCTTAGACGAAATGGATGAATGATATCGATCAGCAAGAATCGCCCCTGGGTTTGGGATGCGAATGCGAATTTGGTTGTGTGTGTGTGTGTGTGTGTGTGTGTGTGTGTGTCAGCCTGCGATGGTTTCGCCATGTGCCTTCAGCCCGCCTTAGCTGAGACAGGCTCCAGCCTCTCAGCGACCCGAGTAGGATTAAGCAGTTCGGTGAGTGAGTGAGATGGTATAGATGAGACATAGCAGCGAGACGGCGAAACTGCAGTACTGCATTTATTAAGAGTACGAGGCGATTGGTACATTTATGTAGCGTCCAAAATAGCATTAAACGGAAATTCAGTTATTTCTCCTGAATGAACGGATGGAACGGGCGAGTTATTCTGATCTCATTGTGTACTGTAAACACATAAGGTAGGAATGAACCATGACGGGGCTTACTCATACAAAATACAGGATTATAGGGATCCCTCACTTTCCACGATTAATGCAGACCGACACACACACACACACACACACACACACACACACACGCACACATCACGACCACCGATTTCCGCGAAGTAGGATTCCCCCCGCGCGCGCGTGACTGATGTATACGTACATGTATATATAATATCAGTAAATATATATTCAACACTATAAAATTTGTTGTCTGGGTTTTTTTTTTTTTTTTTTTTGGGGGGGGGTTGTTTATTTTTGTTTGTTTGTTTGTTTTGTTTTTGTTGTTTTTTGAATAATTGGCCTTGTTTTGCGGCATTTTTTCCTTAATTTCCTTATTTTTCAATGGATATTTTTGAAAAACCCGCGACCACCAAGTTCCGCGAAGTAGGATTCCCCCCCCCCGCGCGCGCGCGTGACTGATGTATACGTACATGTATATATAATATCAGTAAATATATATTCAACACTATAAAATTTGTTGTCTGGGTTTTTTTTTTTTTTTTTTTTGGGGGGGGGGTTGTTTATTTTTGTTTGTTTGTTTGTTTTGTTTTTGTTGTTTTTTTGAATAATTGGCCTTGTTTTGCGGCATTTTTTCCTTAATTTCCTTATTTTTTTTTTTTTCAATGGATATTTTTGAAAAACCCGCGATGCACTGAAGCCGCAGGAACTGAAACGCGCAGTAGCGAGGGATCGCTGTAATTCCTTCGAACATCAGCGTTTTATTACTTTTATACCACAGCAATTTACCACAGATCATTTTTTATTATTTTCACAATTTTTATTTATTATATTATATTTTAATTTATTAATAAGCTACTTGTGCACTGTCGAGTGTCCATATATGCACATTTTAGAATTTACTCAGAACCTGGAGATCACCGGTTTGGATCCAGGTTGATGCCGCGGCCAGCCGTGACTGGCAGCGAGTCGTCCGAGCTCTCACAGGAGAGAGGGACAGCATACGCTCTCTTCCCTGTCACTCACAACGATCGCCAGCCAATCAGGGGTATTTGAAAGCTCATTCATGCAAGGTTGCGGATAGTGCTTTCCCACCGCATGTGTTAGTCCGCCCCTGGGTATTCTGGTTTCTTCCCACAGTCCAAACGCAGCACATTGGGTTAATTGGTTGTTCCAAATTGCCTTTAGGTGTAGATATACAGTACGTGTAAAATGTGTGTATTGCCACTCATTGGTCTCACGAGCTATTTAGGGTGTACCATCCCTTCACCCAGAGTTGGCTGAGATAAACCTCAGCTTCCCCACAACCCTAGAAGGATTACACGGTTTTGCAAATGAGTGAGTTTAGTTTCCTTTCAGTGACGCTTCAGTCAGCTGGAAACCCAGAACTCACCTGAACTGTCCATGTCATAGATACAATATGTAAATATAAATTATTAAAATATTATTTTAGTTTGTGTTTATGTTTACATGTAGTACATACTTAATCTGTCAGCAGAATCGCACAGTGACTAGCATGACCTCACGGCGAGAAATCCGAGGTTTGATTCCCGAGCCAAATTCTTTCCTTCTTTACGAAATCACGCCATTTTTAACCATCATCCGATTTCTTTGGGGACAATCCTTCGGTTCTGAAATGATTCGATAATTTACGTCAATTCAATGCGACTCGTAGAGCAAAGTCATTTTCAAAAATCCACATGTACATTTCAATTCAATTCAATGCCATCATTCATTCATTCACCAAACCACTTAATCCTGTGAGACTGGAGCCTATTTCAGCTGACTCTGGGCAAAGGTGGGGTAAACCCTGAACAGCTCATCAGTCCACTGCAGGGCCAATACAGACAATCATTCACACACACACACACACACACACACACCTATGTGCAATATGGAACAGTTAACCTATTGTGTCAGGACTATCGGAGGAAACCCGAGTGTCTGTGGGAACCCCATGCAAGCGTGGCGAGAACATCCAAACTGTTCATAGAAAAAGCCCTGGCAGAGCCTGGGATTCAAATGGGAGATACTTCCCACTGCATACCAGCAACGCCTCACAACAGATCCAGTTGTTCAGTCGGTACAAAGTATCTCACGTCAAAGTCTTTATATCCATGAACTTGATTATTTTTCTGCACCGCAACGTTGACAGCTGACTGTTGACGTTCCACCTAATGCATCCCACTCACTGGTACCACAGTAACCTGTGACAAGATCCTCAGTTTTATTTTCTTGACCTATCGGTGCTCTAAAGGTCTAGGGGTTCAAGCCATACGATCACTGGGTTGTCACTGCTGTCCCCTCCGGTGCAGCCTACTGGGTTATCAAAGGCGTGCCGTGTGTCTCACTGTTTATGGTGAGAGGCTGTAAAAGCGCCATTGCTGACTTTCGTCGAGTGTAGCTGAATAGCCGGCAGCATGTTCTTGCCCTGCGATGCCCTGGCGAGCAAAACACCGTGTACTCTTCCGTTGCCTAGAATCGGGTGAGATGGGCGCCGGTGTCGCCTGAACATTAATTTAGGATTACGTGGGTCAGAAACTAAATGAACGAATCAGTGCTCATCACAATTTTAATGTTATGGTTGATCAATGTAAACAGAAAAAAATTGTTTTCAGGTTGTCCATCAGTCCACCCGAGACTCCGGTTCAACTTATAAACCTGAAAAACATCTTAAAAAGCTCATTACTGTACTGCACCACCAAGGGGCAGTGGTGGTCTAGTGGTATAGGGCGCTGGATCACTGATCCAAAGGTTGGCGGTTCGAGTCCCACTCTCCACAGAGTTGTCACTGTCCCCCCCAGTGCGGCTAACTGGGTTATCAAAGGCGGGCCATGTCTCTCACTGTCTATGGTGAGAGGCATGTAAAAGAACCATTGCTGACTTTCGTAAAGAGTAGCTGCAAAGTCGTCAACGTGTTTCTATCCCTTGCTAAAAGGGTTGTGACAGGAAGGGCATCCGACGTAAAAACCTCT
Source organism: Plotosus lineatus (assembly GCA_024760905.1). Taxonomy (NCBI): domain Eukaryota; kingdom Metazoa; phylum Chordata; class Actinopteri; order Siluriformes; family Plotosidae; genus Plotosus; species Plotosus lineatus. The sequence goes on from CM045729.1 coordinate 78,716,579, forward strand.
GCCAAATTAAACGTGCGAATCAAAATGATTCGCTGTGGCGACTCCCGAGTAAATAAAAGGGAAAAAGCCGAAAGGAAGACAGACAGACTGTACTGCACCACCAGTCTGCATGTAAAGGTGTTTCTGGCATTCAAAGCCTGCGAGGTCTCTTACCATGGTGATGGTGTAGTCATGCGGTCATGATGGACAGCAGTGCAGCCAACGTTATAGAACCTATGTTGTATATTAATATATTGTCATTTCAAAGGTTTGCGCTGAAAAGGAATCTGGTGTTTATATCCAGCTCTGACTGTGTAGTATGCAGATGGCTGAGGGAGCCACACAACACTATTTCAGCCAATCAGCAACTTACTTGTAGGCCAAAAAGGAAGTTTCATTGTGACTGCCGTTGCCATGAATGAAAATCAATTTCAAGGGGTGGGGGTAGGTGGTGGTGGTGGTGGTGTAGTACTCTGGCTGTTATAGTCCAACATCAACGGTCTTACCCCAGAAGGGTTGACTGCACTGTTTACACTTCAGCAATATCAGGTTCAGAATGCGAGCTCACCACTGCCGTGTTCCTGCCGTGTTCCTGCTGTGCTGAGATGGACCATGATCCAAATAATATCCGCTCAGTGGAGGTCTCATGGTGTTTCCTTGCTATTAAGTGATATGGAGGAGGAAAGCAAATATACAGCCCATGGTAACATACTGATTAGCCTAATGTGCGTGGTTTGGGGATGTTTTAAAAACCAGAGTACTTGGAGGAAACTCATGCAAGCACAAGGAGAAGATTCAAACTCCACACAGAAATTCCAGCGCCAAGGGCAGGATCTGAACCCGGGACGCTCTTTGTTTCATTCATTTTCTGAACCGTTTAATCCTAATTAGGGTCGCGAGGAGGCTGGCACCCATCTCAGCTGACTCTGGGTGAGGGTGGAATACATCCTGAGACAGCTCGCCAGGCCATCACAGAACCAGCACTCACACAATCATTCACACCTCGGGGAGATCTGGAACAGCTAATTATTACCATTACTGTGCATGGTTTTGGACTGTGGGAGGAAACCGGAGTACCCAGAGGAAACCCACACAAGCACTGGGAGAACATGTAAACACCACACAGAAACGCCCAGGTTGGGAATCGAACCCAGAACCTTCTTGCTGTGAGACGGACGCGCTAACCACCGTCTCCGCCTTGCTCTTCGTTTCTGGAAGAACTTTTGTTCGGCTCTTAATTCCTTAAAAGTCTGAAATCCAGAGCCATCGTGTGCTCTGAAAAAAAAGTCGACCAAATGGTCAGAAGGATTTATGTTCCAGTTTTTCTTCAGTCTGATAAAGCCGCGCCAGGAACAACTGCCCAATTAGGGAAGGGGGGGGGGGGGGGGGGGCCTACTATTCCAAGACTTCATGTCCTAAATTTCAACTCGCTCCAAATTTCCCTCAGCAAAGTTGAACTTTCTTTTCCTATCAGGAACACCAGGGACCCGTCTTTCACTGATTTTGATTTATTACATGGGACACAGCATGGTTTACGCCCCACAATACGACTCACAATATGGTGAAATATGACAGATTGGTCAACAAGAGTACACCGAGACATAGGCTAAAGCGGAGAAGAACATTATACAGAGATATCGTGTGAGCAGATGGGCTCCCACGCGTACAGATATATTGCTACTCTTAAAGAGCGCGTCGACCCCATAAAATTTCTCTCAACAACAACCATCTGATGAATGTGCCGTTATATTTAGGCTATTTTCCCTGGTGTGGCGTGCCGTGCTTCCCCCGTTCGTACTACACATTTTTTTGCTCGGCGTGATGAATCACCATCTTTGCCCTGGTGATATTTATTGAGTTGATTTGGGGCCCAAGCACTTTGTACAACAGTCGAGCAATTATGGCTTTTCAGTCTGAGGCCTGGATCAGTTCATACTGAATGCCCCATGCTGGAGGAGGAAGCAAACAGGATTCAGAGATCCGAAGGATTCAGGATTCAGGATTTTTAATCGCCATTTGTGTTTTTTACACACGTGGGAATTCTTGTGCGTTTGTTCAAGGAGTCGAGTTACAAGCAGAAAAGGCGGCTCAAATCAACAACACACAAACTACTATAAAATAAACACATAAAAATTCTGTATCTAAAAGGACCTCACACAGACCCAGCAAACAATACAATACTAACAACAAAATTAATAAAAATAAAATGATCATGATGATAATAATAATAATAATAATAATAATAATAATAATACAATAAATAAATCAGTAGATAACCGCAGTAAACAAAATTGCACTAAATTATATTATAATTGTATAATTTTATATTTAGGGGCAGTGGTGGTCTAGTGGTATAAGGCGCCGGATCGCTGATCCAAAGGTTGGGGGTTCGATTCCCACTCTCCACAAGGTTATCCCCCCCCCCCGTGGAGCTAACTGGGTTATCAAAGGCCGGCCATGTCTCTCACTGTCTATGGTGTGAGGCATGTAAGAGAACCATTGCTGACTTTCGTAAAGAGTAGCTGCAAAGCTGTCAGCGTGTTTCCGCCCTGCGATGGCCTGGCGAGCTGTCCAGGGTGTACTCTGCCCTCGCCCTGAGTTGGCTGGGATGAGCACCAGCCTCCCCGTGACCCTAATTAGGATGAAGCGGTCACAGAAAATGAACTGATATTATATTTATATTGCACTATGCCCATTGTTTTGTTGGAAAAAAATGAGCAGTTCTCTGGGTAAACAAAATGGGCGGAACTTCAAAGTTCGATGTTCTCCATTCTCAGAGCAAGGTTTAGAGATAATCTACAGTTCATCGGTACACCAGGTTTATTTAACGAGAATCCGCCGTTCTTCCGCTGCGGCTCTTGTTGCTAGCCGCTGCGCTCTGGTCCTCTCTGAAGGCCGTGTAGCCGGCTGGTGTAGTCGCCTCGTCGGGTGTCCTCTCCTCGAGCCATGTTTCACAGAAACCCAGCACGGATCAGTCCTGTAGATCCCTCTGCGCTGCAATCTGAGCATGAAGCTCGTCCATGTTGCTTCGCAGAGACTGAACGTTTTCAAGCAATATGACCGAGAGCGCTAACCTTCCACTGCTAACCAAGCGCCGGAGTCGTTGTTCAGACCCTCCCTACCTGCTGTGGCTCCGTCTGGGTTTATTGTTATCCGGGTTGTGGCTAGCATTGAGCTGCGGTAGCATATTAGCTCAGGATAGGAGATGTGCGTGCTCAGTTCTAAATGTCTAAAAAGGACTGTACTCTCATAGGTGTAGTAGGGTCGCGCGGTCATAGACGAGCAAAGTGCAAAAAAAAAAAAAAAAAACGAACAAAAACAACATTTAAAACAAACAAAAGAAACAATATGACTCCGAGAACTGCGCGACGTCACCCTCTAGGAAGCGCCATCTTGACCGTTCACTTTTAAATGGCCATCGTCCGTGCTGTTGACGTATATTCGTCCACCGAAAACGTTCCACCCAAGATCCTGGAAACTTCAGCAATCACGCTGCTAAATTTTCAGTTAAAGTTTGCAATTTTTCTATCGGAAAAACTTTTTAGAAGCGGGACTCGCAGCCAGGAGGTACAATGTGTAGATTTTTATAGGATCTCACTCTCACTCGTGCAGATTTGCTTACACCTCACACACACACACACACACACACACACACACACACTCACTCACTCACATACACTCACATAGACTTAGTGGAAATTTGGAACAGCCAGTTAGCCTTCTGTGCAATGCTAACCATTGCTGACTTTCTTCTAGATTAGGCTGCATAGCTGTCAGCGTGTTTCTGCCCTGCAATGGTCCAGTGAGCTGTTCAGAGTGTACTCTGCCCTTGCCTAGAGTTAGCTGAAATGGTTGCCGGCTTCCCCACAACCCAAATTCGGATTAAGCAGTTCAGAAAGTGAATGAATTAATTAACCAGTTATGCCACGAACACCAGGAACAAAAGAGTTGTTTGATTTTCAGTGAGGGTGCATTGTGGGTAATTGTGAGTGGACTTATCCAGTGTCACATAGCACAAAACACACACACACACAACCATTCACACTCACACCTAAGGGCATTCTGATCAGGTCATCCTGGGCTCTCTAACCCAGAGAATTTTGTTCTTGTGCACGCTACGAATGCCAGCGAGGAAAGGCACAGTGTGATGCGGGGGGGGGGGGGGGGGGTGTTTGACCCTGGGGAACATGTTTTTTTGCCAAACTGTACTAGAATTAAGTGTAATTGCACATCCACTACAGTAGTTGGCAGTGGCACTCTCATTGTCGTACTATGGTGGAGGAAAAAGAATCGCGCAAACGATATTAAGTGCAGTAAACACTAGTTATAGTCACGCACAAAGCACTGATGGGGGGGGGGGGTACATTTTTTTTTTTTCTTCCTATAGGTTGCATCACAGAAAATAATTGAGAAGCACTGCACAAGGCGTTCTCGGAGCGCGGAAGAATACACGCAGAAGAATACGAATCTAATCGGCCCAGAAAAGCCATTTCGAGGAGAGCAGGTAAAGTGAATTTTTGCTTTTTGGATGGAGTAGATTTTTGGTGGGTTTGAAACTCGCATTATGGAAATATCGTTATAAGGGACACTCGTTAGACGAGGTACCACTGTATTTTGATTTTGATATACGATATGGATGTTTTTGGCTATGCATTGAATACATCTAAAGTGAATACACACAAAGGAGCAGTGGGCAGCACATTGCAGCACTCAGAGAGCAGTTGAGCGTTTCGATACCTTGCTCAACGGCACTTCAGCCATGAAAGTTGGTGGGAGGTGGTCCTGCCCCCTGCCAGCACACCTTTTTCCTGCCAGTCTGGGAACCACACCAGTGACCATTCAATCCCAAACTGGCATCTTTAACCATTAGTCCATGACTGCCCATTTAAAAGACAGCTGATGATGCAAAGAGACTTAAAGTGAGTCGGAGTACCACTGTGAGGAAACTCCATCAACCTTGCTTCAGTGTTTCTATACAGTTGTGTTCAAAATAATAGCAATGTGTTCAAAAAAGCGAATAAAGTTCTTCTTTTTTTTTTTCCTTTCGGCTGTTCCCTTCAGGGGTCGCCACAGTTAATCATCTGCCTCCATCTCACCCTATCCTTTGCATCTTCTTCTCTTACACCAACGACCTTCATGTCCTCCTTCACCACATCCATGAATCGTCTCTTTGGTCTTCCTCTAGGCCTTCTGCCTGGTAGTTCCAACCTCAGCATCCTATTACCAATATACTCACTATCCCTCCTCCGTACATGTCCAAACCATCTCAATCTAGCCTCTCTGACTTTGTCTCCAAAATGTCTTACATGTACTGTCCCTCTGATGTGCTCATTCCTAATCCTATCCATCCTCGTTACTCCCAAAGAGAACCTCAACATTTTCATCTCTGCTACCTCCAGCTCTGCCTCCTGTCTTTTCCCCAGGGCCACTGTTTCTAAACCATACAACATCGCTGGCCTCATCACCGTCTTGTACACTTTTCCTTTCATTCTTGCCGATACCCTCCTATCACACATCACACCGGACACTTTTCTCCAACCATTCCAACCTGCCTGCACACGCTTCTTCACCTCTTTTCCACACTCTCCATTGCTCTGGATTGTTGAGCCCAAGTACTTAAAAAAAAAAAAAGCGAATAAAGTTCAAAATCCTGAAAATAGCTTTTATTTCCATAAACACAACTGCATTGGGAACATGAGAGATTCTATTGCAAATCAAAACATGAAGAAAAAAATACATTCAAGTTGTGTTATTCCTTTAAAGAAATTGAAGAAAGGTGAATATTAGACTGTTAAAAAATATCAGCATCTGCTTTTTTTTCTTTACAAACTCAAACATTCAGTGTATAAACTAAAAAATGTTGTAAGATTTTGCTTTCCTTTGAATCACTGGAGTAGTATTTATTTGTATAATCACTGTTTTTGAGAACTGCTGCACATCAGTGTCACATGGAGTCAACCAACATCTGGCATCTGTGAGCAGGTTTTCCAGCCCATGATGATTGGACTTCATTCCAGTTCTCTATTTCTGTCTTTTTTGTTTGTTTGTTTGTTTTAGATTAGATTAGATTGAACTTTGTCATCATGCATGTATAAATACAGGCTAATTGGCATCCAATCAGAAGTGTAGATAGCACAGTGCTTCTCAATTATTTTCTGTGGTGCCCCCTCTAGGAAGAAAAAAACATTTCAACACCCACCACCATCACCATCACCCAGCGAGCGACTATAAATAGTATTATTTGTCTATAAAATTGTTATTAGTACCCCTCTGCATAACATTGTATGTTTATTAACATTAAAAACAAAAAAGAAAGAAATATAGTTCAACTTACAATAAAGAAAAACGTCATTAACATTGTTTTTTAATCTGTATAAGAAAAGATTTAAAGTGCACCAATGTGCCTGAAAATAAACAAAAAATTCATTCAACTTACTTATGTCTTAATATCTCAGTCTCTCTCCACCTTTCTCTTCATTCCTGTTAGAAATTTTTCCGTGTTGTTTCTTGAGGGATTGTTTACTGTACTGCATATCGTTTGCTCATGCTAGAGCGCCACTGCCAACTACTGGAGTGGAGGTGCAATTACACTTAATTTTCATACACTATTCCAGAAAAGCATGTTTCCAAGCCGGAAATGAATTCGACCTGTTGTTACCAATACGGACCAAACTCTGGCTCCGATGATACAGAGACCGAATGGCTCGTAGCAACAAATCTGGAACGCCGTACTCTCGGAGATCGTACGAGGGACACGGTCGAAAGCCTTCTCCAAATCGACATGTGGACGGATTGGGCAAACTCCCATGCCCCCCTCCAGAATCCTGTGGAGCATATAGAGTTGGTCAAGAGTGCTATGGCCAGGACGAAACCCACACTGTTCCTTCTGAATCCGAGGTTCCACTATCGGTCGGATCCTCCTCTCTAGTACCCCTGCATAGACTTTCCCTGGTAGGCTGAGGAGTGTAATTCCACGATAATTGGAACACACCCTCCGGTCTCCCTTCTTAAAAATTGGGACCACTACCCCAGTTTGCCAATCCAGAGGTACAGCCCCCGATGACCACGTGATGTTGCAGAGACGTGTCAACCAAGACCGTCCTACAGCATCCAGAACCCTGAGACATTCCGGGCGGATCTCATCCAACCCCGGAGCTCGACCACCGAGGAGCTTTTTGACAACCTCAGTGACCTCCACTCCAGTGATGGGCGGACCCCCACCCAAACCCCCAGGGTCTTCGTCTTTCACGGAGGAAGTGTTGGTGGGATTGAGGGGGTCCTCAAAGTATTCGCTCCACCTCTCGACAACATCCCCAGTCGAGGTAAGCAGCTCCCCACCTCCACTGTAAACAGTGTTTGTGGAGAACTGCTTCCCCCTCCTAAGGCGTCGAAAGGCGGTCCAGAACCTTTTTGAGGCCAACTGATAATCACTCTCCAGGCCCTCACCGAACTCCTCCCACGCCCGAGATTTTGCATCTGCGACAGCCTCGGCTGCAGCACGTTTGGCCTGCCGATACCTGTTTGCTGCCTCGGGAGTCCCACAGGCTAATTGTGAGAACTCTATCTCTTGCAGAGGCTCTCCTGTGTTCCTGCACGGTCTGGATTCCTGTATTTCAACGTCTAAGAGTACCCCGGGAACAGAAGACCACAAACCACCCGAGTTAAATCAAGCTGGTTTATTCATCAACTGCTCAGAGTGTGCTTCTGAGCATAAGCTTTTTATACAGTATGTGTTCGTGCAAAAAAAGCAGACAAGATACAGAATCAGGTGTCCTTGGTTCAGAGTACATTGGTCATAACATTTGTTCCTGAGAGTCATGTGTGAGATTGATAGCAAGGCAGCTGATAGCTCATATCCGTTATTTTGCTTTAGCGACTTGCGTCAATGCGAAGATTGGAAGAGATAGAACGGGAACAAACAAGGACACACGGTTCGATCTGGTTCTTCTAGCATGCATAAGTGAGGGGGGAAGACATTGAGTTACTATCGGTCACAGAGAATAGTTATAGAGTAACATACAGACATATGAATATATTCTAACAGTTCCCCTCTTTTATACTTTAATATACATGAAGTATAACAATTTTATGCATAATTCTATGGATCAGGATCTTGGGATGCCCATGAGTCGTGGTTGATCGGGACAGGTGCTTGAAGGGCAGGTCAAGCCTCATCGCCCTTCGCCCACTATCCGGAGGCCCGATGAGCGTCACTCCACCCTGATCCACCACTAAACGTTGGTATCCGCTGTATGGTAGGTATCTTCATCTTGGTTGGACAGTGGAACGTATCGAGGCTCGGTGAAGGAGCTGACCAGGGTCCATACTCTGTTCATCAGGCACTTGATGTTCCTAGGCTCGTTCACGCAGGGGCACGTCCCCTCTTGTTACAAGTTTATGGTGTTTCCCACCTGTGATAGGAATAGAAGAAATAGAGACATAACATATGGACAAATACATCATTAATTCGGGCTCTTCTTTAGCCTGGTAGCATGGATCCACTGTGGAAAGAGGTCAGTTAATACGGCGGTACGAGTTACAGCGAGTATCTCCGTGGGCTCACTGTAAGGAGAGTCTCCCAAAGAGGAATTTAGTTTCGCAAATTTCTTGACCAGCACCTTGTCTCCTACCTTGAAGGCATGAGTGCTTGCATCGGCCGGGACCGAAGTATTCTGATTAGTGCGTTCCCAATAGTCGTTTAGGACCTTAACAAGGCCCACGGCATACTCGCTCATGTGTATATCTAAATCTTCCGTCCCCAAAGCCTGTTTTCCCTTCCTCCAAGGAGCAGGAAAGGGTCTCCCCATTACCACTTCATAAGGGGATAGATTCCCTAAGGCCACCTGCGAGGTCATCCGCCAGATCCGCTAGGACCACAGGCAGCACCGAAACCCAATTCCTGGATCCGGTGGCGTGCATTGCTTTTCGTAATTTCCCTTTAATGGTTCTGTTTGTTCGTTCCACGATTCCGGAGGACTGAGGGTGATATGGGACATGGAAACGCCAATTGATCTCTAGCTCTTGTGCCAACAGTTGAGTGACTTTTGAGGTGAATGGTGTGCCTTTGTCCGAATCAATACCCAACGGGAGGCCATATCTGGGAATAATTTCCTGTGATAACTTTTGAACCACTACTCGGGCGTTTTCGTTCCCACACGGGAAAGCTTCAACCCATCGAGAGAATTTATCCATGATAACCAATAGATATTTAAAGGGGCCCTGCCGGGGCATGTGGGTAAAGTCTATCTGCCACTCCTGGAAGGGAGTATCTGGTTTCGGCAGATGCTGATGTGATGCATGTGGTTTGGACACATTGTTCTGTGCACAAATCAGGCATTTGTCCAGAATGCTGTGCACCGTAGAGGCTAGTTGTCGTATACAAAAATCTTTTTCCATATCTGTCACCACCCCTCTTCGACCGCGATGTGTAGGCCCGTGAAACTCGCGGACGAGGAAAGGAAGGCAGTGCGTGGGCAGACATAAGCGACCGGTCGAATCGAGTAGAATGCCGTCACCCGAGGGCTGAGAGCCCTGCGAGGACCAAAAATCAGTGTCTTCTGTGGACGCCGAGGACTAAAGGGATTTCAGATCCAAGTCAGGGAGGAGGGCGCTAAGCATGTGTGAGGTTGACACCAGCGCGGGCTGCAGGAACGGCGGCATGGAGCCGAGCGAGGCAGCCTGTTTAGCCACGCGGTCAGCCAAAGAGTTACCTCGTGCCTCATCAGTGTGGTCAGAGAAATGACCACGGGTCTTTACGATCGCTAAACGGAGCGGGAGATTGCAGGACACAATAAGATTCTGGACTAAGGTGGAATGTGAAATGGGCTTACCGTCAGCAGCAGTGAAACCACGAGATTGCCAGATATGGCCGAAATCATGCGCCACCCCAAAAGCGTAACGAGAGTCAGTGTATATAGTAACATCCTGGTCGGAAGCGAGAGTGCATGCCCGAGTGAGCGCATATAACTCTGCTGCTTGAGCGGAATTAAAGGGAAGCGAGTACGCTTCCAAAACTTGGTCCGGTAAGGAACATACCGCGTAGCCACAGAGGAACACTCCGTCGGAGGGTTTCAAGCATGACCCGTCTACAAACAGGGAGAGACCTGTGGAGAGAGGAGTAGACATTAAGTCGGATCTAATGCTGGTGTCATGAACAATGGTGTCCATGCAGTCATGTTCCAATGGTTCGCAGTCGTCATGAGCATTAAGCAGGCGCTGTAGAGCCTGCGCCACGTTATCTAGGGAAGAGGAACAGGATATAGTTAGGTTGTCAGTAGCACAAAGGATGGCCTCGTAACCTGAACGACGTTGAGAAGACATGTGTTGTGTAGACAGAGTATTAAGGATATGCCTAACCTGATGGCTGGTGTGTAAAACGAGTGGATGAGAGAGCACTATTTTTTCTGCTTCGAGAACTAACACCGCACTGGCAGCGACAGTGCGGAGACAGGCAGGTAAACCCTGAGCCACAGTATCTAGAGTTTTGGAGAGGAAAGCACAAGGCCTAAGTCCCCCCCCGTGGTCCTGCGCCAAGACTCCAGAAGCCGTGCCGGCCTGGTGAGCGACGTAGAGATGAAAGGGTTTGTTGTAATCCGGGAGGCCGAGAGCCGGCGCGGAGCATAGGGCCGACTTCAGGGCTTTGAATGCGTCCAGCATGTCCTCAGTCCAGACCAAGGGTTGATGGAGAGGGTCAGTGTGAGCCACGGCAGAGCGTAAACGTTTGTCATAAAAGGAACAGTCCGGGATCCATTGGTGGCAGTAGTTAATGAGGCCCAGGAAAGCCAGGAGCGCTTGTTTAGTGGCAGGCTTCTGAGTGTCCACTATGATCTTGACGCGATCCTGAGTAAGGCGTTTTATCCCGTGAGAGAGTTCATAGCCCAGATATATCACAGTGGGGAGGCAGAACTGTAACTTGGGCTTGGAGACCTTGAAACCCTTTTTTTCCAGTAAGAGGAGCAACTGGACAGTGGCGTCGAGGCATAGTTCATAGGTTAGGCCGGACACCAGGAGGTCATCAGCATAAGAGTGTACGCAGGAACCAACGAGGACGTCCAAAGAACCCAACGCGTCCCTAACTGCAGCCGAAAACACGGCCGGAGAGTCAATAAATCCTTGAGGTAATCTAGTCCACGTGTACTGTCGCTGCCGGTGTGTGAAAGCGAAGAGAGGTTGTGTGCTTGGCTCAACATGGATACTAAAAAACGCCGAGCACAGGTCGATTACGGAAAAATGAGTGTGATCGCAAGGAATAGAAGCCATAATAGAGGGCACATCCGGAACAACCGGTGAAACTGGAACGATGAGCTCATTAATTTTTCTGAGGTCTTGTGACACACGCCAGGAACCGTCTGGCTTAGGAACCGGGTTCACAGGCGTGTTATAAGGGCTTGTGCACGGCACAATGATACCCTGTTCCAAAAGAGCGCCAAAATAGTGTCGATACCCAACATTTTTGAGGCGACAAGGGGTATTGTCGGATGTACACGGGCGAAATGTGCTTCACGGTAGCTTCATATGGGACGCAGTCCACACAACCCACGTCATTCTTATGCTCTGCCCAAAGATTGGTGGGCAGTGTGTCGAGTACAGGGGGCGAGGTGGAACTCGCCACGCACGCCGAATTAACATTAAAAGGCAAGGGCTGCGCTTGCAATGATAACAGAGAAACGGAGGAGGTGTCGCACGTTTGGATGGTCATGCTCGAACCTTGGAAAGAGATTTGGAACCCCAGAACACTCATGAGGTCACGGCCTAACAAATTAAAGGGGCATTCGGACATATGTACAAAGGAGTAGGATATTTGCAATTTATCAAGCGTATGATCATCAGGAAAATGTAGGAGAAGGGGTGGCGTATATGGGGAGGAGAAGGGAACCCCATCTATTCCCACAGAGCTAATGGACCTGGAGGATACAGCACCCTGATAGTCCCTTCCTAAAGAAGATAGGGTCGCCCCACTGTCGATAACGAAAAGATATTCCACCCCTTCTAGAACAATAGGAAGGAGCGGCAGATTCTCATTGCAGGGTGAATTAAACACTAGATGCATTAAGCTACAGGTCTCGGGGTCCTCACTCCACGGGCATCCCTATTCACGGTCCCTGGGATGAGACCCTATGCCCGTAGGGCCGGGGAGAGAGGGGGAAGAGTCTTGGTCATGACTATACTGCCGCGCGGAATTTTCCTCATCTCTCTGCCTTTTCCTACACTCCTTTTTCCAATGTCCCTCCTTCCCACAGTAATGACATTTCCCGGTTTTTTTATACGAATCCTTCCTTCGATTCTTATCCCTCGGACCCTGTGGGGCTACTGCCAGCAGGACCTTATTTTTTACGTTCAATAATCCATCTGATTCTAACATACGGACCCTTTCTCCGGCAGTTCTAACGATGAGACGTTGACGATCTGTGAAATGCGGTTTAAGTGCGCTTTGGACCTCTGGGAGACAATTACTTAAAAAACTGGACACGAACATAGAGTTTGCCGCTTCGGTATCAAGAGGAAATCCTCCCACATGACGCCAAGTTTCAGTAAGCGATTCCAAAATACTGAGGTTAGTTCGCCTCGCTTCTGTTTGCAATTGGTCACGTGTGAAAGATCGCAAGCCCCCTCCCGTCGGGAGACTAGATAAGCCGTTAGTTGCGCGCGCAGCTGGGTCAATGCCTCGGGATTGTCCCGCCAGAAGAGGGTGGACCGATAGGTGGTGTTACGACGACCCTCGACTTCCCCCTCTTCCTCCATCTTTACGTTAGTTACAGCATCGTTTTCAGGAGCCAGACAGGGAACATTCTGAAGGACCACTGCCTCATTATATGCTTCTTTCAAGGTGTGTTGTAGAATGAAGCGATAATCCCCTCCAGTTAGCTGACAATATCTGGTAGATCGAATAAGCATATCCACGTACGCCAGGGGTGTGTCCGAACCGGGAAGCATGGAGATAATGTCCTTAAGCGCAGCCACGGATGGTGGCTCCACCACAATACCTCTTCCACGTTTCTGCCATATACAAGCTACATTCTCCTCAGCCCTAGGTTTAGGTGGCTTCGCGAGCGGAGGGGGATTGGGCTGAGAGCCAGCGTCGGGGCCAATGTCGGCAGGATTCTCCCAATTTAAATCTTCATCTGTGTCGTCGGAGTCCTCCTCACTTACTGGTGGAGGAGGAGGAGGAAGAGCGAGCGTCGGCTTGGGCTTAGTTTTTCTCTATTTTGGTTTCGCCTCGCGCTCTGGGGAAGACTGTCCTTCCCTCACTGTAAGCAGACTGGGGTAGATGGAGGAGACCTCCACCTGTTCCCGCGCTTCGGGTGGCTCCAAATGAGTTTCCCCGGGACCGTTCGGGTATGGTGGGGGTCCCGACTGAATGCTTACGGAGGGTTCAGCCGGGGCCTTAATGAACTGGAGTTGACAGCCGCTTTGCCCTTTTCCTTACTTAAGGGTCTTGGTTTGGGAACACTCTGCGTCACCCTTTTTGGCTCGAACAGTTCTTTTAACGATAGCCAGTACGAACGCATTTCATACCATTTAACATATGCCTCTTTCATGTATTTGTAATCCCATGAAGGGTTGCCCAATCCATCATAAATCATGCGATGCGCGGATGTCAGAAATCCTGCATCAAAAGTCCCATTTCGAGGAAAGTTTGGTACTTGGTCGAGTCCCTCAGTCCATCCCGCCAAATTGTTGAGCCATGGCTCAGTATAATAAGCTAGACCACATCTATTCATCCACTCCTTCGGAGTTTCCCGGGGATTAGGCTTTGGGTAGGAATTTCCCATTGTCTATCTTCTAACAAAAACAAAAAAATACGTTGGCATACAGGAATACACGTGCACCTTTTGTATAGCGCTCTTCCCAGTTATAGCAACTGAGGATAAACCGTCCCTTCTAGAGAAGGGGATAAACCGTCCCTTATAAAAAGGGGATAACAGACGCTCAGATACTGCTAACCAGGTAGTCAAACAAATCTTGTCTTACCTGATCAGGAGTATCACGTCGGGGTCACCAAATTGTGAGAACTCTATCTCTTGCAGAGGCTCTCCTGTGTTCCTGCACGGTCTGGATTCCTGTATCTCAACGTCTAAGAGTACCCCGGGAACAGAAGACCACAAACCACCCGAGTTAAATCAAGCTGGTTTATTCATCAACTGCTCAGAGTGTGCTTCTGAGCATAAGCTTTTTATACAGTATGTGTTCGTGCAAAAAAAGCAGACAAGATACAGAATCAGGTGTCCTTGGTTCAGAGTACATTGGTCATAACATTTGTTCATGAGAGTCATGTGTGAGATTGATAGCAAGGCAGCTGATAGCTCATATCCGTTATTTTGCTTTAGCGACTTGCGTCAATGCGAAGATTGGAAGAAATAGAACGGGAACAAACAAGGACACACGGTTCGATCTGGTTCTTCTAGCATGCATAAGTGAGGGGGGAAGACATTGAGTTACTATCGGTCACAGAGAATAGTTATAGAGTAACATACAGACATATGAATATATTCTAACACTAATAAAACCCGATAGCCCTCCTTCTTCAGCTGGACGGCCCCCTTCATCGCAGGTGTCCACCACCGGGTTCGGGGATTACCGCCACGACAAGCACCGATGACCTTACGGCCACAGCTATGGGCTGCCGCCTCAGCAATGGAGGCACGAAACATGGCCCATTCGGATTCCATGTCCCCCGCCTCCTCCGGAACGTCATTGTAGCTCTGCCGGAGGTGGGAATTAAAGGCCTCACGGACAGGAGACTCCGCCAAACGTTCCCAGCAGACCCTGATTACATGCTTGGGCCTGCCAGGTCTGCAAGGCAACCTCCCCCACCACCGAAGCCAACTCACCACCAGGTAGTGATCGGTAGACAGCTCAGCTCCTCTCTTCACCCGAGTGTCCAGAACATATGGTCGCAAGTCCGATGACACGACTACAAAGTCAATCATCGAATTGCGACCTCGGGTGTCCTGGTGCCAAGTGCACTTATGGGCACACTTATGTTCAAACATGGTGTTCGTGATAGACAAACTGTGACAAGCACAGAAGTCTAACAACGAAACACCATTCGGGTTCAGACTGGAGAGGCCGTACCTATCGATCACACCCTTACAGGTCACACTATTGTTGCCCACATGGGCGTTGAAGACAACGAGTGAGTCTCCCGAGGAAGCGTTCTCCAACACCCCCCCTTAAAGACTCCAAAAAGGGTGGGTACTCTGAACTGTCATTTGGTGCATAAGCACAAATAACAGTCAGGACCCGTCCCCCCACCCAAAGACGGAGGGACATTACCCTTTCATCAACTGGGGAGAACCCCAACATTTGGGCACCGAGACGGGGGCAACAAGAATACCCACACTGGCTCGCCGCCTCTCCCCATGAGCAACTCCAGAATAGAATAAGGTCCATCCTCTCTCGAGATGGCTGGTTCCAGAGCCCAAGCTATGCGTTGAGGTGAGCCCGACTATATCTAGTCGGTATCTCTCCACCTCGCGCACCAGATCAGGCTCCTTCCCCGCCAGAGAGGTGACATTCCATGTCCCGAGGGTCAGAGTAAGTAGCCGAGGATCGGTCCGACAGAACCCATGCCTTCGGCTGCCACCCAACTCACACTGCACCCGACCCCTAAAACTCCTCCCACGGGTGGTGGATCCATGGGAGGGCGGACCCATGTCTCCTTTTCGGACTAAGCCCAGCCAGGCTCCATGGGCAGAAGCCCGACCACCAGGCGCTCGCCTTCGAGCTCCTCCCCCGGGCCTGGCTCCAGGAGGGAACCCCGGTGACCCGCGTCCGGGCAAGGGAGACTGCTTCTTGTGCTCTCTCTCAGATGTCATGTGTCATAGGGGTTTTTTGAAAAAAAAAAAAAAAGTTCAAAAACAGTAATACCATATATTATATCATGTATATTGTAATATGGCAGTGGTGGTCTAGTGGATAGGGCGCAGGATCGATGATCCTAAGGTTGGGGGTTCAAATCCCCACAGTCCCCCCAGTGCAGCTAACTGGGTTATCAAAGGCCGGTCATGTCTCTCACTGTCTACGATGAGAAAATCGAAAGAAATACACACTCAAACACTTCTGGGTACGTCCATGGCTGAGGGTGGAATGAATAAATGGTCTTGGGAACTATGACAACCTTCTGGAAGAGCTCTGTTTTGAAGACAAGCAGTCCTTCAACTATCTCTGGGTCCCACTTGACCTGTTTGATGAGTTGCTGATGGTTTTGGCTCCTCGACTGAAAAAGAGGGATATGAACTTCAGAAGCGCACTCAGTCCTGGTCTGAAACTAGCTGTCACCATCCGTCATCTGACTTCAGGCAACAAGTATCCAACTCTGGCCTTCAACTTCAGGGTATCTCGTCACACCATCTCAAGTTTCCTACCAGAGGTCTGTCAGGCCATCATCGATGACTACAAATATGAGGTCATACAGTGTCCACATACTGTGCGGAATGGAAATCACTCAGCTGGGATTTCCAGCATAAATGGAACCTGCTTCATGCCATTGGGGCCTTGGATGGGAAACACGTCGCCATTAGAAAACCACCATCTTCTGGAAGCCTTTACCACAACTACAAGGGATTTTTCTCCATTGTTCTGCGAGCACTTCTTTCTTTTTTCCTTTCAGCTATTCTCTTCAGGGGTCACCACAAGAAAATTATCTGCCTCCATCTCATCCTGTCCCCTGCATTTTATTCTCTTACGCTAACGACCTTCAGGTCCTCCTTCACCGCATCCATAAATCTCTTTTTTGGTCTTCCTCTAGGCCTTCTGCCTGGTAGTTCCAACCTCAGCATCCTACTATCAATATATTCACTATCCCTCCTTTGCAAATGTCCAAACCATGTCAATCTAGCCTCTCTGACTTTGTCTCCAAAACATCTTACATGTGCTGTCCCTCTGATGTGCTCATTCCTAATCCTATCCATCCTCGTTACTCCCAAAGAGAACCTCAACATTTTCATCTCTGCTGCCTCCAGCTCTGCCTCCTGTCTTTTCCTCAGCGCCACTGTTTCTAAACCATACAACATCGCTGGCCTCATCACAGTCTTGTACACTTTTCCTTTCATTCTTGCCGATACTCTCCTATCACACATCACACTGGACACTTTTCTTTAAACATTCCAACCAGCCTGCACACGCTTCTTCACCTCTTTTTCACACTCTCCATTGCTCTAGATTGTGTAGCCTAAGTATTTAAAATCCTCCACCTTCCTTATCTCTGCTCCCTGTAACCTCACTGTTCCTCTTGGGTTCTTCTCATTCACACACATGTATTCTGACTTACTGAGGCTAACCTTCATTCCTCTCCTTTCCAGGGCATGTCTCCACCTCTCTAGATTTTCATGCACTTGTTCTCTGCTCTCACTACAGATCACAATGTCATCTACAAACATCATAGTCCATGGAGAATCTTGTCTAACCTCGTCTGTCAGCCTGTCCATCACCATAGCAAACAAGAGGGGGCTCAGAGCTGATCCTTGATGCAGTCACACCTCCACCTTGAATTCCTCGGTCACGCCGACAGCACACCTCACCACTGTCTTACATCTCTCATACATGTCCTGCACCAGTCTAACATACTTCTCTGCCACTCCAGACTTCCTCATGCAATACCACAGTTCTTCTCTTGGCACCCTGTCATATGCTTTCTCCAGATCCACAAAGGCACAATGCAGCTCCCTCTGACCTTCTCTGTGAATATGTGAATATGAAACCATATTCCAGGCGAGGCCTTACAGAGGAAGAATTGGCGTACAACTACAGGATATCCAGAGCACGTCGAGTCTTTGAGAATGCATTTGGCATCTTGGTCAATTGCTGGTCGTTCCTACTGTCTACACTGCAACAAGGACCAGATGTCGTCAGACTTATGGTTGAAGCTGCTGTCTGTCTTCACAACATCAGATTACTATGAGATACACTGTCACCCAGGATGCAGTGTTGGACCGAAAAGATGATGACCACAAAATTATTCCAGGTCAGTGATGTGAGACGGTTAATATGCATTACTTGGAACATGTGGTGGGTCCCAATAGACACTATAGAGGCCAAGAAACAGTGAAAGCACCTGAAGCTCTACTTCAACAGTGAAGGTGGACAAGTCTCTTGGCAACCGTATGTCACCAGCAAATTTGAAAATGTACAATCTTGTAAATGATGTGATGTCCTTCATTGAACTCCCTATGTATACTGCTTAGTGTCAATATGCTCCTTTTATTTGCGCCTTCAATAACTCATTCCTAACTACAAAACATGCACAGAAGACAAAACTACAGTGATTATAATTTCAAATACATATTAAACATTAAACAAAGAAAACAGAAAACAGAACAAAAAATCAAAATCAAAAACAGAGTGTCACGGTTCACTAGTGGAGTTTGAGTCCTCTAAGTCATGACAACCCCGTCTGAGCACACTGGAAATGTTTGACAGGCTGGGCTCACTCCCACTTGTGTCTATAGCTGCAGGGGTGGTTGCAGGCGTTGATGTACAGGTAACTGGAGGGCAAATGACGAGTCGACTGGGTTGTTGTTGCTACTCTCCTGAAGACGACGTGGATTGTTGAGGGCACTGTTGTGTAACCCACCTTGCGTCTTGAGATCCCCAAACAGACATGAGTGGACCAGACAGCTGTGTGGGCCACTGCATCGGTGGGGGGTGCCAGTACTGTTGCTGCTGCCACTGTTGGTGCTGAGGGGGCTTTTGATGATGATGTTGAAAAAGCTGCTGGTGGTGCTGCTGTGCATACTGCTGAGGCTGGAGCTGCTGCAACTGCTGCTGCATAGGAGGCATCTCCAAGGCTTCAGCTCTGTCTAAGCAGTCATTCAGAAGTTCTTGGATCTTAAGCTTGGCATGCCAGGACACAGGTTTTGGCAGATTCTTCAGCACAGCTGCCGCCCAACTGGTGAAACCTGCCCTCTTTGCTTCATCGGCCGTCATCACCTCCCTTCTCTGGTTCAGTAGCTGATTGGCAGCTGCTAGAATCCTGCTAGCTCTGTTGTCAAGAGTGGACATTTCAGATCCAGACTTTGGCTTCCCACAGCTGGCCTGAGTTAAGGTGGAGGTGGATACCGGTGTAACAGGCATTCGAGCGAGAGGGGTGATGGGTCTTGGCTCTTCTGATGCTGCCAGCTGGAGGTCGAGAGGTTCAATGTCTTCTGTCCCCTCTGACATTGATGGCAGGTGAGCTTCTCCAGTGGTCGTTCATTTGGAACCACCGGAGCCAGCTGCAGCAGCAATCTTGGTCTTCAGGGAAACAATGTTCCTCCTCTTTACCTCGACAATGTGTGAACAGAGGAAGCTAAAGCTTTCATAAATCCACTGGTCCCTTTGAGACATAATCATGTCAGCTTGTCCCAACTTCCAACATCTCAATTTTCCCAGCCTTGTCCGCACACTCTGGAACCACCGCTTCAGTTCATCGTCAGTCTTCTCCATACATGACACCTGATCAGCCCATAGCTTTGCGTTCAAATGTTTGTCTGTCCAGGATCTGAGCTTCTTGTTGTACAGGCACTCGTTCGTCTGGATGAACTGCACCATGAGCTGTTCTTCATAGTCATTCAGTTTTATATAGACTCTGGCCTTCTTGCTTGGGGCAGTGGTGCTATCAGCGTCAACATCAAAGTCAGCATCGACATCAGCTTCTTGAACATGAGGCTCTTCTACTGGGGTTTCCGGTGTTGAAGACCATGGTTGCTTGGTAGTAGTCTTCCTCTTGGCTTTCGGCATTGCGGCTTTGCTGGAAATGAATGGTGCTTTGTCTTCCGCGCCTGTATTTATAGTAGAAGCGAGTTCATGAGTGTTCCGTAACTCCTCCGTAAACGTGGTCTAGTGGTATAGTTGTTTTGTGCAATGATCACGGATGTTTCGCTGTGTTTCTTGGTTATTCCGTACCTTCCGTCTGGGAGCGTGAGTATTCCGTGATGATCAGTGCATGAACGTGACCGTTCCATAGCCGCTTTTGACCATACGGAAGAGGAGGGAAGACTTGCGGAAAAGTTACGGAACACTTGCGGTATAAAAGGAATGACTATGGACCACTTGCGGAAATGACGGAATATTTATGGAAGGACTACGGAACCCCACAGAACACTCACAGAATTTTTTTCCGTGAACATGCTTTTGATGATGTTCAAAAGCACGCTCACGGAATATTTCGGCCTTCCGGAAGCATATGGAAGTGGAGGAAGACATAAGGAATAACTCCGGAATCATACAGAATGATATGGAAGATAAGGAAATAATTGCAGAACCTTTGCGGGTGACAACATTTTTGCTCCCGTAAGTCTGCCGTGCTCCAGTGAAATGGGGGTATATAGGAAGCTGTATTTTAAGGCACGTGAAATTAGCTAGTCCTTTAGGGGTACCAGTGGCACGTGTTAGGTGTATTCCGTGAGCCAGAGCGCCAGACATAGCAGGTTATCTTAATGTTCTTAGGTGAGTGAAGGTTCTCTAAGATAGTTGTACATGCTGGAGTTAACGATATACACCTTTGTCAATCAAAGGTTACCAAGAGTAATTTTATAGAAGTGTGGAAATTATTGAAGGCAATGTCCAATGCTGTAATATGCTCTGGTCCCATCCCAATATGGCGTGGTGATGTAGTTTACAGCAAGCTATGGTTGCTGAACTGCTGATGTCCAAGTGGTGTTTCGAAAATGAAGTGGGCTTTAGAGATAATTGGAGTACTTTTGCTACATACTCACCCAGGTCAGTTTGACAGTGGGGTGGCTGATTGCCCAGCACCACAGGGTGCCCTTCATGTCTGTCTTCATTCTGGTTTTCTGTCTTTTAGTTATGCTGCCAAAGCCAGTCATGCCGGAATCCCTGTTAGCACTCAGCAATAATAAAATCTTCTATTTCCATTACACTATTATGAGTATACCAAACAATCCTTCCCTCCTTGTTTTTTTGAGGTACACATTCTCCTTTTGGGATGCCGGTGATTCTGAGCCTTCTGCTTCCTGAGTCCTGTGGTTTGTCCTGGTGTGCTGATGCTGGCTGGAGTCCTCATCTTGGAAGCCCTTCCTGCTTGCTAATGAAGATCTAAATGGACCCAGATGTGCACTAACAGACTGTGAACATGACTTTTCACTGCTGGGGATATAAACTCTTTCTCACAATTATAGGACTGTGTGTGTGTGCGTGTGTGTGTGTGGTGTGTGTGTGTGTGTGTGTGTGTGTGGTTTGTATCCTTGTGGTTTCACCCAAATGAGGATGGGTTTCCCTTTTGGGCCTGGTTCCGCTCAAGGTTTTTTCCGCACAACTACTACAGGAGTTTTTTTCTTGTCACCATCGCCACCGGCAATGCTTATTATGTGTAGGGGTTATAGCAAATGTTTAAATTCCTTTATACTTTGTAAGCCCCTACTTTTACTGTTTTACTGAGTGAGGCTGCCTTGTGACAATGTCAATTGTAGAAAGTGTTATATAAATAAAACTGAAAGGAAAAAATATATATATATAAATATATATATATAAAAAAAAAAAAAAAAAAAAAAAATATATATATATATATATATATATATATATATATATATATATATGTATAAATAAATATTTTTTTTCTTTCAGTACACTACCACACCTTACGAAATGAATCCGTTCTAAAAGTGATTTCGTAACCTGATTTTTTCATAAGTTGAGTCACATTTTACATGTAAAAGGCCTGATTCATTCCAAGGTCCCCAATACTACCCCTAAACCTTTTAAAAATCATTAAAGTATACCTTTTAAGGCCTCCTTCTGCTTCAATATCGTACCGATGGTAGACGGGTTTCGGTCATATTCCTTTGCGATATCACTCCACCACATTCCACGAGCCTGCTTCTTTTCACTCACACCGGGAATCACTTTCTTGGGGTCCATGATCAGTTCAGTTCATTTTCTGTACCCGCTTAATTCTAATTTGGGTCGCGGGGAGGCTGGTGCCCATCCCAGCCAACTTCAGGCGAGGGCAGAGTATACCCTGGACAGCTCACCAGGCCATCACAGGGCGGAAACACGCCGACGGCTTTGCAGCCTACTCTTGTCGAAAGTCAGCAATGGTTCTTTTACATGCCTCACACCATAGACAGTGAGAGACATGGCTGGCCTTTGATAACCCAGTTAGCTCCACTGGGGGGGGACAGTGACAACCTTGTGGAGAGTGGGACTCGAACCCACAACCTTTGGATCAGCGATCCAGCGCCCTATACCACTAGACCACCACTGCCCATGATGAATGACAAAAAATAAAGTTGCAATGAGTACACTCGAAAAATTTACGAAACAACAGTAACTCTGTCCTTTATGCGTGTTCGAAGTCCGTGACGAACAATGGGTCGAAGGCACACGAAAAGCATCATGGGTATCATGGAGCTGCAGCTCCCTCCTAGCCAATGGGAGGCCAGCGGGGCGGGGTGTTGGGAGATAGCCAATGGGAGAGCAACTCTATCGTGCCAATTTCAAAAGAAAAGCCAAGCGCACATGGTTTGAATTTTTGAGATGTCGCATTTTGTAACGTGAATTTTTTTCATATCCAGAGATGGAAATTTTAGATAAATGTGTTTCGTAACTTGCGTTTGTTGGGTCTTTCGTGAGGTGAGGTACCACTGTATATGTATATAAATACAATGCTGTGCAAAAGTTTTTGACCCTGATCAATTTCTGACAGTTTTTCCCTTTTGTCCCTGTTATCTCTTTCAGATCAAGCAAACCTAAACAATATACAAAGGTAAAACATAAGTCAACACAAAATGCAGTTTTCAGTGGCAATTGCATTAATTATAGGGATAAAACCTCTGAACCTACAAAAACCCGTGTGAATACGAAAATTGCCTCCTAAACCTAATAGCTGGTTGAACCACCTTTTGCAGCAATAACTGCAGTCAAGAATTTGGGATAAGAGAAGATGAGTCTTTCACTTCGCTGTGATGGGATTTTGGCCCACTCTTCTCTGCAGAATTGTTCAAGAGCAACCACATTGGATGGTTTTCGAGCATGAACAGCCTTTTTAAGGTCATGCCACAGCATCTCAATAGGGTTAAGGTAAGGACTTTGACTAGGCCACACCAAAACTCTCATTTTGTTCTTTTTTTGCTATTCAGAAGTGGACTTGCTGGTGTGCATTGGATCATTGTCTTGCTGCCGAACCCAGTTGCGCTTTAGCTTGAGGTCTCAAACTGATGGACAAACATTCTTAGCCAGGATTTCTTGTTAGGAAGCAGAATTCCATTAATCCTGACAAGTCGCCCAGGTCCTGAAGCAGCAAAGCAGGCCCAGATCATCACACTTTCACCACCATGTTTCACTGTTGGCACAATGTTCTTCTTATCAAATCCAGTGTTCCTTTTGTGCCAGATGTAACAGGATGCATTTCTTCCAAAAAGTTCAACTTTAGTTTCATCAGTCTAGAGGACATTTTCCCAAAAGCTTTGGGGATGATTTTTGGCAAAAGTGAATTGTACCTTGATATTCTTTTTTGTCAACAGTGGCTTTCCCCTCAGAACTCTTCCATGGATGCTATTTTTGCCTCATGTCTTTCTGATGGTGGAGTCATGAACATTGACATTAACTGAGGCAATTGTGGCTTGTAGTTTTTTAGAAATGGTTTTTGGATCCTTGGTGACTTCTCTGGTTAGTCTGCGCCATGCATTTGGAGTAATTTTGGTAGGATGGCCACTCTTGGGAAGGGTCACCACTGTGCCATGTCTTCTCCGTTTATGGCTCCGACAGTGGTCTGCTGGAGTCCCAAAGATGACTTTGTATCCTTTCCCAAACTGAGGCATCTCTATAATCTTCTTTCTTGTTTCCTCTTGAAGCTCACTGGATCGCGGCGTGGTGATGCGTGTTCAGTATGGCCTACCTCACCTTGTCAGACAGGATTTACATTAGGGATCGCCTGACTGGAAATTTCTGGTAGCAATCAGACCTGGGTTTGGCCATGAAATTGAACTCAATTTTCCCCAATAATAGGATTAATCACAATTAACAAAAGGGCAATTACTGTTTCACAGACATTCATGCAGGTTTGGACAGAATTTTTCTCTTAACAAATAAAATCACAACAGGAGAACTGCATTTTTTGAATAACAGTGTTATCTCTGTGTCATGTTTAAATTTGTTTGATGATCTGAAAAAGTTAAGTGTAACAAAGGTGCAAAAAAGTAAAAATCAGTAAGGGGGCAAAAACTTTTGCACACACACACACACACACACACACAGGGATCCCTCGCTGCTTCACGCTTCAATTCATGCGGCTTCAGTGCATCGCAGTTTTTTTTTCCTCAATTTTTTTTCTCTAATTCATTGAATTCAAAAATAAGGAACTTAAGGAAGAATTATTTTCATCCATTCCACTAGGTGGCAGCAGCAGCAGAAGCAGCTCTTTTCAAGTAAAAAGATAGTCATTCATGACTCAAAAAGAGATTGCATGCTTGTTTATCGCTGTTAAGCTTTGTCAGAAGGAAAGAGGAAAAAGAGGTAAAATTTCTAAACATATCATTTTGCCATGGATTTCAAGGTTGATTTTTAGAACAGATGTTCAGAGATTTATTCAATACAGCCGCAGAGGTGGGGGCACAAGTCAGTGCTGGGTGCTGGTGGAAATTGGACCGGAAGTTGGTCAAAGAAGGAGATGTTGAAGAAGGAGAGGTGGGAGGCGTGTCCATAGGCAGAGAGAGAAGAGGAAAGGCATGAGTCTAGGACTGAGAGTAGGGACTTTGAATGTTGGAACTATGACAGGAAAAGGTAGAGAGCTGGCTGACATAATGCTGAGGTGGAAGGTGGACATACTGTGTGGTCCGGAGACCAGGTGGAAAGGTAGCAAGGCATAGGATCAGGGTTTAAGCTGTCTTATCATGGTGTGGATGGGAAGAGAAATGGAGTAGATGTCATCTTGAAGGAGGGGTTTGTCAGGAATGTTCTAGAAGTGAAAAGAGTGTCAGAGTGATGAGTCTCAAGTTAGAAATTGAAAGTGTGATATTCAATGATGTTAGTGCTTATGCCCCACAGGCAGGATGTGAGCTAGAAGAGAAGGAGAGATTCTGGAGTGACTTGGATGAAGTGATGCAGAGTACCCCCAGAGGTGAAAGAGTGGTCATTGGTGGAAGATTTCAATGGACATGTTGGTGCAGGCAACAGAGGGGACAAGGAAGTGATGGGCAGGTATCCAGGACAGGAACACAGAAGGACAGATGTTGATAGATTTTGCAAAAAGGATGAAAATGGCTATGGTGAATACTTTTTTCCCCAGAAGAGACACAGTTAGACTACATCATGTGTAGGCGATGTAATCTGAAGGAAGTCAGTGACTGCAAAGTAGTAGTGGGTGAGAGTGTTGCCAAACAGCACAGGATGGTGGTGTGCAGGATGACGCTGATGGTGAGGAAGGTGAAGAAGGCAAAGGCAGAGCAGAAGACAAACTGGTGGAAGCTGAAAAATGAAGAGTGTCGTGTGGTCTTCAAGGAGGAGTTGAAACAGGCTTTGAGTGGTCAGGAAATGCTTCTGGATGACTGCACAACTACAGCAAATGTGATCAGGGAGACAGGTAGGAGAGTACTTGGTGTGTCCTCTGGAACCAACCTGACTGCTGTCCAGAAGGCCATCATTGACACTCTCAAGCAAGAGGGTAAGGCACAGAAAGAAATCTCTGAGCGAATAGGCTGTTCCCAGAGTGCTGTATCAAGGAACCTCAGTGGGATGTATGTGGGAAGGAAAAAGTGAAAAAAGGGCCGATTCCAGACCTTGGGGGACCTGTGGAAGCAGTGGACGGAGTCTGGAGTAGAAACATCCAGAGCCACCGTGCACAGGCGTGTGCAGGAAATGGGCTACAGGTGCCGCATTCCCCAGGTCAAGCCCCTTTTGAACCAGAAACAGCGGCAGAAGCGCCTCTCCTGGGCTACAGAGAAGCAGCACTGGACTATTGCTCAGTGGTCCAAAGTATTTTTTTCGGATGAAAGCAAATTTTGCATGTCATTGGGAAATCAAGGTGCCAGAGTCTGGAGGAAGAAAAGGAAAATGCCACAAAACAAAGCCAATTATGCAAACAAACAAAAAATAACCGAAACCTCCCATCAAAACTACTTACATTTTTATGTGAGGTCCGCATGTGAGTGTGTGCACGTGCATCTGTGATGTAAATTTTATTTACATCTTATGCATTGTTTTTGAATGTTTGTTATGATAAGCATTTATATCGTTGAATATGTACAGGGATCTCTCGCTTTCCACGGTTAATAGGGACCGAGATCCCCATGCGACCATCAAAATCTGCGAAGTAGGATCACCCCCCCGACTGACGTATACGTACATGTACTGTATATATAATGTATGCTTGCTAAGGATTGTGTCAAGAAGGGCATCTGATGTAAAAATCTATGCCAAATCAAACATGTAAATCAGATGATAACTAGTGTATACTAGTGAGGAGGATGGCATGTCACCCTGCAGGAATAAAAACAAAGATGCTTCACAGCATCGACACTACACGGAAAGCAGTAGTCTACCGGTTGTAAGTCTCCCTCTCGATTGGCGTAGAGCTGGATGCCAGGAGCTGCTTCCGTCAGTGGGAGGAGCCTTTGCACCTCATTCGGCAGCTACCGCCCAGCTCAAGCTGGGCAATCCCAAGACAGTTAGGTGTTGCCTTGCCACGGTCTGCTAACCTCGCTGGGTGCTTGAGGTTTAGGGTCAAATCGACAAGTGGATCGTCAAAATCCGCACCAAGCGACAAATTGAAGAAAACAACTGCCCTCAAATTGGGCATGTGGAACATCAGAACAATGACATTCAGAGTTAGCAATGACCTGCAGGAGGTGGACGCACGTGGAGGTGGATGCACACACGTTGATAGTCATTAGTAGAGAACTGAGCATGCTGCAGATGGAAATCATCGCCCTTCAAGAGACCAGGCTCTCCAGATCTGAGTCCATGAGAGAAGGAGACCTCCTTCTTCTGGCGGGGAAAAGCACCGGGAGAGGTCAGGGACCACAGCGTGGGATTTGCAGTTAGAAACAGTCTGCTAGAGTCCATCACTCTGCCACAGAGAGCACTGAGCAGATCCTGCCCCTCCAACTCTTCACCACAGCCGGTCTGGTCACCCTGATCAGTATGTATGCTCCTATGCTGATTTCCTCTGCGGAAGCCAAGGACAAGTTCTGCGACGATCTCAGCACCGCCATCAGCAGAGTCCCTGAAAAGGAATCGCTGTTCATCCTTGAGAACTTCAACGCCAGAATGGGTGCTGATCACAACTCATGGCTAACCTGCCTCGGAGAGATCAGCACGGGGAAGAAGAACGAGGACAGGCAACGCCTGCTTGAGCTGTTCTGCCACCATGGCCTGTGCATCAGCAACATATTCTTCAACACCAAGCCCCAGCACAAAGTATCCTGGAGGCATCTCAAATCCAAGCACTGGCACCAGCTCTATCTGATCCTCACCAGGCGTGCCACCTTCTCCAACGTTATGTTCACATGCACCTACCAGAGATCCTGACCGATCACTCCCTTGTATGCTGCAGGGTTAAACTGCGAGCGAAGAAAATGCATTACAGCAAGAAGGAGGGCAGGCCCAGAATCAAAACCAGCAGAATACAGGATCAGGAGAAGGTCAAATAATTTGTGAGCACTATTGAAAAATCCTTCCCCGATCCACCCACAACCTGCGCCCAAGAAAGATGGCAAGAAGACCAGCAAGTCAGCAGACTGGTTCAAGGCTCACTTTGCAAAGCTGACACCAGTCCTCAAAGAGAAGCGGCATACACTTGCAGCCTACAAGACCTACCTCAGCAAAATGCCCTCCAGGTACTCTGGGCTGCCCACAGCAAGGTCCAGAGGACTGCTAGGCGATGCACCAACAACTACTGGCTCCAGCGCTGCTTCTCGATACAGACGGCAGTCGACACAGGAAATATCAGAGGGATGTACAACGGGATTAAGCAGGCTTTTGGTCTGAAGCAGAAAACTGCTCCCTTGAAGTCAGCCACTGTTGTTGGGCCGGTGGTGTAGTGGTTCAGGTGCTGTGCTTATGATCGGGAGGTTGTGAATTCGAGTCCCACTGGACCCTCACTGTGCTAAGACCCCTGGGCAAGGTTTCAACCACAAGTGTGCCTCTGTTCACCCAGCAGTATAAATGGGTACCAGTAAAAATATACTGGGAAGGTAACCTGCGATGGACTAGCGTCCCATCCAGGAGGAGTTGAACTCCTGGTCGCTTCACGCTACAGAAACCAGGGATAAGCACCGGCCTGATGAGCCACTAGGCTCGGGTGTAAAAACCCAACAGACTTTACCTTACCTTACCTACTGTTAACGTCATCTAAGACCGGGCACAGCAGATGGAATGAAGGATGGAGCACTTCTCTGAGCTCTACACCAGAGAGAACATGGTCACCAAAGATGCACTTGAGTGCTTGCCAGTACTCGACAAACTCGATCTGGAGCCAACCATCCAGGAGCTCAGCCAGGCCCTGGATTCCCTCACCAATGGCAAAGCCCCAGGGAATGACAGCAGTCCTGCTGAGGTGCTGAAGTGGTCCAAGAACACTCTCATCTCAGAATTGCACCAAATCCTCTGCCTGTGCTAGAGAGAGGGCAAGGTACCACAGGACATGTGGGATGCCAAAATCGTCACACTGTACAAGAACAAGGGTGACAGGAGTGATTGCAACAACTACTGTAGCATCTTGCTTTTCAGCATCATCAGCAAGCTCTTCACTCTAAAGAGACTGCAAGTTCTTGCTGAGCGAGTCCACCCAGAGTCACTGTGTGGATTCTGAGCCAACAGGTCTGCTATAGACATTGTATTCTCTCTCTCGCTCAGGCAGCTGAAGGAGAAATGCAGAGAGCAATGGAAGCCACTGTTCATTGTTTCATTGACCTCACAAAGGCCTTTGACCTGGTAAGCATGGACGGCCTTTTCAAGATCCTCCCCAAGATCGGATGCCCATCCAGATTCCTCAAAGTGATCCAGTCCTTCCACAAAACCATGGAGGGCACTGTGATCTTCAATGGCTCCTTGTTAGAGACCTTTAACATCCAAAGTGGCAGTGAAGCAGGGCTGCATACTGGCGCAGACCCTGTTTGGCATCTTCTTTGCCATCCTACTGAAGCACGCCTTCAGAAATGCCACAGAAGCCATCTACCTCAGAACCAGGTTGGATGGAAAGCTGTTAAACTTGTCCAGACTAAGAGCCAGGACCAAAGTCCAGCTGAAGTGCCTGCATGACTTCCTCTTTGCAGATGACACTGCCGTCACAACCCACTCTGTGGAAGCGCTCCAGCGGCTCATGGACTGCTTCAGCAGACATGTCAAGACTTTGGACTCACCATTAGTCTGAAGAAGATGCAAGTCCTGGTGCAGAACATGGACCACCCACCACAGATCATGATCTCAGACCTAGAGCTGGAAGTCATCCATGACTTTATCTATCTCGGCTCAACTATCGACTCCTTCTTTCTCGACTCCGAGCTGAGCAAGCACATCAGCAAGGCATTCACTGCCATGTCCAGACTGACCAAGAGAGTATGGACCAACAGCAAACTGACGGAGCACACCAAGATTCATGTCTACAGTGCCTGTGCCGTGAGCACACTCCTGTACGGCAGCGAGTCCTGTACCCTAGGCGCTTAGCAGGAGCAGGAACACAATGCCTTCCACATACGCTGCCTCCAATGCATCCTGGGCATCACCTGGCAGGACACAGTGACAAATACAACTGTTCTCAAGAGAATGGGAATCCTGAGCATGTTTATCCTACTGAAGTAGCAATGCTTGCACTGGCTTGGTCACGTGGTGTGCATGAAAGATGGGTGGATCCCAAAAGACCTACTGTATGGAGAACTGGCCCAAAGGCACCACCCAACCAGGCCCCATCTGTGCTACAAAGACATCTGTAAGCAAGACCTGAAGGTCCTGGGAACAAACGTCAACACCTGGGAAGCCACCGCCTCAGACTGGTTGGCTTGTAGGGTAACAATCAGAGCAGTCCTCCCCAAGTTCAACGTCGCGCTTTCGGAACAGGCCAAAACCAGGCAGCAGTGACAGAAGGCTGCAAACCAATCCAGAAGACCATCTACAGTCTTTCCCTGTACCAAATGCAGAAGGGACTGCCACTCCTGGATCGGGCTAATCAGCCACACCCGAAGTTGTACGGCCAGATGAGACACCAGCCAGAGCACAGCTCCATAGTTTCTTGAGACTGAACGAGACCAAGTGTGTGTGTGTGTGGAAAGAAATTATTTATATATATATATATATATATATATATATATATATACATATATATACATATATATATATATATATATATTTATATATATATTTATATTAGTCCTCCTCAAAAAATTAGCATATTGTGATAAAGTTCATTAGTTTATGTAATTTACTGATAAAAAATTAAACTTTCATATATTTTAGATTCATTGCACACCAACTGAAATATTTCAGGTCTTTTATTGTTTTAATACTGATGATTTTGGCATACAGCTCATGAAAACTCAAAATTCCTATCTCTAAAAATTAGCATATTTCATCCGACCAATAAAAAAGTGTAATACAAAAAAGTCAACCTTCAAATAATTATGTTCAGTTATGCACTCAATACTTGGCCAGAAATCCTTTTGCAGAAATGACTGCTTCAATGCGGCGTGGCATGGAGGCAATCAGCCTATGGCACTGCTGAGGTGTTATGGAGGCCCAGGATGCTTCGATAGTGGCCTTAAGCTCATCCACAGTGTTGGGTCTGGTGTCTCACAATATCCCACAGATTCTCTATGGGGTTCAGTTCAGGAGAGTTGGCAGGCCAATTGAGCCCAGTAATACCATGGTCAGTAAACCCTTTAGCAGTGGTTTTGGCACTGTGAGCAGGTGCCAGGTCATGCCGAAAAATGAAATCATCTCCATAAAGCTTTTCAGCAGATGGAAGCATGAAGTGCTCCAAAATCTCCTGATAGCTAGCTGCATTGACCCTGCCCTTGATAAAACACAGTGGACCAACACCAGCAGCTGACATGGCACCCCAGACCATCACTGACTGTGAGTACTTGATACTGGACTTCAGGCATTTCCTTCTCCCCAGTCTTCCTCCAGACTCTGGCACCTTGATTTCCGAATGACATGCAAAATTTGCTTTCATCCGAAAAAAGTACTTTGGACCACTAAGCAACAGTCCAGTGCTGCTTCTCTGTAGCCCAGGTCAGGCGCTTCTGCTATTGTTTCTGGTTCAAAAGTGGCTTGACCTGGGGAATGCGGCACCTGCAGCCCAGTCCATTGCTTCCACAGGTCCCCCAAGGTCTGGAATCGGCCCTTCTCCACAATCTTCCTCAGGGTCCGGTCACCTCTTCTGGTTGTGAAGCGATTTCTGCCACACTTTTTCCTTCCCACAGACGTCCCACTGAGGTGCCTTGATACAGCACTCTGGGAACAGCCTATTCGCTCAGAGATTTCTTTCTGTGTCTTACCCTCTTGCTTGAGGGTGTCAATGATGGCCTTCTGGACAGCAGTCATGTCGGCAGTCTAACCCATGATTATGGTTTTAAGTAATGAACCAGGCTGGGAGTTTTTAAAAGCCTCAGGAATCTTTTGCAGGTGTTTAGAGTTAATTGGTTGATTCAGATGATTAGGTTAATATCTCGTTTAGACTACCTTTTCATGATATGCTAATTATTTGAATAGGAATTTTGGGTTTTCATGTGCTGTATGCCAAAATCATCAGTATTAAAACAATAAAAGACCTGAAATATTTCAGTTGGTGTGCAATGAATCTAAAATATATGAAAGTTTAATTTTTATCAGTACATTATAGAAAATAATGAACTTTATCACAATATGCTAATTTTTTGAGAAGGACTAGTATATATATATATATATATATATATATATATATATATATATATATATATATATATATATATATATATATATATATATATATATATATATATGCTATAAATGCTTATAATTACAATTATACATTCAAAAATAATGCATAAGATGTAAATAAAATATAAATAATACAAAATACATTCTTGTAATTGTATGTAAATATATGTAAATAAAGTGTAAAAATTGTGTTTTAGAACTTTTAATGTAATTCTACTGAGGCTCTACTCCCTTAATGAAATGCCGTAATGGAATGCTACAGCTGCATAGCTACAACCTTCCTTAATCATGTCTAATTCACATTCTCTTCCACTGTCATCATCTTCTACTTCTTATTTGGTTCAGAAGAAGATTTAGAAGGAGGGGGATATGGGAGCCATTTTCAATGGTGCCACAAACGCTTATTTTGCACAAACAAATATCACTGTAATAAACAACACAGAGAGTTATGTGGTACATACGTACACCAGCAGCGTTCCACAAGAAGGGATGCTGGAATTCTCGGATGCTGGGAAATTCATCTCGACCAATCAGCTTGCAAGATTTCAGAGTACCAAACCTGAGTTGGTAGCAACTTCGTGACATTTTTCTTAACTTTTTCCCTATTTTTCCTTAATTTCCTTATTTTTTTATTTTTTGATGAATATTTTTGAAAACCCGCAAAGCACTAAAGCCACAGAAACTGAAGCATGAAGGATGGAGGGATCACTGTATAATTTATATATATATATATATATATATATATATATACACACCATATTCGACGTTATAAGCACCCTGCTCCAATAAGCCCTCCCGCAGTGTTTTTTATATTACGTCTAATAACTGGTCTAAAAGTGTACTGGTCGCAAAATCATAGATCAAACATATCAATTTTATTCGATCAGTCTCTGTAAGCGTACAATGAGGCGTTCACTGCTTGTAAAGTGAATTTTACACGCTATTTCAAGGCCCCTTGCCACTGGGGAATGTCTAAAATGTTCATCAGTAACAACACATTTGATTGGTTCGCTGTGTTTTAAAAAACAGGAAAATATTGAGCCGTTTTCTCTTGGTAAATGTTCAACAATCGATGAACCATTAGAAACTGCTACCGTAAAACTATAGGATCTGTCGTGAAATTGAAGTTTTAATCGAAAGTCTTTGTCCTGTCCTTTTATTTTTACTTATATTTGCTCTACGAAAAAGTATTGAGCACTCTCTTATGGAAGGATCTACTCAGAAAATTATATATATATATATATATATATATATATATATATATATATACAGGATTTTCTGAGTAGATCCTTCCGTAGGAGAGTGCTCAATACTTTTTGGTAGAGCAAATAAACAAAAATAAAAGGACAGGACAAGACTTTCTATTGAAACTCCATTTATCACTACAGATCTGTTTCGAGGGGTGGTGACACCATCCTCTCTCTTCAGGTGATTATAGAAGAATCTTCTATCTTCTATAATCACCTGAAGAGAGAGGATGGTTTCACCACCCCTCGAAACAGATCTGTAGTGATAAATGGAGTTTCAATAGAAAGTCTTTGTCCTGTCCTTTTATTTTTGTGTATATATATATATGTATATATATATATATATATATATATATATATATATATATATATATATATATATACACACACACACATGTGTGTGTGCGCGCTATTTTATGAATTCTGGACTTACTCCCACTTTACACTTTTTGGCCAGACATGATGACTATGCCTCCCTGATACAAATTAAAATTTGTAATGAAATCATTTTATGAACAAGGTTCCTTTCATCAGCATCCTCATCTTCCTCCGTTTAATCAGAGGTCGGGTTGCAGGAGCAGCAGCCTGAGTAATGAGGTCCGTATGTCCCTCTCCCCAGCCGCTTCCTTCAGCTCTTCCAGGGGGGATGCTGAGGGGTTCCCAGACTCGCCAAGAGACATAATCCCTCCAGCGTGTTTTGGGTTGACCCCGGGGTCTTTCCAGTTGGACATGCCCAAAACACCACACCAGGGAGTGTTTGGGAGGCATCCTGACAAGATACCCGAGCCACCTCAGCTGGCTCTTCTCAGATGGCTGAGCTTCTCACCTTATCTCTAAGGAAGAGTCCCTCTACTTGCCGAAAGAAGTTCATTTGAGCCACTTGGATCCACGATTTTGTTCTTTCGGTCCCTACCCAAAGCTCTTTACCATGAAGGACCAATACAAGCTCTGCTTGATAGCAGAGGCTGCAATGATCCACCTGTCGATCTTCCACTTCAACCTTCTTTCACTCATGAATAAGACCCCGAGGTACTTGAATTCCTCCACTCGGGGCTGGAACTAATTCCAGACTGGGAGGGTGCATTCCACCCTTTTCTGGCTGAGACCCATGGCCTTGGACTTGAATGTGCTGATTCTCATCCCAGCTGCTTCGCACTTAAGTGCAAATCACTCCAATGAGAGCTGGGGATCCCGGATTGATAAAGTCAAAAGGATGTCATCATCCACAAAAAGCAGAGACTAGATAACGAGAACGAAATTTACGCAGCTTACTGAATAAAATGTTGAAAACCACATGAAAATTGTATGCATGGATCCAGAAATGTTGTTATTTATACACCAATATCTTTTGCAAAGGGTGGATGCTGCAATTAGAAATAAAATACACTGGTCTGAAGTGTTCAATAAGTTTTTATATTAGCAAAAGGCTAAACTGAATTTTAGGGGCAGTGGTGGTCCAATGGTAAGGTGCTGGATTACCGATCCCAAAGTTGGAGGTTCAGGCCTCACTCTAGACAGTTGTCACTGCTGTCCCCCAGTGCAGCTAACTGGGTTATCAAAGGCCAGCAATGTTTCTCCCTGTCTATTGCGTGAGGCACGTGACCCGTTGCTGACTTTCGACAAGAGTAGGCTGCATAGCCTTCAGCGTGTTTCTGCCCTGTAATGGCTTTGAAGGCTATCCAGAGTGTACTCTGCCCTCACCAAGTTGGTTGAGATGGACAACAACATCCAGAAAAGCAGAGATGAGATCCTATGGCCACCAAACCAGAACCCCTCAACGTGTGACTGCACCTAGAAATTATTAACAGCACCCCGGTGACCTGTGTAAGCCTCCACCACGATAAAGTCGCGATTCAAGGGCGGGAGGTTTCTGTTTCATAAAAGTGAATATACCAACTAAAGATTTTTTTGGCATTAAGTTGTGAAGCATCCCAGTATTTGTAAGAAAGATATAAAGACTGAGGACTTATGTAATGTCTGGATGCGTTCTTCCCCTGTGAGGTGCTACATGGCTGGATTCTATGTTTTGTTGGAACTACAGTGAAGCTAGCTCTCTTCCTTTATATATATATATCGTAGACGACTGGAAAGAGACCAGGAGATTCATTTTTTATCTTTACCTGCCAAGATTGAATGCTCTTGAGAGCCTCAGATTCTTTCTTTTGGCTCGCAGGAGTGGATCTTGATGTTGTCTTCTGCTATTCAAGCTCATCCACCTCAAGTTCAAGCAGTTCTTTTCTGCTCACTCCAGCTGTAAAGAGTTATATCATTACATTAATATTATTAAAACCACCACCTTGACTCTTAATTCCACAAGTGCAATTTACTCTATTGTAAAGGATGTTTTATTTAATTGTGTTCAATGCACCTTTAGGATTCCCATCTGTTCAAAGACTATTAAGGAATCCCATAATATAGACTATGTCCTTCTCAGCATCTCCAACCAACACCTGACTTGTTTCCTCTGAGCTAACTCATGAAAAAGGTGTTTCCATCTACAGGACTCTCTCAATCAAAACTTTTACTCATTGTGGAAGGCTGGAGCCTATCTTAGCCTACAGTAGGCCGAAGTGGGATACACCCTGTACAGCTCATCAGGGCAAGACACACCCAACCAATCACACTCAATCACCCCTATGGACAATTTGGAACAGGTAATTATCCCAATGTACAAGTATATTTGGATTGTTGGAGGAGTACCTGGAGTAAACCCAAGCATACATGAGGAGAGCATTCAAACTTCACACAGAAATGCTTAAGGCCGAGACTCGAACCCAGGACCTTTTTGCAATGAGTGGATATGCTAACCAATATGTCATCATGCCACCCTAAGTGTTCTTAGGTTTTTTAAGCTTTTAAGTCTAAAAATCACAAATCAGTCACTTCTGAAATACGCCGACCAGTCCATCTACCACCAACAGAGATGCCATCCGTAAACCCACATATCACGCAGAGATTTTTTTACTCTTTCTGATGTTTAAAAGCCTGTGACCTGCCATAAGATTGGCTGATGAGACAATAAATAAAGTGTACATGTGCTACTAATAAAGTGAGGGGTGACTGTATTAAACTGGATGTATTAAAAAGGCTGCCGTGGTCAAACAATTAAAATCAAATTTAGGGATAAACAGAGTACACACTGCAGGAAGGCCATTTCGGACATTTTTGTGCTTTCTGTTTTTAGAAACTATATTGCAGGGATAATGGCTGGCTCTATGGTTTTACACTGTTTTAAATTTTAATCCCAGCCAACTGGGATTTCTGCGTGTGGAATTTCATCCGGTACACCGGTTTCCTCACGCAATCCAAAAACCTGCACGATAAGTCAACTGGCAACTCGAAATTCTCTATGTAGATGTGAGTGAGTGTGTGAATGGTTATGTCTGTGTGAGCTATCAGTCATGGATTTGCACATGACTTGCCATCCTACCAGTTTCCAAGGGAAACGGTGCTGCTGCACCCAAGCTTTCACGTGTTCTCCGGTGGATCTACGATGGATCTGGCTCGTTTCCAGTCATATTGTAGTCAAATAAATGTTTTATGCATGAAATTTTTTTAAACAAATATTGGTCAGCAATGACGCTGAACCTGGAACCGAGATGTTTAATTTCAGTCACTATAGACAAATCAAGTTGATCTCCTCATGATTCTCCTGTTTAATGAGTAATTAGGCAGAAGTAACCAGTTCATCAGTTCATTTTCTGTAACCGCTTCATCCTAATTAGGGTCGCGGGGAGGCTGGTGCCCATCCCAGCCAACTCAGGGCGAGGGCAGCGTACACCCAGGACAGCTCGCCAGGCCATCGCAGGGCGGAAACACGCTGACGGCTTTTCAGCCTACTCTTGTCGAAAGTCAGGCAGTGACAACCTTCTGGAGAGTGGGACTCGAACCCCCAACCTTTGGATCAGCGATCCGGCGCCTTATACCACTAGACCACCACTGCCCTTCAGAAGATATTTCAGTTGGTGTGTAATGAATCTAAACTATATGAAAGTCTAATGTTTATCAGTAAATTACAGAAAATAATGAACTTTATCACAATATGCTAATTTTTTAGAAGGACTAGTGTATATATATATATTATCATCAAACATGAACATGGCCAACATGAAATGCATCAACATCTCTTTTTACACATTTTGGATTTTCTTATCGACCCTGAGATCCAGTCACTGGGTACCGAATGGTTGCAAGTTATATACACTACCTGATATCTGCTGATTACCACAAATCCCAGAGATAACAATTTCAGTAATAAACTCCATGTGTTCTTCATGTTCTAACGCGAAAGGTACCATGTGTATGTTGCTTTATGAGCCTTTGTGATTTTTGCCACGCCACATTGAAGCAGTCATTTCTGCAAAAGGATTCTCGACCAAGTATTGAGTGCATAACTGAACAGAATTATTTGAAAGTTGACTTTTTTTGCATTTAATTTTTTTTTTTTTTGGTCGGATGAAATATGCTAATTTTTTGAGATAGGGGTTTTTGTTTTTTCTTTACTTTTTTGCCAAAATTATAAATATTAAAAAAATAAAAGGTTTGAACTACTTCAGTTGTGTGTAATGAATCTAAAATATATGAAAGTCTAATGTTTATCAGTACATTACAGAAAATAATCAACTTTATCACAATATGCTATTTTTTTCAGAAGGACTAGTGTGTATATATATATATATATATATATATATATATATATATATACACATACACACACACACACACATCGGTATACTATATTATATATATATATATATATATATATATATATATATATATATATACATACACACGTGTGTGTATATACATTTTTGTTGATGTACTATATTAATCTAAGAAGGTAATTATTTCCCTCCGCATTTAACCGTTCTAAGGTATCCCTCACGGCCATCAAACTCCGCAAAGTAGGATCACCCCCCCACCCCAACTGACGTATACATACATGTATATGTGTATATAATATAAATAAATACATATCCAATGCAATAAATGCTTATAATAACAAAAATAACATAAGATGTAAATAAAATATAAATACAGACACTCTACAACTTATCAACATCGCTTTGCAAACATCTAGAGATACCAACATGTCCAAGGTCGAAAGTGAAAGTGAAACGGAATTGAAGAACAAGTAGAAATAGAAATGGAATAAAATTTACAGAATGATAGATCATAAATACAAGTATGAAATTTGATTAAACATTATGCTGAGGTATCATCGTGTATTCCATCACTTAAACTGTGGCCTCATTTAAGTCAAAAATTTACGTTCAAGTAAAATGTGTACCAGTTTACTTTTTATATGGAGGAACGAAGTTAAATGTTTTAGATACAAGATGAGGACACATGACAAGTTCACTCAATTATGATTAATTTAGAATTAAAAAGTGATGCAAGTTGCCATTGTGGCCACAAACGTGAGAATGTTTTTCATTATTTTCTTGAATGTCCATCGTATATTAGTTTCAGAGAAAAACTGCGTTAAGTTTAGAAAACAGAAACATTTTTAAAAACAGAACATAAATTGATATTACCGTCTGTCTGTCTTCCTTTCGGCTTTTTTCCCTTTTCCTCGGGAGTCGCCACAGCGAATCATCTGATTCGCACATTTGATTTGGCAGAGGTTTTTATGTCGGATGTCCTTCCTGTCACAACCCTTTTTAGCAAGGGACAGAAACACGCTGACGACTTTGCAGCTACTCTTTACGAAAGTCAGCAATGGTTCTTTTACATGAACCTCACACCATAGACAGTGAGAGACATGGCCCGCCTTTGATAACCCAGTTCGCTGCACTGGGGGGGACAGTGACACCCTTGTGGAGAGTGGGACTCGAACCCCCAACCTTTGGATCAGCGATCCAGCGCCCTATACCACTAGACCACCACTGCCCCTCACAAATTGATATTACTGTAATCTTATTTTACTTATTTCTTCACTTATGAAAATCAAGATGTTTTCAAACATATACATTTCTATATTAACCATACTAAAGGCTTTATTTCATAATTTTTTTTCTTTCTCATCCTTTATTTTTCTTTTTGTACATTTTCTAACCCTTATCTGTCTCTTGATGTACATTTGTTGTAAGATAGATTGTGTAATTATCTGGAGAGGGCTTTACTTAAGTTGGAGAACTTGTGCCCAATCCTTTTCATGAATGACTAAAATATGTTTCAATCAATCAATCAATCAATCAATCAATCCTGAGGTACACTTAATACTTGTGCCCCGCAGAGGGGGGCGTGGCTGCGCAGACGCTCACACACAGATGCAACAATGTTCCCAGTTTTGATGGGAGATTTTGGGTTTGTTTTTTTGCGTAACTGGCCTTGTTGGTTTTCCTTAACTTTTCCACCTATTCTTCCTTAATTTCCTTATTTTTTAATTTGATGAATATTTATTTATTTATACGAAGTAGAGAGGGATCTCTGTATGTGTGTGTGTGTGTGTGTGTGTGTGTATATGTATATATATATATATATATATATATATATATATATATACACACACACACACACACACACACACACACACACAGTATACACACACATATATACACATATATATATATATATATATATATATATATATATATATATATATACATACACACATACACATACACAGTATACACATACACACACATATATATACAGTGATACCTCAGCTCACGAACATAATTGGTTCCCAGAAAGTGTGTAAGGCGAAAAGTTCGTCTTCCGAACATTTATTTCCCATAAGAAACCATTAAAATGAGAATAATCCGTTCCCAGGTCCCCATAAAACATAATTTTCTACTAAAAATTGAAAAGTTTTTCTTAATCATTACTACATTTTACTACATTAATACTAAATTAATGAGTAAGACGGTATATAAAATGTGTTTAAGAAGCATATTTTAGAGCATGTAATAGATACATAGTATTTTACTTCCAGTTGGTCATTCGTGCATGTGACGTGATACATGGGGTTTTACTTCTGGGTACAAAACTCGCGGATTATCTCGATTCGTGGGAGGGCCCGGAACCGAACCCCCACGAATGTCAAGGGCCTACTGTCCCATGTAAAATGCGTGATTCGTTCCAAGGCCCCCAATACTACCTTTTAAAAATATAAAAGCATACCTTTTAAGTTACTTACTTTGTGTTGACCATGTCTTCTTAGCAGAGTTATAATCTTACAAATGTTTATGCAAGGTTAAAATCCTGAGCCAAAGAATAAAGTTGTAATTAGCACACTCGAAAAACTCATGAACAAGTTGCTGCTGAAGGGAGTGATGTCATTCTTCCTAGCCAATGGTAGGCCAGCAGTGGGATATTGGGAGATAGCCAATGGGAGGGCTCTGCATCATCCCTCCTAGCCAATGGGAGGCCAGCGGCGGGATATTGGGAGCTAGCCAATGGGAGGCCAGCAGGGCGGGATGTTGGGAGATAGTCAAGGAGACAGCAACTCGTGTATTGTTTCAATTGACCATGTCTTCTTAGCAGAGTTATAATCTTACAAATGTTTATGCAAGGTTAAAAACCTGAGCCAAAAAATAAAGGTGCAATGAGCACACTCGAAAAACTCATGAAACAAGCTGCTGCTCAAGGGAGCACCGTCATCCCTTCTAACCAATGGGAGGCCAGCAGGGTGGGATGTTGGAAGATAGTCAATGGGAGAGCAGCTCGTGCATAGTTTGAATGGCGTGTTGGAATGTTTGAATTGCGTGTTTCATCAGAAGAACTTGTTTCATATACAGAGACAAAAATGCAAAATGTTTTTCGTAACCTGGATTTTTCGTTTTCTGAGACTATCGTAAGGTAAGGTACCACTGTGTGTGTGTGTGTGTGTATATATATATATATATATATATATATATATATATATATATAAAACATATAGAAATGAGACAACATGGTAAAATGAGAGGGGCATTCCTACTTCGCGGTTTTTCGAATATCGCGGCCAGGTCTGGTCTACATTATCCGTGATATTCAAGGGATGACTGTACAGACGCTCCCCGATTTATGTTTTTAATTAGTTCCGGATGGCCGAACGTAAGTTGAAAGTGAATGCAAGTTGTTACAGTGACGACATGTGATATATGACACTCGTACTG
Organism: Plotosus lineatus; assembly: GCA_024760905.1. Classification (NCBI taxonomy): domain Eukaryota; kingdom Metazoa; phylum Chordata; class Actinopteri; order Siluriformes; family Plotosidae; genus Plotosus; species Plotosus lineatus. Next base: position 78,757,761 of record CM045729.1, read on the forward strand.
TACTATACAGCCATAAATACCATTACTGTATCTCATAAAACATCCATAAATCAATTATTATAAACATAACATTGTAAAATAATATCAAATATATCAAATAATCTTCTCCTTTTGGCTTTTCCCTTCAGGGGTTGCCACAGCGAATCATCTGCCTCCATCTCACCCTATCCTTTGCATCTTCTTCTCTTACACCAACTACCTTCATGTCCTCCTTCACCACATCCATGAATTGTCTCTTTAGGCCTTCTGCCTGGTAGTTCCAACCTCAGCATCCTACTACCAATATACTCACTATCCCTCCTCTGTACATGTCCAAACCATCTCAATCTACCCTTTATGACTTTGTCTCCAAAACCTCTTATATGTGCTGTCCCTCTGATGTACTCATTCCTGATCCTATCCAGCCTCGTTACTCCCAAAGAGAACTTCAAAATTTTCATATCTGCCCCCTCCAACTCTGCCTCCTGTCTTTTCCTCAGTACCACTGTTTCTAAACCATACAACATCGCTTGTACACAGTCTTGTACACTTTTCTTTTCATTCTTGCCGATATCCTATCACACATCACACCGGACACCTTTGTCCAACCATTCCAGCCTGCCTGCACACGCTTCTTCACCTCTTTTCCACACTCTCCACTGCTCTGGATTGTTGAGCCTAAGTACTTAAAATCCTCTACCTTCCTTATCTCTGCTCCCTGTAACCTCACCGTTCCTCTTGGGCACTTGTCATTTATACAAGGAATATATCAAATAATATCAACATTAATTTCAAATAAGTCACTTATTTATACTGAATAACTTTACATGAAGCTTAAAACAGCCAATCAACGCTTACAATATGTGAGGCGCTCAAAACCGAAAGTACTATAGTGTCCTTGCAAAAGTAGTGTACTTGCTGTGGGTTATACAGACTTTCGGTCGTTCAAGTGCGCAAGGGTGCTGTTGAACTCATTTAGAACACAGCCTGCACTGATGTGAATCACCAGCAGAGCCGAGAGTTCTCTTTCCTGGATTCGGGTTTTCATTCACTGATGTAAATCCCAGCAAAGCGGAGAGTTCTTTCTTTTGTGTAAGTAAGTAAGTAAACTTTATTCATGAGATGCATACAAAGAACAAGTACAAATCCTAATGAATATTAATATAAAAATAAGTATGCACTCTTAGGATTCTGCTAAAAGATAATAAATATCTGTAATTGTTCTGTAATTTGTGGATTCAGGTTTTCATATTACAACTCTCTTTGCTTAATTGAGTATGCATGGTAGATTGCGCTGATCCGAGCAGATAGTTAATTCATCTCCGTGTATGAGACTTGCACCCATGCAAGTAGGCTTACGCTTCTGACCAACCATATTTGCTTCGGGTTACTAAAGTCCGCAAAACAGCGTAAACACAAAGATCACAGAGACGACGTCTTAACACAAGGGCAACATGATAAAAATGGAGATATATATAAAACTGAACTGGGAAGAAGGAGGGGCACATTCGGTCTGTCGTTTGTAAACAATGGACGCAGGGTCATTACGTCAGTGTAGTCCGTAAGTACGTCTAAACTCAAAATTTGACCTTTTTTTTTTTAAATTTGAAAAAAGAAAAAAAAAACATAAGTCGGGGAGCGTCTGTATATGTATATACATATAAATGTATATATATATATATATATATATATATAAATAAAAGAAAATTTGCATATATAATTTTTTTATCAAAAGAAAAGAAAGTACAGTATTCTGATTCAAGGTTAAAAAACAAAACTAAAGGCCATTATATGCATTTTTGTGTGGAGTTGGAATGTTCCCATATGGAGGATTATTCTATTTTTCTTCCAGTCTCAAAACATGCACATTCGGCGAATTGACAGTTTCAAATTGACCCTAAGATTATGCGTAAATGGTCTGTGTGCGTATTCCCATGCGTACCCCATCTTCACCCAGTGTCACCTGAGAACCTGGTAGGAGTAAATGGTTCACCGAGTGAGTATTCTTGTTTACAAAACTACAAAATTTGTAGACAAAATTATGAGTAGGGGAAAATCCCATGTTAGGCCTTCTCGCTGTGGCCATTGTGCCATCAACCACAAGAAATGCAATATCAATTTCTACAACTGGGAGCAGACAGCAAGAAATCGACCTTGTACGAGAACCACCACCAGAGAAGGCACAACGACCTGTGAAAGTAAATGGTGCATGGTGCAGGAAGCAAAAAAAAAAAAAAAGACAAACATGGAAAGAACAGCAACAATAACCTTGCTCTCACTGAGACTGAATATTCCAAGCTAGAATTGGACTCGGTCACTTCTGAGCTCATTTATGACTTTATCTGGACGACACAAAACCTCAAAGCCCATCCTCCTTGACGCGGAGGGATTGCGACAATTCTTGTCTATGGTCATTATCCCACAATGAACATTTTTACTGTAATCAAACCTCCCAAACTGCTGTTAGACCAAATTACAAGCAAAAGAAAAAACAGAGGTGTGTGGGTTGAAGGCCTGGTTCTGACCCAGTTTAGAATAAATTGAATTAAAATGCACCTTCTGTATGTTTTATACTCCCTTTCTAAAAACAAAAAGTTAACACGGACATAAGGAAATGTTTGGTGAGGAACGTTATCAACGATATAAAAACCTATACAGTACTGGGGTTTGGAAGAATTTCTGGGTTTCAGTATGACATGGGGCATATGTGAGATGCGCGCGCAACTTTGCGGCGTGCGCGCTTGCGTCACGTGCGGTGGCTGACGGGATTGTTGTGTGAGCCGCTGTCTCTGGGTTAATGTCCGCCATGTTTGCGGCGGCTCCGAGAGCGGTGCGGCGGAGAAAAGCGGATTCGGTGTCGTTGTAGACGCACCAGAAATGGATTATACTGCCGCTTGTCGACCGAGACGAAGTCGATGAACGCGACCGATCAAAGAAAAGTCGCCTCGGCGGTGAATCTGCGCGAATATTCGGTTTAGTTCAGGCTAGGTTCCGCGTTCACTGTTGTTGGGTTTTTTTCCCTTCTCTCAGGGGCGAAAACAATGAGTAAACTATCGTTCCGAGCGCGAGCGCTAGACGCCGCCAAACCTCTTCCCGTTTACAGTAACGGATACATCCCGGACTTAACCGACTGCGTGTCTATCAGCCGAGCAGTCCCGCAGATGCCAACCGGGATGGAAAAAGAAGAGGAATCGGTATGTGAAGGGTTGTTATGTTTAAGTTAATTTATTTAATAAGGTTCAGGTGTGTAGAGGGCGGTTGGGATTCACGATGTACGTTTACGCAAAGTGTGGCGTGTAACATCCATTCCACACCCGTTCTGTACGCAAATCGCGTAAGACGTTACGGCCATGGCGTACGAAAGCGGCGTATGTACATTGCGCCGTGACGTGCGTAAAAATCGACGTTTCTGACGTATCAACGTCATGGCCTGCGACAGCTGAAGATATTGGCTAGCAACAACACAACTCGCTAACTGTCATAGTGTGTTAGGTTCATTTATGTAAACTTAATATTTCATTTTTCTTTCTTTGTTTAAGTTGAAAGCTATCTAAATATTGCTGTGTATACTGAAGGAAAATCTATTTTTTATTTTAAAATAAACACACCCCCATTGCTTCTTATTCCTCCTCAGTAGCTTTATTTATTTATTTAAATGAAATAAGTAATGTAGTTCAATTTAGTTGATATATTTTTGTAAGATTTTTTTTTTAATCCAACGTGTTGGAGTTAATGTACATGTTAATATAAAAGCACCACCATCAACAACAACAGTAATAGTAGTTGTAATCTCAAAGCTTAATTTTCAGTCATTCTGTCCTCCCTGTATCAGTGCATTACAAAACCTGTATCATTAACCCAACAGAAATTACTTTGGCAAATATTATAGAATCAGCACTCTTTATGTTGATCCAGACTTTTATGTCAGAACAAATAAGCATCACAAATCTAACACACCATATTTAACTACCGAACATCCAGACTTTGTTTAAAAAAAAAAAAAAAAAAAAAAGAGAAATAAATAGTTTGTAGCTTCTCATTGGGCTTATGTTCCTAGCCCGAAATAATGATAAACAATATTGTTCCTCTAGGGTTCCACCTTTCTGGAAGAGGTGTTGACTGATCAGCTTTGCAGCAGGATCAAATCTCATCATGGACCAATTAGGTTTAAAAAAAAAAAATATATATATATATATATATATACAGACACTCCCCGCTTTACGTTTATTTGTGTCATGTATTTTTCGATTTTTTTTTTTTATTATGTCAAATTTTGAGTTTAGCGTGCTCTCTGTAGTACGAGGCGTACCTATGTAGTAATGCAGATGTAATATGCTACTTACGCATGACACCGCGTCCATTATTTAGAAACGACAGACTGAACGTGCCCTCCTGCTTCCCAGTTCACCGCGTGTAACCCTTGTGCTAAGACGTTGTCTCTGTTATCTTTGAGTTTACACTGTTTTGCAGTCTTTTATAACCCTAAGCAAATATGGTTGGTCAGAAGCGTAAGCCTACTATTGATAGTGGTAATCAGAAAAAGCGGCAAGCCATCTCGTTAGAAACGAAGATGGCTATTATCAAGAAAATTGATGCTGGTGAAAAACACGTGAATGTGGCACGTTTATTCCAAATGGCTCCGTCGACCATCGGAACCATTTACAAGCAGAAAGATTGCATCATAGAGAATGTTAAAGGTTATATTTGATACTGTATTTGATATTTGAAGAGTGAATTTGATTAAAATTTATCTATTTGAAATTATTTTGCTTGAATTTAATTTATTTGAAATTAATGTTGATATTATTTGCTATATTTGAGATTATTTTACAATGTTATGTTTATAATAATTGATTTAGGGGTGTTTTATGAGATATGGTAATAGTATTTATGGATGTACAGTACAGTATGAGCGGCATAGAACATACAGTAACAACGTACGGTTTTTTCATCTTACGTTCGGCCGTCCGGAACCTAACTAAAATGTAAGTTGGGGAGCGTCTATATATATATATATATATATATATATATATATATATATATATATATATATATTTCTAGCTTATATGGTAATGTTTTACGGTATAAACATTTATAGTTTGTTATCGCTAAAAGTCAAATCTTTCATATTTCCATGTAGTCTCACAGGTCCGTGAGGTACACCCGGCTCGATTCTCCTGACTGTCAACATGCCACATGGTCAAGCTTACAGTGTTATCATGCCTCCACTGTCATTGTTGAATTCATGTCCTTGCTCGTACATGTATGGCTGATTTTCGCTGGGTATACTGTGCCATGTTTTGGCAATGATATTGCTATTTATAACATTTTTGAGAATATAATGAACAAAGTGCTTATTGAATTTAGTGCGTACAAAGCACAGAGTTTAGCATGTTCCGGGACATTGTCAGATTTCCGGTATATCAGAATGTAGTTGCAGCCACATCTGGATGTCCTCTCAAAATTCACATCTCTTTTATATATACATTGTGTGTGTGTGTGTGTGTGTGTGTGTGTGTGTGTGTGTGTGTGTGTATAATATTGGGATCCCTCGCTACTTATATAAATACAGGGATCCCTCGCAACTCCGCGCTTCAATTCATGCGGCTTCAGTGCGGGTATGTCTGTGTGTCGTCTTCTCATGCAGTACTATCTGTATGTGTGTGTATGTATATTTTATTTACATCTTATGTTATTTTTAAAAATTTTAATTGTTAATATAAGCATTTATAGCATTGAATATGTATTTAATGATATTATATACACATATACATGTACATATACGTCAGGCGGGGGGGGGGGTGATCCTACTTTGCGGATTTTTATGGTTGCGTGGGGATCTCGGTATCAATTAACTGCGGAAAGTGAGGGATCGCTGTGTGTGTGTGTGTGTCTATATATATATATATATATATATATATATATATATATATATATATATATACGCGCATACAGGGATCCTTCGCTACTTCACGCTTCAATTCATGCGGCTTCAGTGCATTGCGTTTTTTTTTTTTTTTTTAAATATTCATCAAATTAAAAAAATAAGGAAATCAAGGAAGAATCGGGGGAAAAAGTTCAGGAAAATGCTGCAAAAAAAAAGAAAGAAAAAAAAATATATATATATTGGATCAATATTCAGGAAATTGTGGCTGATTTTTTTTTTTTTTTCAAAAGTCAACAGATTTGCCAACTCTGCTGTTTTTGACAAAAAATAATTTTTTCCATTTTTGTGAGTGAATTTTTTTTATTTTTCATGAAAATAATAACTTGAAAAATTATAGACAAACTGTTTGCATAATTTAATAAGAAAATGAAGAGTACTACAGACGCTCCTCGACTTATGTTCATCCGTTTTGTTTTTTCACGTTTACGTTTTTTTTTTTTTTTTGAAAAGTCTAATTTTGAGTTTAGACATACCTAGATAGTACGCTGATGTAATGACGCTGAGTCCATTGTTTACAAATGAGCCTGAATGTGCCCCTCCTTCTTTCCAGTTCAGTTTTATATATATATATATACATATACATACAGAGATGAATTAACTATCTGCACAGTTTGGCACAATCTACCATGCATACTCAGTTAATCAAAGAGAGTTTTAAAATGAATGAAAACCCAAGAAAGAGAACTCTCTGCTCTGCTGATTCACATCAGTGATTCACATCAGTGCAGGCGGAGTGCTAACCGAGTTCAACGGTGACCTTGCGCACTTAAAAGACCAGAAGTCCGTATAACCCGTGCTTTGTTTCAAGCAAGTAAACTACTTTCAGCAAGTGCACTACTTTCGGTATTGAGTGCCTCACATATTGTAAGCGTTGATTGGCTGGTTTAAGCTTCATGTAAAGTGAATCGGCTCAGCTTCATGTCATGTGACCATCCGTCGACCATTGGAACCATTTACAAGCAGAAAAATCGCATCATAGAGAATGTTAAAAGTTATATTTGATACTGTATTTGATATTTGATGAGTGAATTTGATTAAAATGTATCAATTTGAAATTATTTTTCATGAATTTAATTTATTTGAAATTAATGTTGATATTATTTGATATATTTGAGATTATTTTACAATGTTATGTTTATAATAATTGATTTAGGGATGTTTGATGAGATACGGTAATGGTATTTATGGATGTATAGTACAGTGTGAGTGGCATACGTCACTGAATCGTCAACTTACGTTCGCTTTCAACTTGCGTTCGGCCGTCAGGAACCAATTAAAAACGTAAGTTGGGGAGTGTCTGTAAGCATTTTGGCATTTTTTTAAATAATTTAACTGATGTATGAATAAGTAATTTTGGCTATTTTACTATAAAACGAACCATAAAATGGTTTCATCCTGAATGAAGATGATTCAAATTCTTTTGAACCAAGAATGGTATCTTAATAAATTATTTTTCTTTGTCCCCCCCCATAATTTCTGATGAACTTTTATATGAGCGATTATTATATAAAACAAAAAAAAAATGCATTGAGGTCCCTATTTATGTTTCATTTAGACAGTACCAGAAAAAAGCTCTCGCCTCGTCTCCTTGGCCAATATGGATCTGTAGTCCATTACTGAACATCACTTTCGTCCCGTCACCATCTACACGCCATGGTTGCTTCTCTTTTGATCTTTTGTTTTCTTCTAGTTAGGTATACATGCTGTTTTTTTTTTTGGTGTACAACTTGTTACATACAGCTGAATATTTATTGATGGCACAGCGGCTTAGTGGTATGTATGTCCAACTCGCAGCAAGAAAACCATGGGCTCGAATCTCTGTTAATCAGTATGAATATCAAGTTTCCCCTGTTGTCCAAAGACATGCACAGGATTGTAATTGGCTGTCCCAAATTGCTGCTTGGTGTGAGTGAGGATGTTTGTGTATTAGCCATGCAATAGTCTGGTGAGCTGTTTAGGTGTTTCCTGCTTTTTCTCGACGTCGGACGAAATAGGCTCCAGCCTCCCCGTGACCTTAACAGTAGAATTAAGCAGTTCAGCAAATGACTGAGTGGTTATTTATAGTACTGTATTGACTTCTGATTTCTGGGGGCAGTGGTGGTCTAGTGGTATAGGGCACTGGATCGCTGATCCTAAGGTTGGGGGTTCGAGTCCCACTCTCCACAGGGTTATCACTGTGTGTGTGTGTCCCCCCCCCCCCCCCCAGTGCAGCTAACTGGGTTCTCAAAGGCGGGCCATGTCTCTCACTGTCTATGGTGAGAGGCATGTAAAAGAACCATTGCTGACTTTGGTAAAGAGGAGCTGCAAAGCCGTCAGCGTGTTTTTGTCCCTTGCTAAAGGGTTGTGTCAGGAAGGGCATCCGACGTAAAAACCTCTGCCAAATGAAATGTGCGAATTATTTGCTGTGGCGACCCCTGATAAAGGGCGAAAGGAAAGCTCTCTCTCTCTGACTTCTGATTTCTAATGATATTTTGGTGTACCTGTATGTTTACCTTTCATATCCTTCCCATATTGTTTATACTTGAACACAGCTTACTGGAAGCAAGAAACATCTTTTGCCAAACTCCATGTTGCATTTCCTCTTGAAGGAGTTTTAAAATCCTTTCAATCGGTAGCTCCCTCGTTAGGGTCATGTTTCCTTTCCGTTATCCAAATCCAACAGCTTGACCAGGGCTGTAACACCCTGTTCAGCACGGAATATTTCACATTTTTAAACTCTTACTGATGTTTCTTAAAGAAAGACACACCACAGAGACATTCCAGAAGTTTTTATCTAACTGAGCTGGAAAAAAAAATTGGCAGTGTAATACAGGGATCCCTCACTTTTTTTTTTTGTGACGGGCCCGTCGAGTTCTGCAAAGTAAGATCAACCCCCCATGACTGACGTATACATACATGTATATGTTGTATATAATATCAATAAATACATTTTCAACACTCTAAATGCTTATAATAACAATTAAACATTCAAAAATAATGCATAAACTGTAAATAAAACAAATACACACACATACAGACACGCGCACACACGGATGCGCACCTCACAGAAAAATAAGTAGTTTTGTGGAGAGGTTTCGGGTTGTTTTTTGTTTTGTTTGTTTAGGTTTTTTTTTTTTTTTTTTTTTTTGCATAATTGGCCTTGTTTTTGTAGCATTTTCCTTAACCTTTTCCTGTATTCTTCCTTAATTTGCTTATTTTTTTAATTCGATCAATATTTCAAAAAACAAAACTCGATGCACCTGAAGCCGCATGAATGGAAGCGCAAAGTAGCGCGGGATCCCTGTACATGCCAGTTAATTTATAAATTATTAAATTATAATTTAATCTTACGTGTGGAGTAAGGATCCATTCTGGTGAAAGTGCTAGAATTGTAAATGGACCACAATTTGGCAAGGGAACTTGAGTTCTATGCAGTAGCTGCAGGTGCAATGCTAATCTTTATAAATCGAGGACTGTTCAATAGCTGGTAGTGAGAATCCCAGTTGTGTTGGAGCAGAAAATTCACTCACGTTTGTCGACTGAACGTCCAAACCAAGAAGTAATTGAGTTTCCTGTGGAACTCTGCTGAATACAGTTTGTTCTCCACTTTGACAGTCTGGTAATTATATGCATTGGGTATATTCACAGAGCTACTCAAGCAATACACTCCCGAGTTTCATATAAAACATGCTTCGCTAAAGTGATACTGAACACTCGAGTCATTCACACAGTAACTCTGTGACGTGAAGCACGGCACCTCACCCCCCGACCTCCAGATGCGTGATTTGTAGGTAACCTCAATAGTTGATTGGTGTCTGAGTGCACACACCAACATCAGGTCACTTGTACATTTCTCATTCTCAGAATCAGGAAGTGCTGCATGGGGCTAGAAACCGATGCGGATCTGTGAGCTTGTGGTTCACCATGTTGTTGGGCCATTCAATTCTTGCAGCGTTGAAGAGGAAATAAAAGTGCAGGCAAAGGTGGCACTGTGTTACCATGAAAGACCTTCGTTCTTATTGGCTGTGCAACCAGCTCGTGAGATTACATGAAAATGTTCCACCGGTGCAGAAAATGCTATGTACAGATTTTAAAACTCCACATCACTGTCTGGTCCGACTTCCGGTGTTTATCATAAGCCTGCAGTCTATACAGTGTGTTTTCTGAACACTTATATTCTCCGTCCAGCACTGATGATCGGGAAACATTTTCACATGTCTGAATGAAAAGAGACTGCACTGGAGGTCAGACCTTGCATCGGTTTTCATCAGCCTGATTTCCCTCTCTTTGTTTTTTTTTCGTTTTTTTAATCTTCTTTTAATAATAGACGCTTAATAATGGTTATGAATGTTTAGTGAACGTTTAAAGAGACTGAACTGAATAATAAAATCACAGGGCTGAAATCACCGGAGCCTCCAGGTGCCAATAACGCAATTTGATTGTGACATGCAATAAACCGGTAATGAGTGTTTCATGTTTAATCGCTCTGTTCATTACATTGCATCACACCGAAGCAAATTATGTAATGTCTATAGAGTCTGAGCATCGATCCCCTGCAGGCAGCATTTCACCAGAGCTAAATATAAGCACAAAAATCACCTTGACATTTCATGATTCTTTCTTGCCTTTTTTTTTTATGTTGTTCTCATACATTACGTAACTAGAAATCTAGAACAATCAGTAGGCAGTTTGAAAGTTTTAGTCGTCCATGCTGTTGGATAAATAAATTCACTGCTCTTTAACAATTTTCATAACAGAAAAAAAAGACTAAAAATAAGTAAGAGGCGGTTGAAAGATAAATAAAAGTACCAAAACGAAGGCAGTGTGTCTCAGACCTGATCTGGATAAACTTTGTGTAGCAAAGATATGTGTTAATATTTTATTATACACCCATGGACATTTGTTATTATTGTTATTATTACCTCTGCAACAGTAGAAACTACTGAACTCGGTGGTGATGCTACCCCGCCTGAGTCCCAGACAGATTTGCTTTTGGAATGTTACGAAATTTTGGAACTTGACATTTCCCGTGTTTAAATGAAATTGCTTATATCAGAAAAATAAAATGACACAGATGCACTGAGAGACAGATAGGAAACCAAATTCACACCACACATCTTCCCATGAGTTAATCCCCTTTGACCTTGAGCAACGTCGAACAGTGTATAATCAAGCCTACAGAATTTTGAGTGCTAAGAGCGCAAGTAATATTTAAAAAGTATGTCTACTCACCATAAAACGCTTGTAATATGAGCACGTTGGGTAACTAGAGAGGAACTTAAGGTAGTGTATGGTACCACTGCTAGGCACATATCGACAATGATGACAATTATGCATTAATTAATCCAAAATATCTGCCTCAGACTGCATTATAAATGGGCATAGTTATAATGAAATATCTCCACCTAGTGGGCATCTTATGAATGTAATCTCAGACGTAATTGCGCCCCATCTTAAAGGATAGGGAGAACTTCATGAACTTGTTGAGACATCGAGCTTTGACTTTAACGTTCCAAAAGCTAATCATTTCCAGGACCGGAGTGGGGTAGCATATTGACCATGTCTGGTTGAAATCTGTCCTATAATTTGGTCAGGAAATTGTTCACAAACAGACAGACAAACAATTGCTGATCATCACAATATTTCCTTTACTGGCATGTAGCACCTCCTCTGCTACATTATCCCTGCTGTGTTCCGGACGTACCTTGCCGTCTACTCTCATTACATGCAATATTAATAATAAGTACGTTGCATTTGTGAGAACAGACATGCTGCAGGTCATGCTGTTTACTATTCATGTTCCTGATTTAGAATCTTTTACTTGTAAAAGAAGAACTGTTCACCGATGCCAACTTATTTAACCCTGAAATTGGTCTCCCACAGGAGCACCATCTCCAGCGAGCCATCTGTGCCCAGCAGGTGTTCAGGGAGAAGAAGGATAGTATGGTCATCCCGGTGCCTGAGGCCCAAGGAACCATCACCTACTACGACCGACTGTACAAAGGAGACTTCCGTCAACCCAAACAGCTCATTCATATCCAACGTGAGTTCTTATACCGTAACCCATCTGGGAATCTTACTGGGGATGGATATATTTAGCAGCCTTTTTGATCCGCATTTAGTTTTTTGATTTTTGGTTTATTGTGTCCATCAGCTTTTGGACTGGACAGTGAGCAGCCAGACTATGACATGGACTCGGAGGATGAGACATTGCTCAATCGACTCAACCGCAAGATGGAGCTCAGACCGCTCCAGTTCGAGACCATGGTGGACCGACTGGAGAAGGCCAGTGCTAACCAGGTAACCAAGACACACTTGACTGCTTTCAGCAGCTGGGTTACCTTGTGCTCTGTTTCTTACAGTCAAAACACTGCAAAATAAGCATCCGCTTCATCTTCAGAAGTAAATCCAATGTCGTTATGATCAGATTTTGCGAGAAGGTCTCATGACACGATTGTAATATCAATAATTGTGTCGTTTTAGACTATTTCTCTACCATTTTGATCATTTATAGCTCAGATGAGTAAATCAGCTTAAAGCTTCTTGTGTGAAAAATCAGGACTCGACTGAAATCAGTGCTTCTGTTGTTATCGGCCCATATGAGCTATTTGCTGATCAATAGGTATCATAACAGCTGATGAATACGAGTTAAAAAAAGAACAGAGTTTAAAATTGATCCTATATCCATTATGACTGCCACATTAACCCTCAGTCCATTTGTTGCATTGTTTAGCACAGGATAATAACAGCAACAACTTCAGTTCAATTCAGATTTATTTGTATAGCATTTTTTTTACAATTGACCTTGTTGCAAAGCAGCTTTACACAGTAAAAGTAGGTGTTTACAGAGTATAAAAGAATTTAAACACTTTCTACAACCTGTACACATCCATGATGAGCATTGGCCGTGGCGATGGTGACAAGGAAAATCTCCTTCAGTCGATGCGATGAAGAAACCTTGAGAGGAACCAGGAACAAAAGGGAAGCCCCATCCTCATTTGGGTGGAACTGTAAAGATGCAAATCATATGCAAGAAATTCATTACAGTCGAAAATGTTGCCGAGTTTGTTATACAACAGTAAATCCTAAATAATTGTTTGAAGAGAGTAGGGCTGCAACTAACAATTATTTTAATAATCGATGAATCAGTCGATTGTTTTTTCGATTAATCGGAAAGAGCACACACATTTTTTTATTTTCCATTTCTATATTCAAAAATAGACCATTTGTTTTCAAATTGCCAGAAAGTGGCTGCTTGTCGCAAGTGACGCACGGCGCTTGTGAGACAAAGCGCGACTTATCTGGACTTCCGATCTTTCAAGTGAGCAAGTGCACGTTGAATACTTGTTTAGTCTCAATTATTTTCTGTGATGCCCCCTATAGGAGGGGAAAAAACACACACACACCCCCCCCCCCCCCCAGCGTGACTTTAAATAGTGTTTACTGTACTTCATATCGTTTGCTCGAGTGCTTTTCCCCTAAACTATAGAAAACACAGTGAGAGTGCCACTGCCACCTACTGTAGAGGATTCGCAATCGCACTTATAAAACTGGTCCGCCAGTGTGTTACAAAAGCATGTTCCCCAGGGTCACACACGCCAATTAGCCCCGTATTCTGCCGCGTGTATTTCTCTGCACTCCTCTCCGGCATTTGTTGCGTGCACAAAAGTTTTTCTTTTCTGTGGTTTGGATTTTGTGATTTTTTTTTTTTAGTCTTATTTTTTATTGTGCATATCCCAGTGTTTCTAAGATGGGTCGTAAGAAAGTGACTGATGTATTCAAGAGGAGAAAATCAATTTCTCTTTAAATGAAGTTGAAATCATAGATAAACATGAAAAAGGAGGCCGATCTGTGTAAGGAGTTTGGGAAGAATACATCGAGCATCTGAACAATTCTCAAACAGAAGACCATGTTGAAGTGTTAAACCAGCAAAGGGGGTTCGTGTTTAATCGAAGGAACCATCAGGACTCAATAATGAGATGGAGAGACTCCTCCTATTGTGGATCAAGTCGAAAGTAGATCAGTGGTGATGGGGGTGCGGCCAAGCAGCAGAAGACAAGTGATCAAAATTAGTGAAGTGAAATAAAACAGTTAAAAAATTTCAAATAAATAAAAAGTAAAAAAAAAAAAAAATAGCAGTGCAAGTTAATGTTAAGTTCTATTCTTAAGTTCAGATGCACTTATTGTATTGTTTATTGACTTATTGTTTATTCTTGTTTATTATTATTTATTGTTAATTACAGTATTATTAATGTTACTGAACATGTGTTATTATAGTGAAATAGTTATTGTTATATGTTTATCTTAAATATACTAGTCCTTCTCAAAAAATTAGCATACTGTTATAATGTACTGATAAAGAATAAACTTTCATATATTTTAGATTCATTGCACACCATCTGAAATATTTCAGGTCTTTTATTGTTTTAATACTGATGATTTTGGCATACAGCTCATGAAAACCCAAAATTCTCAAATTATCTCAAAAAATTAGCATATCATGTTCAGGTAGTCTAAACGAGATATTAACCTAATCATCTGAATCAACCAATTAACTCTAAACACCTGCAAAAGATTCCTGAGGCTTTTAAACACTCCAGCCTGGTTCATTACTCAAAACCACAATCATGGGTAAGACTGCCGACCTGACTGCTGTCCAGAAGGACATCATTGACACCCTCAACCAAGCGGGTAAGACACAGAAAGAAACCTCTGAGCGAATAGGCTGTTCCCAGAGTGCTGCATCAAGGCACCTCAGTGGGACGTCTGTGGGAAGGAAAAAGTGTGGCAGAAAACGCTGCACAACCAGAAGAGGTGACCGGACCCTGAGAAAGATTGTGGAGAAGGGCCGATTCCAGACCTTGGGGGACCTGTGGAAGCAGTGGACTGGGCTACAGGTGGCGCATTCCCCAGGTCAAGCCACTTTTGAACCAGAAACAGCGGCAGAAGCTCCTGACCTGGGCTACAGCGAAGCAGTACTGGACTGTTGCTCAGTGGTCCAAAGTACTTTTTTCGGATGAAAGCAAATTTTGCATGTCGTTCGGAAATCAAGGTGCCAGAGTCTGGAGGAAGACTGGGGACAAGGAAATGCTAAAATGCCTGAAGTCCAGTGTCAAGTACCCACAGTCAGTGATGGTCTGGGGTGCCATGTCAGCTGCTGGTGTTGGTCCACTGTGTTTTATCAAGGGCAGGGTCAATGCAGCGAGCTATCAGGAGATTTTGGAGCACTTCATGCTTCCATCTGCTGAAAAGCTTTATGGAGATGAAGATTTGATTTTTCAGCACGACCTGGCACCTGCTCACAGTGCCAAACCCACTGCTAAATGGTTTACTGACCATGGTATTACTGTGCTCAATTGGCCTGCCAACGCTCCTGACCTGAAGCCCATAGAGAATCTGTGGGATATTGTGAAGAGAAAGTTGAGAGACACCAGACCCAACACTGTGGATGAGCTTAAGGCCGCTATCGAAGCATCCTGGGCCTCCATAACACCTCAGCAGTGCCACAGGCTGATTGCCTCCATGCCACGCCGCATTGAAGCAGTCATTTCTGCAAAAGGATTCCCGACCAAGTATTGAGTGCATAACTGAACATAATTATTCAAAGGTTGACTATTTTTGTATTAAAAACACTTTTTTTTTATTCGTCCGATGAAATATGCTAATTTTTTGAGATAGGAATTTTGGGTTTTCATGAGCTGTATGCCAAAATCATCAGCATTAAAACAATAAAAGACCTGAAATATTTCAGTTGGTGTGCAATGAATCTAAAATATATAAAAGTTTCATTTTTATCAGTACATTACAAAAAATAATGAACTTTATCACAATATGCTAATTTTTTGAGAAGGACTAATATTACGTCAAAAATACATGTTTGTTTCAGGTTATGAGTTTGGGAGGGGCTTGAAACGGATTCATTGGTTTTCTGTTGTTTCCGATGGGAATTTTTGTTTCATCTAACAAACGTTTCCACTTACGAGCTCGTCCTCGGAACGGATTCATTTCGTCAGTCGAGGTACCACTGTATATATTTTGCCCCTTCAAAACAGAATAAATTTAGGGTTCTATAGTCACTTACCCTGTTGATGGGCCGAGCCATCTCACTTTTACAAAGCCTGCATTCAACACATTTTCGGGGACGATGGAGATTAAAATGCTCCCAAACTTTTGAAGATTTGGGTCAAACTAGGAACTGAATGCAAAAGTATCATAATCAGTAGTTACAAAGATGCAGAGGGCAATCATCCAAATATCCACTTCATGAACACCATATTTACTTACAGAGGTGGATGAAATAGAACTGTCAGGCATCACCATCAGAAAAGAACTAACATGGCCTCACATCCTAAAAATGATGGCTGTAGATGCAGGTAAATGACTGGGCTTACTAAGGAAAGTTGTACCCTACCTGAGCCTGGACCAAAGAGCTATTATGTACAAAAGCATGGTCAAATCATGAATAGAATACGCCTCAACAGTCTGGATAGGAGCCTCTCCAACCTCCCTGCCCTGGCTGGAAGCCATCCAAAGGAGAGCTCTGACGATCATCAACATTCCAAATAATTGCTCGGCTGATAACCGAATACAACCACTGGAGCAAAGGAGAAATGTTGGAGCCCTTACTCTACTCCATCGTATCAATCACCAAGAGGCTCCAGTGTTGCTAAATACTCTGCACCCAGAGCCTTACAAAGCCCGAAGAACAACACGCCTGTCTAAATCCCTCCATTCAGCAGCCCTTGAACAACTCAAATCAAATACAACAAGCCACAAGAGATCATTCCTTCCATCCACAGTACAGTTGTGGAACACCCGCCCCCAATATATAGTGAATACCAAAGATAGACAGAAATTCAAGACTGAAGTCAAGCCCACCTCGGTGTCTTTTGTCAGCGCTCAATCAGTCACTGACAGTCCAGCTGCTAATGCTGAGGTATGGGATCTACCTTTAAAAAAAAAAAAAAACACTTTTTCCCATCCCAGTGCCACTGGCAGTCAATTGAGCCGTGTTTTGTAATGTTTATGAAGATGAAAAAATGCGACGCGTATGTATGACACGTTCGTTTACCTCTGTACTGAGTGACACTCGTTTGTAGTGGCTGACTTGCGCAGTAATCGCGAGACTTTTCGGTAATGAGATTTTTTGCCGACACTTTTAATAATCGATTTTTATTGATTATATCGATTCGTTGTTGCAGCACTACAAGAGAATTAATATCACCAGCAGTGAAAAGTCATGTTGGCAGTCTGTTAGTTCACATCTGGGTCGATATGAATCCTCATCAGCAGGAAGGAGGGACTTCCAAGAGTGGACCTCCAGCCAGCATCACCACACCAGGACAGATCACAGGATTCAGAAAGCAGAAGGATCAGGATCACACGGAGAGGGAGAAAGGGAGAGAGAGAGAGAGAGAGAGATTCATAGTAGTGTAATGGAAATAGAAAAATTTATTATTGGCATGACTGGCATAACTAAAAGAACGAGAGAATCGGAAGGAGCTGAGGGCACCCATGTGACATCGGCAATCAGCCAGCCCACTGTCAAATGGACCTGGGTGAGTATGTAGAGTGGGGGAGCGACAGCATCCCAACATCACAGTTTGCCAGAACTCTCTGTGTCTGAGACCCCCAGATCTACTTCTTTAACTAATTAAAGACTTTTAACAAAATGTAGCACTAAACAAATAAGTTTTCAGCCTCGTTTTAAAAACAGAGACTGTCTGGGACCCGAACATTAGCTGGAAGGCTATTTCATAACTGTCTTGATTATTCGAGGTATCATTAAGCATCCTGCACTTTGTGATCTAAGGGAGCAATAATAATAATAATAATAATAATAATGATAATAATAATAATAATAATAATAATAGTACAGCAGAACCTCGGTGGTTGAACACCATCCGTTCTGAAGATATAGTCGATTACCGATTTGTTGTAAGAGTGAAACAATATTTCCATCAGAAATAGTTAAAAGTGGATCAATAAGTTCAGATGACTGTTTACTGCCGTCAGTACAGTTGTATATATACTTTTTAAACGAGGTGTAGTTATGAACCATATTAATATACAATACATGCATTAATGCACAAAAGAGTAAAACATAATAATAATACATAATAATTAACCTAATTATGTACTCTATTTGTTTACCTTTCTGGTTGCGATGTGTCAGCGTATGTGGGTGGATGGGGAGGGAGATATGGGGGTGGGGTTATTGCTTTGAGGGGGCGTGGCGGTTTTTCCCTTCTCTGTCTCTTGATCGCAGTTGATTCTTCACGTTCTCGTGAAGACTTTTCTTTTTTCCTTTCCAGTAGAATCACTGCTGCTTTTCTTCGGACCCGGGGTTAAAGGTTAAAGTAGCCGTAATGTAATGAACAAAACATGATACACAGCACAGGACTCACGCTCATTGGCTGTTTAAAGTACTTAACACTGAAGAGCGTTCAACACACTTGGCTGTGCTCCGTTTGAATTCCGATAATTTTTTCCAACACCAAGGCAGATTTTCCTCATATTTTTTTTTATCAAACTCCGATTTGTTTGACTAACGAGTCGCTTGACTACCGAGGTTCCACTGTAATAGCCGTCATATTTTGTTTATTAATCCAAACTGTATGTTTTCTTTTCAATACTGAGGATATAAAATGAATCATTAAAAATTATTTGACATGTCCAGATGACTATGATGGCCTGGCAACCTGTCCAGGGTGTACTCTGCCCTCGCCCAGAGTCAGCTGAAATGGGCACCAGCCCTCCCCGTGACCCTTATTAGGATTAAGCGGTTCAGAAAATGAATGAAGGAATATCCCGAGAATTCCACACACGAGTGATGGTTGTAGTGTGGGCTGGGTGATATGGCCTGAAAGTAAAATCTTAATATTTATTTATTTATTTGTTTATTGATTTATTTATTTTTTTTTTAGATGGCAAGAATATTGTTCAAACAACTCTCTGTCTGTCCTGTGTCCATCTGCAATTTCCAAAATGCTTCTTCTCCCTTATTTATTTTTTTATTTTGTTTGTTTTACCTGATAGGGGTAGGCGTGACTTTTTACAGGTCCAATTTAGAAATTCAATAATTCATGCAAATTTATGCTGTTTTTCAAAATCACAATAAGTTCATTCTCACGTTTGTTTCCTTACCAATTTGAATACTGTTTTCTTTGTCTGATAGAGCTCAGATGGCCATTATACACTGAGTCTCAGCTGCAGGTGTGCTTCTGAGATGAAGTTTGTTATGCTACTCAGTTTATTCACATTTCGAAGCACTTCGTGGGCGGACAGCGGTTTGTACTTTCGAATTTTTCGTATCTGATCAGTTCTGCATTATTGATGAGCTGCTGCAGGTTTTCGAGGCGAGCTCTCCACTTAATGGGTGTGCTGCCATCTTGCGCTTCTGTGTTGGTGTTGGGTGGGACCGGCGATTTTATTTTATTTATTTTTTTTGAGTGACAGATATTGGAGTCTATCAAAGAACAGCAAGGCTGGGCATCCTGGGAAATACGTAGCAAAAGAGTCACTAAAGTATGAAAATCTCAATCAAATAACAGAATTTTCAGCTTGGAAGTGAATTGCAATTTTCATTTCACATATCGTCCTACACCAAAACTTCAAGTTTCACGATATAATCGTTTTATCGCCCAGATTCTGTGTGGTGAAGAGCTGTGTATTTTAACAGAGTCCATGAGTTTAACCAAGTTCTCTAATGTACCACATGCATTACGTCAGGGGGGAAGATTACATTCATAAAGCAGCCGATGATCTCTCCAGACACACATTGTTAAAAAGTTCTCTACATCTTTGCCCCGATGAATGATGTAATTGTTTGTCCACCAGAGGGCAAACTACAGAAACACGACCTGCAACGTGTTTGATGGACTGATTCAGACATAGAATAGTAATCGTTTGTTTAAAGGAAGTCATGTACAGTTCCAAAAAAAAAAAAAAAAAAAAGAACGGTGCCTACATTTGAATTAAAAATTTTTTTACACATTTTTATTATAATTTCTGAAACATTTCCCAAATCAAAGCCCTTTATGAGCAAACTGCTTCATGCTTCTAGTGAAAGGTTTTGTTTGCGGTATATGATGAATGCCGGCGGTTCAAGTGGGCAACAAAATTCATTCTAAAAATGCCAACGACTGCTGAACCTGGTGCTGTTTATAGTACCGTGTGCTCACACATCCATCCCAAAGTGCCCATTCCACATAACTTATCCCTGCACAGGCACATGTGGCTGAGTCGAAAAGAAATAAAATATGACAAAGTATTTGTTAGATTAATGCTGCATATTTGAAATGAACATCAAGTACAAATTATTTAGGTTTTTATTACTTAAGTCACCAGCCTCGTTGATGCCTATATTTTAGAAACTTGGACTCCCTTTACAAAGTTATACAAATTAATTCTAATTTGCCGTTACAGTCACAGCTGGATCAAGTGCGGTGCGGCTGTGGTGCGGTTTTGAGTAATGAACCAGGCTGGGAGTTTTTAAAAGCCTCAGGAATCTGTTGCAGGTGTTTAGAGTTAATTGGTTGATTCAGATGATTAGGTTAATAGCTCGTTTAGACTACCTGAACATGATATACAAATTTTTTGAGATAGGAATTTTGGGTTTTCAAGAACTGTATGCCAAAATCATCAGAATTAAAACAATAAAAAGACCTGAAATATTTCAGCTGGTGTGCAATGAATCTAAAATATATGAATGTTTAATTTTAATCAGTACATTACAGAAAATAATGAACTTTATCACAATATGCTAATTTTTTGAGAAGGACTAGTATATCGGTCTAATGCAGTGCTTCTCAATTATTTTCTGTGGCGCCCCCTCTTGGAAGAAAAAACATTTCACATCCCCCCTCACTGCCCCGTGAGCGATTATAAATAGTATTATTTGTCTATAAAATTGTAATGAGTACATCTCTGCATAACATTGAATCTTTATTCACATTAAAAATAAAAAACAAAGAAATATAGTTCAACTTACAATAAAGAAAAACTTCACTAACATTGTTTTTAAATCTGTAACAAAAGATTTAAAGTGCACCAATGTGCCTGAAATTTTAAAAAACCCACATTCTTATTTATGTTTTAATGTTTTGTTCCTGTTAGAAAATTTTCCGTGCTGTTTCTTGAGGGGCTGTTTATTGCACTTCATATCGTTTGCTCGTGCGAAAAAGCTCTGCACCATAGCGCGACTATGAGAGCGCTACTGCCAACTAGTGAAGTGAAGGTGCAATTACACTTAGTTCTCGTACATAATTCCAGAAAAGCATGTCATTCAGGGCCCCCTCCCTGCACGATTGGGCGCGCCCCACTATTCAAGAAGCACTGGTCTAATGAAATCAATATTGTTGAGGACGTGATTTAGAATGTTTTTCCCTCGTGCATCAAGGCTTGTGTGAGTGTTTTTGTATTATTTACCATGTTTTAATGCTATAATCTGTTTTAACGAGGAAATTCAAACATTTATTATGGGTAGTGGTACCAAAATGTATGAGTCAGAGTCAAATAATAATACATGTTTAGAATTTTGTTGAATAATTGTATATTTTTTCTTTTTAATCTCATAATGAAGTTCTAGTGCTCAGGTAGTTGAATCCTAACAGGCTGGACTGTGATTGCATCCTTAATACCACCGCTTTCTCTGTGCTTTTTAAATCTCCAGAACATTAGTCATTACTCCAGCCTTGTTTCCTTCTCCATCTTGTAGCTGGTGACTCTGCAGGAGGCCAAGCTGCTCCTGAATGAAGATGACTACCTGCTCAAGTCCGTGTATGACTACTGGGTGAGGAAGAGGAAAAACTGCCGCGGGCCCTCGCTCATCCCGCAGATCAGGCAGGAGAAGCGCGACGGCTCCACCAACAACGACGCCTATGTGGCTTTCCGGCGGCGCACGGAGAAGATGCAGACGAGGAAGGTA
Source organism: Plotosus lineatus (assembly GCA_024760905.1). Taxonomy (NCBI): domain Eukaryota; kingdom Metazoa; phylum Chordata; class Actinopteri; order Siluriformes; family Plotosidae; genus Plotosus; species Plotosus lineatus. Next base: position 78,779,594 of record CM045729.1, read on the forward strand.
GCCTCACACACTGAACCTCATTCAGGTCTGAAAAGGCCGCCGTGGGAAGAGTGTAAAATAAATTAATAGACTAACAAGAAATCCATTAGACATTGAATGAACTTCTGTGATTGTTTAATTCTTAGTTACTCTTTAGGAATAGATCCTGGAAAAGTCATTCAGGGAGGGATAAAACCTGGAAAGGGAAACCAGCAGATGAGCAGACAGATGTTCAGGAGCTTTGTGATAGTATTCTTCTTGAGGTAGAATTCTGATGACTGACGAAGCACCCTTCTGCCCGCAGAACCGTAAAAACGATGAGGCGTCTTATGAAAAGATGCTGAAGCTGAGACGAGAGTTCAGCCGAGCCATCACCATCCTAGAGATGGTTAAGAAGAGGGAGAAGAGCAAGAGAGAGCTGTTGCACCTCACACTTGAGGTCGTGGAGAAGAGGTACATTTTAATAGCAACTTCCCTGTATTTGAACACTGGTTTCCAGTGGGAACATACGACTGGGAATGTTGGAATGTTGGAAATAGGAATATTCATCAGAATTAAAGGTACAGTGTATAAGATTCAGTGGTGTCTAGTGACATCCGGTGGTAAGGATTGAGATTGCCTGTTCTGGACACTGCAGAAACATGGTGACCTCCAAGAGTGGGGATACACTGACAAGCATATGATTAAGTAATTTATAATCATTTAGAAAAAAAATCTGAGGTAAACTGTGTGTATATGTGAGCCACTCCACCAAAAGTAGGCTCTTGGGTCCAAAAAAAAAAAAAAGAAAAAAAAATATATATATATGTGTGTGTGTATATGTGTGTGTGTGTGTGTGTCGCACTGGCCTATAAGTTGCAAACTCATGGAAACTGTCTACCTTGCCTTGGAAATCTGCTGGCAGTGTATGTGACGTTGTGGTCCTCGCTCTGATAGAGAGGGAGTTGCGTTGCATGAAGCGGTTACACCAAGGAGGTCCTCACGCAAAGTCATTAATATTCATCTCCTTGACAGCTACCTGGACGTGGAGATGCAACTGTACTGTTAACAAGCCTTCCTCTGCGGCACATCGCTCAAATCCCCGTGTGTGAGCTCTTTCTTCCAGCTGTGGCCATCAAGCTTTCAGCCCGCGATTCGCTTTTTTTGTTTTCTTCATTGCAGTAATAATCTCCGCTTTTCTCCAGTCCCTCACAAGTTTCTCGTTCACTCCAAATATTCTTTCTGCTGCTCGATTACCATTCTCTGCTGAATATTTCACTACTTGCAGCTTGTAATCTGCAGAATAGGATTTTCTTTTTGGGGACATTTCTTCAGTGGTACAGGATGAGCAGGTACTGGTACCCAAGCCTAGAGTGCCCTCTTGTGGTTGCACATGTAAAAATAACAAACATGTGAAATTATGTTCATTATGATGACGAACAGAATTATATGTAACAATTTCACATGTAAGGCGCTCTGTAGTACAAGTCGCACCTTCAGCCAAAGTATGAAAAAAGTGCGACTTATAGTCCAGAAAATACGGTAGACAGTTTGCATGCTCGATGTGATTGGTTAAGAACATAAAAATCCGGTTTTCACAGTAAAATTCAGCCAATAGCCATCACAGTAATGAACAAAAATAGGTGGGGGCAGGTTTTAGAGTATGAAGCGTAATTTTCACTGAGCCCGTGTGTGCTCTCGAGAGAACCCCACAGCTGGAGAGGAACCCTAAGCAATGGCATACGAGTATAATAGGACTAAACCAGCATTATGAAGAGAAATAACTACAATTTACATCCAAACATTTTTTTTAAATAACACAGTAGCTCAGTCAGTCAATGGAGGTTACTTACACTGTGTACTGACTCCACCAGCAGAGTGTAGGGTAAAATGTCAGTGATGTGCTTGGTGTGTGTGTGTGTGTGTGTGTATGTGTGTATGTGTGTGTATGTGTGTGTATGTGTGTGTATGTGTGTGTATGTGTGTGTATGTGTGTGTATATGTGTGTATATGTGTGTATGTGTGTGTATGTGTGTGTGTGTGTGTGTGTGTGTGTGTGTGTGTGTGTGTGGACACCGACAGTGAAGACGAGTTGGAATCCTGGAATTATATTGACCTAATATGTTGCACATTATAACTAATATATAATACTGTATGTACTGTTTAAAGTTTTATTCTTTGAAAATTGCCTAATTCTGTATAAATTTATACCAGTATCTAAATTTGGCAAAAGTTCAATTTTTTTTTCATAGGTGGACACATGTCGCCTCATTTGGACCTAATTAAGTGACGAATCGAGATTTTCCATTTTTTCCCCCTTCTTCAGGTTCTCTTACATTGAGCAACAATCCTGCTATCACAAAATCATTATCAAAAATGATGAATAATACTAGAGTCACCTGGTTAGCTAAGTTTCAGTGATCCAGAGCATGGTGGCCATCTTGGATTTCTGGTCATGTGACCAGAAGTTGCCCTTTTTACCCGAAAAAAACCAAAAGGAAGTTTTTGAAAAGAACAATACAAGAGCTATTCATAACATATATTAGTTTGCTCATTTAAATACAATATTTGTGCATCTAAAACCAATATATAAAATACATGTTGGTTATGCAGAAAGATGGCTAGAATCTCAGGGTTTAGTATGGGGCAGTATTTATAAAAACTGCATCAGATACAGGAGAAATGTAAACTTTTTTTTTCACAAGCAGACATGCATGTAGAAATTTCTTACACTATTTATTTGTTTGTTTGTTTGTACATTCCCTTTAAATCGCATTGAATCTGATTTTTTTCTTCTTGCTTTTTTAATGTCTGGTTTATTCACATTAATTTCCGCAAAAGGTTTCCAAATGTAAAATTCCCTGAGTTTTTTTTTTTTTTTAATAAGCTGTGGTTTGAACACAGGTTTGTGTGTATCCGTGAGAGAAGAGACAAAGTGAAATGTAACCCCTGAGGATTTCGATTGTTATTACTCCCTGAAACAATGTTTGTGTGTTTCTGACTTGCTATTGCTTTCACAGGTACCAAATGAGTGATTTCTCTGGAGATGTTTTAAATGAGGTCTCAGCACCACTGGCAGAAAAAACGGTCTTCCCAGCTCCAATCTGTCTACCCAATGGGAACCGGCATAAAGCAGAAAACAAAATTAAGGTGAAGTCTCATTTCTGGCTTGGGAAGCGCTCGCGTCTCCTGACAGTAGAAAGCAATAATGGCTGCGCTGTAGGAGAAATATCACACTGTTGAGCTGATTGAGCGGGAGGAGCTGATTTGTTTTCTCTGAATTTTACTTCTCACTGCATGTCGATGTTTAATAAATATGAATTTAAATTGTTGGGAAATTGCTCTGGTTTAAGAGGGTGAAAAGAATCCTCTGAGTGCTAACGGTAACGCGGTGCATCACAATTTACGGGAGCAAAAATATTGTGCTCCTCATATTTATCAACCGTGCTTTTCTCGCCATGCCCACGAACGCCGAACAATCCCCAGAGCTGATTTTGCAAGCATGGACACAGCTTGATCCAAATACCCATCACCGGGATTTTTACGGCGAGCACTATGATTGGTTGAGCTCACTTTTCTAAAACAATCAGCATTTGCTATGCATGGTTGCAGCCTTGAGTGCCGCTCACGCAGGAGATGTACCTCACAAACACCTTCTGGCACAGCAGAGGGTTCGCTAATTACTAGCAAGAGTACGAGAAAAAGAAACACACATTTTACAGTAACCGGAGTAAAATGAGTAGAAAAGCTCGGTTAGCATGTCCGTAAAATGTGGCTGAGAAAGAAAAAAAAAATGTAGGGGGCGCAATTCACACTGCTCGCGATTTAGAGGTGAGAGGAAAAATTGCACCGCTGCTATTTTTTCCTGTGATGGACTTGGTAGCTCCTCAGCCTCATCACACCATCCCATTTGCTGGCGATTTTCCCATAACACCATGCCCTGGCATGCTACTGTTTACCGCACACCATTATAACCTGTCTAATGTTTAATACATTGCCAGTGAATCCACCATTTGGGCTTCAGTAATACTGGTGGATTGAAGATGTGTCACTTTGGCGGCATTAATTATGAACGCAGAAATGCATGAAAAGTATCCATTAAGCTCGATTATAATTTATAACGTCTTTGGACTGACGCGGTCTCTCACTTTTCACTCCTTTACTCTTGTAGACCCACAAGTCCGTGCCGAAGCACCATCCGCACCACTTCCCCGTCAAGGTTGAGCCCCAGTTCGACATTGTCCGAGGGCACAAAAAATACACACACCGACCCAAGCTGGAGCCGCTGCGCCAACACTCCGTCACTAAGGCTGACATCAAACAGTACGACTTCCACAGCTCCGGTGAAGAGGAAAACCCCCTGGTAAGCAGCTAGGACACGTGCAAAACCCATCATACACCACTGTGGACTTTAAATGACTGGAAAACCAAACTGGTATTGGGGCTGCTGCTGTGAGATTCACCATGGTGGTAAATGGTCCCATCTCTGCCATTTTTTTCTTTTTTTATCTTCACCAGTCTCCTTCATCAGAGCCGGATGAGGAGAATGACCCGGATGGAGGCTTTGTTTTCAGACGAAGGGTCGGGTGCCATTACCTTGCTGTGAGTCTCATACTCAGTCTTTTACATTGTATACAACCTTTTAGACACAGTACTACATGGCCAAGGATTTAACCACACACACACACACACACACACACACACACACACACACAGAAAAGTCTCATGAGTGAAGTGGATGTCTTTGCATTAAAATATAACACCCCCCCCCCCCTCCCGTGTCTATGTGTAGCCCCTTATGGAGAAGAGCTACACTCCTGTACCGCGTCTGGATGGAATCGATGCTCTGTGTCAGAGAAACTCCCTCACCGCTCTGTCTGTGCCACGCCGATGCATAGGAGTGTCGCGCAGACGCATGGGCCGTGGTGGCAGGTAAGCTCCTCCTACTCCTCTTTCTTTTTGCACCTTTCCATGTGCTCTTGTTTGCTCTTGGGCCCTCCAGCCATCAGAAACTTATTAAACTTTATTCATACACAAAGGGAAAGTGTTTCTGCCATCCATGAGTGAATTGGCTTTTCATACACGTAGACAGCGGTATGAGATATCGTGCCTCTAGGATCAGGGTAGGAGATTATGGGTTCAGAACATTGTGATGAATGTACAGAGCAGAATATTAAGCACATCTAATATTACCAGTGGTGTAATTGTGCATGAAGAGGAACGTGACTACTGTTTATAATGACTAGAGGCAATTTAATGTCCTGGATAGTAAACAGAACATCATGTGGCGCCTGGAACACGCATGCATCAAAGGCAGTGTTTACGTGGGACCCACCATGGGCCCTGTTCCGTAATTTATAATGTTTTTCGCTAAGTTCAATTGTCTTTGTGATGTTGCTGTAGAGTGCTGCTCGACAGAACCTCATCAGATCTGGATCGAGTCCTCAAGCACTTGGATCCTGACACGGTCAACCCTCCCGACTCGCTCCCCGTACTAACGGACACGCAGACAAACACACACGTTCCCGTACCAGCCAGGAAGAAACCTCAGCGTTCTCTGGCTCAGCTCCTCAGTGACATCCAGGCCTGCAGGTGGAGGTATTTCCGCCCGCGATCCCTTCAACAAACCGGAAAGGAAGTGAGCAGACCGGACACTGTTCAGGACAACAGGAAAGGAGGAGGAGGGGTGACAGTCACCAATAGTTTGAGAAACAGCAGTTTAGGTGGGGTTCTATATATATATATATATTTATATATTTATATATTTATATTTGTATAAACCTCATGCTCTTTGTATTATTTATATTTGTAACATGTAGATCCATAAGATTTTATTTTAGGTGTATCATTGAATGATCGTTCTAATGGGGGTTCTTTAAGAGTTAATAGCATGAGAGCAATGTGGTTTAGGATTTGATAATCGGTCCTTGAAGGAAATGGAATCAGAGGTGTCAAGTATGCTTTTAGAGAAATTCTGGTTTGCAGTATTTTATTTTGTTTATGTAATTTGGATCAAGCAACATGAACTTTGTTTTATAGAATACATAAAATAATAAATAAATATTTAATTACATTTATAATTAAACATTAAATAATACTTCATATATTTCAGTAATAAAAGCCAGTTCAATGACAAGTACAGTAGTTCTAGTGAAAGCCCTCTTCTGCCATCTAGTGCTCATACAATATAATTGTAGTGGTGTGAATCGGTTCCAGTGTGAATCGGTTCCAGTTCTATACAGTCAACAAAAACAAAATTGACTGTGGAGTTTCAGATCTTGAAGAAAATATTGAAATTCAATATTAATTTATTTGCTAAACCACTGAATCCTTATAGAGTTGCGGGGAGGCTTGAGCCCATCTCATATTCACCAACTTTGAGAGAAGGCGGGGTACACCCTCAACACTTGCCAGACCATCGCAGGGCCAAAATAATTACATGGTGTGTGTGTGTGTGTGTGTGTGTGTGTGTATATGTATAAGGGGTGGCGTGGTAGCGTGGTGGCCAGCACATCCGCCTCACAGTATGAACGTCCTGAGTTTGCTTTTGTTTGTAGAGTTCATGTTCTTTCTGTTTCCTCCCACAGTCCAAATATATGCACATTAGGTTAATAGAATGTTTCAAATTACCCCTAGGTGTGTGTGTGTGTGTGCGTGTGTATTTGCGCTGTGAAGGTCTGGAGAGCTGTTCAGGGTGTATCTTACCTTCGCCCACAGTCATCCGATGGAGACTTCAGCCTTCTCAATTCCCTAGTGGGAGTGAGTGTTTGAGTGAGGGAGTGGTTTCAGCATCCTTGCCAACTGTGCAACTCAGTGATGCATAGCAGCCAATCAACATCAACTTTATTGGTGTGTGTGTATATGGTGTGTGTATATACTAGTCCTTCTCAAAAAATTAGCATATTGTGATAAAGTTCAGTATTTTCTGTAATGTACTGATAAAAATTAAACTTTTATATATTTTAGATTCATTGCACACCAACTGAAATATTTCAGGTCTTTTATTGTTTTAATGCTGATGATTTTGGCATACAGCTCATGAAAACCCAAAATTCCTATCTCAAAAAATTAGCACATCATGTTCAGGTAGTCTAAACGATTTTTTTTAATACAAAAAAAGTCAACTTTGAAATAATTATGTTCAGTTATGCACTCAATACTTGGTCGGGAATCCTTTTGCAGAAATGACTGCTTCACTGCGGCATGGCATGGAGGCAATCAGCCTGTGGCACTGCTGAGGTGTTATGGAGGCCCAGGATGCTTCGATAGCGGCCTTAAGCTCATCCACAGTGTTGGGTCTGGTGTCTCAACTTTCTCTTCACAATATCCCACAGATTCTCTATGGGCTTCAGGTCAGGAGAGTTGGCAGGCCAATTGAGCACAGTAATACCATGGTCAGTAAACCATTTAGCAGTGGTTTTGGCACTGTGAGCAGGTACCAGGTCGTGCTGAAAAATCAAATCTTCATCTCCATAAAGCTTTTCAGCAGATGGAAGCATGAAGTGCTCCAAAATCTCCTGACAGCGAGCTGCATTGACCCTGCCCTTGATAAAACACAGTGGACCAACACCAGCAGCTGACATGGCACCCCAGACCATCACTGACTGTGGGTACTTGACACTGGACTTCAGGCATTTTGGCATTTCCTTCTCCCCAGTCTTCCTCCAGACTCTGGCACCTTGATTTTTGAAGGACATGCAAAATTTGCTTTCATCCGAAAAAAGTACTTTGGACCACTGAGCAACAGTCCAGTGCTGCTTCTCTGTAGCCCAGGTCAGGAGCTTCTGCCGCTGTTTCTGGTTCAAAAGTGGCTTTTGACCTGGGGAATGCAGCACCTGCAGCCCAGTCCACTGCTTCCACAGGTCCCCCAAGGTCTGGAATCGGCCCTTCTCCACAATCTTCCTCAGGGTCCGGTCACCTCTTCTGGTTGTGCAGCGTTTTCTGCCACACTTTTTCCTTCCCACAGACGTCCCACTGAGGTGGCTTGATACAGCACTCTGGGAACAGCCTATTCGTTCAGAGATTTCTTTCTGTGTCTTACCCTCTTGCTTGAGGGTGTCAATGATGGCCTTCTGGACAGCAGTCAGGTCGGCAGTCTTACCCATGATTGTGGTTTTGAGTAATGAAGCAGGCTGGGAGTTTTTAAAAGCCTCAGGAATCTTTTGCAGGTGTTTAAGAGTTAATTGGTTGATTCAGATGATTAGGTTAATAGCTCGTTTAGACTACCTGAACATGATATGCTCATTTTTTGAGAGAGGAATTTTGGGTTTTCATGAGCTGTATGCCAAAATCATCAGTATTAAAACAATAAAAGACCTGAAATATTTCAGTTGGTGTGCAATGAATCTAAAATATATGAAAGTTTAATTTTTATCAGTACATTACAGAAAATAATAAACTTTATCACAATATTCTAATTTTTTGAGAAGGACTAATGTGTGTGTATGTATATATATATATATATATATATATATATATATATATATATATATATATATATACATACACACACACATACATACATACATACAACACACTGCATAGCTACATATTTTACAAGTGATAAAGGTCATCTTTATCAATAATTATTACGAGCCTTATTTGAATACTTTATTCTGATTGGTCAGTTATAGTGGTTAATAATCTGTTATCACTCTTTATATTACACTGCTGCTATGGAGTGTTTCATTTGTGGAAGCAACCTTTTAATCAGTAAAGTAATTTTTACATCACTATTTTGTAAGCAGCCCTGTCCTCAACGGGTTCTAGAACACCGAGCAGATTATTATTGTGAAATAAATCCTGGTGGGGTATCAGGACCTTATTGTTCCATGGAGGGGGCTTACATCATCCTTACACAGTTTACTATGGCAGTAACGAGCAGCTCACCTAGTTATTCTCTCCTACTGTGTGTAGGTGGGATCACGGAGGAGCAGTTTCAGTCTCACCAGCAGCAGTTGGCTCAGATGCTCCAGCAGCACGGCCTGCAGCAGAACCCAGCTCTGTCTGAACATTCCCACGCACACGTGTCTGTATGTGGAGCATGCTTTTTATATTGTAGTGTACACATGAGCACACACACACAGATCTCGTCATTCATGAAGGTCTTTATCATGAGTTAGATTTCAGATTGTTGAGGAAGCTGTCAAATTCACAGAAGTGTTGAGAAAAGCACCTGACTGAGTTCTTTAAATAATAACATGTGAGTCGTAGTGCACGCTGACACACCTATCTCTATCCACCCTGTAGAAATCGGCCTCCTCAGGCTGCCTGTCCAAGATTTTAGACTCGGCCAGCGCTCACTTCGCCGCCTCTGCTGTAATCAGTGGCTCAAGCAACAAGGATCTCAAATCACATGGCACTAGCGTCAATGGCATACTTACAAATTCAGGTGAGCTGTGTGTGTTGTTTAAAGGTCCCATGAAATGAAAAAAAAGTGCAGTAATTAAAATGTTCTAATCCTGTTTTCCGGTGTTAATTGTACATTTTTATCAGGTTTTATGCAAATTATACACTAAAAACATGTTCAGTGTGTTTTTTACATAAAAATCTCAGCCCATGAAACATTTTTTTTTTAGATGTATGACTCGTACCTCTCTTGGGTGTTCCCTAATTTTGCGCCCCGACAATAAATACTGCTAGTTATCGACCAGCCGAATAGTGTTGATGATGCTCGAGTGTACGGGGATAACAGCCATTCATCTTTTGACAGAGTCTCAGTCGGGTAAAGTATAATAATTAAAATGAACAAATGGCCCTGTTGTTGTTTGTTGTTGTAGTGAGATGTTGTTGAAACTTGTTTTCCGAAGTGTTCCAGTAGAGCAGGAAATCCACACGCTTTCTGTTATACGGTGTTAGCCTGGCAGCTAGCTGGCCAGTCCAGTGTTGGATCCGCACCAGTTAGTGGTCGCGAGTTGGTCTGCTTGGTGTTCGATTGGCTTGTTTAAACAGTACGAGGCCCATGCTGCGTAGAAGCCGCTAGCCTGCCTGCTTGTCGGTTAGAGTTGTGCAGGTTAGCCATTCGCGGTCCTGTGCGCTGCTTAACCCAGTGCTTCTCAATGATTTTCTGTGGCGCCCCCTCTAGGAAGAAAAAACATTTCACTCCCCCACCACCCCGCGAGCGACTATAAAAGTATTATTTGTCTTTAAAATTGTTATTAGTGCATCTCTGCATAACATTGTGCCTTTAGTAACATTAAAAACAAAAAAAAGAGAAAGAAATGTAGTTCAACTTACAATAAAGAAAAACTTCATTAACATTTTTAAAATCTGTAACAGAAAAGATTTAAAGTGCACCAATGTGTTTGAAATTTAAAAAAATACATCCTTATTTAAACTCATTCAACTTATGTATGTCTTAATATCTCCGTCTCTCTCCACCTTTCTCTTCATTCCTGTTAGAAATTTTTCCTTGTTGTTTCTTAAGGTGTTGTTTACTGCATTTCATATCATTTGCTTGTGCGAAAATCCGCTACACTATAGTGCGACAATAAGGGCGGCACTGCCAACTACTGGAGTGGAGGTGCAATTACACTTAATTTTCGTACACTATTCCAGAAAAGCATGTTCCCTAGGGTCATATGCGCTCCCCCTAGCATCATACTGCACCCGCCGAAGGGGGCGCACACCATTATTTGAGAAGCACTAGGTTAACCCCACTGCGGGTCCGCGTTTCTGTGGTTGGCATTACAAATTTATTATTGCTGTCTTGTTGATTTTCCCATACTGAGCTGTCTCCCTTCAGTTTGGCCTGGGGGTGGGAGTTGAGCATGCATTCACAGCTATTGCTGTAAACGTCACTCGATGTCCACAAAGAGTCCCCCCCGTAGTGGTTTGTTTTTACTGGAATTGTGTAATTATGTGCAATTAAACCGCTCTTTGGCACGTGTTTCATGGAGCCTTGAGATAAGCTTTTCACTGACAAAGCTGTGGAAATCAAAGCTGCACTTAAAATTGTAACTCTCTCTATTTTTCTTTGTGGTGGTTATATATTGTAAGACCGAATTGGAAGAAGCACCACTTCACCGCTATTACGAAATCTCAATGCTACATCACTATCTTTGATTTTAATCTCTCTACAGGAAGTTCCATACAGAGTAAATTCAGCTGTGCATCTCCACTCGGGGTCAGCAGCGTCTCCTCAGGCTCGTCGTCCTCCGCCCGCCCCCCTGCCGTGCCGCAGTCTGTGCCCCACATGAGTGTCGTGTCTCCCGCACGACCCTGCGCTCCCTCCTCACCCACGTTGAAGCTCGCCAGTGTGGCCAGCAGCAGCATGGAGCGCGTGCCCAAAGTCGCACTCGGCAGGTAGATTTTCTACTCGAAAGCATGTGATAACGAGTGTTCCAGCTCTCACGACACATCAGTGAGCTCGGTAGAGATGAAGCTCTCAGTCTTGTTTTAACTGAGCTATGACTGTAATGTTGGTGTTGCGTAACCATTAACATGGCTTTTAGATCACTTGGAAATACAACCCCTGTTTAATTTTTCATTACTACTTGTGTCTCGCCAGCGTGTCTGCGTGAATATAAACACGGCTCTCTTTAGGGTCCTAATTACATCCTGAGGTTTGTTGTGTTCCGTTCAGGGATAAACACGAGCCGGAGAGGCTGGCTCTGAACGGATTAGCAGACACCACTGTGGCCATGGAGGTGACATAGCCTTCTGACAACGCACTGACGAGACGCTGGAACCTGTACGTGGACCTACACCGCATAGTAGCATATCAGACATTTGTGAATATTCTGTGTACATTTTTGTAAAATTGGGAATTATCACTACCCTGTAAAATAGTCTATTTGTATCATTAGGTGTCATTTGTTACTTGAATTCTAGATCTTGTCATCATGCTTTTGCACTTGAAAATCCAGTCAGAGGCAAAAAAAAAAAAAAAAAAAAAAAAAAAAAGAGAGAGAAGTGCATCAGTAAGTGCAGGGATCATGCATGAGTCCAAATCATACCTTCTTGTTTTAACTATTTATTTTGCCATGTTTACATTTTTGTATCTTGTACAAATAAATCAGATTTTTGTCACAAAACATGGATACCAGGACAGGTCGTGTGCCACGGCTCCTTTTTTGTTTGTTCATTGGTTTCCGTGTGAAATGAGTTTTAAACATGAATGTTTGCCATCTTTTTTTTAATCATTTTTTAATTTTTTTTTTTTTTTTATCTTTTAACCTTGTAGATAGCAGATGATGGCTTTTTTGTGCATTTTTAGACACCGAGGTCTCCTTTTGTGTATCATACATTCCATAAAAGGTCTACTAAACATGCTCAGGCAGGTAACTTCAGGGTAAATATAATTTATAAACATATACACAGGTCAGCCATAACATTAAAACATGGCAGTCGCAGGTGAAATGAATCACATTGATTTGTGTATCCTACACAGGAACCATGAAATCTGAATGGTCCAATATCTCGGGATTAAAAATTAATCTGAGTGGATAACGCTTGAATCTTAAGTGGAAGACTTACAGTTTCACGGTGTCTCCAGCAGGTGACTACAGTATTATCATACTTTTAAAACAGAAAAATAAACCATCAAGGATTTATTTTAGTTTGTTTTATTTCTTGCATTTCCTTGTAGTCTATACTTGAACGTTTTAATCAGGGATCCCAGATCTCCGCTAATTAGCGGAATTCTGCTATTTTTACTCTCCTATTTGGCGGAATTCCGCTAATTTTTCAGTTTCGGGGACCCTGTGGACCCTTTGACCCCGTAAGCTGAAATATTTCATTTCCTCTATTTCTGAACCTTGCTGGGATCCCTGTTTATTGAGGATAAACGCATCTTTACGGGTTTCCTCTGGGTTTGTGTAGTATGAGGGTCAAACTCTGTGTGAGAATGCACTCACGCTCATAACATGGTCCATCCACAGATCCAGTCCGTTAGCTTGTCTCAAAGTGCTCCTCTCATGTCACGGTTAAAACATATTCATGTAAACTGTAAATGGATTGATTTATTTATTTATTTTTAAAATTTAATTGTAGTTTATGCTAAAAATTCAGATTCTTATGCAGACTCTCCCTCCAGAGTCGGTTTTCCCTCATATGTCTGTGCATCATGTACTGACTCTGGATGAGTACGTATACAGCTCACCTGTCCACTCTGTCATGGAAAAAAATATATAAATATAAACTATAAGAATCTCATTTAATTTACTTCTCATTATGTTTCTGCAAAGTACCACTAAAACTGAATGGTTTAAAGAGGGGCTGTTGTGCAGCTCCTGGGTGTGGCACCCACCTGTTCTGAGGGCTTGCCTGCATCCATCATGATTTAAAATCAGCAGGAAGGCTGAAGCGTATCTCGGGCAACACTGGGGGAAGACGAGAATTAGCTTAGCTCACAGTTGAACATCACATGGTCCTCAGACTGACACACCTATTGTCAATTTTGACCAACTAATTATGTTCATATGCATGCCTTTTGACTGTGGGAGGTAACCGGAGAAACCCATGGAAGCACAAGGAGAAGACGTAAACTCCGCATAAACATCCTCACCGACCCCAGGAATCGAACCTGGGACCTTCTTGCTGTGAGATGGATGTGTTACCCACTGCACCGCAACACACACGCACACACGATTTTGGTGGAGATCGCAGATGATGTCTGATGATCTATCTTGTGACAGTAACACCTAAAAAGGAGGCTGATGTATTAGGCAGAAAGTGGTTCTTCATGAAGTTAAGGTGATGGAAGCAGGAAAAATGAGCAAGTTTAAATATCTGAGTGACTTCAGACAGGTCTTGTGGGGTGTTCCTGACTTGCAGTGGTAAGTACCTACCAAACGTAATCCAAGGAGAGAACCAATGAACTGGCAAAAGGGTCATGGCTGCCCAATCATTGATACATGTGGAGAGTGAGGGTTAATGTCTGGTCTGATCCCACAGAAGAGCTGCTGTAGCACAAACCACTGAAACTGTTCCTGCTGGATCTGATAGAACGGAGTCAGAACGCACAGTGTACTGCGGCTTGCTGTGTGCGAAACTGCCGAGATACAAACTCGTCAGGTAGTGTTACTGTTATGGCTGATCAGTGTATACTAGCGCTGAACAAATTTACTACATCACTTGTCACACTGAGACAAATGTAAATAGTTTTTGGTTGTGGATTTGTGTATCAGGAAGACAGCAATCCCAAATATCCGTCTAACCTGTGTAGATATTATCTGAAGAAGAATCTGTAATGTCGATCCTTTGGAAATGACGAACTGGACTGGACAAGATTCCAGATTTAAAACCACTTGAATCTAATTGAATGCGGAGTTGATCACACAGAGGCTTCCCCTGAAGACAGAGTACCACATAAAGGGAAATATCTGAAAGAACAACACCAGCAAGAAGGCTTACGTGGCCGAGCTCGGAGGTTTCTGTTCGATTGTGTTTTTTATTTAAACAAAATAAAGGCCTTTCTTCAAGAAACACTAATAAAACACTTTATTAGTTGTAATACATTTAATTGTAATACATTTTTAAAATGTACTGTACTTGATAACAGGTGCTCTAATGCAAAAGGTTAAAGGTTCAGAAAGTGATGCAGTTAAACCCCAGTGGTGCTGCTTCAGCAGCTGAGGATCATCATAGTCACTCCATACAGTGCTGAAACACGTTGCCTGTGAACGGCCTGTTTTATGTGAGTATGCCTTTGAAAATAAAGAAAACCAATTCCAGATGTAAAGTAAGATGCTACATATGTTACTGACAAAGTGTGAAAGCTGAAATTTTATCGAAAAAAAAGGAAAAGTTAAAAGTAAAAATGAAATCCGTTCTACTTGTTAAGGTAGAGGTGAGAAACCCATTTTCACTGAGGTTCACTACACTAAATGTAAAGCTCATCGAGGGCCGAATAAATCTCTGAACATCTTCTTTTCCTTTCGGCTGTTCCCCTCAGGGGTCGCCACAGTGAATCATCTGCCTCCATCTCACCCTATCATCTGTATCTTCTTCTCTTACACCAACTACCTTAATGTCCTCCTTCACCACATTCATAAATCTTCTCTTTGGTCTTCCTCTAGGCCTTCTGTCTGGTACCCTCCTCTGTACATGTCCAAACCATCTCAATCTAGCCTCTCTGACTTTGTCTCCAAAACATCTTACATGTGCTGTCCCGCAGATATACTCATTCCTGATCCTATCCATCCTCGTTACTCCCAAAGAGAACCTCAACATTTTCATCTCTGCTACCTCCAGCTCTGCCTCCTGTCTTTTCCCCAGGGCCACTGTTTCTAAACCATACAACATCGTTGGCCTCAACACCGTCTTGTACACTTTTCCATTCATTCTTGCCCATACCTTCCTATCACACATCACAGCAGACACTTTTCTCCAACCATTCCAACCTGCCTGCACACACTTCTTCACCTCTTTTCCACACTCTCCATTGCTCTGGATTGTTGAGCCCAAGTACTTAAAATCCTCCACCTTCTTTATCTCTGCCCCCTGTAACCTCACTGTTCCTCTTGGGTCCTTGTTGTTCACGCACATGTATTCTGTTTTACTGAGGCTAACCTTCATTCGTCTCCTTTCCAGGGCATGTCTCCACCTCTCTAGATTTTCCTGCACTTGTTCCCTGCTCTCACTACAGATCACAATGTCATCTGCAAACATCATAGTCCATGGGGAATCTTGTCTCACCTCGTCTGTCAGCCTGTCCATCACCATAGCAAACAAGAAGGGGCTCAGAGCTGACCCTTCATGCAGTCCCACCTCCACCTTGAACTCTTCTGTCACACGGACAGCACACCTCACCACTGTCTTACATCTATCATACATGTCCTGCACCACTCTAACATACTTCTCTGCCACTCCAGACTTCCTCATGCAATACCACAGTTCCTCCCTCGGAACCCTGTCATATGCTTTCTCCAGATCCACAAAGGCACAATGCAGCTCCTTCTGACCTTCTCTGTACTTCTCTAATAACATCCACAAGGCAAACACTGCATCTGTGGTGCTCTTTCTTGGCATGAAACCAAACTGTTGTTCACAAATGCTAACCTCTGCCCTTAGTCTAGCTTCCACTATTCTTTCCCACAACTTCATCGTATGGCTCATCAACTTTATCCCTCTGTTATTCCACAACTCTGCATGTCTCCCTTGTTCTTAAAAATGGGCACCATCACACTTCTCCATTCCTCTGGCATCCTCTCACTCTCTAAGACCTTGTTGAATGTTCCTGTCAGAAAATCTACTGCTACCTCTCCTAGACACTTCCATACCTCCATCGGTATGTCATCAGGACCAACTGCCTTTCCACTTTTCATCCTCTTTAATGCCCTACTTTCTGGTCCTCAATGGTCACCTCTTCTACTATTTTTTCTCTTTCATTTTCCCCATTCATCAGCTCTTCAAAGTACTCTTTCCATCTTCCCAGCACACTTCTTTCATCAGTCAATACATTTCCCACTCTGTCCTTCATCACTCTAACTTGCTGCACGTCCTTCCTATCTCTATTTCTCTGCTGTGCCAACCTGTATAAAATCATTTTCTCCCTCCTTACTTTCCAACCAATCATACGCCCTCTGTTTGGCCTTTGACACCGCTACCTTCGCCTTATGCTGTGTCTCCCTGTACTCCTGTTTACTCTCTTTGGTCCTCTGACTGTCCCACTTCTTCTTAGCTACCCTCTTTCTTTGTACACACTCCTGCACTTCCTCATTCCACCACCAAGTCTCCTTATCTACTTTCCTTCCAGAGGACACACCAAGTACTCTTCTACTTGTCTCCCTGATCACATTTGCTGTAGTTGTCCAGTCAAGCAGAAGCATTTCCTTACCACCCAAAGCCTGTTTCAACTCCTCCTTGAAGACAACACGACACACTTCCTTTTTCAGCTTCCACCAGTTTGCCTTCTGCTCTGCCTTTGCCTTCTTCACCTTCCTCACCATCAGCGTCATCCTGCACACCACCATCCTGTGCTGTTTGGCAACACTCTTTCCCACTACTACTTTGCAGTCACTGACTTCCTTCAAATTACATCGCCTACACAAGATGTAGTCTACTCGTGTGCTCATACCTCTGCTTTTATAAGTCACCCTATGCTCCTGTCTCTTCTGGAAAAAAGTATTCATTAGCCATTTAATTAGCCATTTCATTAGTCATTAGCCATTTTCATCCTCTTTGCAAAATCTATCAACATCTGTCCTTCTGTGTTCCTGTCCTGGATACCTGCCCATCACTTCCTCGTCCCTTCTGTTGCCTGCACCAACATGTCCATTGAAATCTTGCACCAATGACCACTCTTTCACCTCTGGGTGTACTCTGCATCACTTCATCTAAGTCACTCCAGAATCTCTCCTCTTCTAGCTCACACCCTGTCTGTGGGGCATAAGCACTAACAACATTGAACATCACACTTTCAATTTCCAACTTGAGACTCATCACTCTGTCTGACATTCTTTTTACTTCTAGAACATTCCTTACAAACCCCTCCTTCAAGATGACTTCTACTCCATTTCTCTTCCCATCCACACCATGATAAGACAGCTTAAACCCTGCTCCTATGCCTTGCTACCTTTCCACCTGGTCTCCGTCCACCTTCCTCCTCTGCATCATGTCAGCCAGCTCGCTACCTGTTCCTGTCATAGTTTCAACATTCAACATCCCTACTCTCAGCCCAAGACTCATGCCTTTCCTCTTCTCTCTCTGCCTACGGACACGCCTACACATCTCCTTCTTCGACCAACTTCCGGTCCAATTTCCACCAGCACCTAGCACTAACTTGCCCCCCCATGGCTGCATTGAATAAATCTCTGAACATCTGTTCTAAAAACAACCGTGAAATCCATGGCAAAATGATATATTTAGAAATTTGACCTCTTTTTCTCTTTCCTCGCATTTTCTGACAAAACTTAACAGCGATAAACAAGCATGCAATCTTTTTTTGAGTCATGAATGACTATCTTTTTACTTTAAAAGAGCTCCTGCTGCTGCTGCCATCTAGTGGAATGGATGAAAAGAATGATGAATTAGGTTTGTGGTAATACAGTAGTTGAGGAGGCAGTGGTGGCCTGGTGGTAAAGGTGCTGCATCACTGATCCTAAGATTCGGGGTTCAAGCCCCACTCTCCTGTGCAGCTAACTGGGTTATCAAAGGCTGGCCATTTCTCTGTCTGTGGTGAGAGACTGTAAAAGAACCATTGCTGACTTTCATCAGGAGTAGCTGCATAGCTGCGTGCTTTTGCTCTGCGATGGCCTGGTGAGCTGTCCAGGGTGCACTCTGCCCTCAGTCAAAGTCGGCTGGGATGTGCGCCAGCCTCCCCGTTACCCTAATTAGGATTAAGTGGTTACAGAAAATGAATGGTAATAGTTGATGCAAAGTATGTACGATAATCATAATCCTTGAAAACTCATATGGGCCACATGAAATGAGTTGGCGGGCCGCATTTGTCCCGCAGGGCTTGAATTTGCCCCCTGTGTTGTAAGTACTTTGTACATGAATTGAGCATATTGCAGTAAAAGGTACCTGTTATGGTCTGTGCCGGCTGGTGGCATTAATTCTCTTCTCTAGTCATTGCAGGCACTGGCGAGGGGCATGGCGGTTGCCGGCAGATGAGTTCCAACAGAGCGCACCTGGTCCCAATCTGCAATCAGCAAGCAGCCAGCTATAAATGGGAGCGGCGCGCATCCCTCCGCTGTCAGAAGATTGTTTTCCCCGTGATTCTGCTCCTCGGCTTTCTCTTTGACCCCTGGTTCTTGCTTCATGCTCGACAAGTTCCATTGACTTAGTAGTCCCGTGATTTACAGTTCTTAGTGATTAATAAATCGTTCGAACCTTCTTTTGGTCTCCTGCATCTCTGGGTGGTCAACAAAAGCGGTTCAACAAATGAGTGTTTGGGTGGTTTCAGCATCCTCGACAACTGACGTCATGGAACCCAGTGATAACTAACAGCCAATCAGCATCAACTTGCATAGACACAGGGTAAGTGTCTAATTTTAAATCGATGGGGTTGTTCTATATACAGTAACACCTGGAATGGGACGGACATGGGACAGCCATCCAAATTAAAGTTGATCTATACATCTGATACTGATATAAATACATTGACAATGATCTGTTTGAGGGGTAGGTGCAATGTTTTGTTTTTGCTAGATGTGTGGATTAAACACAGTATTACACATAGGGTGGAACAGCAGCACAGGGACAAGCTTTATCCATATGGGTTTCCTCCAGGTTCTCAAGTTCCCACCTACGGTTCAAAAACATGTTGGTTTGGTAGCTTTTCCACGAGAGTACTGTATGTGTATGTGTTCATGCTGTATTAGTGCCCTGGCCCTCATGATCCACAATGAGCCTGTGCAGGATAAAAGTGAATGCTAATGAATTAGCATCAACATATGGTGTTTCTGATTTGCTTAGAAAGTGTGAAATTCATTCTGCCTTTGTTCTACAACATTTCCTGTCTACAAACGTTATATTCTGTGTCAGTAGAGATTCTTTTGGATTTAAGATAGGGGAATTCACTGGGTTCATTCAGTGGCTCCACTGGGACTAATATACAGTATAATGCAGAAAATAAGGAACTAGTGCTTACAAGCTGTAAAACTGCAGTTGCGCGAGCAGTGACGACAGCGTGAGCATCTGAAATCATTTTAACTGGACCAGGAGACATTCCGTCCATGTTTGTTCCCAGGATCCTGAGTTGGTTCAGAAAGGAATATTACACATACATTACACAAAGTTGCTCATTTACCAGTGACTTGGGGTTATCATGGGGTCATCAATCATTAAACCGAGTCCATAATGCTTGAATCAAAATGACAGGGTTGGTCGTGGACACTGGAGTGGGCATTACTATCACATTTTAAAGTGGCACGGAGGTAGGGTGCTGTATTACTGATCCCAAGGTTCAAGCCCCACTGTCACCAGGTTGTCACTGCTGACCCCCAAAGTGCAGCTAACTGGGTTATCAAAGGCTGGCCATGTCGCTCACTGTCTATGGTGTGAGGTTCATGTAAAAGAACCATTGCTGACTTTCATCAAGAGTAGCTGCACAGCCGTCAGCATGTTTCCGCCCTGCGATGGCCTGGTGAGCTATCCAGGGTGTACTCTGTAATCACCCAGAATCGACTGAGATGGGTGTCCGCATCCTCACAACCCTAATTAGGCTTAAGTGGTTCAGAAAATGAATGAGTGAATAAAAAGCTAATTTTTCATTATTTTCTTTTGTTAGCGCGTGCAGGCAGGTAAGAGGTGAAGAAGCGCGTGCAGGCAGGTTGGAATGGATGGAGAAAAGTGTCCGGTGTGATGTGTGATAGGAGAGTATCGGCAAGAATGAAGGGAAAAGTGTACAAGACGGTGATGAGGCCAGCAATGTTGTATGGTTTAGAGACAGTGGCCCTGGGGAAAAGACAGGAGTCAGAGTTGGAGGTAGCAGAGATGAAAATGTTGAGGTTCTCTTTGTGAGTAATGAGGATGGATAGGATCAGAAATGAGTACATCAGAGGGACAGCACATGTTAGATATTTTGGAGACAAAGTCAGAGAGGCTAGATTGAGATGGTTTGGACATGTACAGAGGAGGGATAGTGAGTATATTAGGATGCTGAGGTTGGAACTACCAGGCAAAAGGCCTCGAGGAAGACCAAAGAGAAGATTTATGGATGCGGTGAAGGCGGACATGAAGGTCGTTGGAGTAAGAGTAGAAAATGCAGAGGATAGGGAGAGATGGAGGCAGATCATTTGCTGTGGCGACCCCTGAAGGGAACAGCCGAAAGGAAAAGAAGAAGAAGATTCTACAACACTTTTACTGAGTGCAGATTACCTTACCTTACCTTACTCTTCTTTTTTTCTTAACAGACGTCGTTAGCAAAACAGAGTTATTAGCCTAGCAGTCTGGTCTGGTTTGTATAGGGGAGGTGGCATGTTTGCGGTGTTTAGCATATCCACTTCATAGCAAGAAGGTCCTGGGTTTGACCCAGGTGCCTGTGTGGAGTTTGCACGTTCCCCTTGTGCTTGCATGGGCTTCGTCCATGTGAGTGTGAATAGTTGTATGTGTATTGATCCTACGATGGTCTGGTGAGCTGTTCTGGGTGTAATCTGGTTTTGCCCAGAGTCGGTGGAGATTGGCGCCAGACTTCCTGTGACTTCCTAATTATGATTAAGCAGCTCAGGAAATGAATGAAGGCTAAAGGATGTTGAAAAAACCCCCACATTTTTTCTTTATTCTGTTTTATTTCATATCTTGGTTCCTTCTGTCTCCTCCTGTCTCCTCCTCCTAGAGTAAGCTGGCTAGAAAATGGCTGCTTGTTCACAAGATCAGAGATGTGCTGCTCATCATATGTTCTTACTATTACACTTTAATTTCATATTTTGGTCCATATTGTGTATTCATTCATTCATTTTCTGTAACCGCTTAATCCTAATTAGGGTCATGGGGAGGCTGGCTCCCATCCTGCCCGACTTCGGGCAAGGGCAGAGCACACCCTGGACAGCTCACCAGGCCATCGCAAGGTGTAAACACGCTGAATTCTGCGTAGCCTACTCTTGTCGAAAGTCAGCAATAGTTCTTTTACATGAACATCTCAACATAGACAGTGAGAGACATGGTCAGCCACTGATAACCCAGTTAGCTGCACTGGGGGGGCGGCAGTGCCAACCCGTTCAGAGTGGGACTTGAACCCCCAACATTAGGATCAGTGATCCAGCATCCTTACCACAAGACCGCCACTGCCTCCCATATTGTGTAGAACCAATCAAATAGCATTAGAGGGGAATAGCACTCAATACTTCCTGCTGTACTCACCCTAACTATGGTGCCCTTTTTTCCAGACTTGAACATTTTTTTAAATGAATTAAAAAGGTGTCGGCCCTAATAGCAAACGAGTGACTGAATAATACAACAGTTATGACTTTGTATGATACAGGGAATTATTCCGATATCAGAGGGTGTGGACGGACGGATAAATCCTCTCAAGCTGAATAATTAATCAAATCATAAATGATGTGGTGCTCCCGGCATACAAGAACTACCAAAAGTGCGACAAGGAAGAACAAACAAGAACCATTAGGACATAATGGTGAGGTGGAACAAAGCTGCAACAGAAAGATCCACTGAAAAGGCTGTGTAGAAGGGGTTATGGGAGAATCCCTGCCAGAGGGGTCACACAAGCCAGTGCGTTCTTAGTTCTAAGCCAGGGTAAATGGGGAGGGTTGCTGTTAGGTTACTGAATCGGCTCACATGGATACTCCTGAAAGATTGATTCGTCTGTGTCACCCAGAGCGCTCTGGTGCGAGTCATGAAAAAAGACAGCAGTCCGTGTCAAAACTTTCACGAATCACCGACACACGATGGTGGAGCACACATTTGTACAGCTCTAAGTTGGTTCTCCGCCCTAGGTAAGGAACCCGTGGATGCTGGTCAGTCTAGGGGGGGCTGGTGGTGGTCGTCAGTACTTTTCCACAAGAAAAACAAGTCTCCAGTATCTAGGAGCAGCTGGACTATATCAAAACGTTTCACAGAGCAAGGTCAGACATGACACTGGCGTCTCAGAATAGAGAAGCTCATAGAAACAAGTAAAAAACTTCACAGTATGAGGATTAAGAACATTTTCCGTTCAGTTGCATCAGGAAGGGCATCTGCCGTAAAACCAATTTCCACATACGAACTCGAAACAGAATGTTCATACCTGATCGTTTGAGGTCCGGGTTACCAAATACCACCACCAGTAGTGCTGGCCTGCAAGGTGAAAACTGGGCTACTGTTTTGCCAGGTCAAAGGAGAAGAGAACGGCAACACATTGAGAAAAAGAGAAGAAAGGTTAGCATGTTCAGTTCAGAGGAGAGACTTTAAATGTTGGAACGTTGACTGGTAAAGGGAGAGAGCTGACTGATATAATGGCGCAGAAAAAGGTGGACCTCAGTGGACATGGAGGAGTAGAGAAGATGAGGACGTTATTGGCAGGTTTAGTGTCAAAGAAAGAAATGCTGAATGGCAGGTGGTGGTCGACTCTGTGAATGGATTGGAAAGGTAAGTCGTGAATACCTATTTTAAGAAGATGGAGGAGCACAGAGTGACATAAGAATGGAGAAAGGTGCTCGCAGGTGGACTCCGTCCTACACAAAGAACAGAACCTCAAGGACATTAGTGGCTGCATGGATGCGGCATTGGGTAGCAATGAGAAGATGCTGGATGACTGCACAGTTATAGCAATTGGAGACTGGGAGAAAGCTAGGAAGGTACTTGGGGTGCCATGTGGACATAGGAAGGAGTATAAAAAGACTTAGTGGTGCAGTGAGGCAGTTCAGGAAAACAATCATGGGAAAAGATTAACAAATAGAGGTGGGACACTCAGAGATATGAAGAAAGAGTGAGACAGGGCAAATGCTTAAGAGAAGACAAATAATGGAACCCTTGAGTGGTGCATCGACAAGGTGTGTGACTAGCAACCCAGAAATCACAAATTCAAATCCAGGTTGATATCACAGCTCATCAATGACCTGGAGTCCATGACGGGGCATATGTTCACTCCCCTGTCATTTACAGCAATCACCAACCAATCATGTTTGTCTGTGAGCTTATTCGTAGGAAGGCGCGCATAGCACTTTCCCTCAGAGTGTGTTAGGTCACCCGTAAATACGCATGCGCAGCAGTTTGTAAAGAGATGGGCGGTAGTATCGCGTGTCATGGAAGGGGTATGTGCATGCTTAGTCCTCTCCATTGTTGGTGGTGTTTGCTTGAGCAAGAGGGTAATACTTGCGGATACTAATACGGGCGGAAATTGGATATGAACAAAATTAGAGCAGAAAAAATAGGGGAAGACAATCAAAAATTAAAAAAAATAAAATTCAGTGTTATTTGTACAGCTTTTTTTTGTTGTTTTTTTTAAAGGTACACTGTCATAAAGCAGCTTTACACAGTAAAACAGTAAAAGTAGGGCATTACAAAGTATAAAGAATTTAAACATTTCCTATTACCCCTACACATAATGAGTGTTACGGATACAAGCGGCTGAAATGAGCTTCCTTCGCCGGGTGGCGTGGTTCTCCCTTAGAGATAAGGTGAGAAGCTCCACCATCCGGGGAGAGCTCGGAGTAGATCCACTGCTCCTTCGCATTGAGAGGGGCCAGTTGAGCTGGCTCGGGCATCTGGTCAGAATGCCCCCCGGACGCCTCCCTGGTGTGGTGTTTCAGGCATGTCCAACCGGGAAGAGACCCCGGGGTCGACCTAGAACACGCTGGAGGGACTGTCTCTTGGCTTGTCTGGGACCGCCTCGGTGTCCCCCCCGGGAGAGTTGGAGGAAGTGGCTCGGGAGAGGGACGTCTGGACCTCTTTGCTTAGGTTGCTGCCCCCGCGACCCGACCCTGGACTAAGCGGATGATGATGATGATGATGA
The DNA here is from genome assembly GCA_024760905.1 of Plotosus lineatus. NCBI lineage: Eukaryota > Metazoa > Chordata > Actinopteri > Siluriformes > Plotosidae > Plotosus > Plotosus lineatus. The sequence continues at coordinate 78,803,889 of CM045729.1, forward strand.
TAATGAGCGTTGCCTGTGGCGACAATGGCAAGGAAAAACCCCCTCTGTAGATACGAGGAAGAAACCTTGAGAGGAACCAGGTCCAAAAGGGAAACCCATCCTCATTTGGGTGAAACCAACAAGAAGCAAACAAATACGAGGAAATCATCACAGTCCAAAATGTAGTTCGGTTGGTTATACAATCGTAAGTCCTAAATAATTGTGGGGAAGAGAGTTAATATCACCAGCGGTGAAAAGTTATGTTCACGGTCTGTTAGTGCATACCTGGGTCCATTTAGATCTTCATCAGCAGGAGGGAGGGAGGGACTTCCAAGATGTAAACTCCAGCCAGTATCAGCACACGAGGACAGATCATAATTAACAGAGATAAGGCTGTTGGTCCTGACGAAATGCCTTGTCGTGTGCTGAGTCTGTGCTGAGCATCTCACAGGGTTCTTCACAGACGTGTTCAACCTGTCTTTTACCCAAGCAACAGTACCAGCATGCTTTAAGACAGCTTCTACAGTGCCAGTGCCGAACCACTCCTCTCCGACATGCCTGCATGACTACCGCCCTATTGCACTAACACCAGGGCTGTAGTTGGGCGTACACATGAGTATACGCCGTACTATACACACTTATTTTAGCAAGCATGTAGCGTCTACGCACTTATTTTGCCTTGTGAGATCATGTAATATTATCATTATGCTGGAGAGAAGTGTAGTGCAATTTATACCTGCTCATAGTATACCCACTTATTTATTTTTTTTTACCACTACAGCACTGACTAACACCCATTGTGATGAAATGCTTTGAGCGACTCGTCCTGGTACACCTCAAGCAAAGTCTGCCTCCCACACTAGACCCACATCAATTTGTATACCAATGCTACAGGAATACAGAAGATGCTGTAACCACAGTGCTGCACTATGTTTACTCACACATGGGCAACAAGAATATGTATGCAAGAATCCTGTTTGTTGTCCTCAGCTCAGCATTCAACATAGTCATTCCCTGCAAATTAACCACAAAACTTGTGGTTCTTGGAATCAACATCTCCCTTTGCAACTAGATCATGGAGTTTCTAAGAAACACACCCCAGTATGTCAAGTCAGGCCACAACTGTTCCTCCACCATCATACTCAACACTGGCACACCTCAGGGCTGTGTGCTGATTCCATTCTTCTACTCTCTCTTCACCCACGACTGTAGGCCTATGTATGGATCCAACTCCATCATAAAGTTTGCAGACGACATCACAGTTATCGGACTCATCAGTGGCAATGATGAGTCTGACTACAGGGCAGAGGTAAAGCAAACAACCTGCTTCTGAACACCAGCAAAACCAAGGAGCTCATTGTGGACTTCAGGGAAGAAAAGGGGGACACTTATGAGCCTATCCATATCAATGGCATAGCTATCAAACATGTCTCCAGTTTCATATTCCTGGGCACTCACATCTCAGAGAACCTGTCCTGGTCAACCAACACCTCCTGTCTGATTAAGAAGGCCCATCAGCACCTGTTCTTCTTGAGGTCACTGAAAATAACCACCTGTCTGTTGACATTCGGGTAACTTCTACTGCTGCACTATAGAAAGCATCCTGACCAACTGCGCTACAGTCTGGTATGGGAATAACTCTGCGGGTGGTGAAAACCACCCAATGCATCACAGGGACTCCACTTCCTGCTATTGAGGTTGTCCACAAGAAGAGATGCCTTCGATGGGCGTACAGCATTCTTAGGCACTCCTCTCATCCTGCCAACAGACTCTTTCAGCTCCTCCCCTCCAGATGGCGCTTCAGGAGCCTTCGGACAAAAACCAGCAGGTTTGGGAACAGCTTCTTCCCCACAGCTGTCACCATACTGAACTCAGTCCCCTGCTGAACCTTCTCTTCCAATCCACACTACACCATACGCCCTACACCATATCAGTATCATTCGTACCATCCATATGCACATGCACATGCTTCCACTATTATAATTTATTCACTGTGCTCTTCTTCCTCTACTGTGTACATCCATAGCCCACTGTATATGTCTGCGTATATATATATATATATATATATATATATATATATATATGTGTATATATATATATATCTGTGTGTGTGTGTGTGTGTGTGCGTGTTCACACACCACACATCTGTATAATTGTACATACTACTTCTGTATATCTGCATATATATATATATATATATATTGTATATTTGTACGTTACATCTGCATATTTTATTCTTCAGTATAGTAATATAGATCATTTGTATATTGCTCCTCGGTAAATTAATACAAATTTGTTCTCACCCTTATTGCCCATATTGTGTGTGAGTGTGTGTGTGTGTGTGTGTGTATATATATATATATATATATATATATATATATATATATATATCTGTCTTCCTTTCGGCTTTTTCCCCTTTTACTCGGGAGTCGCCACAGCGAATCATTTGATTCGCACGTTTGATTTGGCAGAGGTTTTTACGTCGGATGCCCTTCCTGTCACAACCCTTTAGCAAGGGACAGAAACACGCTGACGACTTTGCAGCTCCTCTTTACGAAAGTCAGCAATGGTTCTTTTACATGTCTCTCACCATAGACAGTGACAGACATGGCCCGCCTTTGATAACCCAGTTAGCTGCACTGGAGGGGACAGTGAGAACCTTGTGGAGAGTGGGACTCGAACCCCCAACCTTTGGATCAGCAATCCAGTGCCCTATACCACTAGACCACCACTGCCCCTATATATATATATATATATATACATACACACATACATACAGGGATCCCTCGGTACTTCACGCCTCAATTCATGCGGCTTCAGTGTCTCGCGGTTTTTAAAAAATAAATAAATATGCATAGAATTAAAAAAATAAGAAAATTCAGGAAGAATAGGGGGAAAGTTAAGGAAAGTGCCACAAAAACAAGGCCAATTATTAAAAAAAAAAAAAACCTTAAACAAACACAAAACAAAAAACAACCCAAAATCTCCCATCAAACATTGTTGCATCTGTGTGTGCACGTGCATCTGCGCGCTCGCACATATGTATGTGTGTCGTCTTCTTCTCATGCAATACCAACTGTATGTTTGTGTATTTATATTTTATTTACATCTGCATTATTTTTAATGTTTAATTGTTATTATAACCATTTATAGCATTGACTATGTATTTATTGATATTATATACACATATACATGTACATATAAGTCAGTCAGGGGGGTCGATCCTACTTCGCAGATATCGGCGGTCGTGGGGGGGTCTTGGTCCCAATTAACCACGGAAAGTGGGGGATCTTCTTCTTCTTCTTTTCCTTATATATGTATTGCATTTGCTGTTGTCTGCACTTGTGATTGGATGCTAAACTGAATTTCATTAGCCTGTATTTATACATGTGTAATGACAATAAAGTTGAATCTAATCTAATCTATTAAAGTTCCTGCATTACACCATGTAGCTATCAGAAAGAGTAGCGAAATCCAGGCTGAGAGGCGAGCTGGTGATCTGTGAGGCGCAGTATAAAGTAAAAGCTGCCATATGAAGGCCTGAGAGCCATCGTGGTCTAACGCACTAAAACTGAAAAATTAGTAATTTCCCCCATTTTTATCCTCCCAAATTGTAACCGTGTTCATTTTCTTTCTGTGAAGTGTTGCCTCCCTATCACACACGACGATAGGCATGCACATGCCCTTTCCATGACATGCCATGATGCCACTCACCTCTTTACGAATTGCTGTGCATGTACATTTGGAAGAAGACTAACACACTTGAACAGAAAGCTCTATCCATCTTTTTTTCTTTGAATGAGCACATGGATTAACTGGTGGTTGCTGTGAGTGACAGACGAGCTTGGCCAAATGGCTCCCATGGATTCCTGGCCGCGGATAGCGGTGGCATCAACCTGGCAGCCTTCAAACTTGTGATCACCAGTTCGATAGTCACACATCGTGTTGATGCACCACTAAGGAGTCCTGATAAGGTGATATTTTGGCAGATAAGGTTTACTGTATATGTGTCAAAATGTTTCCTTCACCTTCCTTATGACCTTGTATCAACATTTTCAGTGTTTTTTTTATTTTTTGGCAAACTTTTGCAAACACTTCCATGCCACTTTTTTGAAAAACAGCTTTGGGTTGGGTACAACGCTCTGCTTCTCAGTCCTTCATATATGCTTTGAGGTCGCTGCCTGATGGAGAAGCACAGAGAAGGTCAAAAGAAGTTGCGAGTTACAAGTTTGTAAAATGTTTTCCAGGAGTCACGACTGTTTTGTAGTTTTTCTCTGGCAGTGAAATACAGTCTTGGATCCAGATCAAGAATAAAAATAAAAATATAACTGAGCAGCATTCAAGAAATACGCATCTTCATGCATTATAAATTGATGATGTAACATGAGATTTGATCCTAAAGGCAAGATAACATTGAGGAGACACTGCACACTCAGAAGGAGTTGGAGTTGGAGTTTGTCTGTGAGAAGTTTTGGTAGAAGAGGCGGGTTATTTATTAGAGGAACAGTTAAATCCACCACACTTGCCTGAACCTTTGGCCTGGTACTGATTTTAACTCTTTTTCATTCAAAGGAAAAAAAGAGAAAGAAATGTGTGCTTGTTTTGCCTGTATTCAGAACTGAATGAAATTTATTTCTGATGTCATACTCTCCAATCTTAGCTAACAACTCATATGAAATTAGACAGCCAGGTCTTCAAGAGTATCAAGTTTAATAGAAGTATTGTCTTTTACCTTAAACAGATTTACAAGATAAATTGTACGGTAGGGATTATACACTGTGTTTTTTTTTTTTTTTTTTTTTTAATAAAATTTGCTTTCATAACTCACTTGATGCTGGTGTTGCTTCTGTTCCTTACCAATAATCCCAATGTTTTTAGCATGAATTCCACTTTTTAGCATGTTCAAAATATTTGAAACCTTGGGCAAGATTGGCAGAACATTGGTCAAGATAAGTGCATGGTTATAGATGGGTGCAGCATCGTTAAAGATGGTACAACATTGTTAAAAATGGGTTAAACATCGTAAAATATCAGTACAACATTGTTAAAGATCAGTACAACATTGTTAAAGATGGGTTAAACATAATAAAATATCTGTACAATATTGTTAAAAATGGGTTAAACATTGTAAAATATCATTACAACATTGTTAAAGATCGGTAAAACATCATTAAAGATGGGATAAACATCGTAAAATATCAGTACAACATTGTCAAAGATCGGTACAACATCGTTAAAGATGGGTTAAACATTGTAAAATATCAGTACAACATTGTTAAAGATCGGTACAACATCATTAAAGATGGGTTAAACATCGTAAAATATCAGTACCACATTGTTAAAGATCAGTACAACATCGTTAAAGATGGGTTAAACATCATAAAATATATGATCAACATTGTTAAAAAAGGGTTAAACATTGTAAAATAGCCATACAATATTGTTAAAGATGGGTTAAACATCATAAAATATCAGTACAACATTGTTAAAAATGGGTTAAACATCGTAAAATATCAGTACCACATTGTTAAAGATCGGTACAACATCATAAAATATCAGTACAACATTGTTAAAAATGGGTTAAACATCATAAAATATCAGTACAACATTGTTAAAGATCGGTACAACATCGTTAAAGATGGGTTAAACATCGTAAAATATCAGTACCACATTGTTAAAAATGGGTTAAACATTGTAAAATAGCAGTACAACATTGTTAAAAATGGGTTAAACATCGTAAAATATCAGTACAACATTGTTAAAAATGGGTTAAACATCGTAAAATATCAGTACAACATTGTTAAAAATGGGTTAAACATCGTAAAATATCAGTACCACATTGTTAAAAATGGGTTAAACATCGTAAAATATCAGTACCACATTGTTAAAAATGGGTTAAACATCGTAAAATATCAGTACCACATTGTTAAAAATGGGTTAAACATCGTAAAATATCAGTACAACATTGTTAAAAATGGGTTAAACATCATAAAATATCAGTACAACATTGTTAAAGATCGGTACAACATCGTTAAAGATGAGTTAAACATCGTAAAATATCAGTACCACATTGTTAAAAATGGGTTAAACATCGTAAAATATCAGTACAACATTGTTAAAAAATGGGTTAAACATCGTAAAATATCAGTACAACATTGTTAAAGATCGGTACAACATCGTAAAATATCAGTACAACATTGTTAAAAATGGGTTAAACATCATAAAATATCAGTACAACATTGTTAAAGATCAGTACAACATCGTTAAAGATGGGTTAAACATCGTAAAATATCAGTACAACATTGTTAAAGATCGGTACAACATCGTTAAAGATGGGTTAAACATCGTAAAATATCAGTACCACATTGTTAAAGATCCGTACAACATCGTTAAAAATGGGTTAAACATCGTAAAATATTGGTACAACATTGTTAAAGATCAGTACAACAATGTTAAAGAGCGGTACAATTTTAAAGATGGGTTAAACATCGTTAAAAATCGGTAAAACATGGTTAAAAATGGGTACAACATCATGAAAGATTGGTACATTATCGTTAATGATGGATACAACATTGGTACAGATCGGTTCAGCATTGGTACCCAATCGTATAATCCTACCTTTGCTCCCTGCTTTATCGCTCTACAAATGTTATTGTGAAGAAGTGCAATTTGTTTCCCTTAAATTGGATACACATCACTTTACTTTCACAACTGCCATTGCCCTGCTCACCAGCAGCTAAAACAAAGTGCCACTATAATCTACATCAGAGATTTCCAACCCTGGTCCTGAAGAATCCCATTTTAGTGCCTCCCTGCCCTGTCACGCCCACTTCACGTTATGAAGAGCTTTGAATGAGTTAATTAGTGAAATTAATGAATTAGTGAGCGTCTTGGGAACAAGTGTGGGAAGATTATGATGCTGAAGTTGTTTTATGAGTCCAACGCTGATTTAAATGCTACATCCGTCTACAGTGTCTAAGGTCTGTGTGCCTTTTTGCCTTCACTCACTTCCTAATATGTCACGTCGCTAAAATTTAAAATAAGATAAGATACAGCTTTATTAATCTCACAATGGAGAAATTCACTGTTACAGGCTCTTGAGGTACCATCAGTAGGGGGTGCAAAAATAGATACCTATACAAACATACACACATACATATATATTATATAAGTAAATAAATAAATAGATACATAAATAGTATAAATTAATAAACAATAAAAGAAAAGAAGGGAACGGCTTTGTAGACTGGCCTATATCCAAGTGTATATGTATCTGAGGGCAGAGTAGATGGGTTGATATGGTTCACAGTCAGTGGGGTAGACGTGGTTGATTAAAGTGCACGGGGTTTTTATTGCACATAACCGGTATTTTCACAGACAGTTACAAAGTGGCGTTGTACAGTCTGACAGCGGTGGGAATGAACGACCTGCGGTAGCGCTCCTTCCTGCACTGAGGATGTCTCAGTCGTCCACTGAAGGAGCTACTCAGCTTCTCTACAGTCTGGTGCAGTGGGTGAGAGCTGTTGACCATGATGGATGTGAGCTTTGCTACCATCCTCCTCTCACTCACCTTCTCTACAGAGTCCAGTGGGCAGCCGAGGACAGAGCTGGCCCTCCTGACCAGCTTGTCCAGTCTCTTTCTGTCCCGCTCTGTGCTTCCCGGATCCCAGCAGATGGCAGTGTAGAGGATTGCAGAGGCTACCACAGAGTCATAAAAAGTCCTGAGCAGAGGTCTGCATACTCCGAAGGACCTGAGTCTCCTCAGGTGGAGGCGACTCTGGCCCTTCTTGTACAAGGCGTTGGTGTTGTGGGACCAGTCCAGTTTATTGTTAAGGTGAACGCCCAGGTATTTGAAACTGTCCACTGTCTCAATGTCCTGTCCCTGGATGTTCACTAGTGTGTGTGTGTGTGTGTGTGTGTGTGTGTGTGTGTTAGAGTGCTATTCTGAGGCATCACTGAATGAAAAAAAAAAATGCTCTGCAAATTTGCTTTCATTTATGCACGTGTATAGCTGGTGATTATTATTATTTTGAAAATGAGAAACAGTATAATTGGGGTATTTATATGTGAGCATGTACTGTATACATAAATATGATGTGCTTCCGGAAAAGCTGCATGGTAATGTGTACCTGCATGTAGCATAAAACACAAGACTGGGCAAGACCCTTAGATGACGTGCCTTTACATGGCCGTCATATTACCGAGGACTACAATCGGTCATCCCATTAAGATGGGCATTGAGAATGTCATGTCTCAACTTGCTCCAACATGTGAAATAGTATTTCTGAAACACATTGAACAACATCTCACCTGGTGATGGTCTGCCAAGCTGTCCAGGGGGTACTCTGGTTTTCTACCACAGTCCAAAAATGCTGATTATGTGAATGGTTATGAGTGTTGACCACTGATGGTCTGGTGAGCTGTTTAGGGTGAACTTTATCTTTACTCAGGCTCGACTGGTTCACAACCCGAGTAGGAGTGAATGGTTCAGCAAATGAATGAGTGAGAGTGAGTAAATAATGTATATTAAATCTCAACTGTTCAGAAGTGTAAACGTTTTGAGGTCTAGGCCACCAAGGGGTTGAAGGTTCTGTTTCAGGCAGTGAGCTCCAGATATTAAGATGTTGCTCAAGCTGATTCTGTTGTGATTCACAGACTACGGGCACAACGTGCTGACAGCAGAAACCTTTGGATCACATCATGCTTCAGTACGTTTATGAGATGTTCCTCATCGAGAATGCAACAGATTATAAAACCACAGTGAATGCTTGGATAGGAAGTTTGGTCCAGAATATAATCCTCAACTTCCTCTGATCAACAGTTTGAGCATGGACAGCATCTAATACCTTCAAGATACTGAACAAATGGAACAGAGCATCACATGACCCCACATCCTCCAGTGTAACCAGCCTTCATTCTTGTTTTACACCTCATTTCTCACTCTGGGAGGGCGAGCGCTGGGAACGGCATGGAGTTGTTGTTCTGGTCTCTTGGCTGCCATTTATTTTATTCTTCTGGTGGAAAAGATCCTCAAACAGAATGACATGCTTTCTCTACAAGCACCTCAGTCATTGATTGCTTTGTGTGTGTGTGTGTGTGTGTGTGTGTGTGTGTGTGTGTGTGTGTGTGTGTGTGTATGTGTGCGTGTGTGAGAGAGAGAGAGAGAGAGAGAGAGAGAGAGAGAGAATAATGTAGCTCTAATAAACTCAAATCGAGAACCACACAAATTATTACAAATAAATTATATTAAGTCCAATCCAGTGTTGTTTGATTTAGGCTGGGTTAAAAAAAAAAAAAAAAAATCCATCATCAGCACCCGCAGCCAGAAATTTGCTTTATTTAATTTTTGGAAACTCACATGCAAAAAAAAAAAAAAATTCTCAGACGAGGTAAAACCAGCACAAACAGTGATACGGTGCTGAATGCTGTGATTGAGAGATCGGTTCAGTTCTGTTTGGAATAGTTGTGTTTTCTAAAGATTTGTGGACTGCAAGGCTGCTGTTCTGTAGACAGTTTTGGAGTTTATTCCATGTTCATGTAAAGGCGGCTCGTCTAGGGTGTACTGTAGCTGCTTTTGGGCTTCGACAGTCACCCCATTCTACTAGAACAAACAAACAAGCAAACAAAACAGGTGAAGCATTCGGGTCCTTCTGATAAACTGGGATTTTATATTCTGGTTTTATCAGAATATTCGTGGGGCCGGTGGCGTAGTGGTTATGGTGCTGGGCTCATGATCGGGAGGTTGTGTGTTCAAACCCAGTTAAACACCCACTGTGCTAAGACCCCTGGGCAAGGTCTCAACCACAAGTGTGCCTCTGTTCACCCAGCAGTATAACTGGGTTCCAGTAAAAATATACTGGGAAGGTAATTTGCGATGGACTAGCGTCCCATCCAGGAGGAGCTGTGGTCCTAGCCGCTACATGCTACGGAAACCGAGAATAAGCACTGGTCCGATGAGCCACTATGGCTCAGGTGTAAAAAGCCTGAAGAGACTATCAGAATATTCAGATTATCGAGAGGACTGAACATCTGCAGCTAATAAAAACAACAACAATACACAAATGTCAGGTTTTAATCAGTACACGCTGTGCTGTCATTCAATGTTTGATATTATTAACAGTAATAGGAGGGTCGGTGCTGGTGGTCCAGTGGTACGGTGCTGGATTACTGATCCCAAGGTCAGGGGTCCAATCCTGACTATCAGCGGGTTCATCACCTGGGTATCAATTGAGTTATCAAAGGCCGGCCATGTCGCTCACTGTCTATGGTGAGACGCTGTAAAAGAATCGTTGTGGACTTTCGTCAAAAGTGGGCTGCAATAGCCGTCAGCAAGTTTCTGCCCTGTGATGGCCTGGCGAGCCCTTTAGAGAAGCTGGCGCCCATATCAGCCATTCTGAGATGGTTGCCATCCTCCCTGTGACTGTAATTAGGATGAAGCTGTTCAGAGAATGAATCAATGCTGTTGCATCCTTTTACATTGAATGGACTGGAATGAGTGACTCAGTTGAGACACGGCGTGAACATGCACAGCATTGGACATCATGTGATTAACAATTTGAGCTTGTTGTTAGGACGGCACGGTGGTGTTGAGGTGTACACGTCCATCTCACAGTAAGGAGGGCCTGGGTTACCTCTGTGTGGAGTTTGCATGTCCTCCCCATGCTTGAGTAGGGTTTCCTCTGGGTACTCCGGTTTCCTCCAACAGTCCAGTCATGCACATTGAGCTAATTGATTGTTCCACATTCTAGGTGTGTGTGTGTGTGTGTGTGTGTGTGTGTGTGTGTGTGTGTGTGTGTGTGTGTGTGTGTGCGCGCCTTGGCCTTGCAATAATCTATTGAGCTATTCAGTGTGTACCTCACCTTCGTTCAGTGTCAGCTCAGATAGGCTCCACCCTCCCCGCAACAATAATAGAGGTTAGCAGTTCAGCAATAAGTGAGTGAGTGAGAGTTAAAGCTTAGGCTGGCACTTGTGCCGTAGTGGTTATTCCGTCGACCCCACAGCAAGAAGGCTCTGGGTTCCAGTCCCTGGCTCACAATGGGCATCTCTAGATGAGGTGAACATATTCGTCCCATGTGTACATGGGTTTCTTCCAGGTAGTCTGTTTTCCTCCCATAGTCCAAAGACATGCACATTATACTAATTGGCTGTTTCAAATTGCCCCGAGGTGTGAGTGTCAGTGTATTTCCTGTGTGTTTTGGCCTGTGGTGTTCTGGTGAGTTGTTCAGGGAGCATGCTGTCTTCGCTTAGTGTCGGTTGAGATAGACTCCAGCTTCTCAGTGGTCGTAATAGGATTAAGTGTTTTGGCAAATGGGTGAGAGAGTTTGTGTGTCTGTTAGTGTTTACTGTAATGGTTCTTTTACATGCCTCTCACCATAGACAGTGACAGACATGGCCCGCCTTTGATAACCCAGTGAGCTGCACTGGGGGGACAGTGACAACCTTGTGGAGAGTGGGACTCGAACCCCCAATCTTACTTATGCGCACATCTTACCATAAATGCAATAGAACACGGACATGACTGAATTAAATGGAAAAAACCCAATCCCTCTCTGGCGGTGATCTGATCTTTGAAATTCACTCAAGATCAAAGTAAACCGTTTCATTTAAAAGTCCACATATGGTCTTCAATTAATGTTCCAAAGTCTATCAGAACTTGTTTTGAAATTATAAATGCTCTTACTTTAACCTTTGACCTAATCATCCTCAGGACTCACGGAGGGTGGTGTCCCCACCAATTTTGGTGACATAGATGTGGTCTGGATTTTATTCGCAGAAAAACTAAACAGATGACCAAACAAGAAAGAATGAAAGAGATTTTTGTCAACTGTTGCATGAACAATGAAAATCAGTTCAGCAGAAATTATCGAAGCAGGCGCACAAAAGACAACTTAGAACCTACACCAATATGTACATGTGCATTATACCTACAAACACATCATCACCATTCATTTATTGTAACCACATAATTTTAATAATATGTGGCTAGCGCTCATCCCAACCGACTCTGGGCGAGGGCAGAGTACACGCTGGACAGCCACGGCCACACAGGACAGAAACACACTGACGGTACAGCTACTCTTGTCGAAAGCCAGCAATGCGTCTTTTACATGAACCTCACACCATAGACAGTGAGAGACATGGCCGGCCTTTGATAACCCAGTTAGCTCCACTGAAATCTACAAACACACACACACACACACACACACACACACACATATATATATATATATACCAATGCTCCCCAACTTACATTTTTGCTGGTTCCGGACGGCTGAACGTAAAGGGGAAAAAAAAACGTAAGTTGTTACTGTATGTTCCAGTGACGTATGATGCTCATACTGTACTATACATCCATAAATACCATTATCGTATCTCATAAAACACCCCTAAATCAATTATTATAAACATAACATTGTAAAATAATATCAACATTAATTTTGAATAAATTAAATTCAAGCAAAATAATTTCAAATAGATACATTTTAATCAAATTGATTAATCAAATATCAAATACAGTATCAAATATCATCTTTAACATTCTCTTTGATGCGATCTTTCTGCTTGTAAATGGTTCTGATGGTCGAAGTATGACCATCCAGATGACTTTGCATGAAGCTGAGCCGAGTCACTTTACATTAAGCTTAAAACAGTCAATCAACGCTTAAAATATGTGAGGTGTAGTTCACTTGCTTGTGCTTGAGACAAAGCACTGATTATATGGACTTCCGGTCTTTCAAGTGAGCAAGGGCACTGTTGAAAACTTGTTTAGTACTCAGCCTGCACTGATGTGAATCACCAGCAGAGTGGAGAGTTTTCTTTCTTTTCTGGATTCGGGTTTTCATTCATTTATTTTTTTTTGGGGGGGTCTTTTTTTCAAAGTTGTCAGTATATGTGTGTGTTAGGTTTTTTTTTGTCCTTGTCTTATATTTGTCCATTTCATTTTGCTGTTCTTTTTTCGTTTTTTTCTCTTTGCTTAACTGCCGGAAAACTTCCACCCATGCTACTAGGCTTATGCTTCTGACCAACCATATTTTCTTAGGGTTACAAAAGTCCACAAAACAGTGTAAACACAAAGATCACAGAAACAATGGCTTAACACAAGGGTAACATGCAGTGAACTGGGAGGCACGTTCAGTCCGTCGTTTGTAAACAATGGACGCAGAATCATTACGTCATTGCGTCATTAGATCAGCGTACTATGTAGGTACGTCTCGTACTCAAAATTTGACATAATTTTTAAATAAAAACAATGTAAAATCGAAAAAATGCAAAATGGATGAACGTAAGTCTGGGAGCGTCTCTACAGTGAAACCTCACTTTTCATGGTTAATGGGGACTGAGACCCTCACAAAGTAGGATCAACCCCTCTGACTGACGTATACAGTAGGCCCTTGACTATTCACAGTTTTGCACTCGCGCCTGCAATATTTATGGATTGCCGAGCAGCTGTTACGTGATTCAAATTCAGCCAATGGCTGTCTTACTTCCTGCTGATTGGTTGAGATGATGTATATGCCCCTTTTTCCTCATTCGCACACAAGTTGTTTTTTTAGTGTGTTTTAATTACCAGTTAGGCTCTATGATGCCACTCAAACGCCGCCTAAGCACCAAAAAAAGGTAATGACATTGGATATCTCTTCTGAAGAAATAAGACTTTCTCCTGAAGAAACGACAGTTTCCTCTGAAGTGCCTGAACGAATAATCATCTGAACTGTTGTAAAGTAGTTTTGTATGAAAGTCTTTTTCAATTATTATTCCAGTACAGCACCTAAGTTAATGTTTAGAATGTTTGTGTGTGTGATTTTATGTACTGTGTAATGCATATTTATCCTATGGTTTTTTATCCAATTGATTACACTTTGATTTTGACGGCTGTGTTCTCTAAATCTCCCCGCTCCAGCTGAGGGGCGTAGCTGAGCTGCTCGGGCTGATTGCAGCAGTGCACACCTAAATTCATTCCTCTCATCTACTCCCTATAAACACAAGCACGCCCACCTCTGCACCAGACGATTGTCTCACATCACGTCCCTGCTTCCTTGTGTTCTCTCAGGCTCCTGGTTCCCGTGCTTCGTCATAGGTACTGTATTTAAAGTGTGTGTGCTCTGCTTAAGTGATTCATGCACAAATAAGTGTGATGTGACGTAATGAACTTTCACCCAGAATGTTCATTATGTCATTACGTCACACTTTTTTGTTCTTTATATATTATATACATATGATGTAGTAATAATTAAGTGAAAACTTTAAATTTGTACTGTGATATTTATTGATTTTATACATCTGTATATACATATATATATATATATATATATATATATATATATATATATATATAAATATATAAATTTTTATCAATAAATATCACAGTACAAAATTAAAAGGTTTTTTACTTAAGTACTACATTAATACTGTATTAATGAGTAAGACTCTATAGAATGTGTTTGAGAACCATATTTTAGGCATGTAATATGATACATAGGGTTTTACTTCCGGGTACAGAACTCGCAGATTATCTTGATTCGGAGGAGTGGCGAATAACGTATGTACATATATATGTGTATATAATATCAATAAATGCATATTCAACACTATAACTGCTGATAATAACAATTAAACATTCAACAATAATGCATAAGATGTAAATAAAATGTAAATACACACACATACAGATGTGCAGATATATATATATATATATATATATATATATATATATATATATATATATATATATATATATATATATCCTATATATTACCTATATGTACACATATACTGTATCCCATATACACCTTTCTGTCTATTCATATATTCATACATATACAGACAAAAAGAAATGCACTTGATTACAGTACCAGCACCAAGCCTGTGTGGAGGAAATTAATAATAGTGAGTATTCAATAAACAGGATACAATAAGGGCAGTGGTGGCCTGGGTTAAAGGGCACTGGATTGCTAATCCTAAAGTTGGGGGTTCGAGTCCCACTCTCCACAAGGTTGTCACTGTCCCCCCCAGTGCAGATAACTGGGCTATCAAAGGCCTGCCATATCTCTCACTGTCTATGGTGAGAGGTTCATGTAAAAGAACAAGTGCTGATTTTCATAAAGAGTGGCTGCAAAGCTGTCAGCGTGTTTTTCTCCCTTGCCAAAGGGTTGTGTCAGGAAGGGAATCCGATGTTTAAAAACTATGCCAAATCAAACATGTGAATCTGACGATTTTCTGTGGCAACCCCTTAAAAAAAAGGGAAAAAGACAAAAGGAAAAGAAGAAGACAATAAACAGAATACAATAAAGCTGTAGCTGCTCTTCACTCTTCTGTCCACTAGATGTCAGTGATGTGTATGCTAAACTGCAGTGAAACGTTTTGCCCTTTCTCATTGAATCATTTCAGGACTGACTCATTAATAAACTCAAAGGGACCAAATTAATTTTTTAAGTGAATTTCCTTAATTCTCCCATCATCAATCCACATGAAACCACTTACCCTCTGACCGTGCGCAATCAAACTAGCACACACCTCTTCAAACTCCTCAGATATTGAGCGAAAGCTCAATCTGATTTGTGGTGTTACAGAAAATTAATCACAAGCCATCAGCTCATGCAGTCATTTGTAGACTAACACTGTTTGGCTACAGAACAAAACCCTTCAAAACCAGCTGGCGGCAACAAAAAAATACATAATTTCAGGTGATTATATGAATTGATGTTATCACAGCTTGACTGATAATCATCAACTCAGTTGTATTAAAGTGGTATAGAAGCCTTATTTGGATTATAGCAACTTTATTCATTCACTTTGTAACTACTTTATCTTTTATTAGGGTAACAGAGGGGCAGTGGTGGCCTAAGTTGGCCCGGCATGCCTCTCAGTCTATGGTGTGAGGCTGTAAAAGAACCATTGCTGACTTTCGTCAAGAGTAGCTGCATAGCTGTCAGTGTGTTTGATGGCCTGGTAAGCTGTCCAGGGGGTACTCTGCACTTGCCCCAAGTCGACTGGGATGGGTTCCAGCCTCCCCGCAACCTCAATTAGGATCAAGCAGTTCAGAAAATGAATGAATTAATATGGTAACAGGAATTAAAGCAAATCGATGGGCAGTGCCAGCTGTAGAGTACAATACATTAAAGGGTACCTGCGGTGATTGTGTATTACTAGCTCTTTAAAACAATCATGCATGGCATTAGAGGCTCTGTTAGGCAGCATCAATCGTTTCTTGTGAAGTAAACTACATGCGAGAGCAGCCACACTACTCCTCCTCCTCTTCCTACTACTAGTACTAGTAAAGTACAGTGACATAATGCCTTTTTCATTGGATGTTCCTTGTTTTATCCTATTGGCTGAGTTGTGTTGTCAACAAAATGGTGGAGTGCAAAGCAGCATGAGCAACAAGCACAGAAATCACGGAAAACCGCATAACATCTGTACAGGCTGTACTCAGAAAGCATGTTCTTTCTGACGAAATCCATTAGTCTGAAAAGACTACTTCAACCTGACCTGCTACCAGTGCGACTTCGAGGCAGAACAACAAGGCATCAAGACCAAGCTTTTACCTCTGAAATCGGATGCTGTGCCTCGGAATTCTTTCATAAAAAGTCAAAGGATTGAAGCAGCGTGAGATGTGGCCAACACATGTATTTCCACTATCCACATACAGTCGGCCCTCTGCTTACGAAATTAATCCGTTCCAGTGCCTTTTTCGTAACGTGGAGGTTTCGTAAGTAAAGGTGCATTTTACATGTAAAACACGTGATTCGTTTCAAGGCTCCCAAGACTACCCCATAAACCCTTTAAAAATTATAAAAGCACACCAATTTTGTGTGAAATATGTATGAAATGTGTTAAAAGTAAAAAAAAAAAATATTAAAAACTTTTTTAAATCTCTCGAACCACCCATGCGACGCTTTAAAGTCCGGGGGTTGCTGGTCTGAAGAACCCTCACCCCCACCCTCCTTCACGAGGTCCTTAAATATGGCGGTTGCTTTTTCTGAAATAATCGCCTCTGTCACTGCATCTCCACTTTTAAGGTCTCCTTCTGCTTCAATATCGTCCCGATTGTAGAGGGGTTTCGGCCATACGCCTTTGTGATTTCGCTCAACCGCATCCCACTTTCATATTTTTTATTATCTCCTGCTTCACTTTGATTGATAACGGAGCCCGCTTCTTCTTTTCAGTGTCACCGGGAATCACTTTCTTGGGGTCCATGATGGATAACGAAATATAATGCTGCAATGATCATGCTCAAAAAACTCACGAGCCAGCAGTCCTGCTCAACTCTCCTTCACGCGTGTCACAAATAGGAAGTATGGGTACAGGAATGGGGACAGTTCAGCTCCCTCCTGGCCAATGGGAGGCCAGCGGGGCGGGATGTTGGGAGGCAGCCAATGAGAGAGCAACTCGCGCATTGTTTGAATGTTTGAATGGCGCATTTGGCGCTTTTCGTAAGAAGAGATTGTTTCGTATACAGAGGACAAAAATTTAGGAAAATGTTTTTCGTAACCTGGATTTTTCGTATTCAGAGGTTTTCGTAAGTAGTGGGCCGACTGTATATACCAATTGTGATATAATGATGATCCCTCAGATCCCCTGTTAGCTTATATAAATGAGAAGAGTGTTCTGCAGTAATCCTCACGACGGACAGCACAGAAACTTGGACAACCAAAGACACAACCAAGGACGCTGCCCAGACTTTACACATCAAAGGCCACCGCCGACCTTCGTCCACTCCTTCTGATCCTCACCACGTCAATAAATTGTATTACCGACCACTTCTGCCAGACCTGGGTTATTCTAGATATTTCTGGAATTCACTCCAGTCCATCACACACAAAAGTATGACATCACACACAGATGTTAGTAGAGACGTATACCAAGAAGTGATACCATTATTCTTAAAATCCCAAGCTTGTGTGTTTTAATACACATGTTCACATCTGCTGATATTCTTATACTACACCGTTCACAGAGACTTGGAGTCAGTTATATAAGATTTTCAGAAGACGTCTCCAGTGCCAGTGTTTTGTTCATTTAAATCAAATATAAAACTGTTCACTAATATATTTCCATAATAGAGAATTCTAACGAAGTGGCGAATGGCCACTTCATGAGAATGTGATTGAAGGGCAGTGGTGGCCTGGTGGTAATGGTACTGGATCACTGATCCTAAGGCTGGGGGTTCAAGCCCACCTTCATCAATTCATCAAAAGTTGTCAATGTCCCCCCCCCAGTGCAGCTAACTGGGTTATCAAAGGCCGGCCATGTCTCTCACTGTCCATGGTGAGAGGTTCATGTAAAAGAACCATTGCAGACAGTAGCTGCAAAGCCGTCAGCGTGTTGCTGCCCTGCGATGGCCTGGAGAGCTGTCCAGGGAGTACTCTGCCCTCGCCTTAGGTCTGCTGGCTGGCTGAGATGGGCGCCAGCTTCCCCCCGACCCTAATTAGGATTAAACAGTTCAAAAAATGAATGAGTTACTAGTAATAATAATAATAGTAATAAGTTATTTATTATGATATGAACAAAAATAAATTTAAATAATATCAGATAATAATAAAAGCTCTCATAAACCTGTCAGAAACTAGATCGATGCCGCTCACAGCTTCACTGGGAAATATTTTTGAGGAGGAAAAGTGAGAATGTTACATAAATAACAATCGCTGATGTCACTTCAGCAATAAAGCGATTTGTGTGTTATTGTGAGGAAAAACATATTCATTCATTTGCCATTCGTAGCATTGTTAGGAAGCTTTAATGAGTGCAGGGTACACCCTGAACAGCTTGCCAATCCACACACACACACACACACACACACACACACACACACACACACACACACACACACACACCTGGGGCAATTTGGAACAGACTGCTAGCCGAGTGTGCATGCTGTTTAACTTTCTCATGCTGTTGACGGCCTGCGTGTAGCAGTTGTGTACGAACAAAATACTCTGACATGGCACCTTGTGTTCTCTTGTTTACTGCTCTCAGGAAGTACATTAGATATTCCGGTTTCATTCAGTTATTCAGCCTAACAGTTATCACTCTACATCCCCTGCCATCAGGCTCGCCAAAGAAATGCAACCAGGCATGTAACGTCTAGTATTGTGTTGGCTACTGAAATACAGTTCCATGGAATGATACCGCCACCTAGTGTAAAAACAAACAAAAGGCTGTTACAGCATGTCTTTGGACTGTCGGATGAAACCGGAGTACCCGGAGGAAAACCCACACAAGCACAGGGAGGATGTGCAAACTCAGTGAAATATAAAGGGATCCCTCGCTACTTCCCGCTTCAATTCATGCGGCTTCAGTGCATCGCGTTTTGTTTTTTTTAATAGTCATTGAATTAAAACATAAGGAAATTAAATTAAGGAAGAATAGGAGAAAAAGTTAAGGAAAATGCCACAAAGACAAGGCCAATTATGCAGAAAACCCCTAAACAAACACAAAACAAAAAACAACCCAAAACCTCCAATCAAAACAACTTACATTGTTGTGAGGTGCGCATCTGAGTGCGTGCGCGCGAGCGTCTGTATGTGTGTATTTATATTTTATTTACATCTTGTGCGTTATTTTTTTAATGTTTAATTGTTATTATAAGCATTTATAGCATTGAATATGTATTTATTGATATTATATACACATATACATGTACGTATACATCAGTCAGGGGGGTTGAGGGTTGGGGGGGGTGATTCTACTTCATGGAATTCGGTGGTCGCGGGGATCTCAGTCTCAATTAACCGTGGAAAGTAAGGGATCCCTGTATTCATTCATTCATTTTCTGTAACCACTTAATCCTAATTAGGGTCATGGGGAGGCTGGCACCCATCCCAGCCGACCCCGGGCAAGGGCAAAGTACACCCTGGACAGCTCACTGATATATTAGATCTCTCTTTTTTTTCTTCATGCCCATTTGCAACTGTTGATTTACCAAATTGTTTAAATCGATTCCACACCATTTACAACCAGTAACTTGTCTCACATCTCAAACCATCTGGTGCCAACGAGCCATGTGGGACAACTGCCAACCGAAGCCCAAATGATCTGACTCACTGAAAAGAGCTGAGATTTCTCCTCATTTAATGTTTACCTCAACATAAAAAACTTCATCCCTACTGACACGTCAGCTTTTTCCCCGGTCTCTTGTGTGCCGTGTTCAAAATGTTGCTAAAATTTTTACCAAGAAGCAAAATCAACAATACGCCAACATGTGTTTTAACTTTCCTCACGAGGCTGTTGCACAAGTACTGATTTACAGTGCTATAGAATTCATCGCAAAATAAAAGTATAAACAGACAACATAAATGTCTATATTTATTTATATGTATATCTATATGTATATATGTATATCCGTATATACATATATATATATATATATATATATATATATACACAAAAATAAAAGGACAGGACAAAGACTTTCTATTGAAACTCCATTTATCACTACAGATCTGTTTCGAGGGGTGGTGAAACCATCCTCTCTCTTCAGGTGATTATAGAAGAATTCTATAATCGGGGAGGCTGACACCCATCTCAGCTGACACCCTGGCCAGCTCGCCAGACCATCGCAGGGCAGAAACACACTGATGGCTATATGGCTACTCTAATCAAAAGTCAGCAATGGTTCTTTAACATGAACCTCACGCCATAGACAGTGAGAGACATGGCCGGCCTTTGATAACCCAGTAAGCTGCACTGGGGGGACAGCGACAACCCGTTGAGAGTGGGGCTTGAACCCTCAACCTTAGGATCAGCGATCCAGCACCTATACCACCAGGCCACCACTGCCCTTGAATGAATGTATTTCTTTTCTTTTTTTTTTTAAAATATACATCGTATAGTGAATATTCTATTCTTTTTTTTTTTTTTTTGAGTCAACTTTTATTGTTTCACATGTGCGCTATAAATAAAATGCACAAAATTCTTCACTTAGTCACATTATATGAGATCATCCCAGTAAAACTTTGGCTGAATTGAGTAACGAACTGTGCAATAACACCCACTAATACTGTTTATAGACTGGCGTTATGCAAGGTATAATATGTGACACGTCATGCTGTTTTATGAAAATAATCCACACTGGAGTAATGCGATATGACCCGATGTGAAACAGAACACTATAAGCCTGAAGTGGATTATTTTATGCAACCACATGACCTGAACCATTTTATTCTGTTCTTCTGTTTTGTTTTGTTTTTTGTACTATGGCAATTCACCAAGACTTCCTGCTTAATTTAGAAATAAAACACAACATACATTTATGAGTTTGTATTCAAACCGCTTTAATAAAAGGTATTTGTTATTTCTAACTCTTATCACTGCGATATCATGAGAATGAGGATGGCTGACGAATCAGCAGATTGAGAAGTAGGTTATGAAGAAGTTGTATACTGCATGCATGAAGACAACCTGGGTGTCCTGGAGCCTAACTCAACAAACTCTGAGAAGACAGTACAGACTGAGCAGCCTGGCCATCCATGGCAGGCCAACATACACGCAACCATTTACACTCACACTCACACCTAATGTGCATGTCTTTGGATTGTTGGAGGAAACCAGGCTACCCAGAGAAAATCCGCACAAGCCTGCGGAGTGTATGCAAGTTCTACACAGCTGTTCCCTCGTCAAGCCCGGAATTCAAACCCGGGACCTTCATGCTGTGGCTTGTGCTAAGCACTTTGTCACGGTGCTTCCCAGTCTAAACTAAAGTCGGACACAGCACAACATTTTATTTACTAACATGCATGAGCTAAAAGGTTTAGAAAGAAGAATAATATTATTACCCAATAAACAGACACAGTTTATTGACACATCAAAATTGAGTGAAAACACAATTAAATTACTTTTACATTAAATGAATAAACGACTAGTATGTATTAATTTTTCATGAATTCAGATTATATTACTACAGGGATCCCTCAATTTCCGTGTTTAATTGGGACTAAGACCCCCCCAAGACCGCCGATTTCTGCGAAGTAGGATTGACACCCCCCCCCCCCCCCCGACTGACGTATACATCCATGTATATGTGTATATAATATCAATAAATACATATTCAACGATATCTTCTTTTTTCCTTTCCGCTTTTTCAGGGGTCACCACAGCGAATAATCTGATTCCACGTTTGAGTTGGTATCGGTTTTCACGTCGGATGGCCTTCCTGACAAAACTCTTAGCAAGGGGCAAAAACACGCTGATGGCTTTGCAGCTACTCTTTACGAATGTCAGCAATGGTTCTATTACTTGAACCTCTCACCATAGACAGTGAGAGACATGGCCCGCCTTTGATAACCCAGTTAGCGGCACTGGGAGGACAGTGACAACCCTGTGGAGATTGGGAACCCCCAATCTTAGGATCAGCGATCCAGCGCTCTATACCACCAGGCCACCACTGACCCCACTGACATATGCTACGCTATAAATGCTTATAATATCAATTAAACATTCAAATATAATTCATAAGATGTAAATAAAATATAAATACTCACAGATGCGCGCCTCACATAAAAATGTAAGTAGGTTTTTTTTTTTTTTTTTTTTTTTTCGGGGGGGGCGGGGTTGTGCTTGTTTGTTTGTTTTTTGCATAATTGGCCTTGTTTTGCAGCATATTTCTTTTTTTTTCTATGAATATTTTAGAAAAATCCGAGATGCACTGAATCTACAGGAACTAAAACACGAAGTAGCGAGGGACCACTGTATTGTCACCTGCCAACAAGATGGTCCAAACTTTATGGCTGGCTGGGGCCTCTTTGTCTGTTCTCCTTGTGCCCTCCGACAGCCAAGGACATGCACATTTGGTCTTGTGGCTACTTTAAATTGCCTGTTGGTGTGAATACATAAGTGTCTGAGTTTCTGCCTTAATTGGCCTACACATTCACATTTATGCTGCGATGGCCTGCTGAGCTGTCCAGGGTGTACCCCACCCTCGCCCAGAGTCAGCTGAACTGGGTGCCAGCCTCTCCACGACCCTAATTAGGATTAAGCAATCCAGAAAATGAATGAATGAATGAATGAATGAATTTACATTTATGGCTTCACCTCAAAATGCAACCCACTTGGAGCATGTCAGAAGAGAATGGTCAGAATACACCTTGGTGAAATCCTGCCCAAATATAGAATAAGATTATTTGGACATATGAAACCGAGATGAACTTATATCAGAATGATGGGAAGAGTGTGGAAAAGAAAAGGGATGTCTTGTGATACAATGTGCACATCATCTGTCAAGCCTGGTCGACATGGAGACTTATGGCGGCCATCAGAACTGAGTCACTGGTCACTGCTGGCAGAAGAAACAGGGTGAACTGTAAGGTGTGTAGAGTTGTATTGATGCAAATATATAAAAACCCAAAATATCAAGTGAAAGCATCCTGAGAATGAAATAAAAGTTAGGCATTTGGTGATGGTCATGGTCTCCAGACTTCAGAGATTGGACATGGCTATGCCATGTCTTGTGGATGAACAAGACATCCAGATGGACACCACCCCCCGGAGAAAGTGAGGCAGACTTCGGGCACAGAACTGTGGCGGAAGATATAAAGAGGATGGGCAAGACCTGGAATGAGGTTAGCTGGCTTGCTCAAGACCAGGATGGCTGGTGCCTTAGAAGAGGATGAAGTAAGTAAGTGTCTGAATACTTCTGGACCTAACTGTATTTTTAGACTTTAATGTTGTCTCTCTGAATAAGCTGCTACTATGGAAATTATAAGATGTTAAATAATCCAATTCTATCAATCACAGTTGTGTGCAAAATAATATCAGTCAGAAATCACTAACCTGATCAATCAGTGTTTTTAGTATAAGTGATATTTCTAGATGGCTAATAATTTACTATCAGGTGTAGTAGAGGAATAGAATCCAACAGAACCCACAATCATGACCCGCATGCTGCTGATTCTGCGTAATTTAATCAGTAATTGAAAGGGGCGTGTTCAAAATAGTATCAGTGTGGAGTTCAGTTAGTGACATCATTCATTGTTTGAAAACGTGCAAATTATTGACCTTATTTAAAGAAGAAAGATGTACATGCAGGTTATAGAACATTTCTCTCTGAAATTCAGAGGAAAGTGGGTCATTCCAAACACTGTTCAGCGGACCTTGATTAAAAAGTTGATTGGGAGGAAACATTTAAAGAAGTGCTTTGAAAATGAGAGGCTGCTCAGATAATTGATACCAAATGTTTCAAAATTGCAACCCAAACCTGAAAGACGTGGAAGACAGTGAAAAGTGCCAGTCTAATTGATCGAAGAATCGCCAAAATCGCAAAGACTGAGCCATCAACCAGCTCCAGGAACACCAAAGAAGGTCTGGCAAGAAGCTCCACAAAGTCCCACTGTCTTCTTCTTTTCCTTTCGGCTTTTCACTTCAGGGGTCACCACAGCAAACCATCCGCCTCCATCTCACCCTATTCTCTGTATCTTCTACTCTTACTCCAACTACCTCCATGTCCGCCTTCACCACATCCATAAATCTTCTCTTCGGTCTTACTCTCGGCCTTCTGCCTGGTAGTTCCAACCTCAGCATCCTACTACCAATGTACTCACTATCCCTTCTCTGTACATGTCCAAATCATCTCAATCTAGCCTCTCTGATTTTGTCTCCAAAACATCTTACATGGGCTGTCCCTCTGATGTACTCATTCCTGATCCTATTCATCCTCGTTACTCCCAAAGAGAACCTCAACATTTTCATCTCTGCTGCCTCCATCTCTGCCTCCTGTCTTTTCCTCAGCGCAACTGTTTCTAAACCATACAACATCGCTGGTCTCATCACCATCTTGTACACTTTTCCTTTCATTCTTGCCAATACCCTCTTATTACACATCACACCGGACACTTTTCTCCAACCATTCCAACCAGCCTGCACACGCTTCTTCACCTCTTTTCCACACTCTCCATTGCTCTAGATTGTTGAGCCTAAGTACTTAAAATCCTCCACCTCCTTTATCTCTGCTCCCTGTAACCTCACCGTTCCTCTTGGGTCCTTGTCGTTCACACACATGTATTCTGTTTTACTGAGGCATTCCTCTCCTTTCCAGGGTATACCTCCACCTCTCTAGATTTTCCTGCACTTGTTCTCTGCTCTCACTACAGATCACAATGTCGTCTGCAAACATCATAGTCCATGGAGATTCTTGTCTAACCTCGTCTGTCAGCCTGTCCATCACCATAGCAAACAAGAAGGGGCTCAGAGCTGACCCTTGATGCAGTCCCACCTCCACCTTGAACTCTTCTGTCACACCGACAGCACACCTCACCACTGTCTTACATCTCTCATACATGTCCTGCACCACTCTAACATACTTCTCTGCCACTCCCGACATCCTCATGCAATACCACAGTTCCTCTCTCGGCACCCTGTCATATGCGTTCTCCAGATCCACAAAGACAATGCAGCTCCTTCTGACCTTCTCTGTACTTCTCCATTAACATCCTCAAGTTAAACACTGCGTCTGTGGAGCTCTTTCTTGGCATGAAACCAAACTGTTGTTCACAAATGCTGACCTCTGCCCTTAGTCTAGCTTCCAATATTCTTTCCCATAACTTCATTGTATGGCTCATCAACTTTATCCCTCTGTAGTTGCCACAACTCTGCACATCTCCCTTGTTCTTAAAAATGGGCACAAGCACACTTCTCTGTTCCTCTGGAATCCTCTCTCTCTAAAACCTTGTTGAATGTTCTCGTCAGAAAATCTATTGCGACCTCTCCTAGACCCTTCCATACCTCCACCGGTATGTCATCAGGACCAACTGCCTTTCCATTCTTCATCCTCTATAATGCCCTCCTCACTTCACACTTGTTAATCTTTGCTACTTCCTGGTCCTCAACGGTCACCTCTTCTACTCTTTTTTCTCTCTCATTTTCCTCATTCATCAGCTCTTCAAAGTACTCTTTCCATCTTTCCAGCATGCTTGTGTCATCAATCAACATGTTTCCCACTCTGTCCTTAATCACTCTAACTTGCTGTACATCCTTCCCATCTTTATTTCTCTGCTGTGCCAACCTGTATAAATAATTTTCTCCCTCCTTACTGGCCAACCTAGCATACAAGTCATCATTTGCCCTCTGTTTGGCCTTTGACACCGCTATCTTCGCCTTACGCTGTGTATCCCTTTATGCTCTGCATAATGTCAGCCAGCTCTCTAGCTTTTCCTGCCATAGTTCCAACATTCAAAGTCCCTACTTTCAGTCCTAAACTCATGCTTTTCCTCTTCTCTCTCTGCTTACGGACACGCTTCACACCTCTCCTTCTTCGACGTCTTCGACCAACAGTAGTCTAATTTCCACCAGCACCCTGTTGGTTAACAGCACTGATGGCGGTCATTGTTAACCCAGGCCTCGACCGATCCGGTATGAGATTTGTCTTTATCGTTTGCATTTTGTGTTTTGGCAAAAGTTTTACGCCGAATGCCCTTCCTGTCGCAACCTTCTGCATTTCTCCGGGCTTGGGACCGGTGTGAGGGCGGGCACTTGTTTGTGCCCCCCCTCACGGCTGCATTACCAAAGAGCACATTGACCGGCCTAAAGAGAAATGGAGCAACATTTGGTGGACTGATGACAGTAAGATTGCTCTTTTTGGGTCTAGTGGCTCCCCTGGACGAGCCCCAAACACTGAATTCAAGCCACAGTGCACTGTGAAGACAGTGAAACATGGTGGTGAAAGCATCATGATATGGGGATGTTTCTCGTACTACGGTGTCAGGTCTGTTTATCACATCCCAGGGATCATGGATCAGTTTGAATACATCAGAACACTTGAAGAAGTCGTGTTGCCTTTTGCTGAAGAGGAAATGCCCTTGAAATGGGTGTTCCAAAATGACTACAAACACACCAGTAAATGGGCAACATCTCGGTTCCAGACCAACAAGATTGACATTATGGAGTGGCAGCCCAATACCTGGACCTTAATCCAATAGAAAACTTTGTGGGGTGACATAAAAAAATGCAGCTTCTGAGACAAAACCAAGAAATACAGAAGATCTGTGACATGAAGTCTAATCATCCTGGACTGGAAAAACTGCTCACAGGTGCCAGATGTTGGTTGACTCCATTTGACTCGGAGGTGCAGCAGCTCTCAGAAAGAGTGTTTATACAAATAAATAATCATTCAGTGATTTAAAGAAAAACAAAACATTGCAATAGAATCTCTTGTGTTCCCAATTCAGTTTTGTTTATGGATATAAAAGCTATTTTCAGGATTTTGAGATTTATTCACTTTTTTAAACGCACTGCCATTTTGAACACAGCTGTATGTAGCAGGCTGAGCCATGCTGTTATACAAAAATAAACACTGCACTACTTCGTGTGGATCACTGTCCTAATGTACTCAAACTAAAGTTACTGCCTATTGAAGGGACACAAAAAGCTCACAGGTTGACAAGTTTTCTAAAGATTTGACTGTTTAATTAAATCTGAGCAGATTTTATTTATGATGATGATGATGATGAAGAGGGCAATGTTATGCTTTTCACTCTGCTGACAGGAAGCTTTGCACCCAAGTAAGTCACCTGTAAATGCAGTGATTGGAACAAGTTCAGAAAATGAAATGCAAATGAATGCAGTGTTTGGAGAAGACATTCGACAAGATCTCTGAGAAAGAAAAGACAAGCGTGAATGATCTGTGTTCGAGCCTTAACAACATGACGTGACAGGAGGAAGTTATGGGGTGGAGGCCAAGTTCAGGAAGTAAATGGAAATAAAACTGTCTGAAGCCAACATTCGCTACTCTTGCATAGCATAACATGTAAAATCATACATGTATGACGATGCTGATGAAACAGAGCAGAACAGAAGAAAAAAAAACTGAAAAGAGACTTCAATGGAATATTTCCTTGCCATGAGCAGTGTAGAGACGGATGTTAGTATTTTGAAAGATTTATCCGGAATGGGATTATTTATCAGAACTATACAGGGATCCCTCACTTTTCGCGGTTAATGGGGACTGGAACCCTCCGCAAACGCTGAATTTCCGTGAAGTAGGATCAACCCTCCCCCAACTGACGTATACATACATGGATATGTGTATTTAATATCATAAATACATATTCATTGCTATAGATGCTTAAAATAAACATTCAAAAATAATGCATAAGATGTAAACAAAATATAGATACACATACATACAGACACGCACACACACACACACACACACACACACACACACAACCTACAGACACGCGTGCACACACTCAGATGAGCACCTCACATAAAAATGTAAGTAGCTTTGTTGGGGGGGGGGGTTTGGGTTGTTTTTTGTTATTGTTTGTTTGGGTTTTTTTTTTTTTTTGCATAATTGGCCTTGTTTTGTGGCATTTTCCTTAACTTTTCCCCTATTTTTCCTTAATTTTGTTATTTTTTATTTTTTTGATGAATATTTTTGAAAAACTGCGATGCACTGAAGTCGCAGGAACTGAGGTGTGAAGTAACGAGGAATCACTGTACATACAGGAACCATTTTATGAAGAGATCTGAAAGTTTGGCTTTCTGTCTATAAATTTGAATTTGGGTGCAGAATTCTGGGGGAAAAAAATGATCAAAACTTTAAAAAATGGGAAAGTTCTTCAGCAGTTAGCCTCATGGTTATGAGTCATTCCTACAATTCAATGCATTTCAGCATTGTCATTCATTCAACTTCTAAATCGCTTAATCCTAATTAGGGTCACAGGGAAACTGGTGCCCATCTCGGCCAACTCTGGGCAAGGGCGGGGTACATGCTGAACAGCTCGCCAGGCCATTGCAGTGCCAACATTCACACTGACATGCATACCGAGAGGTGATTTGGAACAGCCAATTAACTTACTGTGCATGATTTTGGACTGTGGGAGGAAACCAGAGCATCTGGAAGAAAAGCATGCAAACACAAGTACAACATGCAAATTCCACACAAATCAACCCAATCAAACCCAGGAATCAAACCCAGGCCTTCGAGCTGTGAGGCGGACATACTAAATGCTACATGTGAATTTCTAAAAAAAAAAAAGTTTAGTCAGTTCACTCTGCCAGTAAACACAAAGACAAGCAAAATATTATTCAGTTTAATTTCATTAATATAGAAAACACTTGGGTAACAGAGTGATATCAACAACAGTAACAGGGTGGACATTACAACAGTAACAAGGTGGACATCACAATAACAGGGTGGACATTCAAACAGTAATAGGGTGGACATCACAACAGTAGCAGGATGGACATCACAACAGTAACAGGGTAGACATCACAACAGCAACAGGGTGGACATCACAACAGTAACAGGGTGGACATCACAATAACAGGGTGGACATTACAATAGTAACAGGGTGGACATCACAACGGTAGCAGGATGGACATCACAACAGTAACAGGGTAGACATCACAACAGCAACAGGGTGGACATTACAACAGCAACAGGGTGAAAATCACAACAGTAACAGGATGGAAACACAAGGACAACATGCAAACTCCACACACGAGCCGGGAATCAAACCCAGGCCTTCGAGATGTGAGGCGGACATACTAAATGCTACATGTGAATTTCTAAAAAAAAAAAGTTTAGTCAGTTCACTCTGCCAGTAAACAAAAAGACAAGCAAAATATTATTCAGTTTAATTTCATTAATATAGAAAACACTTGGGTAACAGAGTATATCACAACAGTAACAAGGTGGACATCACAATAACAGGGTGGACATTACAACAGTAACAGGATGGACATCACAAAAGTAAGAGGATTAACATCACAACAGTAACAGGGTGAACATCACAACAGTAACAGGGTGGACATTACAACAGCACATAACAATCCATTTCATTAAAAAAATGTTCTTTATTTATGTTTATCACATCACCTACATCCTAAAACAAATGCATCATCCCAACATAAGCATCAGGAACACTTTCCCATTTTATATTTGAACTGTATTTTTTGACGCCACACCTTTTGGTCTAACTTGACAGATCTTTTGTTTATAGCTTGTGACGCGCTCATGAGGTACACAACCTGGTCACCACTGTACCACCTAATGTTCTCTGTTGGACTTATCCAGTCGAACTTGTTGACTCTATTCTTATTCCTACACTTCACCTAGATATCTCCTTCAACATCCAGGATGATTCCTGGGAAAGTTCATTGTGAAAGGTTACTATGCAGTATTGCCCAATATTTTCTCTCATGATGACCTCGGGCCGAGACGACTCATCAGGAGGCTGCCTGGGGCTTCAGCCCATAACACCCAGAGTCAAGAACACCTTTGTCAGCCTGGAGAAGGCAAGTTATGTCCCAATATTGAATTATCCCTGGAGGACAACTGAAGACTTGGTGGATTTTCATTGTTCCTTTAACTGGCACAAACGGGGGCACAGGTCTCATTTCTTG
The DNA here is from genome assembly GCA_024760905.1 of Plotosus lineatus. Lineage (NCBI taxonomy): Eukaryota > Metazoa > Chordata > Actinopteri > Siluriformes > Plotosidae > Plotosus > Plotosus lineatus. Next base: position 78,834,207 of record CM045729.1, read on the forward strand.
GACTTCCCTCTCAACAGCTTCCTCTTTTACAAAGAAAAGTTCCACGGATGTCTTCTTTAAGTGTTTGAACATTGTTAGCTGACATTTTAAGGCAACCCTCAATGCCATCGAGTGACTCCTTTCCATGGCTGGCCTCAAAAAATTTCCAGCTAATTTCTTTGAAGCCTTTCCTAATAGAGTCGAGTTCCCGTTGCTGATGATAGTTGATGACTTGATGACTTGGTGTCTCCCTCACTCTCACTATCTTTAACCATATTTGGTGTGAGCTTCCAAAACAGACTGATTGAACTTCTTGAGAATAATTACAGGAGCAGTTCTGACTGAAATCTACATTCATTTGTCTTTAAGCTTTTCCTTGGCTGTCGATAGGCCGCGTGCTGCCGTTGTATATGGAAGATGTGCTGCCTAAATCCAAGCAGCCTGTCATGGAACTCACTTGCAAAAGTGCATCTTCTGTTGTCAGCATTGTTTTCTTCACAATGATTGCTGACCTTTTCCCCAGACTCATTTTCATCATTAACTTTGCCATTATCTTCCAGAGATCATTGGGTTAGGCATCTCTCTCCGTCTGTAGGAGGTCTCAGCGTTGTATGCGTGGAGCTCGTACACTCTTTGCACATGAACATTTTAAAAAAACCAATTTCATCTGGGATTGCACATTGTTGAACATGTCTTCAAGGGGTTTTTGTTGCTGACAGACATTGGCTGTATAGGGTGTTGTTAACCATGAACTGTAGGTTCTCGTGAGTTCTGCAGGTTTCACGATCGGCTTCTCTTGGCACGACAACCCAAAATGAACTTAAGGTGTAGAAATAAGAGTATGAGATCTGATCTTCATGTTCTGTGAGAAACCTTTGGTGAAGATTCTTCACTGTATCAGTTAGTAGACGCTTCTGCATTCTAATCTACCTCGGAGTTACAGTTTGCTTTCGCACTTGTCATACGACTGACATCATCTCTTAAAAAGAAAGCCTTTACTTTTGTTTGCAGTCAGCGGGTAATCTGGTACTGTTCTTTCTCACAAATGTCATGAGCCATGCAGCTGGGTTTTGATGGCTTCTTATAAAAGCCAGAAGTGTCATGTGCAGCCTTCTGCATCCTGAATTTCTTTATAAGTTTCCATTTGTTATTATTTTTGCAATAATTTGTCTCTCTCTCGTTCCTTTTTGGTGCTTTTGTTTTTATTTCTGATTTCTTCAAATATGGATTCTTGCACCAACAATCTTCTACTTATGGTGCTGTTAACTTTTTATGGCAGAGCAACGCATTCCCTGAAAAAATTGGTAATTTCTTCTGCCCTGTCGACCACTCACACCTCTTCTTGTATTTTTTCTTTTTTTCCTTCCGTTTTTCAATTTTCATTCTGTCGCCTCCCTCTGCCCTGGTCTGGCATTTCCCTTCCCAACAATATACAGTAGTTCCTAAAACACAAGAAAGTTATTACAATTTGCAATTACTCTCGCGGAGACATGTTGTGTGGACAATTAAAGAAACTGTTTTGAAAGCATCCATTTCAGATTATACATCTGTGATCAGTAATCAGTGAGCTGTAGTCGGACCTTAAAGACCTTGGTCGGAGGGACATTTCTGACTCTGGGGGACTTTGTGGACTTGAAGGAGGAGTTAACTGGTGGCAATGGTTTCGTGGTGGTAACAGGTGCTGGATCGCTGATCCTAGGGTTGGGGGATTGAGTCCCACTCTCCACAATGTTGTGACTGTCCCCCCCAGTGCAGCTACTGGGTTATTAAAGGCTGGCCATGTCTCTCACTGTCTATGGTGAGAGGTTCATGTAAATGAACCATTGCTGACTTTCGTAAAGAGGAGCTGCAAAGCCGTCAGCGCGTTTCTGCCCCTCACTAAAGGGTTGTGTCAGGAAGGGCATCCGATATAAAAACCTGTCACATCAAACATGCGAATCATTAATATTAGTTCCAGGAACAGACAAAAGGAAAAGAAAAAAGAGGAGTTAACTGAAAGGTTCTGGATCTTGTGCTTCCTCACCATTTCTTTTAACTGATGTCTGACACTTCACTTTGTCTTCCTTCCTCTCTGTCCCTTCTCCACCTCTCTTCGTCTTTATTTAGGTATTTTGCCCGTTTTTCAGGGTTTGCATCACTCCATGCCCTGTAGCGCTTCTCTGCAGCAGACAGTGATGCCATCACCTTATAAATACATACATGATGTTTAAAACAGTCCTTTAAATGTATGTTTAAAAAAAAAACAAATGTATTAAAATTATAGAAGAAAAGAACAAATACCAGTAAATACTGGAAATACGTATTCATCTAGCCATCTTAAGTCCACCCTGTTATTATGAGTCCCCCCTGACGTGCAAAACAATAACGTGTGTGTGTGTGTGTGTGTGTTAGTAAGTGCAATAACAAGGGAGTCGGTCATGTTATGCTTTGCCAAATCTGTGAGCTATTCCAGAAGGCTCTAGTTTGTAGTTTGAAGAGTGATGCTTCGTTCCTTGTAGAACATTTCCCTCCCAAATTCTCTGCTATTTTCTGAAGATCATGTGACTACAGGAATAGTCATCAGGAGTATTTAAAGGGAAATCCATCAGAGTAACAGGGGTGACCATCAACATAGGGGCATAACTTATTTTGAAGTTTTAAAGCATTAAAAATCTATTAATATAAAAAACAATCCTCAGAAAATTGCTAAATAAAATTACAATATTCAGCAATAGTAAAAAATTTAGAATTTGTGTAATTTTTATTACTTAAAATTGTAAGTGTGATTGAGCAAATATTCTGTCTATCTATCCAAACAGTTCTATCAGAATCTTCAAGCCCTTCTGTGACACCAGGAATATTCAGCCAGTCCCCCCCTGTCTCGGCACCACCGGAAGGATCCAATGGAAAGGCAAGTGCCGATACGACTGGGTTCCAGTGCCGTTGCAGGAGAGAAACTACGGTCAATTTAGAACGGCCAATTAACCTACAGTGCACATCTTTGGATTGCGGGGGAAACCGGAGCACCCGGAGGAAACCCACACAAGCACGGGGAGAACGTGCAAACTCCACACAGAAACGCCCAGGCCGGGAATCGAACCTGGGCCTTCTTGCTGTGAGGCGGACGTGCTAACCACTACGCCACCGTGCCGCCCTACTGTATAATATATACAATATACAATATTCACATATCGTTGTGCTTAATGGTAGAGCGGCTTAGGATTTAAAATTATATTTTTGAAATAAATATCAACAAAAACAAAAAAAAACAATTAACAAAAAATATGTTAGTTATATGTCATAGTGCCATGGGGACTCCAATGGCACCGAATTAAAGGAATGAGCCATCTCTGCTACAAAACTTCATTTTGGTGCAGCTATCGTAATCACCAGGGTTGCTTGTGAACAAAATCCTGACCACACCATTAAAAGGATTTTCATGAAATTGGTGGCGGCACTAGGGTGGGACCGGTGTTGTAGTGGTTAGGGTGCTAGGTTAGGGTCCTCATGATCAAGAGGTCTTGGGTTCAAATCCCCATTAGATTCCACCAGGCTGAGACCCCTGGGCAAAATCTTAACCACAGGTGAGCCTCTCTTCGCCCTCCAGTATAAATGGATGCCTAAAAAGTACCGAGAAGGTAACCTGCAATGGACTAGCATCACTTCATGCTCCATGCTACAGAATCCAAAGAGAAGCTCCAGCCTGACGAAGTCGTGGGCTCAGGTGTGAAAAGCCTTATCTGGTAGAGACACTAACCGACTCAAATCTGGAAAGGATTTATCTTTGGAATGTTTGGGTCAAATGTGAAGGTCGGAGCAAGGTCGCAAAGTTTCGGGGAAAGATATTTATCGTGGTAAAATAGAAAATTTAAATTCTCTAAATGAATTTTTATTGATGACTTTAAACTCTCACACATTCTCAAAATAATGTAACAGATGCAATGAGGGACAGATAAGAAACTACTGAAGTCCAAAGTGTTTGTGCATTTGTACATTTTTTCCTCTTCTGTTTTCTCAAAATTTCCAGATATCAAAACTTTCTATTCCCAAAATAAAACATAATTAACATGAGACATTCAGAAAAAAATAGTGTAGATTAGAAAATTAGACAACATCAGGACAGAGAAGCAGGTGTTCAGATGACTGAGTCACATTTCTCTATAACCAAGTAGTGAAATAACTCATGAAATAACTTTATGTCTTGCTATAAATAACTCGAATAAAATTAAACAGATTAGTTATTCCATTAACATACATTTCATAAAATCAATGATATAATTATCTTGTTGAGAAAATGAATGCGGAAAAAAATGCATGAACGTTCACTTATTGCATCCATAGCTATCCATAAACATGGTTTTAAAAACATAATCCGCTTTGACCTTGAGTGACCTTGAAATGGCAACCCTTATCCATCTCTCTCTCTCTCTCTCTCTCTCTCTCTCTCTCTCTCTCTCTCTCATTCTCTCTCTCTCTCTCTCTGTATATTAAAAAAAAAAAAAATATATATATATATATATATATATATATATATATATATATACTAGTCCTCAAAAAAATTAGCATACTGTGATAAAGTTCATTATTTTCTGTAATGTACTGATAAAAATTAAACTTTCATATATTTTCGATTCATTGCACACCAACTGAAATATTTCAGGTCTTTTATTGTTTTAATACTGATGATTTTGGCATACAGCTCATGAAAACCCAAAATGAATATTTCTAAAAAGAAAAGTCACTAAAGCCGCATGAATTGTAAAAGTAGAGAGGGATCCCTGTATATAAATTTGTGATACTATGCACACTACTTGGTAGATGTAGACCTTTAATTCAAGTGCCCTTCTAGTTCCTCTCTATAAAGTGACACTCAATAGAAAAACCTTTCATTAAGAACACTGATCTGAATTTGAATATTTTAAAATTCATGTTAAGCAGGCCTAGTGATTGGTGGAACACCAGAGTGGTGTAATCAACACAAAGCTGTTTTTAAGAAAATTGACATGGAGGTTTTTCATTCAGTCAGTCATTTTTTTAAGCCACTTCATCCTAATTATGGTTTTGGGGAGGCTGGCGCCCATGTCAGCTGACTGTCAGCGAGGGCAGGGTACACCTAGAACAGCTCACCAGGCCCTCTTAGGGGCAACACACTTACAACCATTCACACTCCTATGTGGGGCAATTTGGAACAGCAGAAAAGCCTACTCTTCGTATTGTCAGACTGTGGGAGTACCTGGAGGAATCCCATGCAAGCACAGGGACTCCGAACAGAAATGATACAAGCCCGGGAATCGAACCCAGGACCTTCTTGCTAAATGTGCTAACCACTGCAGCACCATTCCACCCGATGAAAGTGTTTGCAGTACAGACGCTCCCCGACTTACGTTCATTTGTTTTATGTATTTTTCGATTTTACAGTTTTTTTTTGGTGTTTTTTTTTTTTATTATGTCAAATTTTGAGTTCAGCGTGTACTGACGTAATGACGCAATGATGTAATGATGCTGCGTCCATTGTTTACAAACGACAGACTGAATGTGCCCCTTCTTCTTCCCAGTTAACCGCGTGTTACCCTTGTGTTAGGACGTTGTCTCTGTGATCTTTGTGTTTACACTGTTTTGCGGACTTTTGTAATCCTAAGCAAGTATGGTTGGTCAGAAGCGTAAGCCTACTAGTGATAGTGGTAATCAGAAAAAGCGACAAGCCATCTCCTTAGAAATGAAGATGGCTATTATCAAAAAATTTGATGCTGGTGAAAAACATGTGAATGTGGCATGCCTTTCTTCTTCTCTCTCTGCTTATGGACACGCCTCCCGCCTCTCCTTCTTTGACGTCTTTGACCAACAATAGTCCAATTTCCATCAGCACCCTGTTGGTTAACAGCACTGACTGGCGGTTGTTGTTAACCCGGGCCTCGACCGATCCGGTATGAAATTTTTTGTTGCGACTCGCATTTTTTATTTGGCATTTGTTTTATGCCGAATGCCATTCCTGACGCAAAACTCTGCATTTATCCGGGCTTGGGACCAGCGTGAGGGAGAGACACTGGCTTGTGCCCCTCCCTCACGGCTGCATTCAAAGTGGACGCTTTACCAACTGAGCTAAATCCACTATATATATATCCAGTATACACACAGGGATCCCTCACTTTCCGCTGTTAATTGGGACCAAGATCCACCCACGATAACTGAAATCCTGAAGTAGGATCAGCCCCTCACGACTGATGTTTACATACACATATATATATATATATATATATATATATATATATATATATATATATATATATATATATATATATAATATCAATAATTACGGATTCAATGCTATAAATGCTTATAATAACAATTAAACATTCAAAAATAATGCATGAGATGTAAATAAAATATAAATTCACACATATAGATACGCGCATTCAGATGCGCACCTCACAGAAATGTAGTTTTGATGGGAGATTTTGGGTTATTTTTTGTTTTGTGTTTGTTTAGGTTTTTTTTTTTTTGCATAACTGGTCTTGTTTTTGTGACATTTTCCTTAACCTTTCCCCCTTTTCTTCCTTAATTTCCTTATTTTTTATTTCGATGAATATTTAAAAGAAAACAAACGCGATGCACTGAAGCCGCAGTAGCGAGGGATCCCTGTATGTATGTATGTATGTATGTATGTATGTATGTGTGTGTGTATATATATATATATATATATATATATATATATATATATATATATATATATATATATATATATATATGTATATATATATATATATATATATATATATATATATATATATATATATATATATATATTTGAGCGCTGCTTTTAATTAATCATGTGCTTGTCTTAAAATATTTTCAATAGTTCATGGACAGGACCAAATAAGTTGAAATGAGACAGAGCGAGAGAGAGAGAGAGAGAGAGAGAGAGAGAGAGAGAGAGAGAGAGAGATGGTACTAATGCTCTTATGGACCTGCCATATGAAAGCATGGTGCTGCAAAGTTTCCCTTGGAAAGATTTTTGAAGTGGCAAACATGCGATGGATCACTTTGGCAACAGGAGTTGAAAGGTGAAGCGATTCAAATCACTCACTGGGCGAAGTCACATCTCACCCAGCAGCGAGTGTATCGCTTGTGCTGCCTAAGTGAGTGAAGCTTTACTTTGCAAGAATTCCTTATTGCTACACACCTATCTGAGGGCAGCACAGTGGTACGGTGGTTAGCGCTCCTACTTCACAGTAAGAATGTCCCGGGTCCGAGCCCCGCGCTACTCCTGTGACGAGTTTGCATGTTCTCAGAGTGTTTGTGTAGGTTTCCTCCCAATGATATGCACAAAGGTTAACAGGATCTTCTGAATTACCCTCAGTTGTGAATGGTTTGGTGTTTGTATTGGCCCTGTGGTGGTCTGGGTGTAGCCCTCCAGTCTTTCTGTGACCCTTCATTAGTATGTGTGTGTGTTTTTCTGGGTGTGTTCTCTTTTTAAGAGCGTAATCAATGGGGTGTAGTGCTTAAATTTTGCAAGAGTACTGTATGATGTAAATTAATTTCTTTAAATACAATAGAATATTGCCGTGCTTTACCGCTGGAACAAAGGACTTAACAATTAAGGGCACCATTTCTAAGCAAAGTGAGACCAAAAAAAGAAAGCACAAGATTTTCAAGCTTGAGAAAACAGCATGTTGACTAATAAAACACATGCACCGAAAACACCCAACAGCAAGAGCGTGTAATGTCTGATAGTTAGAACGAAAGATACCAAGACTTAATATCTCATAAATATTCTCTGCCAGCTCATAATGACATTTTCTTCTTTTTGGCTTTTCAATACAATCCCTCCTCCCTCCATCTTTAACCCTTTATAGCGTCTTATTTGAACCAGTTACTGTACTGTGAGATGCTACTGAAGCTTCTCCGTAATAACCCCTCCCCAAATTATACACCCACCATCAACTTTATTAGGAACACCAGTGCTCAGGGAACGCTGCCAAGAGATTTACAGCAGCATTAAAAGTGCTGCTAAAATTTCTCACAAGTTCTGGTTTTGTTCGGCACATGACCACAGTTCTTAAGCTTTCTTTCTATATGTGGGAAGTTCCACAAAGCAATATACCCAAGCCTATATATATATATATATATATATATATATATATATATATATTGTCTTCCTTTTGGCTTTTTCCCTTTTACTCGGGAGTCGCCACAGCGAATCATCTGATTCGCACGTTTGATTTGGCAGAGGTTTTTACGTCGGATGCCCTTCCTGTCACAACCCTTTTAGCAAGGGACAGAAACACGCTGATGACTTTGCAGCCTACTCTTTACGAAAGTCAGCAATGGTTCTTTTACATGCCTCTCACCATAGACAGTGACAGACATGGCCCGCCTTTGATAACCCAGTTAGCTGCACTGGGGGACAGTGACAACCTCGTGGAGAGTGGGACTCGAACCACCAACCTTTGGATCAGCGATCCAGCACCCTATACCACTAGACCACCACTGCCCCGCATATATATATATATATATATATATATATATATATATATATATATATATATATATATATATATATATATATATATATATATATATATATATATATACATTAGTATATGATATATATATATATATATATATATATATATATACATTAGTATATGATATATATATATATATATATATATATATATACACATTAGTATATGATATATATATATATATATATATATATATATATATATATATATATATATATATATACACACACTAGTATATCATTGCCTTTGTGAGGGCTGGGGCAGGCTGCCCCAACTGAAAGACCACCAGCAGGCATTCTGACCTCTGCAAGAGACTGGCAGCTGTTAGTGGATCTTGAACACCAGCTGAAGTTCCCTAGCCATATTGCGGTCACCACCCTCTGTCCTGACATTGTCCTGACACCAAGCAAGTGACAATGCTGGAGTTGACTGTCCCATGGGAAGACCGCCTGGAAGATGCCTTTGAGAGGAAGCGTTCCAAGTACACGGAACTAGTGAAAGACTGTCAGCAATCAGGATGGAGGGTGAATTGTCTTCCAGTGGAGGTTGGCTGCAGAGGCTTTGCGGCCGGGTCCTTCGCCAGAGCTCTGGGTTATCCCGTCATAGTCGGGCAACAGAAGAGAAGAGCCATCCGCGATACCACCGAAGTGGCAGAGAGGGCCTTAAGATGGCTGTGGCTCAAGAGAGGAGAACTGTGGAGTCGTGGTAGCCAGTTGTGGTAGCCAGTGTGCCAACTGGACACAAGCTCAGCCCCAGCTGGGTCACCTGGATGAGGGTGTATGATGTTGAAAGACCCAAACAATTAATGATTCCAGGAACATGAATGATGATGTGTCCAGTCGCATTATTAGTGTATATATATATATATATATATATATATATATATATATATATAAACAAGTCTCCGACGGCATGGGGTAAAAAGTGTTATGATGAGATTAAGATTAAACGCAGTTTATTAATTTTCGAAGAAGTTGACTCCTAATAAGGGTTGCAGAGAGGCTGGCACCCTTCTGAGCCAACTCTGGGCTAGGTACAACCAGAACAGCTCACCAGGCCACCGCATAGCCAACACGCACCAACCAGTCACACTCACACCAAGGCTGATTTGGAACTGGCAGTTAGCCTACTGTGCCTATTTTTGGTCTTTGGGAGGAAACTAAACTACTCAGAGGAAACCTGCACACGCAAAGGGAGAACATGTAAACTCCAAAATGAAATGCCAGGAATCGAACTTAGGCATTCTTGTTCTGAAGCGAATGTGCTCACCACTACACCACCATGCCACCCATGATTGAATTTCATTCATCCATTCTGTTTCTGAATCGCTTAATCTTATTCACGTCACAGGGAGGCTGGTGCCCATCTCAGCCGATTCCGGGTGAGGTACACCCAGGAGAGCTCACCAGGCCAACGCAGGGCTAACACTCACACAACCATCCATACTCACACTCACACCTATGGATGATTTGGAACAGCTAGTTAACCTACTGAGCATGTTTTTGGACTGTGGGAGGAAACCCACGCAAACACAGGGAGAACATGCAGACTCTACTTTGAAACGCCCCAGCTGGGAGTCAAACCCAAGACCTTCTTGCTGTGAGGTGGATGTGCTAATCAATATGCTAACGTGCCACCCCACGATTGAACTTATTGGGCACAATTAATAAAGACATGTTTGGGCCAAAAAGAGCACTGCACATCACCAAAACAAAACCATTACCATTGTTGTGCATTGAGGTGGCAGCATCATGCATTGGACTGTTTTTTTCGTTTTTTTTTTTTTTTGTTGTTTTTTTTCTTTTTTCAGTTTGAAGCGGGGCTTTATTCAAGGTAGAAAGAATTATGAATTATTCTCTAGGTGCAAGCTCAGATGGATAGAAAACCAACATACCCAGAGGAAACCCACAAGGATGGAAAGAATGTGCATACTCAGCACAAACACCAGAACCAGGGGACCTTCATGCTGTAAGGTAGAGACATGCTAACCACCATCATACCATCCTGCTTTAAACAAGTTAGGTTCATTCAATATTTTTCTTCCATATATACAAATAACACATTTATTGTTTTTTTTTTTTTTTTTGTCCCACGAACCAAAAATGCCTCATATTAGAGTCTTGTCTCTTGTCCTATGACTCCTTTAAGATATATACAGGGATTCCTCGCTACTTCACGCTTCAATTCATGCGGCTTCAGTGCATCGTGTTTATTTTTTTAATTCATGGAATTAAAAAAAATAAGGAAATTAAGAAAGAATAGGGGAAAAGTTAAGGAAAATACCACAAAAACAAGGCCAATCATGCAAAAAAACCCCTAAACAAACACAAAACAAAAAACAACCCAAAAATCTCCCATCAAAACAACTTACATAGTTGTGAGGTGCGCATCTGCATGTGCGCACGTGTTTGTAAGTGTGTGTATTTATATTTTATTTACATCTTATGCATTATTTTTGAATGTTTAATTGTTATTATAAGCATTGATAACATTGAATATTTTATTGATATTATATACACATATACTAGTACATGTACGTATAGGTCAGTCGGGGGGGGGGGGGGGTGCAGAGATGATCCTATTTCGCGGATTTCGATGGTCGTGTCGGAATCTCGGTCCCAATTAACCGCGGAAAGTGACGGATCCCTGTATTTATGCCATGATTCTTCAAATTTTACTAACCATCTGATTTTTTTTTTTCTGCTCTGATTTTACTAACCAAACAAATTGAGCACTGTATGAGATATATCTCAGACCAAAACTCAGGAAATTAGTCTGGCATTTGCCGTCTGAAATGCTCTAATTGAGAGCAGTAGATAATAAGCGAGCATCAGAACATCAATTAAACCTCAATAGTCAAACCCCTACGTACTGTATGCTCAGTATCCTTCGATCAATCCTACTTGTCCTAATGAGACCCTGGAGATCTGAACTGAACTTCTTCTTGTCTGCTCTTTTGGTTTCCTCGAGGAAATGAAACCGTGTCAATGAAGAAAGAGGTGAAAAAAGAAAGAGGTGGCCTTGTGTGTCTTGAGTTTGAATACGGATGAAAGAAATAAAATACAGCTGCTGGTCTCAACAGAACAAAACAAAGCTGCCCAGGCTCTTTGTGATGAACTGGGAAATCGTTTCCCCAAATATCACTTTAATTACCCCCTGCAATCTTCATTTCCTTGCTGACCCGTTCGCTTATCAGCACAGACTTGGCAACAGTAATTAACATTATCTTTGCTCAAGCATTACTTTTACCTTGTGCTTTATTTTAAAGATACTCATAAGTGACAAACAATTCTGTGAAGCATGTATCACAGATCTGTGTATCTTTTTACATATCTTCAGCAGAACCCTTGTCCGTCTTCCTTTCGGCTTTTTCCCTTTTACTCGGGAGTCGCCACAGCGAATCATCTGATTCGCACGTTTGATTTGGCAGAGGTTTTTTTACGTCGGATGCCCTTCCTGTCACAACACTTTTTAGCAAGGGACAGAAACACGCTGACGACTTTGCAGCTACTCTTTACGAAAGTCAGCAATGGTTCTTTTACATGAACCTCTCACCATAGATAGTGAGAGACATGGCCCGCCTTTGATAACCCAGTTTGCTGCACTGGGGGGGACAGTGACAACCTTGTGGAAAGTGGGACTTGAACCCCCAACCTTTGGATCAGCGATCCAGTGCCCTATACCACTAGACCACCACTGTCCCCAATTCACTGTCCCCAATTCCCCTTCAGCAGAACCCTTAAGGTGTGCAAAATCCCTTCCTGCCAAAGAAATAATTATGTTTCATAAAACACCTATTCCAAAAGTATTGGCACCCCGAACAATTAGTAGGAAATAAATGTAATTGAAGTATTTCTGCAACAAATGGGAAAATCTTGGGGTCACAAAGTCTCCAAAACAACCATCAGGCGCCATCTACATGCCAACAAGCTGTTTGGGAGGCATGCACATAAAAAAGGATTTTCTCAGTCACAATCATAAACACAATTATCTGGAGTTTATTAGGCACTACTGGGACTTCACTGGGACCGTGTGCTTTGGTCAGATGAGGCCAGAATGGAGCTTTTTGGCAACAAACAATCTAAGAGGGTCTGGCAGAACACAAAAGATGAGCATGCTGAAGAGCACCTCATGCCCATTGTGAAGTATGGGAGAGGGTACTGAGGATACTGTGGGCCTGTTTCTCTTCCAGAGGCCCTGGCAACTTTGTTCGGGTCATGAACTCTTTGAAATACCAGGACATTTTAAATCAGAATCTCGTGGCCTGTGCCCGAAATTTGAAGATGGGTCGTCACTGAGTCTTTCAGCAAGATAATGACCCTAAACATGTGGCCAAATTTACAAAGAAATGGTTCACCAGACACAGAATCAACCTCCTTCCCTGGTCGTTTCAGTCCCCAGAACTAAATCCCATTGAAACCTCGTGGAGTTAGCTGAAGAGGAAAGTGTAGAGGAGAGGATCCAGGTCGCTGGATGATTTAGAGAGATTGTACATTCTCCTTTCTTGTGAAACACTATAGGAGAAGATTAGGTGCTGTTTTGGTGGCTCAATGGGGTTGTACAGAGAACATCAGAGCGCTAATAATTGTGGCACACATGATTTGATGGACATTTTGTCTCAAAATGACTCAAATTTTGTGGTTGTTTACCAGTCATGTGGGTTCAATTATCCATAAAAACAATCAATTAATTCTAAAATGCTTGTTTAAGAAAGGACTCCATGTCCAAGTTATTGTAAAACAATAGAATTATCCATTTATTTTTCAGATTGTCAAATTGCTCTCATGATTTCTGAGGGGATTTCCTTATTATCGATATTCACAACCAGAATATTCTCCCTACTTACGGAATCCCAGACACATTCCCGAAATCATACAACACTAAATCACTGAGAAACCTGGAAACAGATATGACTCATGTAAATAGAACTCATCTGTCGTTAGGAAGATGCTTGCACGATGGCGTTGATTGGTCAAGAGCCGGATTCAATTAGTTTACGGGCGTTAGCGAGTTTCAGATGCAGATATTCAGAAACTGGTTCTGTAATTGGTTTCTCAAAAGTAGCATTTGTAGCATCTGTTCATTTGAAAGCAGATTCAAGTCTCTTTACAAATCAATATCTCAGTATGTCAAATTTCCAACTTAATCGCCATTATGCTGGAGTGGGTCACAGATGTATCACCGCTATCATGTAAGTGTGAGTCCTCCTGCTTGTACTGGACAGTGCTGTGTTCTTAGGAGTCCACGCACAGTGCTACACTGAACTGGGTTTCTGTAATGACAGCTTTTATTCAAGCAGAATTAAAACAGGAGTGGGGTGAACTTCAGGCCTTGCATGTGGTGGTGATGCTGGAGTGACCTTGTGCATGCACTTGGTGTTCCTGCATCAAATCCTACAAATCAATTCTGTTAACCAATCTACTGACCTTGCAGCATTCGGTAAGGTTGAACCTGCAGCGTGCTCAATACACCCTGTGTGGTACTATTTGGAGTAGATGACAGCTATTCAATCATCAGATCAACTGTTCATCCATCATGGAGGAAAAGCACACGGAGCTTGCTTTGTCCAAGCAGAGATTTATCCTCCTGTGGATCTGTGTGTGTGTGTGTGTGTGTGTGTGTGTGTGTGTGTGTGTGTGTGTGTGTGTGTGTGTGTGTGTGTGTGTGTGTGCATTCCAATTCCTATCACAGGCTATATTATTAAGTGCATTGCTACTCAACTAAGTTTGGGTGGAGGGCATTGTAATCACAAAATCCTGACCACACCCATGCAAGGATTTTCATCAAATTTGATAGAGACATCAATCAACTGGAGTCCCAAATATGATTTGGCTTTGAAATGTCAAAGTTAAAAGGCAAGGTCATAACAAGGTCACCAAGCTTTGGAAATGGACATTTGTCATGAAAAAATTTAAATGGCTTACAACCCGAAAGGGTCAAAAATCAAGACCACAGGATTGTGAGCATTTATAACTAAATTAATTGCCAGCTGAAGATTCATTATTTTGTATCACTTATAGGAAATAATGAATAAATATATACTATATTCTATATATATATACACAGACGCTCACCGACTTACGGTTTTGTTAGGTTTTGGACGGCCGAACGTAAGGTGAAAAAAACCGTAAGTTGTTACTGTATGTTCCAGTTGACGTATGACGTTCATACTGTACTATACATCCATAAATACCATTACTGTATCTCATAAAACACCCCTAAATCAATTATTATAAACATAAACATTTTAAAATAATATCAAATATATCAAATCCTATCAACATTAATTTCAAATAACTCACTTATTTATACCGAGTCACTTACAATATGTGAGGCGCTCAATACTGAAAGTAGTGGACTTGCTGTGGGTTATACGGACTTCCAGTCTTTCAAGTGCACAAAGTGCCGTTGAACTAGTTTACAACACAACCTGCACTGATGTGCATCACGGAGCGGAGAGTTCTCTTTCCTGGATTCAGGTTTTCATTCATTTTACAACTCTCTTTGCTGAACTGAGTATACATGGTAGATTGTGCCGATCCGAGCAGATAGTTAATTCATCTCTGTGTATGAGACTTGCACCCAGGCTAGTAGGCTTATGCTTCTGACCAACCATATTTGCTGAGAGTTACAAAAGTCCACAAAACAGTGTAAACACAAAGATCACAGAGACGACGTCTAGCACAAGGGTAACACACTATACAAGGGTAACACATTATAAATATAAATATATATATATATATATATATATATCTGTCTTCCTTTCGGCTTTTTCCATTTTACTCGGGAGTCGCCACAGCAAATCATCTGATTCGCACATTTTCATTTGGCAGAGGTTTTTACGTCGGATGCCCTTCCTGTCACAACCCTTTTAGCAAGGGACAGAAACACGCTAACGACTTTGCAGCTACTCTTTACGAAAGTCAGCAATGGTTCTTTTACATGTCTCTCACCATAGACAGTGACAGACATGGCCCGCCTTTGATAACCCAGTTAGCCGCACTGGGGGGGACAGTGACAACCTTGTAGAGAGTGGGACTCGAACCCCCAACCTTTGGATCAGCGATCCAGCACCCTATACCACTAGATCACCACTGCCCCATATATATATATATATATATATATACATACATACATATATATATATATATATATATATATATACATACATACATACATACATACATATATATATATATATATATACATACATACATACATATATATATATATATATATATATATATATATATATATATATATATATATATATATATATATAAGTAAAAATAAAAGGATAAAAGGACAGGACAAAGCCTTTCTACACACACACACACAAACACACACACACACACACACAACACACATTTTTAAATGACACAATTACCATTAACCTTAAATGAAGTTAAAGATCAAATCCCAGTCATCTCATAAAAACCTTCAAATCAGTTTTTTGAATGTCTGGAACTCAGTGCTTCGACTGCTGCCCCTGCTATTTGACCCCGGGTTAAGCAGAAGATAATGATAAATGAATGAAATGTGTTTATCTCAAGTATGTAAACCAGCATACAAGAAACAGTAATTATGAAAAGAAATAAACCATGGAAAAATAAACAAATTAAATATATAAAATAGAAATAACAATAATCCTCTGGATACTCCAGTCTACTCAGAAATTCCAAAAACATGCACATTAAAGCTCAGTGGTGGCTCCAAATCGCCCCTTGTGGTAAGTCTGACTGTGAATGGCGGTATGTGTTTTGCCCTGCACTGGCCAGATAAGCTGTCTAGAGTGTACACCTTTCTCACCAAGAGTCAGCTAAGATGGGCGTCAGCTTCTCTGCGACCCTAATTAGGATTAAGCGGCTTAGAAAATGAATGGATGAATGATGGAATAATAATAAAAAATAAAAACACTAAAAAGCACGACATAAATGAAATTGTCAACTGTACCATATTCGAAAAGAAGTGGAAAAAAACAATAATCTTTTAATCCCACCTCATACGCCCATATTAATTATTGATCATTAAGATATTTACATTATATTTGCATTTATGATATTTAGCGGGTTCTCTTATCTAGAGAAAATAACATGTATCATTTTTTACAAAAGCTATCAAGAGTCAAGGGCCTTGCTCAAGGGGCCAACGCCAACCTTTGGATCAGATCAGTAAGCCAGAGCCCTGACCACTGAGCTGCCATTGCCCTGGGTATCCACTTACCAGTTGCTAGCTCCTCTTTGTGAACTTCTCAAACCAAAATATGTGCAATTTTACAAAATTATGTTGGAGAAAGAAGAAAAAACAAAAAGAGAAAGCTAAAATTGTGATTTTTTTTTTTTTTCCACAATCACGTCCGCTTACTACCGTACAAATCATTAGATGAGCACAATAAAGCCACTACCCACACAGGACTGATTTGACGCATTACCCATGATTCACGGCTCTGTACAGAGTGGCTCTGTACTGTAGTTCTTCATTTGTGCTCTGTAAGGTTGGTTTCAGTGTTTAGACCAGGAACTCATCTAGATGCAAAAAGGAGCTCTCCTCTCCAAAATTAAACCAGGAAACAGTAAAAATTAAGCTGGAGAATATCTGCCTTCATCTGCGGATGTTGCATGAAATTTATTCTTTCAATTTTAAAATAATCCGCTTTAGCTGGAACTTGAGTCTAGACATTGGAGGAGTATTTCCAGATGTCTCAGTATCATGAATTTTTATATCCTTAAACTAGTGTACTTTTCAACTTTCTGCAACTTCATGAATTTTACCTGAAGTAAATCCAAGTAAAAATACCAGGGAAAAAAAAACAACAACAACATGAAACCCCTCAGGACTCCGGTTTGCTGAGGTCTAAGATTGCCATGTTAACCTTAAATGGTACTGAGAGTCTAGTGCGTCTACATTCGGAATCTTCAGGGTGATAACCAGTTAAAGAAAGTCAGAGCAGGTTACTCCACTGTTACTCAAGCTACATCGCTGCACTTCTGACATTTCTAGCTCTGAATAGTTCAGCCACAGTATGTCTTATATACCCCCATTTCACTGCAACGCGGCAGACACGCGGAAGCAAAAATGTCCTCATCCTCCAACGTTCCTCAGTCGTTCCATCATCTTCCATGTCCTTCAGTACGATTACAAATGTATTCCTCCGCTTCTGGCAGGCCAAAATCTTTCGCGAACTTGCTTTTGAACATGTTCAAAAGCACCATCATGGAAAAATCTTCCAACAGTGGTCCCTTAGGTTCCTCAGTCGTTCCGCAAATGTTCCGTCGTTTCCTCAAACATTCCATGATCATTTCTTTTTTTCCGCCAGTGTTCCTTGACCGTTCCGCGAGCCTTCCCCCCTCTTCTGGATGGTCAAAAGCGGCTACAGAATTCCCACGGAATACATGCGGAATGTTTGCGGAATGGTTGCGGATAATACGGAACACTTGCGGAACGCTCAAGGAAGTCAGTTCCACTATAAATATTAAATTATTCCAGTTCATTTTTTCTGTTTTCCTGTTCATGTAATAAAGTTTTAAAGTTATAATCACTGTGGTTTGGACTTGTGTGCATGGTTTTTAGTCTGGAATGATTGAGATGCAAATAAAAGGAACGTATTGACATCATTGATATTAAACTTATTAACATTAAATTATATATATATATATATATATAGTTATTGTAAATTATAAACATATTGCACATTAGAAACATATGGTAAATTACAAACATATGTGATATTTTAAATTTATTGTACATTATAAACATATTATGAATTATAAACATATAGTATGAATGAGAGAAAGAGCTTCCTTGGTCGAATCCACGTATTTATAGACGGAATGAGGAGCAAATCCTTTGATCTTTGCCGATTTTTCCTCGTTGAAACGTTGTTACACTGGGTATTCCTCAGTCATTCCTCAGTCATTCCTCAGTCATTCCTTAAGCATTCCGTGTTGAGTGTGAACGTTCTGCCTTCATTCGGCCTGTTCCGTAATCATTCCATAGTTCTTTCTTCTAAAATGGAGTAGTGCCGTAGTCGTTCCTAGAGTGTTCCGTGCTTTCCGTGAACGTTCCGTGAATTATCCGAATTATTCCTTTGCAATCCGCACTGGTTCCAAAGGTAATCCGAGTGCTTTTACGCATGTATTCCGACATTGTACCGAGGTCTTTCCGTGTCTTTTCCACACATTCTGTGAACGTTCTGAAGGTGTTCCGAAGGTACAATTTTCCGTAGCTTTTTGACACATTTTCCGTGTAAAAATGCCGAACCTCTTCCATAGAGTGCGTTCTGCGTCTTTCCGCCATGATCATTGCATTTTGTGCTCCAGTGAAACGGGTGTATTCCTGAGATCCTGAAACAGTAGCCTGAATCCTGAGCTCTTCCTCCAGCTGCGACAGGACTGTTGTTTCTGAGGATTATCCATTTTTTATGATTCTAAGTTCAATAATTATTTCTTTAATAGATTACGTATTGGTTAGCACATCCACATCACTGCTTGAAGACCTTAAGTTCTAGGTTCAAGTCCCAGACTCGAGTGTTTTGGGTGTTCTCCTAGTGCCAGTATGGCTTTCAACTAGTTGGGTACTCTGGTTGTTCCAAATTGCCCCTACATGTGAATATGTATAGCTGTGCTTGTGTTGGCCCTGTGATGGTGTCGTGAGCTGTTGAAGGGGGGTAGCCTGCCTTTCCCCGATGCCAGTTGAGCTAGACTTCAGCTTTACCTCAACCTGAGTAAGATTAAGTCTACATTTCTGCAGGAACACTGGAGACAAAAAAAGTCCTTGACCAACCTTTCCCAGCATTCTTCAGACCAAGGGCTGCTGTCATCAGCGGTTACATTCACACCGGCTCCCTCTGTTCTCCATATTAAACACGAAATAACTCTCATTTAAATGGAAACATTTTTTCTTAATTCTTTATAAACACCACGCCATCTGTAAACACTGACAATCGTCAATCACTGAGCACCTGAGATTAGTCCCACCCCTTATGCTTCTAGCTGTTTAGTGTTGAAAATGTCTTCATAAGTGAGTTTCTGAACATCCAACACTGAGTAAGGTTTGATTCCCACTTCTCAGAGAGAGAGAGCGAGCGAGCGAGAGAGAGAGAGAGAGAGAGAGAGAGAGAGAGAGAGAGATTTTGACACCTGTTAATAACTTGTCACGTACCCTCTCGAACCCTCCCACAGGAAAAGCCCTTTGATATTAAAGAGAGAAGGAAATGATTTTAATATTCACTACATAGTTTATTTTATATATTTTTACATCTTTTCTATTTCCAACATTTGCGAATGTCGCTATAACTTCAGAATTCAGTCGAATTTTATTTGATGGTTAAGAAAAATAGCAAGACGTTACACAGGCAGTAACCGGATCTCAGCGCTGTCCTTCTACACCACCACATCGCCTGGTTTCAATAACACTTTCAATATCATGTATGATCTGGGGACGTTTAGCTTCAAGCTTAGGTAGAATGTCCATCTGAGAAGACAAGATGTGGATAAATTTATACAGCATAAAGAGCATGAAGGTCCTGGGTTCGAGTTCCCGCCTCGGCAAGCTGGTTCATGTGTGGAATTTGCATCCTCGTGTTATGCTTGCAGGGATTTCGTCCGGGTACCCTGATTTCATTCCACAGTCCAAAGACATGCACATTATTCTAAATGGCTATTCCATGTTGCCCGTAGGTTCGAGTGTGCAAAGTTGTCCGTGTGTTGGCTCTTCACCACACTGGCGAGCTGTTACAGCTGTGGCTTCCCTTTTCCAGCGATTAGCCGAGATAGCTTACATTTCTCCAAGATGTTTTTTTGACATCTGGAGACTGACAGAGGCTGACATGTGGACTAGATTATTATCAGAACTAGCAACATGGTGGCTCAGTGATTATCACATCCAACTTACAGCAAGAAGTTCAATTCCCAGCTTGGGCGTTGCTGTGTGGGATTCGCATGTTCTCCCCAGTGCTTGAATGGGCTACATCAGAGTAACCCGGTTTTCTCACTCAGCCCAAAAACATGCAGGCTAATTCGAAGATCTATATCACCCCCTAGGTGTGAGAGTGAGTGTAAATAACTGTGTGTGTTTGCCCTGCGATGGCCTGGTGAGCCTTCCAGGGTGTACTATGTCCTCGCCCTGAGTCAGCCATGGACGCCAGCATCCCTGTGACCTAAATGAGTATTAAGGGGCTTTGAAAATGATGCAATGATTAAATAGCATCAGAAGAGGAAATGTATTTTTAGAGTGCAAACCTCCACCAATGTAGTGCAGCTTCATCTTTAAATAGGTTATAGTGAGAGATTATGCAGAGTTGTGGCGCTCCCTTGTGTATTCCACAATAAATGTTTAGCTCTGTCTCTTTTAGTTCCCCTGGTGTTTTCCACATGACCCCCCCACCCCCCACCCCCGCCGCCGCCCTACCACACAATGTTATAAAAAGACTTCAAAGCATTCTGTATTCAGATCTGAATCACTCCCGATATTTCACCAGTTCTTGGTTGCCCCAGGATTTAGATTTGGTGAAAACTTTGTTGAAATTGGTACATTGGTTTTGAAGTTATCATGGTCACAGACACACCTACACACATGGCCAATCTCATAATAGCGACCATCTGCTTTGTGGAGGTAAAAATGTTAAACTACATGCAGGTCTGCAAATTATTTGTTTTGTGTTTTTTTAATTTATCAAGCAGAGACTTTCTGAAAGTGAATACAGAGGACATGCACTCAATGAACTGGAAGAATTTAATCGTATAATATTACAAATCGAAGAGTTCGTCTTTCACTTATACATCCAGAACAATGTATTTGTGTGATACTGTGTGCGGAAGCTCATGTGAACTCTTTTGACTTGTGGTCATGTTGCTGTAGGTTAGACAGAACAGGAATTGGACCAAAGCCAAAGTGTCTGTATGACAAGTCAGCCAACCGGAGCTGAAGAATTGTGTTTTGTGTAAAAAGAAGGCGGATTTCATTTGCTCTTTCTCTAAGTTGAGTGAACTTCTTCGTCTCTGTTGCCTTGAGCTAAGTTTAAGTGAGGTATTTTGGGTAATATTGACAGCTCGGTATTGAGTTCCTGCAGCGAAGTGATGCGGTGGGAAGTCAGTCCAATGGAAATGGAAATGTTTGAATACTGATGGCTTTTTTTTGTTGAAGTAGATTTTTAAAAGGTTGAAGACGTTGTTTAAATGATTCTTTAGTTTAGTTTCAATTTTGTCAATTTTTTGTGCACTATATCCAGCCTGGCGGCACAGTGGTGTAGTGGTTAGCACACAATTCCCAGCTTGAGCATTTCTGTGTGGAGTTTGCATGTTCTTCCCGTGCCTGTATGGGTTTCCTCCAGGAACTCCGGTTTTCTCCCACAGTTCAAACCCATGCACCGGAGATTAACTGGAGATTCCAAATTGCCCCTATGGGTGAGAGAGAGTGCGGATACTTGTGTGTGTTGGCCATGCAATGACACGGTGAGCTGTCCAGGGTGTATTTCACCCTCACCCAGAGTCGACTGAGATGGACACCGGACTCCCCACGACCAAATAAATTGTAATAAGAAAAACTGAATAATTCATTGTATTCATAATAATTCAATGTAGTTTATATTACATCACGAGCACCAGAACCACAACAAATTACAAACACGGCATTCTAGATCTCGAGCTACGTTTCTCGTGCAGGACTCGAGCATGTGCATCACTGGAGGAACCCTGAAGGGAACGATGTCCTGCGTTTAGAGGAAGATTTAACATTATTCGATTTATACTCAGGAATCTGATCAGAAATCAGTACATTCTGTTCGGGGTTTTTGTTCATCACTTGAAACAGGTGGCATCATCATCATCATCATCATCATCATCATCATCATCATCATCCGCTTCAAAATGGAAGCATGACTCATAAAAATCTCGTTTTATTTTTTTCAGTTTACTTCTTTATTTATTGTATTTACATGATTTATACATCTTCTTTTCCTTTCGGCTTTTCCCTTCAGGGGACGCCACAGTAAATCATCTGCCTCCATCTCACCCTATCCTCTGCATCTTTTTCTCTTACACCAACTGCCTTCATGTCCGCCTTCACCAAGTCCATGAATCGTCTCTTTGATCTTCCTCTGGGCCTTCTGCCTTGTAGTTACAACCTCAGCATCCTACTACCAATATACTCACTATTCCTCCTCTGTACATGTCCAAACCATCTCAATCTAGCCTCTCTGACTTTGTCTCAAAAACATCTTACATGTGCTGTCCCTCTGATGTGCTCATTCCTGATCCTATCCATCCTCGTTACTCTCAAAGAGAACCTCAACATTTTCATCTCTGCTACCTCCAGCTCTGCCTCCTGTCTTTTCCCCAGGGCCACTGTCTCTAAACCATACAACATCGCTGGCCTCATCACCGTCTTGAACACTTTTCCTTTCATTTTTGCTGATACTCTCTTATCGCACATCACACCGCACACTTTTCTCCAACCATTCCAACCAGCCTGCACGCGCTTCTTCACCTCTTTTCCACACTCTCCATTGCTCTGGATTGTTGAGCCGAAGTACTTAAAATCCTCCACCTTCCTTATCTCTGCTCCCTGTAACATCACCGTTCCTCCTGGCTCCTTCTCATTCACACAGATGTATTGTGAATTTCTGAGGCTAACCTTCATTCCTCTCCTTTCCAGGGCATGTCTCCACCTCTCTAGGCTTTCCTGCACTTTTTCTCTGCTCTCACTGCAGATCACAATGTCATCTGCAAACATCGTAGTCCATGGAGATTCTTGTCTAACCTCGTCTGTCAGCCTGTCCATCATCATAGCAAACAAGAAGGGGCTCAGAGCTGACCCTTGATGCAGTCCCACCTCCACCTTGAACTCTTCTGTCACACCGACAGCAAACCTCACCACTGTCTTACATCTCTCATACATGTCCTGCACCACTCTAACATACTTCTCTGCCACTCCAGACTTTCTCATGCAATGCCACTGTTCCTCTCTCTGCACCGTGTCATATGCTTTCTCCAGCTCCACAAAGGCACAATGCCGCTCCTTCTGACCTTCTCTGTACTTCTCTATTAACATCCTCAAGGCAAACACTGCATCTGTGGTGCTCTTTCTTGGCATGAAACCATACTGTTGTTCACAAATGCTGACCTCTGGCCTTAGTCTAGCTTCCACTATTCTTTCCCATAACTTCATCGTATGGCTCATCAACTTTATCCCTCTGTAGTTGCCACAACTCTGCATGTCTCCCTTGTTCTTAAAAATGGGCACAAGCACACTTCTCCTCCATTCCTCTGGCATCTGCTCACTCTTGAGCCTATCTCAACTGACACTAGAGGAAGGCGGGCTACACCCTGAACTGCCCAACAGACCATCACTGGCCAACACACACACACACACACACACACACACACACACACACACACACACACACAAAACCATTCACATTCACACATAGAGCTCATTTGAATAAGCCAGTTAGTCTAATGTCGATGTTTTTGGACTGTGGGATGAAACCAGAGGATCCGGAGGAAACTGATGCAAGTACAGGAAGAAAATGCTAACTCCAAACTGAATCGCCCCAGCCTGCTATATGAAACCAGGACCGTGTTGCTGTGAAGCAGACATGTTAAATATTACATTAATACATACATGTGCTGAGTGCCCAGAGGAAACCCACACAAGCATGGCAAGATCTTACCAACTCCATATCATAATTCCAGATCTTCAAAAAAATTTAACAATGTATGGAATACAGTTCACTTCCAGAATGAGTTGTCAGTGAGACATAAATTGCGATACGTACTGTTACATAACTCGTTGCTCATATGTTGCTCCAGTGTGCCATCAGGCTGGTGGTACTTTCATGGCCTGCATCCATGTCTCTGTCCGCGTCCACATCTGTCCAAATATTGTCTGGTTTATTTTTCAAGAACTGCCAGATGGATCAGTCTGAAATCTGCATGGCGGTTTTCTATGGTGCGAAAGAATGGATTCTTGTCCACTTTCTCTGATTGACCTTTGGCCTTGAATCAATGACCTTGTGTTTGCAAATATTTTTTGAAAAACTGCTGGCTGGGTAATTCTGAAATTTTGTGTGCAGGTTTCCTTTGCGGTGGAATGGTGGCATAGTAGTTAGCATACCTGCCTCACAGCAAGAAGGTCCTGGGTTCGATTCCCAGCCTGGGTGTTTCGGTGTGGAGTTTGCATGTTCTCCCTGTGTTTGCGCAGGTTTCCTCCCACAGTCTAAAAATATGCACAGCAGGTTAATTGACTGCTCCAAATTGCCCCTAGGTATGAGGATGTGTATGAATGGTTGCGTGAGTGTTGGCACTGCGATGGCCTGGTGAGCTGTCCAGGTTGTACCCTGGAGTCAGCTGAGATGGGTACCAGCCTACCTGTGACCCTATTTAGGATTAAACAGTTCAGAAACTGAATGAATGAGGTGGTTCCTATGGTGTGTGGATGTGCAGAAGTTATTTCTCAGGAACTGCTGTATGGTTGAACGGTTTCTCCATCTCTGATGGATTTTTTTTTTTTTATTTGTTTATGTTCCCATGTATTGTACACAAAAACAATTATGTGTGTTGGGGTTGGTGGATGTCAATTTGAATAGAACTCAACAGAACGATTCATCCGCCTGGCGCTCGGTATATAATTGATAGTTATTGTTGGAGAATCCCACCGTGTGAATGTGTGTCTTACTTACTAACGCCTAACAACGAGGTCCAAGCTCTCAGCACTCGCCATTAACTTCGTCTCTTCTTGGCTGTTTTGAGAAAAAAATAGCTGTTTAAATTTTTAGTAGTTCAGTTATTCATGTGTGTGGAGCTCGGACTATGAGCAAAACCACGGAAGGTCCTTGTAAACATTAAACATTTAAAGTGGAGAAATTCAGCTTTATTTGATTTTCACACAAACACTTGTTGATATTGATGTGAAATTCTTCATCGTTCCCTTCAGGGAAAATGCTTTCGCACTCCATTGGAAAGGTTTGTTTGTTGTTAGTGTTTGTATTGATGCAGTTTATATTGACATAGATTTTATAGATTTTTTCTTTTCTGTTTTGTCTAGTATATGAGCACAACATTAATCTTTTATGTATCTTAATAAGTTTTCACTCAAAGAAATCAATATGTTCCATAAACAGCCTTATTTTGTATTACTTTATTTTCATTGGTCGGTGCAGTGGTAGCCCGATGGTAAGGTACTGGATTAATGATTCGAAACACAAAGATCCAACCCCTACTATCACCGAGTTGTCCCCCCCCCAGTGCAGCTAACTGGGTTATTAAAGGCCGGCCATGTCTCTTGCTGTCTATGGTGAGAGGTTCATGTGAAAGAACCATTGCTGTGGTTGCACAACCGTCATATTGTTTATGCCCTGTAATGGCCTGGCAAGCTGTCCGTACCCTCGGGGATGGGTGTGAGCCTCCCTGTGAGCCTAATTAGAATTAAGCGGTTCAGAAAATGAATGAATGTTTTCAGTGGGATTTTAGAACTTTTTGGTGCCTTTTGGATGTCAATCATCAAGTTCAGGGGTGAGTATTATCAGTTCATCAGTAGCTGATAGGAACTAAGACCCTCTGTATTTCACACAATAGTCTTCAACACTTGTGCATGCCACAAGACAGTTGGTATGAGTAGGACCTATGCATGCAAAGAATAGATCCGGCTGATTGTGCAGAAGAAACCACCAAATTGGTTCAGCGGACAAGAAGGCGAACCCAGCAAAGCATCATGGAGCACAACCAGGGCACAGTGAAGCACACAGGACACTGCTGGCCATCCACTGCTTCCTGACCCATCTCTAGCTATCTCGACTATGTCATGCCACTGGACTCAGATAGACCGGGACGAGAGAGTGAGGCTGACGATCTGCGTGATTCTCCCTCACTTAAATACAAGTCAAGCGCAAGTCATGACTTCACCCATACCGCAGATCATGGCTCTGATATGAAGTCATGATCATCTTCAACCTTGAAGGACGAGCAACAACAATAGTCATCAACACTGGCTCCTGAAAAATGTCTATCCTAACATCCTGAGAGCCCGCAGCCCCCTCCCCCCCAGCCAGCTGTGTGCATATGTAAGTGCTCAGACACTGCTTTCCCTTAAGTATGTTAAACGGCCCTTGATGTTGATGAGCAGCAGTTTGAAAAAATGCTGTGTCTCGGTGTTGCGTATTTGGAAGAAGCACGTGTAGCCTTCACATGATCCTCTGAGGAACTGGATATTAATTAATTAGGATGAAAACTATCTAAAAGAGATTACCATATTGGACATGATAAGCGCCCAGGGCGCTTAAAAAAAATGGAGTGGGTGGGAGCTTATTAAAATGTTCCAGCAGAGTGGAACGGTAAGTGCTTATTACCATCGAGGTGGAAAACATGAATAATAACAGAACAATAAAAGAGTTTTACTGGTATTTGTGTTATTCATTTTGTGGTACCAACCAAACTACTTACATGAAAGCTGAAAATAAAGAGAAACCAGCATAATTAAAAAAGACTTTTCCTTCCCTTACTTTTCCCTCCCTGTGCTGTTCCTTTAAGCATTTCCTTTAAACATTTTCCCAAGTAAAATGAGCCAATCAACATGAATGTCAACTTTAGCACATGGCACGTTGAACCAATCAACACGAACATAAACAAAAGCATAGGCCAGGGACATCTTTAAATTTATGAAGTTAGTGAGCAGGAGAATTGGTTGAAAAGTTCTCCTCATCACCTTCTGATAGGTCCATATCTGGCTCATCGCTCCATTCATTCAGAGCATCCCATAGTTTTGCTGTAGCAGTTTCTAATGGTTGTTGGATATTTACCAAGAGAACACAGGAAAATATTTTCCTGTTTTTTTAAAGCATGGTGGAACGATCAAATGTGTTGTTACTGGTGAACATTATAGACATTCCCCAGTGGCAGGGGGTCTTGAAATACCATGTAAACTTACTTTTACAGGCAGTGAACACCTCATTTTACCGTTACAGAGACTGATTGAATAAAATTGGTAAGTTTGATCTACATTTTGCTCCCAGTACACATGGGCAGTTATTAGACATAAGATTAAAAACACGGGGGGTGGGGGGGCTCTTATTGGAGCAGGACGCTTATTATGTTGATTACGGTATTATGTTATTCCAGTAGGCCCCCGTTTTTCACGATGGTTCAGTTCTGGCCCGTCCCACGGATAAAGACAATCCATGCATTATTGACACAGTTTTAAAGTGTTGATGACATGTGCGCGAAGAAGAAAAAAAAGAGGTGTACACATCATCTGCAACCAATCAGCAGCACCAATCAACAAAAGCTCTCAACCATTGGCTAAATTTGAATCCCGTGCCATTAACTTCTGGGTTTGCCATCAATCCGCGAGTATGTGGGGGCATGAGTGCTGAACCACTAATGGTCAAGGGCCTACTGTATATATTAAATATATCTTATTATTGTGAAACCATATAAATGAGTTTAGGGTTAGAATCTGTCAATAATCTTCTTTAATTTGCCAAACAGTATAGGTGGGTGCCTAACTCAACCAACTCAGGGATGGTATGGTACACCCAGGACAGCCCAGCAGTGTGTTGCAGGGCCAACACACACACACACACACACACACACACACACACACACACACACACACACACACACACTTACATTTGGAACAACCAATATAAACTTAATGTGCATATCTCTGGGCTGTGGGAGGAAACCAGAGTCCTCACAGAAGGACACCCACACAAACACAGGGGGATTATTTCTGTGTTTTAATTCCGTGTAAATTTAAAACACCAGCCTGGTTGTGATTGTTGTTAGTATATTTATTAAAATTCACTTTTATTCTTTTAGCTGAAACGGTTTGATTCACAGAGCCTCTCAAGAATCCAAGTTAAGTTTAAATCTGAGCAATTGAAGATTGAGCTCCTGGTTCCTGGACAGTCCTGGGATTTCAACAGAACCTTAACAGCTGAGCCACTGCTGTCCCTGCTTCAAGATAAATTGTGAATAATGGGCCGGGACGAGGAAAGAAGCGGGGCATTCGGCACAAAAAGGGCAGAGTAGTCCCATAAGGCTTGTGAAACAAAGGCATTTGTCACAGGGTGACAGTTGGGTAGAGCAGGTTTCACACTGTACTGCTTTGAGTTTCGATCAATTTTACATTTTTTTGTTCCACAATCATTTCTCAAGCCTGAGTGAAATAAAGAAAGTTTACTCTTTATTCGCAGACAGGAGGCGATAGTACTGCAGAAACAAATGTATTTGTCAATAATAATAATAAACCTATTATTGCTAGGTTTATTTACATGAAAGACTATCCAAAGGGGTGGGGCACGGTGGCGTAGCGGTTAGCACATTTGCCACATGGCAAGAAAGTCGAGGGTTCGATTCCCAGCTCGGGTGTTTCTGTGTGGAGTTTGCATGTTCTCCACATGGTTGCGTGGGCTTCCTCCAGGTACTCTGGTATCCTCCTATAGTCCGAAATAGCCTGCATACATGGTTAAATCACCCCTGGTTGTGAGTGTTAGCCCTGTGATGTCCTTGAAAGCTGTCCAGGGTGTACCCTGCCCTTTCCCAGAGTTGGCTGAGATAGGTGCCAGCCTTCTGCGACCATAATTCGGATTAAGCGGTTTCAAAGCACATTGACTCAAGAGTTCTGCTTGGGGTTTTGTGGCAGTTTCTTACATAACTTCACCAAACTGTTAATCCTGCGAACATTCGTAGTGTTAAAGCCATTTTTTTGGTAAATGTTGGCCAACTGTTTCATTTGAATCTGTTTTATTCTCTGAAATTTACGTGGAAAATTTCACAATCTCCATATTCCCGTGTAGTCCAGTTTATTTCCCTTTCTATAGACGATAAATTCATGATCCATTGTTACAAAGACAGTGAAGGAACTACTTCATGCACAAAGCTGCACTTGATTTAATGATAAACTCGAAGAAATCCGTACGGAGACCAAATTTATCTTCCAAATTCATTCACATATCGACCCCAGATTCACCCCAGGTGCTTTTGGTGAATAAATTAATTACAGCCTCACGAAGTGAGAAGTTAATCTCACTGTGAGAAGTGAGAAGTTAATCTCACTAAGTGAGAAGTTAATCACTTCAGTAGGAACTCAATTGTACAGTGAATGTCATAACATGGAGCCTCACCCCTCACAGGAAAAATGGGTTGGTTCTGTAGGTAACTGGCGTGGACACCACTGGTTACGGACGGAACCGTGAAATGATGTGCGATTCTCAGTACATAAAGTAAGAAAACGGAAATTTCTACTCTGGATCTATTCTTCTTCTTTTCCTTTCGGCCGTTCCCTTCAGGGGTCGCCACAGCGAATCATCTGCCTCCATCTCACCCTATCCTCTGCATCTTCTTCTCTTACACCAACTACCTTCATGTCCTCCTTCATCACATCCATAAATCTCCTCTTTGGTCTTCCTCTAGGCCTTCTGCCTGGTATTTCCAACCTCAGCGTCCTACTACCAATATATTCACGATCTTTCCTCTGTACATGT
Organism: Plotosus lineatus; assembly: GCA_024760905.1. Classification (NCBI taxonomy): domain Eukaryota; kingdom Metazoa; phylum Chordata; class Actinopteri; order Siluriformes; family Plotosidae; genus Plotosus; species Plotosus lineatus. Next base: position 78,864,171 of record CM045729.1, read on the forward strand.
CCAAACCATCTCAATCTAACCTCTCTGACTTTGTCTCCAAAACCTCTTACATGTGCTGTCCCTCTGATCTTATCCATCCTCGTTACTCCCAAAGAGAACCTCAACATTTTCATCTCTGCTACCTCCAGCTCTGCCTCCTGTCTTTTCCCCAGCACCACTGTTTCTAAACCATACAACATCGCTGGCTTCAACACCATCTTCTACATGCGAGTAAATTTTAATATAAGATCTATTTGTAAGATTGCGAGCTGGAAATAGCATGGAAATTAATCATCATTAATTTTCTAAGACTAATACTAATCAGGTGACACAATGGTGGGGTACACCCTGAACATCTCACCAGGCCATTGCAGGGCAAACATCCACATAGCCATTCACATTCACTCTCACACCTAGCAGTGATTTGGAACAGCCAATTGACCTACTGTGCATGATTGTGAATGGTGGGAGGAAACCAGAGTACCTGGAGGAAACCCACGCAAGCACAGGTAGAACATGCAAATTCCACATAGACCTTCTTGGGGAAACTGAAATCAGTCCCTGGTGAATCCTGAAACAGTGTTTGCCCCTCCTCCATGAATATTAATCCCGGATTTACATCAAATCAGATCACATTACACTCATTCCCGAGTTTCATCAGAGGTATTATAATCACCACCATTTTAGTCACTTTGTTGGTCTGTCACTTTGTGAACAAAATCCTGACCACACCAGTGCACAGATTTTTACCAAACTTGGTGGGAAAACAACTCAACCTGAGTCTCAGGGATGACTGGATTATGGAATGCCAAAGTCATCAGAGATGAAGGTCGGAGCAAGGTCACAAAAGCTACCTTACACTCAGTAACTGAAACTGTAAAAACTCTTCCAACATCTTATAGATAGCAAAAATTCAACTCTTTGAATAACGCTGTCTGTAAACATTGCATATTTATTTTATTCAGGACCGCCTACTACAATGGTCCATGCAAAATAAACCCTCATTTGTTAATTAATCTTTTGTCAGTTAGCCAAAATGAAAAGCTAACATAAAATGTGGTCTGAAAACAAAGCTTTGTGTTTCTATCCCAAGCTGTCTGAAGAATTTTTTCATCATCATTCATTTTCTGTAACCGCTTAATCCTAATTAGGGTCACGGGGATGCTGGTGCCCATCGCAGCCAACTCCGGGCGAGGGCAGAGTACACCCTGGACAGCTCGCCAGGCCATCGGAGGGCGGAAACACGCTAACAACTATGCAGCTACTCTTGTCAAAAGTCAACAATGATTCTTTTACATGAACCTCACTGCATAGACAGTGAGAGACATGGCAGGCCTTTGATAACCCGGTTAGCTGCACTGGGGAGAATAGTGACAACCTGTGGACTCGAAACCCCAACCTTAGAATCAAAGATCCAGCACCTTTACCACCAGGCCACCACTGCCCCCAAGAACTTTTTATATAGAATTTAATTACTGGCTTTATTTATTGATGGGGATAGTGAATTACACATTTGAAAATGGCACCCTGATGTGTAAAAATAAATAATCTGGTTGTTGGGCAGAATTATTCCACAATATGGTGCGTCTAAGGGTGACATGTGACATAAGAGAAGAGTATGTAATTTAACAATGTGACATAAATACAGATAGAAGGCACATTGGTACATCATGTTGCATCAAGCTATGCATCACCATTTTTTCGGATATGCCACTGACCTCAGGATAATGTGCTGTATTACAAATTCCTCTGGCAGTGCAAATGTGGGCCAGCCACACTTCATTCCAATGTGTATTAGTACATGTGCAATGTTGGGGAAAGTAGTAAATAACTCACTCGCTCACTCACTCACTCACTCACTCGCTCGCTTACTTGCCGAACCACTTATTCTTACTACTAAGGTTGTGGGGAGGCTGGAACCTACCTAAGCCAATTCTGGGCGAGGGTGAGGTACACCCTGAACAACTCATCACACCATCACAGGGCCAACACACAAAGAAACACTCACTCTCACACCTAGGGGGCGATCTGGAGCAGACATTTAGCCTAGTGTGCATGTTTATGGACTCTGGGATGAGACTTGAGTAGCTTGAGGAAATCCACACAAGCACAAGGGGAGAGCTACGGCCCAGCATGAGAGTGAAACCCAGACTTTCCTACTGTGAGGCAGACGTGCGAAACACTATGCCACTGTACATGTTCAGTCGTATAATAAGGAATTTTTGATGAGAGAATACTTCTCTTAATTATTTGCTTGTGATTGATCTTAATCGTGTTACTCACAGTGGAGTAATTGGTTGGGTATATTATTCATCAAGTAATGCCACTTGTTTTCTCCTGTATATAACTCTTGCAGATCTGGTGCACATAAAGTGTTGAAAGGGTTACTTCACACAAAGCCCACAAAACAAAATGAAAATAAAATAAACGGGAGCCTACTGTGTGGTTTAATGACACTGCTATACACCCTTCAGCAGGAAGAGCACCAGTCTAACATTATTTGTTTAGAGGCAAATTACTCAGAGATGATTTAAATGACAGGTTTCATCCATCCGAAATAACATCCTGCATGTGTGCTTCTTTCATCAAGTGGTTACCCCCATCAGCAGTACGCCCTGTACAGGTTCTCTCAACGTGTGCACCAGAGAGGCAGCTCTCGTTCATCCAATACTCAGTGTGATATATCTTTGAATTTGGCTTGGAAAATATTAAATAATTTTAGAAGCTCATTGAGTGTCCATTACAAGCATGCAGAGAATGAAATTCAATCACAAGCCATCATTACGAGCATAGAAATGAGGAACTGTGTGAACCAAGCAGCCACGTCACACAGTCTCACAATCCCACAGCTCGTGAAGTACAATGTACTGTATGTACATTACACATTATAACAAGGGCTATATCTCCACTGCATGGGGCATTCATGATTTCGTACAGTGTTGCAAACAGCAAGAGGCATGTACAAAAAAATGGACCAACTTTGGAAAAATCAATTACTGTATTCGACATGATAAGCGCCCGGGGCGTTTAAAAAATTGGAGTGGTTGGGTGCTTATTAAAATGTTACCAGTGGAGTGGAACAGTAAGTGCTTATTACAATCGAGGTGGAAAACATGAATAATAACAGAACAATAAACAAGTTTTACTGGTATTTGTATTATTCATTTTGAGGTATCAGCCAAATTACTTACATGAAAGCTGAAAATAAACAGATAACAGCATAATTAAAAAACAAACAAAAAAAAAAAACAACCTTAATTTTCCCTCCCGGTGCTGTTCCTTTAAACATTTTCCCAGAAGTAAAATCGAGCCAGTGAACACGAATGTCAACTTTAGCACATGGCACGTTGAACCAATCAACATGAACATAAACAAAAGCACATGGTCAGGCTTAAATTTATGAAGTTAGTGAGCTGGAGAATCAGGTGAAAAATACTCCTCATCACTTTCTGATAGTTCCATATCTGGCTCATCTCTCCATTCATTCAGAGCATCACTTAGTTTTGCTGTAGCAGTTTCTAATGGTTCATCGGTTGTTGGACATTTACAAAGAGAACAGCAAAATATTTTCCGGTTGTTTAAAGCACGGCGGAACAATCAAATGTTTTGTTACTGATGAACATTATAGACCCATTATAGGCCCCCAGTGGCAGGGGATCTTGAAATACCGTTTGAACTCACTTTTACAGCCAATGATTACCTCATTTTAACGTTACAGAGACTGACCGAATAAAATTGGTAAGTTTGATCTACCATTTTGCTCCCAGTACACATGGGAGGTTATTAGACATAAGATCCTAAACACTGAGGAGGCTTATTGGAGCAGGGCGCTTATTACATCGAATACGGTATATCAACCTAATAATTAATGTGTGATGCTGAAAATTGTTTATATTAAGTTTAGAAATTAAGGTACTTAAGGTATTTAATGGCAACTCTGGGTCGATGAGGGATGTTGGTGTATAATCAGTTGGAGAGTCCAGGAAAGAGTAGTCTGGTGAGGAAGGAGCCGAGAAGGATGAAGGTGGTGAATAAGCAGGGGGAGGATCAGAGGAGTCAGACTCATCATCAGCTGGGGCATCTTCAGTCTGGGTACCTTGGTCAATGGTGAGACTAGATCAGTGTACAGAGAGAGGGTTGCAGTGCCAAAAGCAATTCTGAGTAGCTTGTTCATGAGTTTCAAGTTCAGTTTGGGTTCATATTCAAGTTCAGTTTGGGTTCATATTCGCGATGCCAATGGGGTCATGTACAATGATGTGTGTGCGATATGGGTTTTCAGGAATAGGGCCTCTTGCTAAATATTCTAAAAAGTATCAAGTACCATGGTCAGTACTCTCAGCTGGTATTCATGATAATATTGTACCTCACCGTCTGGTTTCTGGAAACAAATGGGTGGTTGAGCTTAAAAACAGAGTAATTAAAAAAATACACCGAGAACACCAGCTGCATGATCCATGATAATCTAATTTTAATATGAGATGCTTAGCTTGAAATCACAGAAAATTTAACACTTGAGAACATATTGACGGAAACAAGTACCGAAAAACAACATAAATAAGCACGGGTACACTAATAGTAGAAGAACATGATTAAACAATGCAATGATACATTTATCTACTGAGACTTACAGCCTTTTAAAGGTTCAATAAATAGTTAGAAATTTGAGAATATTTACTCATTAAAGTAAAAGAGAAGAAAAAAGTACTTACACAGTGTTGTGTGGAGCAGTGTGAATAAACCCAGCAGAAATTTTTAAATGCAGTCGAACACGGAAGTAAGTGCTTCAATAAATGCTATTTTTTATTAAATCCTCCCACTTTGACCTAGAAATAAGTCGTATTGGCATGAAAAGAAATTACATACTTAGGGCGGGATGATGTCAGAATTAGGGCGGTATCTGGAGAGACTGAGAGATGATGGGAAATAAGAAATATGTAAATATGGTTAGGAGGAACGAAAATAGACTCAACACCAGAAAATAATAGAAAATGGGTTGGTACAATTTGATGAAAAAGGGGAGGTGCTATAAGGCGCAGAACTATATACAAGATAGAGTATTTCTCAGAGATTCTCAGACTCAGTTGACTTTCTTCAGGAATGCGTATTGAGTGTATTGCTGAATAAAGAATTACCTGCTTCTTCTCATCTTGTTGTAAGAGACTTCTTATTTTATTGAAGGTTTATTCTACAAAAAGCTTGATTTGATTTTTAGTAGACAGAGATCCCTCACTTTTAGCGGTTAATTGGATCTGAGATCCTCCTGCGACCGCCGAATTTCGCGAAGTAGGATTGAACCCCCTGACTGACGTATACATACATGTATATGTGTATATAATAGCAATAAATACATATTCAATACTATAAATGCTTTTAATAACAATTAAACATTCAAAAATAATGCATAACACGGAAATAAAATATAAATACATACACATACAGACACACGCACACACAGATGCGCACCTCACATAAAAATATAACTAGTTTTGAAGGGGGGTTTTGGATTGTTTTTGTGTTTTTGTTTGTTTGGGGGTATTTTTTGCATAATTGGCCTTGTTTTGTGGCATTTTCCTTAATTTTATCCTTCTCTTTTTAATTCGATGAATATTTTAAATTAAAAAAAACCCCGCGATGTACTGAAGCCGCATAAATTGAAGCACGAAGTAGCAAGAGATCCCTATGTTTGATTATTGGTTATATAAGAAAAATGTTAAAATTGACCGAAATTGTGGGTCTTTCTCAACCACTCTGTGATATGTCCGCTCAGAAAGTTGAGTTTCCATCACAACATTGTAGAGAAAGTAGCTACAATACACAGATTTTAATTACATAAAGAAAAACTACTATTAGAAAAAACCTCTGGATTGACGTGAGGGGCTCGGAGATGTGAACCATTCAGACACTGTTTCAAGGGTGCATTCAGAGACAAAAAAAATTGTTTACATGAATCAGTGGCATTGTGGTTTGCATGTCCACCTCACAGCAAGAAGATCCGGGCTTCAGGTCTGGGCTCTGGTGTTTCTGCGTATAGTTTGATGATCTCCACAGTAAGTTAAGAAAGAATAAGAATACAGTGATACCTCAGCTAATAAATTTAATTCGTTCCGAGGGCGAGCTCATAAGTCGAAAAGTTCATTAGATGAAATAATTATTCCCATAAGAAATAACAGAAAACCAATTAATCCGTTCCAACCCCCTCCCAAACTCATATAACCTGACACAAACATATATTTGACCTAATATATTAAACATAAACATGTAAGAATAATAAATATTTAATAATAATAATACATGTACATTAACATGAATAATAATTAATAATAAATAATAATAAAACAAGAACAAACAATAAGTCAACTCACCCTTCCGATCATCGACTGTGGCGAAGATGTCATGTGGGCAGGCAGGAGGTGGTGCGTTACAGAGGAGGAGGAGGAGGAGGAGGAGAATTTTGTGCATGTGCACGCTATGAATGCCAGCAAGGAAAGGCTTGTGGTGAGTTCCCACAAGGCCAGTGCTTTTCAAATAGTGGAGCATGCTCCCCAAGGGGGGCATAGAGTGATGCTAGGGCGGTATAACCCTGGGGAACATGCTTTTTGCCATAATGTCCTAGAATTAAGTGTAATTGTGCATCCACTCCAGTAGTTGGCAGTGGTGCTCTCATTGTCTTGCTATGGTGTATGGAAAAAGCACCGAGCAAACGCTATGAAGTGCAGTAAACACTATTTATAGCCCTGCATGAGAGCTCGTAAAGTGAATTTTTGCTCATTGGATGGACCAGATTTATAGTGGGTTCGAAGCTTGTATCATGGAAAAATCATTATTAGGGACTGTTGTTAGACGAGGTACCCCAGTATTTGGTTGTCTTTTCTGCTTTCTGATGGCCTGGTGAGCTGTCCAGGGTGTACCTACTTGTTTAGTACTCAACCTTCACTTGCTCACTTGAAAGATCGGAAGTCCGGATAAGCCGCGCTTTATCTCACAAGCACCATACGTCACTTGCGACAAGTGCCTACATTCAGTGGGGCACCTCACAATTGTGTACAAGGGAATAAATGAATTTACCTTTCAAGCCACTGAACAGAATTCATTCATTCATTTTCTGAATCACTTAACAATAATTAGGGTCACGGGGAGGCTGGGGCCCAGCAGAGTACACCCTGGATAGCTTGCCAGGCTATCACATTGTAGAAACACACTGATGCCTATGCAACCTACTCTTGCCGAAAGCCAGCAATGGTTCTTTACATGCCTCTCACCATAGACACTGAGAGACATGGCCAGCCTTTAATAAGCCAGTTAGCTGCACTGAAGGGACAGTGACAATCCGTTGAGAGTGGGGCTTGATCCCCCAACCTTGGGATCCGTGATCCAGCACCTTACCACCAGGCCACCACATCCCACTGAAACTAAATAAGGACAAATTAAAATCAGCCACAGACCAATTCGGTTGACACTGATATGTCGGTTACTTTGCCGCTTTCTTGAGGACACGTGGTTAATAACCCTTACAGTTGCACATTGCTTTTTGTGTTTGTGGTGGTCTATTTCATTTTATTATTCATTCATTCATTTTCTGAACTGTTTAAACCTAATTAGGATCACGGGGAGGCTGGCACCCATCTCAGCCGACTCTGTGTGAGGGCAGAGTACATCCTGGACAGCTCATGAGGTCATCGTAGGGTAGAAACGTGCTGACGGCTATGCAGCTACTCTTGACAAAAGTCAGCAATGGTTCTTTGACATGAACTTCTCAGCATAGACAGTGAGAGACATGGCCGGCCTTTGATAACCCAGTTAGCTGCACTGGGGGTATTTCATTTTATACTTTTCATATTTTCATAAACATCAACATATCTACTATACAGAACAGTGAATGATAGTCAAAGGTGCAGGATATACACCAGGCAAGAGGAGGAGCTTTTAATTAGAAAGCGCATGGTGATAAAATGGTATGATGTTTGAGACCTGCCCTAAACATGAGCATTGCATGGTCAAGGAAGATGGTCTAAATGATGGTTATTCGGTCAGTGTGTGTGTGATGGTGGTGGTTTGGTTACACATGACCTTTTTCTGGAGGGGAGAGAGGAGAAAAGGGGGTGTCCAGGGTGTGCTGAGTCCCTGTCTCTGTCTCTCCTCTGAAGTCTGACAGTGTAAATGTCACTGAGGAAGGGTAGTCTAGTTCCAATTACCTGCTCTGCCATTCTCACCACCCACTGCAAGGCCTTCCTGTCCTACGCAGTAAAGCTGCTGACTGTACAGATGTAGGTCAGGAGGATCTCGATGGTGGAGCGGTAAAAGTTCATCAGTTGAGGTCGGGGTATATGAGCTTGTTAGAGTTTTCTGAGGAAGTACATCCCTTGTTGTGCTTTCCTCAACTGTTGGGAGATGTTCGTGGTCTACTTGAAGTCAGCAGAGAAGTGGACTCCTAGAAACTTGAAGCACTCCACCCTCTCTACCTCCTCTCCATCAATGTAAAGAACAGAGTTTTGATCTTTTGAAGGGACTCTTTCTTGTTGGCTGACTTGTTTCTGTTATCAAACCTATGACAGTGCTGTTATTGGCGAATTTGACGATAGTGTTGCTCGTGTGGGTGGGAGAACAGTCGTGTGTGAGGAAGGAAAAGAGGAAGGGGCTAAGAACACACCCCTGTGTTGTTCAGGATGAGAGTGAAGGAAATACATTGTATTATTGTGACGTTCTGAGGTCTGTTGCTGAGAAAGTCCACTCTCCAAGTGCACAGTAATGAGCTCTTTAGGCCCAGACTGCCCAACTTCTGAACCAGTTTATGTGGTTGGACCGTGTTAAAAGCAGAGTCTACGGACAACATCCTCACATAGGAGTTGATAGCATTCTCTGTTGACCTGTAAACAAACTGATGTGGATCGAGACAAGACAAGTCTCTCAAAACATTTGGTGGTGATGGGGTTAGGGAAACTGGGACATAGTCATTTAGGCAGCTTGCAGTGCACTTCTTAGGCACTGGAATGATGATGGTTGTTTTGAGGCAGGTGGGAATCGTACATTGCAGTAGTCAGATGTTAAAGATGGTGATGAAACCCCCTGTTCGTTGATCTGCACATGCTTTAAGTACTCTTCCTGTTATTCTGTCTGGACCAGTAGCTTTCCTCACGTTGACTCTCCACATGGTGGCTCTGATCTGGTGCTGCCGCAGCTGGATGGGGTCATCGCCCCTCTCTGGAAAATGAAGAACTGGTTCAAGGTGTCCGGTAAGGTGCTGTCCGAGGAGTCCTGACGTGTGTGTGTGTCCTTGTAGCCAGTGAGTGTCTTGATCTGTCTGTCTTCCTTTCGGCTTTTCCCCTTTTACTCGGGAGTCGCCACAGTGAATCATCTGATTCGCACGTTTGATTTGGCAGAGGTTTTTATGTCGGCTGCCCTTCCTGTCACAACCCTTTTAGCAAGGGACAGAAACACGCTGACGACTTTGCAGCTACTCTTTACGAAAGTCAGCAATGGTTCTTTTACATGCCTCTCACCATAGACAGTGACAGACATGGCCCGCCTTTGATAACCCAGTTAGCTGCACTGGGGGGGGACAGTGACAACCTTGTGGAGAGTGGGACTCGAACCCCCAACCTTTGGATCAGCAATCCAGCGCCCTATACCACTAGACCACCACTGCCCCTAGTGGCAGTGTGCCCCTAGTGCCCCTAGTGACTCACTGCCCCAGTGAGTGTCTTGATCCCCTTTCACATATTCCTGGTGTTGTTTTCATCAAACTGCTCCTCGATGGGTTGTTTATACCTGCTCTTAGCTTTGTGCCTCTTTGTAAGCCTACTGGTGTCCTGACTTGAAGGCATCATCCTGTCCTCTAAGCAGTGTGGCCACCTCACCACTAAACCACGGTTTCTGGTTCAGGAACACTTTAACAGTCCTTATTGTTGTCACATTCTCTGTGCAGTAGTTTATTTAGGAGAGTGTAGCTAATGTGTGACGTCTCCAGGTCTGTGTCTGTCTGTCTTCCTTTCGGCTTTTTCCCTTTTACTCAGGAGTCGCCCATCCTGTCACAACCCTTTTAGCAAGGGACAGAAACACGCTGACGACTTTGCAGCTACTCTTTACGAAAGTCAGCAATGGTTCTTTTACATGCCTCTCACCATAGACAGTGAGAGACATGGCCCGCCTTTGATAACCCAGTTAGCCGCACTGGTGGGGGGGGGGGGGGGGGGGTCAGTGACAACCTTGTGGAGAGTGGGACTCGAACCACCAACCTTTGAATCAGCGATCCAGCGCCCTATACATTTCCCAGTCTGTAGCATCAAAAACAAACCTGTCGAGCTGCAGTGGTTTCCTCAGTCTGCACCTGGACTGTTTTAACTAGTGGTCTTCGGTGACAGATTTCAGGTTTAAAAGCAGGAATCAGAGACAGAGCGAGGTGGTCTGAGATCCCGATATGAGGCAGAGGAATGACTTTACAGGCATCTGCGATGTTGGCGTACACCTGGTCTCTCGTTGGAAAACTCACATTTTTGATGAAACCAGGCAGGACAGACTTCAGGTTTGCAGGATTAAAGTCTCGTGCCGCGATTACAACACCGTGCAGCTGCGCTGTTAGCTGTTTGTTAATGGAGTGTTGTAGTAGCTCCATAGCTAGCTTAGCATTGTCTCGGGGTGGCACATGATCTGCAATTATAACTAAAGATGTAAGCAGATAAAAAGTTCTTCACTTCGATTAGTTTACTGGTTATACTTTTACTGACTGATTGATTCACTTCACTTCTGTTATCATTTTAAAATCTGTTATGGACATCTGACTTCCACCACCGCAGTGTCTTCAGTGTTTTTCATTGTCTTTAGATTGCAGTTTATATATGTGTCTTGCTACTATGACAACCAAATTTCCTTTGGGGTTGAATAAATCTCTTTCTCTCTCTCTCTCTCTCGCTCTCTCTCTCTCTCACTCAACAAACTGTCCTACCACAGCATATTTTCAAAGCTGCTTAATCCTAATTAGGGTCGCAGGGGGGCTGGCACCCATCCCAGCTGACTCTGGGGGAGGGCAATGTCCACACCAAACAGCTCTACAGGCCATCGCAGGTTTGTAAATAATAATATAGTATATGATGTAATTTTGAACTCTTTTATTTACCCTTCTGTCTTGTTCATTAAATTCCAACATCCCCAGAAAGTCCAAATATAATAAAATATTTACTTCCGATGATTTCAGAGAGGTTTTGTTCTTAGGGCGGAACGGTGGTTACTGTGTTCACCTCACAGCAAGAAGAGCTCGTTGCATTTCTCTGCGGAGTTTACATGGTCTACCTGTGCTTGCATGGGTTCCCTCTGGGTACACCAGTTTCATCCTGCAGTCCAAAAACATGCACAGTGTGCTATCTGATTGTGATAAATTGCCGCTAGTGTGAGTGTGAATGGTTGTGAGTGTGCGGACTCTGTGATGGACTGGCTAACTGTTCAGGGTGGACTCTGCCCACACCTAGAGTCGGATTTTATTTTAATATTATCTTAAATGGCCTGAATGAATTGAAAAGAGCACTCTGATGTTTTTAACCCATATTTGTAGAATGTCTGTCGAAGCCAAACAGAAATTGAAATATATGGATATTATACAGTGCAGTTCATTTTCTGTAACCGCTTAATCATAATTAGGGTCACGGGGAGGCTGGCGCCCATCTCAGCCGACTCTGCGCAAGGGTGAATACACCCTGGACAGCTCACTGGGCCACTGCAGGGTAGAATCATGCTGACTCTTGAAGGTCAGCAATGAAACTCACCATAGCTAGGGAAAGACATGGCTAGCCTTTGAGAGCCCAGTTAGCTGCACTGGGGGGACAATGACAACTCACTGACAGTGCTGCTTGAAGCCCCAACCTCGGGAACCTCGGGGTCAGTGACATCCCTGTGGGGACTCGAACCCCCAGCCTTAGGATCAGCAGTCCAGTGTCCTATACCACTAGACCACCACTTACCTATAATACTGGTCCTTCTCAAAAAATTAGCATATTGTGATGAAGTTCATTATTTTCTGTAAGGTACTGATAAATATTAAACTTTCATATATTTTAGATTGATTGCACACCAACTGAAATATTTCAGGTCTTTTATTGTTTTAATACTGATGATTTTGGCATACAGCTCATGAAAACCCAAAATCCCTATCTCAAAAAATTAGCATATTGTTTTGGAGACAAAGTCAGAGAGGCTAGATTGAGATGGTTTGGACATGTACAGAGGAGGGATAGTGAGTATATTGGTAGTAGGATGCTGAGGTTGGAACTACCAGGCAAAAGGCCCAGAGGAAGACCAAAGAGAAGATTTATGGATGTGGTGAAGGCGGACATGAAGGTCGTTGGAGTAAGAGTAGAAGATGCAGAGGATAGGGAGAGATGGAGGCAGATCATTTGCTGTGGCGACCCCTGAAGGGAACAGCCGAAAGGAAAAGAAGAAGTTCAGGTAGTCTAAACGAGATATTAACCTAATCATCTGAATCAACCAATTAACTCTTAAACACCTGCAAAAGATTCCTGAGGCTTTTAAAAACTCCCAGCCTGGTTCATTACTCAAAACCGCAATCATGGGTAAGACTGCCGACCTGACTGCTGTCCAGAAGGCCATCATTGACACCCTCAAGCAAGAGGGTAAGACACAGAAAGAAATCTCTGAGCGAATAGGCTGTTCCCAGAGTGCTGTATCAAGGCACCTCAGTGGGACGTCTGTGGGAAGGAAAAAGTGTGGCAGAAAACGCTGCACAACCAGAAGAGGTGACGGGACCCTGAGGAAGATTGTGGAGAAGGGCCGATTCCAGACCTTGGGGGACCTGTGGAAGCAGTGGACTGAGCTACAGGTGCCACATTTCCCAGGTCAAGCCACTTTTGAACCAGAAACAGTGGCAGAAGGGCCTGACCTGGGCTACAGCGAAGCAGTACTGGACTGTTGCTCAGTGGTCCAAAGTACTTTTTTCGGATGAAAGCAAATTTTGTATTTCATTTGGAAATCAAGGTGCCAGAGTCTGGAGGAAGACTGGGGAGAAGGAAATGCCAAAATGCCTGAAGTCCAGTGTCAAGTACCCACAGTCAGTGATGGTCTGGGGTGCCATGTCAGCTGCTGGTGTTGGTCCACTGTTTTATCAAGGGCAGGGTCAATGCAGCTAGCTATCAGGAGATTTTGGAACACTTCATGCTTCCTCCTTTTTCTTTCGGCTGTTCCCTTCAGGGGTCGCCACAGCAAATGATCTGCCTCCATCTCTCCCTATCCTCTGCATCTTCTACTCTTACTCCAACGACCTTCATGTCCGCCTTCACCACATCCATGAATCGTCTCTTTGGTCTTCCTCTGGGCCTTCTGCCTGGTAGTTCCAACCTCAGCATCCTACTACCAATATACTCACTATCCCTCCTCTCTACATGTCCAAACCATCTCAATCTAGCCTCTCTGACTTTGTCTCCAAAACATCTAACATGTGCTGTCCCTCTGATGTACTCATTTCTGATCCTATCCATCCTCGTTACTCCCAAAGAGAACCTCAACATTTTCATCTCTGCTACCTCCAACTCTGACTCCTGTCTTTTCCCCAAGGTCACTGTCTCTAAACCATACAACATCGCTGGCCTCATCACCGTCTTGTACACTTTTCCCTTCATTCTTGCCGATACCCTCCTATCACACATCACACCGGACACTTTTCTCCAACCATTCCAACCTGCCTGCACACGCTTCTTCACCTCTTCCACACTCTCCATTGCTCTGGATTGTTGAGCCTAAGTACTTAAAATCCTCCAGCTTCTTTATCTCTGCCCCCTGTAACCTCACCGTTCCTACCGGGTCCTTATCGTTCACACACATGTATTCTGTCTTACTGAGACTAACCTTCATTCCCCTCCTTTCCAGGGCATACCTCCACCTCTCTAGATTTTCCAGACCCAACACTGTGGATGAGCTTAAGGCCGCTATCGAAGCATCCTGGGCCTCCATAACACCTCAGCAGTGCCACAGGCTGATTGCCTCCATGCCACGCCGCATTGAAGCAGTCATTTCTGCAAAAGGATTCCCGACCAAGTATTGAGTGCATAACTGAACATAATTATTTGAAGGTTGACTTTTTTTTTTTTTTTTCTCGGATGAAATATGCTAATTTTTTGAGACAGGGATTTTTGGTTTTTCTTTACTTTTTTGCCAAAATTATCAATATTAAAACAATAAAAGGCTTGAACTACTTCAGTTGTGTGTAATGATGCTAAAATATATGAAAGTCTAATGTTTATCAGTACATTACAGAAAATAATGAACTCTATCACAATATGCTAATTCTTTGAGAAGGACCTATATATATATATACTGTATATTCTTAATTTTTGTATTTTTACAACTAAAATAAAATAAGTAAATACTTGGTGCATTGGAAGGTGGGTGTGGCCAGCCAGTCAGAGACAAAGTTGTGCTGTGGTATGGCAAAGCACCTCATCAAGGAGGAACAAAAATCAGTGTCAAACCCCCACCCCCCACCCAGGTGATGGATGATGCACCAGCAGAATTGTGTGGGAATATGGCATCAATGGTATGGAGGATAAACTACTAAAAGAGAATAATATTAATTTACTCTCAGAATAAAAACAATAACGGAAAGAAAAATTCAGGAAAAAATTCAACACTCTTTATCATGTACGCTTGGAGCCAAATTGAACCCAGGACAACACTGATGGATTGGGTTCAGATTGACCCCGAACAGCACAGAAGGGTTCATCTGATCTCATCAGAACACAGCGGTCAGTCACAAGTAGCACAAAGAGACGATCGGAAACAGGCTCTGATGAAATATACTGTACGACACGAACCGGTGCATCTCAATAGTTAGGAAATTTGGACCCAGCCCTTGCCCATCAGTCAGTCAGGTGCCAACGCTGTAATGTCGAGGCGATCGTAGGCCTCCGTCTCTTGCGATGTCTTACACAACAGATCGTTTCTGTGGCATCCGGTTATCTACAGACTCCGTTTACATTCTTGTCAGTAGATGCTCAAAGAATCTTGCTGGTATCGCTGTCCGGTTCTGTTCTCTGGCGTTCGGGCCGTTAGAACACGGAATTACGAGTGTGACTTCCGTTTGTGGTGGTTCAGTGGTTGAAGCTTGGAGCTGTTGGTCAAATGATCAAAATCTTCAAGCCCCATTACAACCAATCTGCCACTGCTGGGCCCTCGAGCGAGGCCCTTAACCCTAGACTGCTCAGCTGTACAAATGACGTAAACTGGATTTAAAGGAGAAGGCAGCTCTCGTTAATCTCGTTCAAATATTCCGTGTGCAAACTCCGAGGCCGATAGTTTCCGCTTCAAATGTGCGCTCACTGATCGTATACCATCGCATTACCATTTCCTTTCCCTGGAACCCGCAACCCGGCCCGGCAGAACCGTGAATCACTTCCTACTACGGGTGTTGTTGAAGGTACTACTCGTACAGCACGGAAAATAAGAGTTCAGGAGCTCTGGTTGTGAGAGTGTACCAGCTGGGGGCAGTGTAACTCTGCCAGGGCAGGATGGAGACAGCAGGATGCAACAATGAGCTCCTGAGTGAAATTAAATTACACAGTGATTCATGAGCTTCAGAGGACGGTTGAGGCAGACCATCCTTTAGAGAAATTATTTATTTAAAAACGGTCTCTTTCGACCGACGTCACGTACAGGTTTTGGCACATCACTGAGAGCAAGATGGTCGAAAACTGTGGACAATTATTTATTTTTTACGTCTAAAACCATCCAGTTTGCTCTCAAAAATAGCGAGTGTGAATCTTGTCAGTGCCGTTCCGACTTTTATTCGCATCATTTCTACCAGAACCCAGACTAACGAGATTATATCTGCTCATGTCACGACCATCAAACTGGTCCAGATGATACAAGCGGCGTCAGAAAGTGGTGAGTAAACTCACAGCCCATAATAACCAAGTCGATCTTAACTTCCAGAAACAGGTGAGCGACGAGGTTTCAGTGGAAGACTGGCTGCTCCGACCCAAGTCTCGGAGTTCACAAACAAAATGGATCAATTTAATCTTACATTCCATTGTTCAGATGAAAGTTTTATTAATCTCCTCATAAAACTGCGAGGGTGTTACCATAGGTCAATAGATATTACCGTCAAATAATAGTCATCCATTAAAGTGGCGTTATGTGGCACCCGCAGGGTTTAATTGGAAATTCATGGAGACGCTGACAGGAACAATATGACAGCTGAGGGTGAAGAGTTGACATGGAGGTCTAATTTAATTCCGAATCAATCTGTAACTGCAGCTCTTGAAGCAGAGTCAAGTGTGGAGACGTCTGCTGAACATCTACTGGGAAAGGAAGTGGAGGGGGGGGGACGGGGGGGGGGGGACAGGGGGGGAGAAAGACAACATTTGTCTTCCAAAGCTTTCTACACAATCTGCTTGACTGGGGTGTTGTACATCATGGCACATTTGACTGAGTAACAAAAGCAGTCTCTTGGAAAGGCATTATTTATTACATACAGACAGACAGAGACAGAGACAGACAGACAGACAGACTAAGCAGAGGAAATTAAGGCTTCGTAAACACCAAAGCTCCAAAACTGTCCTGTTATACTGAACAAGAGGTCTATCTCACCAAACACACGGTCCTGCAGCTGCCGTTTGACTTAATTACCCAGTAATTAGCTCAATGACATCGTAATGAAGATTTCTAGCTTTTTTATTATTTAAAAAAACACGAAGAAGAAGGAGGAGGAGGAGGAGGAGGAGGCAGCTTTGGCATTGGCGCCCTCGCTATGGCTGGTATGAAATCCAACCAGGTGGGCAGGATTCGTCTTGCACTAAATTGCGTTGACGTTATTAAGGAACGGTGGGGTGAAGAACAGGGTGGTGCTGGTGAGGGACGGGGAGGGGGACGGGGGGACCAGATAAACTGTAGGGCAGTTTGGAGAGATGAGGTTGGAAGAAGGTTAATGTAGCAGACAAATGGGCCAATAAAAGCAATATTGAGATGAATAGCAGCTGGCAGGGCAGGAGATGACAGACCCAGGCAGCCATGCTAACAAAGCCACAAACTGATAAATGTGGACTAATAGAGATGGCAACCTGCTCTGTCAAGATTAGATCTGTAAATAAATAAATAAATAAAATATGATTACAGATAGACCAGCCAATGGCTCGCTCACGGATTGAAGGGGCGGGGTTGAGGGGGGGAAAAAAGACGAGGGACTCATTTTCATCTGGAATAAAGACGTCATTTGGTGTAAACATTTATTGGTTTTCAAACTGAAATAAAAATGACACCAAGTAAACATTAAACAGCCTTTCAGAATCCACAGATTTTCTTTGAGAAAGCAAAGAAAAAATATATTTATTTATATATATTTATAGATTTATTTATATAGCGAATTGTATAAATGTGCAAATTTCTTTTTTTGTTTTTTCCAGTGACCCAGTACATAATTTTTTAAAAAGATTTTCAAAATCAAACTTCTGACAAGGTTTTGCAAGTGTGTGTGTGTGTGTGTGTGTGTGTGTGAGAGAGAGAGAGAGGGAGAGGAAGAGTAGGATCGTTGGGATGAGGATTATTAAAATAGCGGTGAGGACGATCTGCTGCAACATCTTAAATAAAGTTAAAATCAAGAACAGAAAAAAATAAATCCCCAAAACAATCCTGATAAAAAACAAACCAAAAAAAAAAAAAACAGCCTGTGCCTATTCCCGACATCCAGAGGAAATGAAAACAATGGTATTATTCAGCTACTATATAAATTATTTACAAAACAATTCATGGGTCGTCATTTTATACGAGACACTGAGGCGTTTTTGTTTTTCTTGGTCTGAGAAAAAGCAAAGTCTGCCTCTGATCGAAGGCACAACGCGAGACCCGCTGCGTAGCACACAGGTGACTCCAAGATTTAACCGCGCACAAGAGGGTGAGCACTGGTACAGAGGGGCAGCTGTGCACCAGGAGGGCCTCAAACTGGCGGGGGGTTGTATACACATGTGGACCGGGGCAGGAGAAACTTTTTGGGCTGATATCAGATTTAAAAAAAAAAAAAAAAAAAAAAAAAAAAAAAAAGTGACAGAGAGAGGGGGAGTGAGAAAAAAATTAAAAGTAGAAAAAAAAAAAATCATCATATCAATCATAGGAGTTTCCTTTTCCTCCTGAGAGTGTCTATAACTAACGTGGAGACAATAATAATAATAATAATAATAATATTAATATTAACAATAATAACTGAATGGGGACTGGGGGGGGAATTGGGTGACTCAGAAGTCAGAAGGAAAGAGATGAAGGTGAGGCAGGAAGGGGTGCTGGTAGGTCACAGTTAACACTCTTGCCGAGAGCTGGTGCTTTACGTTCCAGACCAGGTCGCTCACCATGGGTGTGAGTGAAGGGTGTGTTGAGCACGTGGCTCATTTGCTCCCTGTGACACCGTGCCCAGAGAGGATGGAGACACAATAGTCGGTGGGGAGTGGATCGAGGAGAGAAAGGAGGAGAGCAGGATCAGGAGGGGTGGGCTAGGTATGGGCACCGGACTTTTAGGACCCCCTTGTGCACAGGTTCCTCTGGAGGCGGTCAGTTTGTGCATGGCTTTACACCCCCAGGCAGCTCTGTTATTGCCTGGACCTGCCCACTCACTGCAAAAAAAAAAAAAAAAAAAGAAGAAAAAAAAAAAAAAAAAAAGAAGTGAGAGAGAATTCAGGCAGCGTGAATTAAGCGTCGTTAACTATTCAGGTTACCAGTCATCCTTCTCGAACCATCTGTCATCTCCATGCAACATACCATCACCATCCATACACACCACATCTGGTATCCATTCATAAAAACTCCTACTTTCTTTCTTCTGTTTTAAATTATCTACTAATAATAAATAAATAGGCAGATACTTGGGAATAACAGACCAATCACAGTTTGAATTACAGCGATCCCTCGCTACTCCGTGCTTTAGTTCCTGCAGCTTCAGTGCATCGCAGGTTTTTCAAAAATATTCATTGAAAAATAAAAAATAAAGAAATTAAGGAAAAATGCCACAAAACAAGGCCAATTATGCAAAAAAAAAAAAAAAAAAAAAAAAAACCCAACCCAAAACCCCCCAACAAAACTACTTACATGTTTACGTGAGGCGCGCATCTGTATGTATGTGTGTGTGTGTGTGTGTGTGTGTATTTCTATTTTATTTACATCTTCTGCATCATTTTTGAAAGTTTAATTATTATTATTATAAGCATTTACAGCATTGAATATGTATTTATTGATATTACAGACACATACATGTATGTATACGTCAGTCAGGGGGGTCGATCCTACTTCGTGGAAATTCAGTGGTCGCAGGGGGCGTCTCGGTCCCCGATTAACTGCAAAAAGTGAGGGATCCCTGTAATACTCCGGGGTGCTGTAATTGTATTATTTATTAATTAGCACCCTTTCCGAAGCTTATGATTTGGATTATATGGACAAAAGGGACCGCGAATCGGTTCTATTAAACCCGGGGTCGTGGGTGTGGTGCAGTGGGTCCGTGTATCCACTGCTCATAACTGCATATTTAATGACAAATCTCGCACATGGACCAATGCTGCCAGGGGCTTTAATTATAGCCGGGTCCTTTTGGTTATATAGAAAATACACGTTGCTCGTCTATTTTTAAATTAGGTCTTAAGCTTTGGGAGGAGGAACAGTCGAGGGACGAAGATTTAATATTGAGGCCAATGTCACCGCTCCTGTCCTCTTTCTGCTTGCTTGCCCTCTCATTACGGACTTCACCTACACTGAGATCTGTCGAGAGTGCCTTCCTGGGTCCTTTCCTGCCTCGACCGCTGTGCCGAATCCCCATTGGGCCCTACATTAAAGGACAGAGGGAGAGAAATGAGTGTGGGGGGAAGAAGAGAAAGAGACATGTCCTTTTAAAATCTCTCCATCTGGCCTCGCGGCTCTGTGGCTGAGTGCCGCCATTTATTTGAAATATAGATTTCTCTGCGGATAATCACACTACACAAAAACTCCGGTGTCCGGTGAGGCTCACCTGGTGATTGGGGATCATGGTGGGTGCGTGGAGCAAAGGAGGGCGAATCTGAGGGTTGTACTGAAGTGGCTGACCAAGGAGAGGGTACCGTGGATCACCTAGTCAAACAACAAATCATTAAATCGCCAATTTGTGACAGAATATATATTTATATTTATATATTTTACTGCTAAATGACTTATCAATGAACATCAGCAGCGTTTTCTATCCCTGAAACCTACACGCTGCCATCCTTTTGCTATTATTAGCATGTCTTAACAGCACAGCTTGTCGAGGTTTGTCCTTCTCAGCGCACGTAGAACTCACCTTGCCCAGGGACAATGGATCTGGAGAACTGAGGCATGATGGGAAGCGAGGTGAGGCCGGGTCGGACGTTCTTGACGCTCGTCAGATGGGAGGGAGTGGGCGACTGCGCTGGGGATGTGGACGGGCTGCCGAGCTGAGTGCTGCTGCTCTGAAAGGAAGGCACAGAAGCAATGTCAAGTTAAGCGTTTAAACGCATATCAAGAGACGCAGTGGACCGCACAGTAACGCTCCATGAGATATTTTAGATCTTCACCGCGGGCGAGCCAAATTAAACGGAGGTGCTTTAGACTAGGCTTACCGGGGACGTGTCCAAAGTACAGACGTCGGAGGATTTCTGGCTGCGTTGATGGTCCAGGCTGTGGTACTTGTTGTGTTTCCACTGTGGAGGCGAGTGCGGCCGCTGCTGCTGGCCAGGAGGTAACGTGAGCTGCATCATCACCATGCCACTACCTGGGGGTGGAGGAGGTACGCCTGTACCCACCACACACACACACACACACACACACACTATTGTTCAGCAAAACGAATACTGTTTATGATCAATTAGAATCTGATATGCTTGCTTTCCTTCACTTAAATAAACCCTGGATCGCCACCTTTCGCCGTGGAACCTGTGACACAAGGCAGCGGCGTGTTTAACAGGAAGACTGAAACGCCACCTGAATTTCTCAGCACGGCCTTGCCTTGCACAATCTATTCAAATATTTCGGTGACAATTTCATCTAATGAAAGGTCGGGGAATTTCAGAGAAGAGACTTGACCCCATTTACCAAAGACACCGGAGGCTTTTCACGGGGTAATCCCTCCCCCAACCCCCACGCGCTCAAACTAACCCATTTAATAACCTCTTCAGATTGAGATCAAAACAAGGTTGAATTCAATTAATCTGTTTGCATTATATCTCCACACCCTTATTAATTCCGCTTCATGAAATTGACTTGCGAGTGCTTTGCTTCTTTTTTTTTTTTCTTCTCCTCCCTCGTCGAATGAATGTGTCAAAGCCATCTGGCTTCATAAAGCACAGAGAAGTCGGATTACCCACTGCAGGAGAACCAGAAAAGCAAAAACAACCAGATTGTCTAAACTAGCTCATCATGATCCTGTTTGCAGAAATCAAAAAGCGCTGATCACGGAGAACAGAAGACGGCCACTCTGGAGATATTCGGGATTTGCCCTGACAGAGCTTTTAAAAGGGCATGTTCTTTCCACTTGGTAATCCCTCCATGAAATTAAACCATTTCAGCCACTGGCTACTAAAGGGGGCAGTGGGAATCTAATTCCGGTGTTTGAAAAGCAGCTTTTCTTTCCTCCCATCTTCCCATTTAATTAGTTGTTAAGGGCAGAAGAAGAGGAACACGATGGAGAGACAGAAGAGAAAGATCACGGGGGCACGGCGAGAGAAGCAATTAGCATTAACGGCGTGCACATAAAGCAGCAAATTAGAATTAGAGGCCCCGTGAAGGCCCTTGCTTAATTCTTTTTTTTTTTTTTTTTTTTTTTTTTTAAGATTGCCATAACTGGGAACAAAGCGGCACAGGAATTACTTTTTAATTACCACCCCATATCTGTTCAATAATTGGATCGTTAGGCCTGGAGAACATAATTTCAATTAGCACCTTAAAGTTGACGCGGAAATGAACCGTGGGTGGGGCGGGCTGACAAGTCAGACAGCATGCGCCACGCCGCAACTTCCTTCCTTTTGTCGTGCTTGAATTATACGGTTGAGGGCTCGACAATGAAAAGGACCGCCTCTCTTTGAGCCGGTTCGGTTGAGTCTCCTGAACCTCCTCTTTAAATGAGTGGAGAGCCATTACTTTAGGTGCAACCACTTTGGGTGAGGAGCATCTAATTTTGTGAGGTTTGAAGATAGGAGCGCCGGTGTTTAGCAAGGAGGGACTTAAATTTGGCATTACAGTGTGTGTGTGTGTGTGTGTGTGTGTGTGTGTGCGCGCACGCACGGCATGGTGGGGATTAGGAAGTTTAAAGGGGAGAGCAGTGAAAGGGTAGCACAGTGAAAAAGAGGATATTGATTTGAAAGGGTAACCTGCGGGAGAGATTTGCGCTCGTGTGGGCAGCGGATTTTGTAGTAATTCACATGGTGGTTCAATAAAATACGACCGGCAATGGGTCAGACGATAGGTTTATTTTATTACTGCTAGTTCAGCACTTCGTGCAACAAAAAACCCCACGAGCTTCGGCATCTTCGAGTTGGAGCCTCACAGATCAGGAATGACTGGCTTGTGGATCATGAACAATGCAGACACAACCCATCAGCAAAACCTACAGATGGTGCCATTACCTCCGATTTAAAATGTAGATTCCCGCGCATGAAATATTCATCAGGAACAGTTCCCCACAAATGTTGCACAAACTGACTCTGAATAAAAATGAACGGAGATGGCTGAGTGCAGGATGTTGACCGAGCGGAGTTATAGGTCATCCTGGCCTTAAGTACCTGAGCACTGCTGGGTGGGAATCTGTTGGGAACTGCAGGGGGAGGACGTGCGAGGGAACGGCATCTGCTCCGTGCCTGGAGGGGGTAGGAATCCCACTGTGGAGCTGCGGAATCACACAATCACACACACACACAGTCTGATAAACAGATCTTGCCTGCTGAGCCTATAATAAAATTCCACCAAATTGGGGCTACAGTTGACTTAATACAGCACAAATTCAGCTGATTGCCTCGAAATTGGAAGGAAATTACTAATATAGGGCACTAAGCACACATGGGACCGGCACGGCTCTGCATGCCAGTGCGAGTTTAAATATACCCTCTGCACACCTACAGGGAGCAAACCTCCAAAGAGAGAGAGAGAGAGAGAGAGAGAGAGAGAGAGAGAGAGAGAATTCCGCCAATGTAATTTTCACAACAGCAAAATAGATGTGGCACCGCAGACATTCATCATCCATCGCCCAATTTTCCAGGGCGCTGTTCCCGTTCTCCGTGGCTCTAATAAGGATGTAAAGTGCTGGTCTAATGAGGATATAAGCAGCATGGAGAGTGATGTGCCAGTCAAAGTGCACAGGCAGCTGAGAGAGAGAGAGAGAGAGAGAGAGAGAGAGAGAGAGAGAGCACCGACGTGCGCCCTGAGGAATAAACCCCCTGCACAGGCTGCCTCTTATGAAGGATGGCAGACGTGTAGGGCGAACGAGAGAAGCGCTCCTTTTGGGAGCGGCCGTGTTACGTTAAGAGTGGTCTGGTATCTGTTTGCATAAATCAGTGCCAAATGTGCCCCAGTAAAGTCAAAGCTCCTTAAAAAGAGTGATCATCATCTTCCCGGTGCACACTGACCTCTTTTGCACCGCTGTAACGGATCTGCGAGAAGATTTTACATTTAGCGACGGACTGAAGCAGGAGACTGTGCCGGCTTTACTGGAAATACATCGATAAGAAGCAACACTATACACGTCCATCCATCTCAATATAACATGCAGGGGAAATAAAAGAGCGGTGTAATTCTAATTGATTATAAAGATTAACTTTGTGAAATGAAAGCAGCGCCTGGTGCAGGACCGAGCCTGGGATACATACCTCATGGCGTTCTGTTGACTGGGTGGTAGAACACTGTAGTAGACCTGAATGCTGGACGCATGGCTCGACTGGCTGGGAATAATAACTGGCTGCTGATATGTCTGCTGGGATCCTTGAGGCATGGATACCTGACAAAAGGCAAAGATTTTTTTTTTTCCCCTCCCACTTCTGTCCCACATTCCAGTCCCATCTTATTACTCCTGCATAAATTATTCAGGACCTGAAATCATGCACGTCTAATTTCAAGGTTGCCGCGGCGAAGACGCTCAATCTCACCTGATAGGATGGCACTGAGGGATACTGAACCATCATGCCTTGCATTTGATTTCCCATATTGCTATGTTGGCCACTGACCAGGGATTGACTTGGTGGCGGCGGCGGCTGCTGCACCACGCTCTGGTAGCTCGGCTGCTGATTTGGCATCACAGTTTGGTAACCTTAAGAGATTTTGGGGGTGGGGGGGGGGGTGTGTGGGCGGGCAGATGGGAACAGTGCTGTAAAACTAACATCACCCTTCCTTATAGTTACTCCATAAATTCCTATCAGATAACGTTTAAAGTCACATGACAATCCAGTTGTACGTGCGGACGGCAAGTACGATTTGTTCCAAACCTCTTCGATATCGTGCTTCTGGCATTTCACACAATGAAAATGGGTTCATGTTACAGTTAATACATATCACGCAGGAAAAACAAACAAACAAACCAACAAACAAATAAAAAAATAAATAAAAAACCACTTCAGTCATACGCGCCGTTCTACGATACAATCCAGCAGAGCAACATAAAGGTGAAATTGGAATAACACACAGTGATGAATTTCAACCTGGATGAGATTATATTACATCCTCAGGCTAAGTAGCAAGACGTTTACTGAGGAACGTAGCGCGGTCCTTCCCTTCCGTCACTGCAATCCTGGAATGAATTATTTAGAGCTGGAGAACGTCAATTAAACCGAATCCACCTAATTACTCCCTTGTTAGCAAAAATACTTTTACAATCACCCGGTGGCACCACCTGCGAGGTTTTTTCTGCCATTAAATGGCTTTTCATTAGCGTGGAGTAGGTTCACAAATGCGTTATATTAAAACATGTCTTTCATTAGAGCTGCTGAGCTCATTCACTTGTTACGTCTTTTAAAGATATTGGAAAATGGCGGCGGCGGCGGCGAGGTTGGGTGGGTTGTGTGGACGTTTGGAGAAACAGCCCGGTGAGGTGCGACGTGATAAAAGCAGCCGGAATGGTTTTGTTCCGACAGCTATTATAGAGAAGGATAATTTGCATTGGTGTCAAGGTTACTGGGAGGAGAAGAGAGGAGGAGGAGGACGAGGAGGGGTGTACAACCAGATAACGCTATTGAAATGCTCTCGTCGGAGGAGGTGCCCACTGGGAAGACTCAATGGGAGGCCTGTGTGGGAGTTAAAGAAGGTGGGGGGAGGGTGACGGAGAGGCAATTTTCAATTTCTCCTGGCTTTTGGCCAAAACGACAGCAATCAATTTAGCTCTGATGAGAAGAAAAAAAAAAAAGAAGAAAAGAAGAAGTGGGACAAAAGGAATGGATGGCCCACGGCAAGGAGCTGAAGAGAAGCTGGCTATTTTTGGTTCGATTCACTCACCTCCACTTAGGAAGCCGTCATGGAAGGAAATGTAATATTAAACATCTCCTGTGCAGGCTGACTGAGCAAAGAGGGGTAAAAAAAAAAAAAAAAAAAAAAGAAAAGAAAAGAAAAAAAACCCTGGTGATGGTAAGAGAAGTTATTTCACTTAAACTCCCCGAAAACGTTCAAGGTTTCAAAGATGCTCTTGCTCACACGTTGCCTGCTTGGGGGGGAAAATGCACTGTCAGGCGCTCATGATTAAGATTTAAGACTCTGGGGTAGGGTGGTGGTGGAGATGGTGATGAAGGGAGGGGGTATGTTGTCTTTCTTCTTTCGAGGGCAGATGTTTTGTTTCCGCAGGCTCGCTTATTTTTCACCACCCCCCGCTGACTGTGAAGTTCATTCTACTCATCCATTATCGCTGATCTGATCATGTGTTCTGTGCACAAAAAAAAATTACGTTCCCCTACGTCTTCTCTAAACAAAGTTAGAAAGTGCGTTCTTTTCTTTTCATATTTTATTCAGAAACCCGAACCGAGAGATCATTTCTAATGCATCTTTCCCAGGCTCGCTGCTTTTCATACCAGGCTCAGGTTTAGGTTCAAACCTTCTCGGTTCACAGTACAGACACAAAGTGAGGCATTTTGAGGAGGTCTTCGTGGTCTGGCGTGGACATGATACGGTGTGCTGGCGGCTCTGATCAGGTAAAGGCTCAGACGGCGCACTTGAGGAGGAGTGAGGGGCTGGAAAAGAGACCGGTTCACTGTGAGAATCTTAGGGCCTCTCAGACAGTGTCCCGGCCCCGCATTCAGCCACTCTGAGTCAAAGCGGTTTAATTAGCTGGAACACACACACACACACACACACACACACACACACACACACAGGCGCACACAGGCGCACACAGGCGCACACAGGCGCACGCACACACACACATACACACGCGCACACACGCGCACACACACACACACACACACCCCCGTATGGGCACTCTGAGACCTTTCACACCCACAAGGACGACGTGCCTCATATCCAAACGTCGATGTGATCAGTTTTCGAGCCGTGCTGTAGGCTTGCTGCTCTGAACGCTGCATAAAACAGCTTGTGAGCGTTACTAACAAGGACGCTTCACAGTTCTGAAAGCCAAACCGATGCCTTAAAGAATCAAAATGTCTCTTAAGGTTCTCAAAGGATCCGCTTCAAAGCCATAAAGGACATTTTCGCTCCTTTTTTAACTGCACTTTTACACTTCAGCTGAACAAAACATCCATCAAAGCATGCGGGGAAGCAAAGAGAGAAATTTACATGAGAGAATGAGAGCAGGAGAGAGAGAGAGAGAGGGAGAGAGAGTGCAAGAGAGGGCGAGAGAGAAACAACACTAATTTTGTATTTGATTGGAAATGCTTATTGTATCTGTTTAAAAAAGGGCAATACAATGCAAGTACAAAAGAGCTCAGCTCTGTGTAATTAGCTTTCGGCACCGCTCCTCTGCCCCTGGGGTGCTTCCTCATTTCAAATTATTTGTGTGAAAACTACAACTGCCAGGAAACAAAGACAACAAAGTGCTGAAATAAAAAAAAAAAAAAAAAAAAAAAAAAAAAAAAAAAAAAAAAAAAAGAGGAGGGCAGGGTGCAACAAAATCAGATGAGAAATTTTTGCTCCCACAACAACAAGAACACTGATAACGAAGTGCTGAAGGGAAAACATTTTCATGACCGCGTGCAAACAGGGGGCGCGAGTAGCACGGAGGTGATTCGAGAAAGTGATGAAACGATACTGTTAAGGTTTAACAAGAAGCAGCTCGGTCAGCAGGTCTCTGGTGGGTTACCTGGCTGTTGGGTCGGAGCAGGAGGGGGAGGGGCCATCGGCTGGCCCTGAGGGCTACTGTACTGCACCGTGCCAACTGGCCGATACTGCTGGCTGGACAGAGGGTACTGGCCTGGTGCACAATAACACGGCATCTGCATACGGGGGGGGAGAAAAAATA
>CM045729.1:78894049-78901549 GCA_024760905.1 Plotosus lineatus
GCAACATATGACGAGAAGACGAGAACGGGTTTTAGTGAAAGACGGACAAAAGGCGGAAGGATCTCTCAAAGGGAGATAAATAGCACAGGCATTTGGATATTCCGAAAATACAAAAAAGAAGAACATGAAGAGCAGGAGGAGTGCATGTCACGTCACTGGGCGTATTAGTTTCGTGGCTTAGTAGAAAAAGAGGAAAAGGAAATCAACATCGTGTGAAAAAGTTAATTGAGCCAATTAGACAGCTCGATACGACAACAAACGTTAAATGTACAGTGATGGGGGTAATTACAGATGGTCAGATGGTGTGTGTGTGTGTGTGTGTGTGTGTGTGTGTGTGTGTGTGTGTGTGAGTGAGTGAGTGAGAGATAGATCTGGAAATCCCTCAGACTCTGAGGTAAATCTAATTTCTGCGCTCTGGAGATCGATTGGAAAAACGAAAGGCTGCTATCAGCACCCAATCTGATCAAGGTGAAATTAATTTTGCCTCTCAGCTACTGATGAGCCTCTAGGTTCCCATCATCCTTGACCTCTCGGTCATCTTAGCATAGCACTCGCCGATACATATATATTCAGCACCTAACAGATTGTAATTTACTAAAACGACCTGCGTGAACTCCACAGGCTCCCATTTGGAAACTGAAGTGCACCTTGCTCCAGTGTGTATCTACCTGACAAGCGCTCGCCGAGACAAGCCTGGGCAACCCGAGGTTCCCAATGGTAATTTAGCCGCAGGTTTAATCTTCCTCTAATAGTGAGCGCAATACATGGGCCAAGCAATTAATGCCCCTTCGGGCTCTTTAACTGGCCACAGGACAGCGCCATCAGCACATTTTCAACACATCCATCAAATTTAATTGACATACCAAAAAAAGCACGATCAGTTCATTAGGCTTAACTCAGAGTGACGCATTAATGTGTGTTACTGAATATCACATGCGGGCAAATCGCAAACGATTTCAATATCTCACTTCTGAAACACATCATGACGAGTCTTATGGGAAGAAAATAAAGTAGTGTTCTGAACCATACATCGACTCCTGTTACTTGAGGGCTCGCGTCGTCTTTATGGGGAGAGAGGTCATGATCATACCTGCGACATGACGTGATTGCTGGACTGGTGCTGGTGGGTGCCAGGAGGTAGCGGTGGAGGAGGAGGAGGCGGTGGAGGAGGCAAAGGCTGCTGGGGCCTGGAAGCCTGAGGAGCCACACTGGGACTGTAAACCACGGCACTGCCTTCCTGGTTCACAAAAGGCTGACCTGCGATTGGAGAAGAGTGACATCACAGCCTTCACATCACAAGTACTTGAATATTTCAGAAGGTTTGTCACAAATGAAAGCGAGACAGGTATTTGTGAAGTTTATAAGAATTCATTATATTTATGTTTTTTTTTTTTTTTTTTTGCTAGCCACGTTTTTGCGCACAGACTTTTTGGAGACGGTCTAACACACTTGGAGGGAAAGCGTTGTCCACCCCCTTGTACAAATGAGCTCACAGACACCCATGATTGGCTGGTGATCGCTGTTAGTGACAAGGAAGTGAGCGTATAATATCCCTCAATCCCATGAGAGCTCGGCCAATTAGCTCCCAGGGACTCCTGGCCACGGACGGTTGTGGCATTAAACCGGATTCAAACTTGCAATCTCCGCGTTAATAGTCACACACCCTGCAGTGTACTATCTCAAGTAATATAAAGAAGATTGAGATGAATGTTAATGATCAATGTTTTTCTGGTACATAGAAATCAAAAACCAAAACTAATTACCCTTCTCTCGGCTCTGAAATAAATTCACAGCACCACCAAAATAAATCAACCCCTGCATGCTAATATTTGTTGGATGGCCTTGAGGCTTAATTACAGCTCAACCATGGGACCGTTGCTTCAGTTGGTCGGGTCAAAGCTCACGTCAATTAACTTTTCACTCTGGTGGCACGGACAGTGGTTCAGTGAGCATGAGGAATCATTTTCACATATGTATTGTCATCCCAGAATCCCGACCTTAACCCTATTGAAAGTCTTAAGAATGCACAGGAGAAGACTTTATGGAGTGGTTCAGTTTTTCCTTCATAAATTTCAAAATGTACAATCTTTTCATATGTGGATACTACGAGATGGGTTGATCAACTCAAATAGTTTGTATTTGTACCCCGCACACAATACCCAGGGTATTCCAGGACAGAGCATTATTCATTTTAGCAAATCTGTTTCTTTGATGCTTCTTGTGTAAAGCTGTTCTGATACCAGCATTTTTTTGGTTTTACACTCAGGCACCAGACTGTAATTCCTTTTATTAAAATCGGGCAATATTTAAACCCTTTTCCTGCGGAAGCCTTATGTCACGTAAGGATTGTCGAAAGCTCAGAGCGTAAGGATGCGCTGAGTATCAGGCCAGAATTCTCACACCATGGCTAATCACCAACATGACGGAGCTGAAATCGTGCCATTTGTCACATGGAACAGGAAAAAAATGGAAACTATTACTGCTAAACTTTTACTATGCTCTTTCCACTGCGTGGAGATCGGCAGGAATATAAACACTATAGTTTTGCACTTGATCTGGTGGAATATGGGCAATTTCAGAAACCATCGGTGAGAAATCCATCACATCCTCCTGAATTATCGAGCCTTGACTGGCTTGGCCTTTTTGTGCACTGTGCTGCTACTTATTTCTCGCAGTAAAGTAAAACAAGAGGTTTCGAAACACAGACTAAATTCGCACCATGATATTTCGTCAACGTACAGACGGGTGTAATGAATCCGAAAAAAGAAGCATTCAAGTTTTCGAGTGTCCTCTGTCTCCGGTCGATAGTCTACATAGCGTCTCCTGCCGAGACAGATTCAAAGAAATCTCGCGGTAAAATAAAAACTTCCCTATTTTCCCACTGCTTCAGAATAGGTCGATAAGCAATTACTCACCCGGACTGCTCCTCAAAAATATATTAGCGGCGGCAAACGTACCAACTTATGGGTCTCATGCATATTTAAAGATAAGACAGGAGCGAGCAAAGTGGGGGAAAAAAAGAAATAAAAAAAAAAGGAATATTTTATGCAGAGACGTTAACAGGATCTGTCACCTCGACTCGTTTTCAATAACACGCACAACAGCTTTGTTATCCCTTACTTAGAGAAGCTCTGTAGAATTTGTTCTGTCCAGAGACATGGCTGGCATGCAGCGGGGTTGGGAGGGATTTTAATAGCGTATGAACTGCCTCATTAGGCAGAGATTCTTAGCAATTTGGTGGCACTACTTCATCAGCTCTGAATTTACTTACCAAAAGACAAGCAAAGAAAAGCTCATTATCATCAAAGCTCCACCATTAGTTTTGTTGAACAAAAGGAAAGACATTGATAAAACATGACTCTACATCTCTACATCTTCCAAGAGCAGATGGGTAAGACAGTATATATGGTTAGACAGTAAGTAGGGTTAGGTTAGAAGAAGAAAAAAAAAAAACCCCACACAATCCTCCCTCAAATTGAACGTCATGTGAGTACCAACCTGTGTGTGGGTTGAGCAGGATGCTCCCGGGCGGAATTCCCGCCGCTTCCAGGGGAAGCAAATAGTAGCTAGTGTTAGCTGCGGTTGTTGGCGCCCCGCTCCTGCTACCCTCACAGGACACACTGTTACAAATGCTGACGGTAGGATAGATCAAGGGTGCGGTGTGGCCCGGCTGGATTAGGGACGGGGCCGCAGGAGGGGGAGGAAGAGAGCGAGACAGCGAGCCTGTAGATGAACCTACACTACTAGAAGAGTCAGAACCTAGGGAGGGAGGAAGGGAGCAACGACAAGAAGCCTTAAGCAACAGGTACAGCAGAAAAATGTACACTGTGCCAACCATGCATGAAAAGGCTGAAGAATTAGGAAGAAATTCAAGTCTGCAAGCTCACAGAATTCTTTGGGGATGTATACAAGGCATTTAGTTTTCAAACCAAAAGGTGCAATCCTATGGACTCCTGATCGTTATGGGAATCGAGGGTTTTTCTGAGTGACATTAAAAAAACAAACAAACAAAAAAAAAAAATGTAGAATATGTTTTCTATACTAATTACCTCAGAGACTAAAGCGATGAAATAAGCTTCATCTTATTCACAACAAACAACGTCAATTAATTTCTTCTTGATTAATGTCTTGGTTAATTTAATTCAATTCAATTGTATTTGTATCGTGCTTTTTACATTTGACGTCGCCGCAAAGCAGCTTGCAAAGTATAAAAGAATTTAAACATTTTCTACAACCCATACAGTCCTCACCTTACGAAATTAATCCGTTCCAGAGCCTTTTTCATAACCTGGATTTTTCGGAAGGAGAACCGTATTTTAGATGTAGAATGCATGATTCGTTCCAAGGCCCCCAATAATACCCTTTAAAAATGATAAAAGCATACCTTTTAAGGTACTTACTTCGTGTTGACCATGTCTTCTTAGCAGAGTTATAATCTTACAAATGTTTATGCAAGATTAAAAGCGTGAGCCAAAAAATAAAGCTGCAATGAGCACACTAGAAAAACTCATGAATAAGCTGCTGCTCAAGGGAGCTGCATCATCCCTCCTAGCCAATGGGAGGCCAGCGGGGCGGGATGTTGGAAGATAGTCAATGGGAGAGCAGCTCGTGCATTGTTTGAATGGCGCGTTTCGCAAGGAGAACTTGTTTCGTACATAGAGACAAAAAATTTTGGAAAATGTTTTTCATAACCTGGATTTTTCATTACCACTGTACACATCCCTGATGATCATCACCTGTGGTGATGGTGGCAAGGAAAAACTCCCTCAGTAGATGCGAGGAAGAAACCTTGAGAAGAACCGGGCCGAAAGCCATCCTCATTTGGGTGAAACCATCAAGATACAAATTATATACGAAAAATTACAGTCCAAAATGTAGTCCAGTTCGGTCTACAACTGTAAGGCCTAAATAATTGCGGGTAAAAGAATTTATATTGGCAGCAGTGAAAAGTCACGTTAACAGCCTGTTAATGCACATCTGGCTTTAATAATTCACTTGTTACGCTTGGTTTTCCTAACCTGCATGACGCATACCCATGATACAATTACAGGGAGCTAAAAACCTACAGCACCAGGGTCCGCAAATTCAGAAACCCGACATTCGGGTGCCATTAACCCTTCGCATCGTGGTACTACAATGTAACCCCGCCCTGTCTGTTAGGCTACATGCAATTTCACTCAGAGTGAAATCAAATTCCCAATATTATTTGAATACACATAATTCCTATTTAATTAAAAATAAAAAAAATACACTAGCGGAACCAATAGCTTTTTAATCATGATGCGTTTACAGGACACGTGACGACACTGGGTGGGTTGTGTCAGAGAGAGAGAGAGAGAGAGAGAGAGAGGTTCCACCTCCTCTGGGTTTTCTCTACAGGTCTGAGTTTACTTCTCCTCTGTTCTCCCTTTCAGTTTAGTAAACACAATTGGTGCAGTGCTGCCATCTGCTGCACTGGAGTATGGCTGTCGCTTCATGTATTTAGCATTTCTGTGTGGAATGAAGAAAATCACTGACCACAAGGAGGAGGTGCAAAAAAAAAAAAAAACAAAAAACGGATTTATTCAAAATATATTTTTAGATTTTTTTTTTTTTTTTTTCAGGAAAATGTTTTTTGGCTATTAAAAGCTGCACAGCTCCTCGAGCCAAAGGACTACTAGAGGTTTAAAAATTCTTCATGCCCCGCGCCTGCATGGCTTTGCACAGTTCATACTCATTTGGTCTGATCTTTTGTGTGGAAAGCTTTTGTTCAAAAAAAAAAAAAAAAAAAAAAAATTCACCAATGAATTCTTATGGGTACAGCAGATCATTTTCTAATCATGAAATCAAGCAATCATGGGAAAGGCTTTAAAGAGAAAATGCAATGTTAGCTGTAGAAAATGCAAATGAAAAACATGCATTACATTTTTTACGGCTTTTGTTAAAGACATTTTAATGTGTCTTGCAAGCAGCATGCTGTGAAAACATGGAAAGGGAGAGAAGTTGCCATGGATTTTGGATTTGACCAATCACAAAACAATTTCCAAAATATTTAAATAAACAAACATTATTCTACTCTGAAAACCTACTGAATTTTTTTTTTTGCCATAACCCTGAGGTCAACCCTGCCAAGTGTATCAAGGCCTTGTTGTTGTTCTTCCTGGGCTGATGAAAGGTGATTGGTTGAGACAAGTGTCACTCACCCGTTTTAGAGAGGCGTGAGGCACTCTTGCCACTGCTGGAGCTGTCTCCACGGATGAGCAGCGAGATACCACTGAAGCTGCTCGCCTTGGTCATGGCTGGCTTCAGGTTACGATTGGAGCTGTCTGAATCTGTGCTGCTCCACGGCCGTGGCTCAGAGGAACGAGCCTCGGTCTCCGAACTGCTCTGGCGGCTGGTCCCGTTTCCTGAAGGCCCATGTTTCAGCCTGGCTCGCAAACAATAACATCGTTAGCACCAATAATAGTGAGACGGCAATATTAAATAAGCCCAGACACAAACAAGGTGTGGAAGTAGCTGAATTTGATCTGCTTTTCTACAACAAAGGAACGGATACCTGAAAATCTGCCGCCTCTGCTGAGTGGTGTTGCAAGTGTCGTCCTCCTGGATCCTGCCAAAGTTAGAAAACTGGGCTTAATTCATCTCTCTGAGTCTCAACAATGAGAGATTAATGTGCGTTATATGTGAAGCAGGACACATGCTCAGAACACCTGCAACCAAAAAAAAAAAAAAAAAAACCAAAAAAAAAAAAAACCGCAGGATATCCGCAGGTGTATGGCAAGCTCGCCTCGATCAACATTATCAAGAAATCAGTCTCACACTCACTCACACACACACACACACACACACTCTCACTCACTCACCTTTTATCAAGCGGGAACGTATCCAAACCCTGCAACAGAAAGCCGCAATGCATTTAACACTTCCATGCATCACCTGACGTTCACCAGACAGGTTTATGTAAAAATAAATAAATAAATTGACTGGAGTCGAAAAAAAATGATGAATCTCACATCAGCAAATATTCTCTCTCTCGCCCGTTGATACTCCTCTTCACGCTCTTCTATTGATTTACTCCTCCTGTCATCCTTTAACCTCATTCGCATCTGAAGCACGCACACACGCGCGCACACACACACACACACACCTACTTTTTAAAGTACCCAATAACCATCCAACTTAAAAAAAAATTACATACCATCCTGCAAAGTTTTACGGTGAGCTCACCACTTACCAAGCCGTCGTCTTTGTCCATGCTGGAGTTGTCCCTTTTTAAAATGTAGCGCTTCTGGAAATCGTCCGTCTTGTCGTCTTTGATGTGTTCGGAGAACTTCTGATCTGGTCTGAGAGGGAGAGAGTCACAGAAAAACAAGTGCAAAACATTATTAAAATGTGTTCCTCTCTTATGATCCTCAGGCCAGAAATATTATCTGCACATGATTTGGTTTCAGTTCTCCGCCAAATGTTTTCAGAATAAATCTAAAGGCAACAACTGGCGTTACTGCCAGCAGTAGATTCTAC
>CM045729.1:78906549-79009049 GCA_024760905.1 Plotosus lineatus
CAGAGCTCATGGAAACCATCTCATCTATACATCCAGTTCAGTTAGTGGGTGGAGTGCATGAAGATCATGCATGCACACGCGCGCGCGCGCGCACACACACACACACACACACACTATATTTTATATATATATATATATATATATGCATACATACACACATACATACACACAGACACTCCCCGCTTTACGTTCATTTGTTTTATGCATTTTTCGATTTTACATTAAAAAAAAAAAAAAAAAAAGGTCAAATTGATTTTAGCTTGCTCTCTGTAGTACGAGACATGCCTACATAGTACGCTGACAGACTTACGCATAATGCTGCGTCCATTGTTTACAAACGACAGACTGAACGTGCCCTTCTTCACAGTTCACCACATGTTACCCTTGTGTTAAGACGTCGTCTCTGTGATCTTTGTGTTTACACTGTTTTGCGGACTTTTGTAACCCGAAGCAAATATGGTTGGTCAGAAGTGTAAGCCTACTAGTGATAGTGGTAATCAGAAAAAGCAGCAAGCCATCTCGTTTGAAAAGAAGATGGCTATTATCAAGAAAATTGATGATGGCAAAAAACATGAGTGTCGCACGTTTCTTCCAAATGGCTCCGTCGACCATCGGAACCATTTGCAAGCAGAAAGATCGCATCACAGAGAATGTTAAAGGTTATATTTGATACTGTATTTGATATTTGATGAGTCAATTTGATTAAAATTTATTTATTTGAAATTATTTTCCTTGAATTTAATTTATTTGAAATTAATGTTGATATTATTTTACAATGTTACGTTTATAATAATTGATTTAGGGGTGTTTCATGAGATACGGTAATGGTATTTATGGATGTATAGTACAGTATGAGCGTTATACGTCACTGGAACATACAGTAACAACTTACGTTTATTTATTTATTTTTTTTCACCTTACGTTCGGCCGTCCAGAATCTAACTAAAACGTAAGTCGGGGAGTGTCTGTATTATATTATATATATATATATATATATATATATATATATATATATATATATATATATACATACACACATTATAAATATATATTATATATAATCACATACTGTTTTAGCAAAACAATGTCTATGCAATGTTGACACACACAAATTCAAATGGGGGGGGGGGGGGGGGTCATGAATAAAAACCGGGCTTCATGATGCACCAGAGCCAAAACTAAAGTAAAGAAACTGAACAAAACAACTGAGCACACACATCCAGGACATGCCTCTTGCCACCCTACCTTGGGGTGTTTTTCACTCTGTCCAGGTATTTGCAGCTGTACGATAGGCAATGAGACAAAATGGGGCACATGGATTATGCTGCGGAATCATCCACCGGTCCCAACAACCACCCTACACTGAATGACACGCGAACCCAAGTCTACACATCCCGTCCTGTTCGAAACCATTCTTGACTAAAAACATACGAGCATCATCCAAGTTATTTGGAAATAACAGCTTGCAAGTGAGCGATGTGTAATTTACATTATGGACTTCGACTTAGCAACACATTGTGATAACCAACACACACCAGGTGGTAAAAGGTTCGTAAGTACAAGACCATCAAGCTAAAATGTGACGGATATTACTGAACATCCCATTCCTCATCTGGTCCCTACTGTTGGTACAGGACCCACTCTTCCAGAAAAGCCATTCACTGGATTGTGGACTGTGGCTGAGGGGATCGGTGTTCATTCTGTGAGAGGAGTTTTCAGCTGAGCTAGGGTTCACTCAGTGTTCCAGTTCCTCCCAAAGATGTCCAGTGGGGGTTTGAGGTCAAGACTCTGGGGAGTTCCTGCACTCCCTGTTTGCCAGACCATGACTTCCTGGAGCGTGCATTGTGCACAGGGGCATTGTCATGCTGGAAACAAGTTTCAACTGAAGGGCGAAAACGTGATGTTCTTGCATCCAAAGACCACTGAACAACATCTGTGAGCTTCATGACAGTTTTGCAGATGGTCAGGTGTCCATGTGGTTCTGGCCTTCACTGCATGAAGCCATCAAGTTAGATCAAGTTGGAAGTGCATGCAGAATTGTTTTAAGCCTTGGGGTTGTTATGGCGTCACATGTTAGTCACATCATATAAGACTGTGGTTAGTCATGTCGTGATATCACGTTTATTTTTTTTCCAAAAAAAGTACAACATTCCCAGCCCCTTCAAATCATATTATCGCAACCTGCATTTCTCAGTGGTAGAATCTGGCGGAGGTATATAGTGCAGTTGCAATATTGCACCAGTCATATACCTGGGGAAAGGGAGGGGGCTGCCTACTCCACCCCCATTCATCTACTACTGGGCTAACCATG
Organism: Plotosus lineatus; assembly: GCA_024760905.1. Lineage (NCBI taxonomy): Eukaryota > Metazoa > Chordata > Actinopteri > Siluriformes > Plotosidae > Plotosus > Plotosus lineatus. The sequence continues at coordinate 78,908,861 of CM045729.1, forward strand.
TTACACTGGCACTTCTGCTGCGACTCCCAGCGTCTTCACCACCACCACCACCACCACCACCTCCACCACACAGGACGCATTACCTTTTTATACATGGACACTAAAGTTTGTACAAAGCCAGTGTAAATCATATTTTTCAACTGGGTCATTGTACCGTTCAGATTTCAATCAATCCCCAGGAACGCTCTCTGGATTTTAAAGTAGATGTCGACGTTCAAGGGTATTGCACTATTACTCGACTGCGACAAGAAAACAAAGAACTGAAGGAGAAGCCGAAGAGCGGAAAAGAGCGTTGAGGCGTCTTCATCGTATAAAAAGGTGCTATTCGCACAAATTGTGTGAAATCCAAAAAAGTCAGGGGAAAACCTGGAAATCTCAGTTCGGACACCTCGAAATGAGCAGACAATGTGTGTGAATTCTTTATATTCTCCCAGGTGATGCAGAGAGAAGGCGTCAAGGGGCAGCCCAGATGGCAGTTCCTCATTCTGCCTCTCCATCGTCCATCTTGTACTCACAAGACACAGTGGCTGTGGATAATAGGCAACACAGTGGCCTTACAAAATTATGATGGATGCTTATGCGGCTGTAATTGGGTGTTGAGTATCTCCAAGTCGCCGAGTGCTTGGCACTGGCGTCAAGCCATGTGCCGATGATCCGGTGAATACACAACTTGGTGGAAATTGTCAAGGGAACACAGATGCTGTGTAAATCTGCCGAGAGTGGATGGGGTGGAGGTGGGGTGGGGGTGCAGCATGAAAAAAAAAAAAAAAAAGAAAAAAGTAGCAGGTAGTGTTGCGTTGTACACGCGAAGCAGTGAAGACTTGCAAAACAGCAAGGGTGGGGGTGGGGTGGGGGGGGTTGGACTGGGAGACAGATGGCCTTAAAGCCACTTGCTGTGCTTCCCCTCCCCGGCTCCAAGGGTAACACAGAGGAGGAACGGGGATAAGCTGGGATTGGCTGCTCAGACGGTTCTCCGCTTCTGCTGCCTGAATGTTTGGTGAGTATCTCTCAGAGAAGGCAGGAGGCAGAGCTTGTGCAGCGAAATGAAAAGAAGCACAGGAACAGACGGCGTGAGCAGAATGTCGGAGTGTCAGAAAAGCAGCGAAGGTGTCTGTCGGCTAATACAGACATGTAATGAAATAAGAAGCGGGCGTGTACCCTTCACAAGTGTAACCTTCACCAACTGCGCTGGGGTCGAGGTGTATCCATTTCAAGCTGGTTCTCATAACGCAATTACATCACGATTGATTGGTTGTGTTCGGCGGGCTCGTCCCCTTGGGCCCGGACGGCCGCGCTCTATCAGAACAATCGTTTGAACGGATTGGTTTTTCTGACCCCTCTACTTCAGGAGCTTCATTCCATACCGAAGCTCAAGGCACAGCGCTTTGTTTGAGGGACAACGATAATCATGACATTCAATAAATGATTGATCATGGGGCAAACCACCCTGAGAATATTGCGTTTTGCGGGGGAGGGGAGGAGGGGGTGTTAGAATCAAATTGTGGAGTTTGTGCAATCGCTCAACACGAATTCAATAAGATGTCTTATCGGGGAATAACGCGGCCACTCCTGCACCGCTGAAGCCTTCTACAGCTGGGCTTCCGATATCTCTGGAAATATAATGCGATGATAAAAATGTTGTACGTGGCTTGATATCATACGATTATTCAGCGGCGGTTTAACCAGTCATGTGATTATAGCACTTCTGTACAAAAAAGTTGGACTTTTGCACAGACGCCACATGCGTTTCTTTACGCAGCTTGAGAGGTGGCACTTCTATTCAACTCTTCTATCCGTCATGTTCTCAAGACATCAAGATCACCTTGAATATAGCGGGGTGGGATGGGGTGGGGTGGGGGCAGAAGCAGAACAGGGCACCTTCTTGTATAGATTTACCTGCGTGCCGCTCTTATCGTTGCAGCAGTTCTCGTCCCCGTTGGGCTCGACGTGCTCTTGGCGCTCGGGCTTGCTGAGGTCGTTGCCCCCTGGCGTGGGGTTGGTTTCCTTTGCCTGTGGACCCCTCATGGTTTCACTAGTCTCCTTTACAGTGACGGTATCAGACATCCTCATTAGAGAAGGCTACGTGGAGCGTCTACCAGGAGCTTGCAACCTGCAGGACATTAAGAGTTCTACACGTGAGACTCAGTCAACCAAGCATGAACATATGAATGATTGACACTTCTGCATGACCATCATAACAGTATCACCATTACATCCCACTCATGTAATTACATCATCTATTACTAGCATTATTACTACGATATAATAATGAACCAAATAAACACCTACCATAAAATTACTCGTATACATACACACTATATATTTATTTATTTATTGATATAAAATGAAGCGTTCCACTGTTTATAACATCACTCAGTTTATTCAAGCCCGTCCTGGACAGTGAGAGCACAGAATAGAATCAGAATGGTGATACCCTTACAATAATAATTTAGATGTTTTATAACAAATATCAACCTTCCGGATTTTTCAAATTGAATAATAAAATTCATTATACTTTTAAATTTATGGTAATATTAAAACAAACATGATCAATCTTTTTTTGTTTTGTTTATTTATTTATACCTCGGATGATGAACAATCTGGGATCATATAATTGTATAAAAAGGACGAGTTAAAATCTCAGAAATAAACCTTCTGCATGAACGGATCACCTGACCTGAAAAAAAAATAAATAAATAAACCAAATTTAAAATTAGCTTTAATAAAGTCAGATCTGCAATCAAACGGGCAACGCCGGGTCATTAACACTCTTATGGCTGGTGTCGTTTCAGCAGCGTGACCCATCAACCGTGGTCCAATACTCCAGCCGGATCTCTCTCTGTCTCTCTCTACACCGCGTTATACAGTAATGTCCTGCAGAAGTAAACATCATCTTTAGAGCAATGACCTCTAGACAAGGGCGACTGCTGAGTTTACACAACCCCGAGGTCACCTTCATTTATTACCCCATAAATCACCTCCTTCAACTTCAGGTGAGAGCAAACTCGTTTGTATTCTGTCAATCCGAGACTTCCATTAGCCCGTCTGTGCCGTGTGAGGCTTAAAGCGTGCGACGTGCCGCGTCCCGTGGAGACCCTTGGAGCACTGACAGATCACGCTGATGGTTCCCGAAGCTACACGTGCTTTCTATTCAGACTTTTTTTCATAAATATACAAATTCCCTTCTACTGCTGCCCGTTCTGCCCACATGGCCGAGCTGAGATTTGAGGAAGATTCATATTTATTTATTCATTCACTTTACCAATTGTTCTGCTCCGTGCTGGGCCTGTGGTGGCGCCGCCCTGGCGTCCCTTTCAGTGGCGCTGTGGACCAGGTCGTCGCTTGTGCTGAGCGTGCTGGAAGCCCTGAGGAAGAGGCCCATGTCCCTGTCACCAGCACAGGCTCCAGATCAGAACAGCGCTGGCCACAGACAAGGCACTCATGCCGTTCAGGAACCTGCGGACGAGAACGCGACAAAACGTAAGTGCTGCATTTTATCAGGGGTTTCACAAATTTCTAGTTTGGATTGCTCCCGCGTTCAACCAGCACCATCTCCAACGCTATTACACTCAAGTCTTCGACGGTCAGATGATTCCTTATCGCTGAGAAGCAAATTCTCAAACAGCGTATAGCTTAAGATGCTCTCAATCTGCCAGAACTATGCAGACCACTGTGTGTGTGTGTGTGTGTGTGTGTGTGTGTGTGTGTAAGCTGAAAACTGAAACGATGTCTCCGCCCAAAGGCTGCAAGTCCAGCAGGTGTTCAGGCACATATCCGCTTTCTTTCATCACCCACTGAGCTGGCATTCCTGCCAGTTACTTCACCCGACCGAATGCAGACTCGCTCAATGGTAAATACCTGCGAATTCTATTCCGAGTGTAGTGAGAAAGCAGCCGAGTGGGTCAACAGGGTAACAAAATGTCACATGGTACAAACCGCAATAGCCCATAAACATGCATCGAGTTTCAGAACAAGGTGGGCGGCCCTGCACTTTATTTTTGATGAGGCCAGAGATCAACGGTACGTGTTTGGAATCAGAGGGCACAGCCGTGCAAACGGCCGGCGGGGCCAGAACGCCAACGGCACCGCACATTTATCACGCTAATGTGGCTTAGGCGGCTGCTGCTGCATTATTTAAGAGGCTGATGGACCGGGCTGATTGGGATTCATGAGATCTGGAGCCGGAGGGGGGGCGTCATTGGAAGGGACAGGTGCAAAAGAGTACGGCCACCCACCCACACACAACCACCCACACTCCTCACACACACAGACACACACACACACATCCATGCTAACCCTCTGAAAATCATGAGGTGCAAGGTAGCTGTCAAACCCCATGTTCTGCAGAGTGGCCCCTCCTCCTTTCTCTTTTCGAGATGCGACCGTCTGGGAGCACAGAATGTCGGAGTGACGGCCTGCTCAGCTCTCAGCGCTCACACCGAAGGAGGCGAATGATGCCTCGAAGGTAAGAAAAAAAGGAAAAAGAAAACACACACACACACACACACACACACACACACACACACAAAAAGAGCTGCAAATATCCCGTGGTGCGAGTCAGAAAAATAATAAGCCGGCGCCGACATCTCTGTGAAAGCCAGTCTACACGTTTCTTCTCTACTAAAAAGAATCTGTTTAATGTGTTCGGGTTGCGAACGCAACCTCGGATGGGCCTTTCGGCGTGCCGCCCGGATTACCTCGTCCATACCTCAGAGCGGATGGGGAAAGAAAACGAAACGAGAACTCCGCCAATGCCCAAGGCTTGCCTGAACTACCGCAGGGGTCACGTTAGATACCCTTCCCTTGTATTAGTCCACTTCTATTACTGTTATACACCGATCCAATACGAGCTGATGGAATCGGACAAGGCGAAGGGCTGCACTGCGTTTGTTTCTCAGGTTAAAGTCTTGCTTTCCCAGGTTTCATGGAAACTGCATGACGATGACCGTTCCCATTTAACGTACAGAGCATGAACGCAGAATTTTTTCTTTCATGTCTTTCTGATCAAATATGTTCACCAAAAGAGAGAGAGAGAGAAAGAGAGAGAGAGATCAAACAAGAGACAGAGACAGAGAGAGAGAGAGAGAGACAGAGACAGAGAGATGTTTTTAGTAGAAACTGGAAAGAACAGCTGCAGAGCCGTGTCCACTTTGAGATAATTGGTCAGCATGTGTCAACCAACTCGACACGGAGGCTGCGTCTCTAAAAATAAATCAAAATAAATAAATAAATAAACAAATAAATAAAAAATAAAAAACCCAAAACACACACACACACACACACACACACACACACACACACACACACACACACACACAATTTAGACCAGGGGTCACCAACCTTTTTGAAACTGAGAGCTACTTCATGGGTACCAATTAATGCGAAGGGCTACTAGGTCGATACACACCTCTGAAATTACAAATTTGCTCAATTTACATTTAATTAGATTTAATTAGATGTTATTATTAATAATTAATGATATTCATCTATGTGAAGATATTGACTTGATTTAAAAATATATTCAAAAAAATTATATGCAGCTCAATGGAGAGTGGCGCTGTCCTAAAAATGGGCCTGTCCTAAAAATAGCAGTGAACAGGTCCGCGGGCAACTTATATTGTCCTTGCGGGCTACCTGGTGCCCACGGGCACCACGTTGGTGATCCCTGATTTAGACGCTCGCAAAAAAAAAAAAAAAAAAAAGGTACCTGGCGAGAAGGGAAGGAATAAAGAAAGCTGTTTCAGGTGTTCAGGTTGTGTAATCGAGCTCAATCTGTGTCCGTGACTGAGAAAGTGTGTGTGTGTGTGTGTGTGTGTGTGTGTGAAACTGTTCAAGAATTCATGTCTGCCAATGTTCTTTTACCAGCCTGGAATCAATCTCAGGAGAGGCGAATGAAACGCCGATGGTGTCAGCCACGGCAAGTGTATTGATTCTGTCGCCGCGGACAAATAACCCGTTATTGCGAGCCGATGTTTAGAAACCGAGCTGAACGTCAGTCCATTATCAGACACGGACTACGCTCGCCATGTGCCGTTTCCTGCATGAAGGCTGTTCCCATCGTTAATTCCAGGCGCCCATAGAAAAGTGAAGTATGGCGGATAGAAGACAAAAATCACAGAGCGCTGAAAACTTGCCATTCCGATATTATCTATCAGACAGAATTCTACTTCATCTTAATTTTTGATTTTACGACGTGCGTATAAAGGAGCAAAGACGTTTCGTTAGCACCAGATATTACGGGAGCACCATCCCTACTGAGCCCTTCAGCACTCGCCAAACATTCAGGAATTAAAACCCTGTCCAAGGTGTTGGACAATGATTATGATTTCCCAGCCAATTACACTGCAGATGATTGGCAGGATCCGTCATTCGAATAGGGTACCAACTGCAGGTACTTCCTCTGCGGGGCACAAGATACGACGAGGGCGGAAAAAACTATAAAAAAACAGTTCATGAAACATTTGTATACAATGAAATATTTCTCCAAAAATGTACATAAGTGAGTGTGTGTGTGTGTGTGTGTGTGTGTGTGTGCTTGCACAAAACTAAACCAAGGCTGAAGAACATGAAGGAGAAGCTGGTGAAGAAGAGCGTATATATAATACCGAGGAATGTTTCTCTTTTCTCGACGGCTCGTCTGCAAAGAAAACGAAAGCCTCACTTGGAAGTCGGTGTGGAGATACCACGAGCTGCCGCCTTCTGTGAGCAACGCTGCCACTTGGCTCCGGATTTATCACGAGTCAAAAGCGTAAATAACGATTTGACCGGCAGAACACGCCGTGGCCAATCAAACAGCAAGGAGAAGGATAGAGAACGGCTCATTTCATATCACCTTCCACCAGATTCTTACATTTCTCTATTATTTCCACACAGTATTAAAAAAAAAAGAAAAACAACAACAATTCTTATTAATCCAAAACACACCATCAACAAACTTACTGCCTGATTTAAGAGCCGCAACCTCCAGCAACACTCGACTCCTAAGCAAAGCAGCCAACAAAACTGAATGACTCTCAACAAAGAAAAAAAAAAAAAAAAAAAAAAAATTCTATATATATAATTAATTAAACAATAAGCAAGTCTCTGGTTCCTCCAGCGGCTCCTATGTTCGAACCTCACCGCTGTGGACAGAAATTGCATTGTGGATCCACATTCCGATCCGAAAACCACCATCAAGCAGGCTTGTGTGTGAATATTTGGATGAGTCCACACAGACAAAACCAAACACACAGGTATTGCTGCAGCAGCCTAACATGGCACAGGGGGGGCAAATATATAGCTGAAAAAAAATAAATAAATAAATAAAAAAAAATCTAGGAGAATTTTAACCATCGATGAAGAGCATGAGAACTGCACTGAAATTCAAAGATCACAGGACATGAGAGACAAAATTTGTTTGGGTTCAAACACATCGAACCAGTCGTTCCCTTATACACACCATGTGGGTTCATCACAAATGTGACATTTTGGGGTAAATAAACTTAAAGAAGTTTGTTTTTGACTTTATCTGGAATGCACTCATTCCCCAATATCCACATAAACGCGCTAACGTGCACACACACACACACACACACACACACACGCGTGCGCACACATACACACACACACACACTCACCTGCCACATCGTAGCCTCCATTATTTCCATTGGTCAGAGGTTTAGTTTCCATAGTACCAGAGGCTGCATTGGCTGTGCCGGCTGCTGCGTCGAGCGAGCTCCCAAAAGCAGCCCCCCTTCGCCCACTCGGTCCCTCTTCTGCCTGCTCACTCTCACGCGCTCTCTCTCGTTCTGTCTCTGTCTCTTTTCTCTCTGCAGCGCTATCTCCGTCTGTGCCTAAGTGCTCGAGCCCATGGTTGAGCCTCTCGCCCCGGAGCCTCGGAGACAGCGGCAAATCAACGGCCGGACAGTGTGATGTCAGAGATGCGCTCAGCCAGTCAGAGCGCACGGCTCAACTCGGAGGCACGTCACTGGCTAAATTGAGCTCTTCATTAGCAAAAACCGCCGCAGCCTCGGGGTGTCGGGAGGAGCAGTGGGTGGTTTACCTTCCCACCCCCTTGGAAAGAAAGGCGAAGGGAAAAAATACATTATTTTATAAAAAAAAAAAAAAGCACTATGCTTGGTGTGTGTGTTTCAGAAAAAAGTGCACCTCAGCAGAGGTTGGGTCACACACACTGGCAGGGGGACGGAGGGAAATAAAGATTTACGTGAATCGCTGCGTTCAGGAAGCGCAGACAGAGAACAGATCAATCAGAGCTCGGGTCAATAGAAATGAAAGAAAATAAACAACTAAATAAATTAATAATGATTGAAAAATTAAGTTGTGATCATCTTGGAGATCGGCTGCAGTCAGAACTTCAGTTCTCATAACTGAGAACTGAATCATTCCAGGAAACGAATAATTGAAAAAAAATAAGACCTGGATTTATTTTTAAAAGATTGGCGTAGCTTCCCCCTTCCAGGTCGTGAGACACAGATTCTGCAATTTCTTAAATACATGTAGCGCAAGAGAGAGAGAGAGAGAGAGAGAGAGAGAAAGAAGCAATTGTAATGCAAGTGTCTTGCGTTTTTACAGGAAGCGCAGAGCGAAATCCAGCTCGCACCTTCTCCCTCACTGACTGAAGTCTCGCTGCCTTCTTCACTCCTCTGATATGGGTTGTGTTTTCCCCACAGAAGGTCAGGACAGCGACTCCTCAGACAACTACAAGAGGTGCGGGTGCAAACGAATCCCTGCACCTTTGTTGATGGCATCCGTCCACGATTATAAATAAATAAATAAATAAATACCAAATAAATCCCTCCGAGAACTGACACAGAGGGAAGGCATGGGGACAGCGCGGCAGAGCGTTCATTAGATTTGTTTACATTAGCCTGGGACGACACCAGAAACCTGCGGCTGCGCAAAGATATCGTTTAACCGTAAGAGATACGCTGGTGATAAGAAGATGAGAAAGTTCTGAGACTTGATTGAATGACAGGAGAAGACGATGAGGAGAGACGGGGAGGATCGGGGACATGGTGGTGGTGGGGGAGGGGGTGGATGTATTTGTTTTGCTTCCCTCCCATGTCGTTTTATTGCTGAATTAGTCCTGGCAGGCCTGAGCCTTTGATTAAATCCCAGGCGCGCATGACGAGCACCTGAGGATGCTCAAGTAAACGGCCGCTTGGAATTACCATACGATGTCGCTCAACTAACCGTCGCATCCACGGCAGAAAAGGAAACTACTGCATTCTTAATTGTCGAGGCAGCGCGAGATGATGCAGGATGGCCCTGGGAGGATTAGTAAGCGGGTTCAGGTGGAGAGTGTGGATTGAATGATATATGGCATGAATGACACATGAGTGGGCAAGAGGCGTCAATGCATTGGGGCACTCATGAGGACCGTGGCATCACCATTATGGAAAAAAATGCCAATCATGATATGTGAAGTGCACCAGGCGCACTATTTGTCAGCATGGTTTCACACTTACAGTAGGTGACTTCCTAGCAGCTGATTAAACCAGAAACAACAAGTGCTTTAAATATTCCCCTCTGACCAATTACAGAGTCTCACAATGCAATGATTACAGCTTGGATTTTTTTTTTTTTTTTTTGCTTTGCTTGGTGCCACGAGATTGTGATTTCATCACATCTACAATATTTTCCAATTAAAAAAAACATTACGAGAGAAAATCAAACTCAGATCATCATTAAGTACCTGAAGAAAAGCGCCGTCTAAATTACATCACTGTGTTGATTAGATGAGGGAGAAAATTGACAGATTACACACCACACACCAACGGACTGATGTATGATGTATCAGTGTCATCATCATGTTCTTCTTCAACCTCTTGAATGTGACTCTTCTAATCCTCACGCGTGTTTCTCACTTGGCTCCAGCACCGTACTACTTTCCACCACTATTTAAAGCGTGATGACTGACAATGGAAGGTGAGGCTCATCATGACAGGACTGCACACATCAATTTACTCCAGAAAACTTAGATATTTACATTGAAAACCACATCAATTTTTTTTTTAATTAAATCAAAGGCTTTCCAAACTCTCACATAAGCATGTGTGAATTTATCATCATCTGGTGGTTTTTAGTAACAATTTCAAAATTGCAACCTGATAAAATTCATCTGATATTATCAGGCATTACCAGGTTTGAAATGGCTACAGTTTCACCACAAAATCACAAGAATAGGATGTGAATCCCCCAGTTCATACATGGCACGTTATTGGCAATAACAACACTATACAGCTAGCAAAACAATCAATCAGGTACAGAGTAGTGAAGTTCTAAATAAAATAGAAATAAGTACAAGTTCAAAACATGCAAAAAAAAAAGTGAGTGCTTGTACCCATGAATGAAAATATCTCACCACATATTTACACTCAAAAGGGTTAAATATTACAAAAGTAAACACAGGTGTTCACATGACTTTTTTGCATTACACTGGCACCGCTGTGCATGGAGTTGTAACTGATTTTTATTCTATATATGATATTTCGTAAATCAGTGTCTTTTCATAGGAACAGACAAACTACAAAGCAATCTTATATTCAGATTAAATTTCCTTTAAATGATGCAAAATGAGCCAACCGTTTAAAACACCACGACGTAATGGAAAACTACTTATAGACTGGATACAAAAGGACTGTACGTGCACAGTGAGGACGATCTCAAAACTAACATCTCTGGGCTCCTGAGTGGCGCATCAACAAGGTGCATGACTATTAATCCAGAGATCACAAGTTCAAATCCGGTTCAGTGACTGGGAGTCAATGGGAACCAATTCACCAAACTCTCACGGAAGGGAAGGGACGGGAGGCATACACTCACTTCCCTGCCACTCACAGTGACTGCCAGCCAATCATGGGCGTCTGGAAGCTCATTTGTTCGAGGACGCAGAGACGCGTGTTTCCTCCCGAGTGTTTTAGCCCCCCACCCCCATATGGATACGCGGCAGTTCCTAAAGATGCGGATGGCTAGCATTGCATGACATGGAGGGGGTGTGTGCATGGTTTCGCCCCTCCCTGGTCGATGGTAGTTGTGTGAAGGGAAAGGCAATACTCGATGGGTTGGAACTGATATGACTAATTTAGGGACAAAATGAGGGAAAATTAAAAAAAAAAATCATCATTGAAGAGTGGAGCTATCATAGGTTTAGTGCCTAGGTTGGCTAGCTGGAGTATAATGTATCACTATTTTATAAACCAATGAAAGTCAAAACTTTACTGATAGAAAAAGTCCAATTCAGAGAGTTGTGTGCTGTTTTAGCTCATGATTAGCTTTTTTTGTTTTCTTCATTGCAGTAATAGTAATCTCCACTTTTCTCCAGTCCCTCACAAGTTTCTCGTTCACTTCAAACTTTCTTTCTGTTGCTCGATTACCATTTTCTGCTGCATATTTCACTACTTGCAGCTTGTAATCTGCAGAATAGGATTTTCTTTTTGGGGACATTTCTGCAGTGGTGGATGAGCAGGTACTGGTACCCAAGCCTAGAGTGCCCACTTGTGGTTGTGAGTGTAAAAATAGCAAACATGTGAAATTATGTTTATTATGATGTCGAACAGAATTACATGTAATAATTTCACACCTTCGCATAATTTTGCACTTCGCACAAAAGTCGCACCTTCAGCCAAAGTATGAAAAAAGTGAGACTTATAGTCTGAAAATACGGTATGTAGTATGTCAGAATACGACACAACACTTTCCTTTCATATGAAAACATGGACAAAAGAAAAATGGCTCTGAATTTTTTGGCTCTAGCATGGATCAGTTTCAAAACTAATCAGTTCATCTACTAGTTACAGTGATAAGCTCACACAGGTCTTCCTGCAAACATTCATTCAGGTGTTTGTTCATCTCGAATGGGCAAACGACCAAAAATAGCAATGCCTACTTCAGTTCGTAGGTTAAATCAGAAGACTCTCAGCAAGGGTCATTACCTTGAAGCTCCAATGTGCTGTCCGGTATCCCAGTTTCCTTTAAATCTACTTGGCCTGGCTACGAAGTAAAGGCTGATCAAATATGATCAGTTGTTAACCTAATGCGCATGTCTTTGGACTGTAGGAGGAAACCGAAATACCTGAAGGAAACCTAAACAAGCATGAATAGAACATGTAAACACCAGGACCTTTTTGCTGTGAGGCAGATATGCTGACAACTATGGAACCATATCGCCCAGCCACTGTGCCACTCCTTGCTTGATCGGATTTCTGAAAATATCATCTGTTGTCTGTGTGGGCTGGATCCTATCTCTGGTGTAGAGATGCATGATTTTATTTATTTTTTTAATTAATATTTCCACCTACCCCTGCGAGGAGGCGATGCACTCTTTAGGATTGTGCAATTGTTGGTAGCATTACACAATGTGAGCTGTGTGGCTCGATATGAAACACTTACCAGAGGTGGGGATTTGGGCAAGGAAGACATTAGATTTTGAAGAAGATTTAAATCAAATTCTGGGCAGTGGTGGTCTGGTGGTAAAGGGTGCTGGATCGCTGCTCCTAAGGTGGGGGTTCGAGTCTCACTCTCCACACGGTTGTCACTGCCCCCCCACCCACCCACCCAGTGCAGCTAACGGAGTTATCAAAGGCCAGCCATGTCTCTCACTGTCTATGGTGAGAGGCATGTAAAAGAACCATTGCTGACTTTCGTAAAGAGTAGCTGCATAGCTGTCAGCATGCTTCTGCCCCTTGCCAAAGGGTTGTCAGGAAGGGCATTCAATGTAAAATCCTATGCCAAATCAAATATGCAAATCAGATGATTCGCTGAGGCAACCCCTGAAAAAAGGAAAAGCCGAAAGGAAAAGAAGAAGATCCAGATCAAATTCTGGATTTAGGAAGATTTTTTAACATTGTGAGATAGGACAATGATTCTATATGACATGTTCATTCATATTTTTGGGCTTGGTGGTACCTTGTGCTCCACAAATGCTTCTGTTGTAAATAATATGCCATCACTGTCCTTTGTCACAAGTAGACCTCCCTCAGTTCCCAAGCAAAGTTCTCAAATCAAACACACCTTATGGCCTCACATAACTTCTGTTCACCTCGTCTCCCAGCAAATCTGAAGTGATCCGCACCACTACAACAATGTCCATGACACAGACAAGTCAACTGCCGACACAAAACATTCTGCCACCATCATGATGTGTTGATTGCTGCCTTAAATACATCCACATCACTGCATCATGATGGCAGCCACAGCACCGCTGAACTCTTATTCACATCTCTATTAAATTTAAGAGACACGGCAGCTCCAGAGTGGCGCACGGCCAAGGTGCATGACTATCAACCTGGAAATCACAAGTTTAATCCAGGTTGATGCTGCAGCCATACGCAAACGCGAGTTCATGGGAGCTAATTGGCCGAACCCCCGGGGGAGATGGCATCTGCTCACTTCCCTGTCACTCACAGCATCGGTGAGCTCAAGGGCAAGGGGATAGCTTTTTATCTCTGAATATATAAGACCGCCCCTAAATACGCATGAGCAGCAGTTCATAGAAAGGCGGGTGGCAGCACTGCATGTCAAAAGAGTGGGCATGTGTATGCTTACACCCCTCCCTGGTGGTCATATGATAGGTAAGGAAATACTTGATTGGTGGGAATTGGGCACAACTGTAAGATGGAGAAAAATGAGGGAGGGGGGGGGTTAAAATTAAAACTGTAAGAGGCACAGTATATAGGTAAAATAAGAAACCACAATGTTGTAGACGCTCCCCGGTATGCGTTCATTCGTTTTACGTATTTTCCGATTTTACGTTTAGGTCAAATTTTGAGTTTAGAGTGCTCTCTGGAGTATGAGACGTACCTATGTAGTACGCTGACGTAATGACGCTGCATCCATTGTTTACAAACGACAGACTGAACGAGCCCCTCCTTCCTCCCAGTTCACGGAGTGTTACCCTTGTGTTAAGACGTCGTCTCTGTGATCTTTGTGTTTACACTGTTTTGCAAACGTTTATAACCCTAAGCAAATATGGTTGGTCAGAAGCGTAATCCACAAAGGAAAAATAAAGGTCACTGGTACTGGTGTTAGTTTTATGTGTAGTGGTAAAAGATCAGTGGGAGAAGCTGGTGGTGGTGGGAGGGTGGAGGCACACCGGAGCAGGTGGTGCAGATTAAGAACCTGCCGCTTCCCTAATAAAACCACGTCGACCTGTTAACATACCACAATGGAAAATGGGATACATTTTGCAAGAATAAATAATCTGCTAACCCCCACAAGAGCTGCACAAACCCCATTCTGTCCCAGCGACACAGTGGTCGCAAAAGTTGTCGTGTTCTTTGTCTTTTGCCCCAAAGATGGTTCCCTGCAAAATGCTCGCGAGAGGATCTGCATCACGGTTTGAGTATGTGACAGAAGCTTCGTTCTGAAAACCGTCAGCCTCTTTCTCTGCAAAGCTACAACAAAAGAAATCAATGAGGTCCCGTCATTCACGTCGCTCCGACACTAAAGCTGCAGATTGGAGGAGAGGAGGGGTGAGAAAAACAAAAATCATCTGTCAAATAATTATAGCTTGTCCTGCTATTTCACAGTACAGTTGTCTTTTGCTTTAGCGTCAAGAGAAAGAAAAGAAGAAGAAAAAAAGCCTTCGCCCAGCATTCAGTCAGGAAACACCTGGCACAAAGCTTGTGAGACAACACTTCCAAGTACTCGACCGATTCATTTACATAATAAAGAAAGCGTAATGCCAGTGCTTACTAATTAAGCCTCGCAATGCAATTTTTCTTCGAGAAAGCCAAAAAAAATAAATAAAAATAAGGAAGTCGGGTGGGCTGAGGATGGCGGAGGATGTAACTGACAAATGCGTTTATTTACATTTTTCCCTAAGGACGTGCCGATTCCTACACAGGCTGGGAAAGAAAAATCCTAATGAGGTCCCTTGGGAGAGAGAGAGAGAGAGAGAGAGAGAGAGAGAGAGAGAGAGAGGAGCGTTCTTCAGTGTGCAGTGAGGAACGTGACAGAGCTCTTGTGGACACTGTTCCATCCTCATTAGAGCAGGGGAAGGATGCTGTTCTGCAAAGCCGGATCTGGTTCAAGATGTCACCGCACAGCAAAACCGTTACTCTTCATTGTGTGACACTCCTGCAGTGGTGAAGGCCAGGCGGGAACGCGAAAGAGGGAAAACGAAATCGCTGGCAATGCAGCCGGCTAATGCACACTGTTTGGATTATTGTTATTATTATTATTTTTTTTTTGGTTCGTTTGCAGTAGAAGCTGGTGCAACAGCAGCATCTTCTGATCAAAATTCAACCATAAACAACAACACATCCAAGGAAGTATCATGCCATGACTTTTTTTCAACACTAATGCTTTGCTTCACCTGAGAAGGGGAAAAAATACATATATATATATATATATATATATATATATATATATATATATATATATATATATATATATATATATATTAAAAAATTGTAAATCAGTAAATGAGCAAGCTCCCACATCCTGTACATTAAGTTAAACTTTATTGGTTCTGACTATTTGACAGCCTGTATAATATACACTGATCAGCTATAACATTAAATACATTATGACCACTGACAGGTGAGGTGAATAATTAACAGTTCTTCGCCAGAGGCCAGGTAGATGTCCCTGAATTCAGTCAGTGGCATCCGCCAAGCCTGAGGCGTTATATACACTGGAAACATAAGAAAAGCGAACTGAATCAGGACTTTTATTGTTTATTTTCACTTTTTTAATGATGAAGCATAAATGTGCTTCATTACAGCTTCCTTTAAAATGTACTCAGAGTTGTGGTATGCGTTACATGGAAAAGTAATAACAGCAAACAAAGATATGTGTTTATTTTCCCATTTTTAATCACACTGACTGCTCCATCACATGCGCGCTTCATATCAGCATTGTTAAAGTGTCCCATTAAAAACCCATTAAAATCTTGATGGCCATAGAGCGTAACTATCCTCATATTTTTGAGGCAGGTACTTTGCTGAATTTCTAGTAAATCCATGGACATTTTTTTCAACATTTTGTTTCTGGCATTATCCACTCGGAATAACATCGACAGCTGATGTTATATGGACACTCGCACTGGAACAACTCGCATCTGAAATAAATTTTACCAGCACAACCGTCCACAAAAAAACAAAAAAAAAAAACGACCCGTTTTTTACATCTTGTTTCGGGAGCATCTTGTCGTGGAAGACAACCGCGGTCAAGTAAGAGGGTTTTACACATGCGCAGATGTGTCTGTCTGGTTATTAAATTATTCTCTAGCGGCTGCTTGCATGGTGTCCTTTTAGCTTCTAGCTTGCCAGTGAATTAAGAGTGACTGTATAGCATGTAGGAAAGTGGGTGGAACATGCTCTGGACTGAAGGAAACTTGTTTCCACTGCCCATGTTAAAGCAGCTCATGGTCGTCCAGATAGCAAACCAATCCGATTACACCGCTCCCATGTAGTGTGTAATATTGACCATCTCTTTACCAAGAAATAACATGTACTACTTCTCCGAGTTGCTGTGTCATTTGGGTACCCATGAACATGGCCGTGCTGCTGCACCCCAATTATACTGTCCAAGAGGCATAAACGATTGCTATAAAAAGTGTGAATTAGAACGCAATGATATAAGCGATACTTCACATTCTAAAACAATAGTCGTTTTACTACAATAACGAAAGGGCTGGCTGTACTCATCTCCAAAACAGCGGGTCAAGGTATGTACAGGCAAGCAGCGAGTCAGGCGGTGTTAATATTAAGGCTGATTGGTGTAAATAAACAACTTTAAATGATCAACTAGTCTTTTTTCCCATTTAGTACTGTAACAACTGGACACGAAGCATGTCAGAAGGGTACATACTGCGACAACAATTACCACCGTGTGCTATGTTTCAAAAAATCAGTGAGAGTTAAAAACAGAAGGTGTAAATTACAGAGCGAGAGAGTGAGAGAGAGAGAGACAGATAGAGAGCAAGAGAAAGAAAGAGAGAGAGAGAGAGAGAGAGAGAGAGAGAGAGAGAGAGAGAGAGACCTACTTGTCTGAATCAATTGTGAGCCATTTGATCAAAGAAAGGACGTGACATTTTCCACATGGAGAACCAGCCGGACCTGAGCGTCCGCTGGTACAAAGAACTGAGCAAAAAACAAAATCCCCTGACTCCGCAGTGTTTCGAACAGGGCGCTTCAGTGTCTGGTGGACAGCAGTGTAATGTGAAGTGCACTATCGATGCCTCCAGTGGACAACGAAGACTTGAGAACACCAACATTCTGAGCTTATTATGTGCCTTCACTGAGCCTTCTCTTCTCCCACGTGGATCGAAAATAAATACACACCATCACCTGACTCCATGAAGCAACTGAAAGTAATGAGGAGTTCATCTGAAGGAATTTAAGGTTACAGCAAGACTAATACTTTCAGCTGTAGTCCTAATACCCACTTCTGTCTGAGTTTATAAGCCTGAAATACCTCTACCACTCCCACAACCCCTCAAATGACTGACCTTTGCTTGATAGGACATGAAAAGCTCAGTGTTTCCATTCATGGTGTAAAAGGGCAGTTGTATGCGGAAGGGTATTACTGAAGCCTCTCTCTTTTACCACCGTATGTAAACCTGTGCGCGCGTGCACACACACACACACACACACACACACACACACACACACACTCCAAAGTTTGGGCGGGGTAGATCATTGCAATTGCTTCAGAGAGACCTCTTGCAATAAAAGAAGGATTATGAATTCATCAGCAGCAAACCAATATTTGAAATACTGCATGTGGGGCGCACCCCGACACACTGCGTAACATATGCAAATGAAGCACAGGAGCTCTTAATGCACGGAGTGGTGGAAACAGATCGGAGATTCTTGCCAGTGCTTATTCTAATTAGGTCGACACTCGTCCTAGCCATCGACCTCTACCTTGATTTGACACAAGCTGGCAGACCCCCTACCCCTCTTGGCTGTGCTGAGGCATCATACCAGCGAGCAAATCTCGAACGTGAGCAAGGATTTGGATTAACTCGGTAGGGGTCTCGGCTTGTGCTGCTGAACTCATACATACACGCACGTAATTTCACAGAAGTGAATTCCACTTGTGGGTAGAAGTTGAAAAACCTCAGAGGCAAACCGTAGTACTGGGAGGAAATCTGATCGACACCGTGACCTGTTCCAGGAACGGATGGCGCGAGTGTTCCAGAGACACAGAAGATGGATGGGACTGAGGCAGTAATGCTTTTAAACCTGCAGCATGATCTGAGCAGCTGTGGCTGGATAAAGCGTCAAAGAATAAAGCTGGACGAAACTCAGGTGGCAGATATTTTATTGGAAGGGTAGAGAAACGACTCTAATGGGTGACATATGAGAAAGGGGTATGAAAGTACGACAAAAAGATTCAAACTATGGTCTACTTACACCAGTTTTGAAAAGTGGGACATGGGCCTCGCTTACCTTTAGGTTAAACTGGCAAGGTGGTAACCGCGGTTTCTACGTGGAACTTACGTTTTCCCCATGCCTGTGTAGCAAAGACGCCGCCCAGTGCGGCTAACTGGGTGATCAAAGGCCGGCCATGTCTCTCAGTGTCTGTGGCGTGAGGCATGTAAAAGAACCATTGCTGACTTTCGACAAGAGTCGACTACAGAACCGTCAACATGTTTCGCCCTGCAATGGCCTGGCGAGCTGTCCAGGTTGTACTCTGCCCTCAGCTGGGATGGGTGCCAGTAAGGCTAATTGACTGTTCCAAATTTCCCTATCTGTGAGAGAGAATAGTTGTGTGCAATAACCCTGCAATGGACTGGTAAGCAGTTCAGGGTGTGCCCTGAATCTGAGAGAGAAAGAGATAGAGAGAGATGGAGTTGAGATCTATGACCATGCACCAATACGATAACTTATAGAGGAGGCTATCGTGTTAGCATGAAGAAGCATCCAGCTGTGCTTCACCCTTGCACTTATTAATCCCTCACATGTGTATGATTTCTCAACCAGCACCGCAGCACTGCACCAGACCAGTATAAAATTAGCTGAAAAGAACGTAAAAACAGGTGGCGCGGACTGGAGCGTTTTAATAAAAGGCCTCCCGGGGCTTGTTACTCTCAGGTGAGAGCCTCCTTGGAGGTGACGTACACCTACTCTTCACCAGAGCTCATACATCACCTCAGTGTTATTAATATTCCCCATGACAGATACAGGCCAGGAAAAAGCAAAGCCTGCAGAACACAACAGTGTACCGAATCAGTTATCGCATGAACAGAACACCACAGACCTGACATTTCTTCCAACGTTACGGCACAATAGAACGACTTAAGCACGTTAATGATCTCCTCCTAAATTCATCAACAATGTTTTCTCCCCAAAATGGAGGACTTGCTTGGTGAGATTTCACAAGTTGATTCGTCTTGCGTCGACTGTCGCGGAGCGCAACGAAAATTAGCTTAAAAGTCCTTGAGTAGATGGATGTCGTCAAGCATTAGTGTTTACTTCCTTGGTGCGGGAGGCAAAACGCAGTAATGTGCAGTTTGAGTGCATAAACTGCTCTCATCATTAAGGGGACTTGACAGTAATAGCAGCTCAGCTCTCAAGTACGCTTTATCCTAAACAAGTGGCAGGGAAAAACCGCACTTCTTTTACATCCGACTACTTACAAAGACTATTGCCTATCAATCAGGCGGTTACGATTCCGTAATTGACAAAAATAACCGTCAATGTTCACGCAGGTTATATTTATCACTACGTGAACGGGACATCTACAGACACTACATCAAAGTTCTATACTTCCTCGATCATCACTAACATGTGCAGCAGTTCACAAACCACCAGGACTTTACAGTTCAACCTGCTTTGATCCAAACGACAATTACTGCTTTCCACCGCTAATGATATGCCATCGACTATCGTAGCCATCCTGATGACTTTATATCAACACCGTTAGTTCCTGTCAAGGTCCATCTGGCATGTTTTGCAAAATGAGATGCTTTTCTGCTCACCAGGTTGTGAAGAGTGCTTATGGTTACCTTCGTAAAGAGAAGCCGCATAGCCATCAGTGTGTTTCTGCTCTGAGATGGCCTGGCGAGCTGTCCAGGATGTATAATAGGCTCTCGACATTCGCGGGGGTTTGGTTCCAAGCCCTCCCGCAAATTGAGATAATCCGCGAGTTCTGTACCCGGAAGTAAAACCCCATGAATCACGTCACATGTGTGAATGAGCGGCCGGAAGTAAAATACTATGTATCTATGACATGCGCTAAAATATGCTTCTTAAACACATTCTATAGACAGTCTTACTCATTAATTCAGTATTAATGTAGTAAAATATAGTAATGATTAAGAAAAACTTTTCAATTTTTGCTCTTATTTTTATTGATGATAAAATATAAACATTATGCAGCATATACTGTTGTAAAACACTCGTTTTAAAGTCTTTTTCAATTACGCCAGTACAGTACCTATGTTAATGTTTGTGCGTGAGATTTTATATTCTGTAGCATGTTTAACAAATGATACCAAAAGGATAAACTTTATTACGCTTCATGTCCTTTTACATTGAACTTGTGACGTCTTGGTAGTGACATCTCCAAGATGGCGCTGCCTAGAGGGCAAAGTCATGGAATTCTCAGAGTCAAATTGTTTCTTTGTTCGTTGTAATTTGTTTGTTCATGTTTTGCACTATGCTCGTCTATGATCGGTCGACCCTACTACAGCTATGAGCAGCTTCAGCTTCGGGCAACTAAGCACGCAACAACTTCTATCGTGAGCTTATATGCTATGGGAGCTCAATGCTAACCGCCCAGGAGGAGTTCTCAGAGGCTTGGTTAGCACTTCCGGCCATACTGCTTGAAAATGTTCAGTTCCTGCGAAACAAGATGAATGAGCTTCATGCTCAGATTGCAGCGCAGAGGGATCTACAGGACTGTGTTTCTGTGAAGTATGGCACGAGGAGAGTACACCCGATGAGGCGATTATACCAGCCGGCTACACGGCCTTCATCCCCTGCAATCCCAAGCGCCGGAGTCATCATTCGGCCCCTTCCCGCCTGGGCTTCTTTTTATCTGGGGTGCGGCTTGTATTGAGCTTCCTACCATAGCATATTAGCTCTGCTAATAGCATATTAGCTCTGCTTAGTTATACACGCCCGAAGATACTCCGATCATATAGCTGTAATAGAGTCGAACGGTCGTAGACGAGCATAGTGCAAAACATGAACAAAGAAACGAACAAAGAAACAATTTGACTCTGAGAACTCCACGACTTTGCCTTCGGTCACTCCAACTTCAATTTATAAGGACATGAAGAGTACTGTAATAAAGTTTATCCTTTTGGTATCGTTTGTTAAACCTGCTACAGAACATAAAATCTCACGCATAAACATGAACTTGGGTACTGTACTGGAATAATACTTGAAAAAGATTTTAATACAACAGTTCAGAGAAAAACGTCATTTCTCAGGAGAAAGTCTTATTTCTTCAGAAGAGACATCCAGCGTTTTCTATCCCTTAGCCAGAGAAAACGTATAGCATTTAAGTGGTATCATAGAGCTTAACTGGTAATTAAAACACACCCCAAAAAAAAGAGGCTCATTGACAACTTGTGCGCGAATGAGGGAAAAAAAGGCGTGACATCAGCTCAACCAATCAGGAGAAAGCAGGACAGCCATTGGCTGAATTTGAATCACGTGCCGGTTGCTCGGCAGTCGAAAACTCAAACTGTGCAAAACTGCGAATAGTAAAGGGCATACTGTACTCTGCCCTTCACCAGAGCTGGCTGAGATGGGAGCCAGCCTGCTTGCAACCATAATTAGGACCAAGTGACTCAGAAAATGAATGAATGACCAAATTCCAAAGTAACGCACACTCACAGAAATACATATAAAGAGTCAGTGAGTGAGAGCGCACGCGCGTGCGTGTGTGTGTATATATATATATATATATATATATATATATATATATATAAAAACACACACACACAGGGATCCCTCACTTTCCGCGGTTAATTGGGACCGAGATCCCCACGCGACCATCGAAATCCGCAAAGTAGGATCACCCCCCCCCAACCTCGACTGACGTATACGTACATGTATATGTGTATATAATATCAATAAATACATGTGCAATGCTATAAATGCTTATAATAACAATTAAACATTGAAAAAAAAAAAAAAATAACATAAGATGTAAATAAAATATAAATACAGATGCTCTCCAACTTACCAACATTTGTTTTGCAAACATCCGGAGATACCAACATTGCCCATGGTCGAAAGTGAAATGAAATTGAACAACAAGTAGAAATAGAAATGGAATAAAATTTACATAAAGATAGATCAGAAATATAAGTTTGAACTATGATTAAACATTATCCTGAGGTACACTTAATACTAGGCTCCGGCAGAGGGGGCAACAATGTATCCAGTTTTGATGGGAGATTTTGGGTTTTTTGGGGTTTTTTTTTGCATAATTGGCCTTGTTTTTGTGACATTTTTTAATTCGATGAATATTTATTAATTTATTTGTGACGCCATTAGTCTTCGCCCTGGAGAATTTCAGACAGTCATTCAGACTCTAACCTAACCCTGTATCTCAATGCAAGCCTTTCCAGTACAAAATATTTTGGGCATAAATCTAAGTGTTTACTGGAATGGCAGTAGTTTAAACAACTAAGTTCAGAAATCTGGGAGGAAAAAATAACCTACAACTCTCAGAAGAGTCAGTTAACTCTTAAGTTTCAAATATTCAAGAAATATTACATAAAAACGCTAACCCAAACTGAACTTATTCAGGGCTGATGTGTGAGAAAATCTTCTGAGCAAGTGCAGACTGAGCACCTCCCAAAGCGGAATAAATGATCAGTTCACCATGACTGTGGTCGTACAGTGTTTCTCATAACATGGCAGTTCATTTAGTGCCCGCCAACAAAAACAAAACAACCACAATTTCACATTCTGTAAAACCATGAACAACTAATCCTCCATTACAGCACTTTGCTTAGGTGGTTACTGATCAGACCATATCAGTCAAAAACAAACAAACAAACAAACAAACAAATAAATAAATAAATAATAATAATAAAAAATAAATAAGACAATCTTCCCTGCACAAAGAACCACAACATTTCTTCTTCACTCTGAATGTTTGTCGCATCCACTATTTGGTATATGGAATATTGCTTTATTTATTTATGTTATATCAGTTAGCGGAACCATCTGAGGTCCACATTTAACAAGCATGACACAAGGCAATAATAAAATCATTGAGGTTGTGAATTGGAGTTTCTGCTTTGCCACAACACATTTTTAAGTTCGTTACCCCTGGATTACGGATCATACAGGATACAGACCTCTCACTTCATCGCCTCGACATTTAAGCATTTCAGCACTGAATTATAGAAAATGCTATAACACAATACAGTGATCCCTCGCTATTTCGTGCTTCAGTTTCTGTGGCTTCAGTGCATCGCAGGGTTTTCAAAAATATTCATCGAAAAATGCTATAAAGCAAGGCCAATTATCCAAAAAAACCCAACCAAAATCCCCCAACAAAACTACAGATGCTCCCTGACTTACGTGTTTAATTGGTTCCAGATGGCCGAACGCAAGTTGAAAGTGAACGTAAGTTGTTACAGTGACGTATGACGCTCATACTGTACTATACATCCATAAATACCATTATCATATCTCATAAAACACCCCTAAATCAATTATTATAAACATAACATTGTAAAATAATATCAGTCGGCCCCCAACTTACGAAATCAATCTGCTCCAGAGCCCTTTCCATATAGCGAGGATTGCGTAAGTAGGGGTCGCATCTTACATGTTAAACGCCTAATTCGTTCCAAGGCTCCAGTCTTTGAACCCTATAAACCCTTTAAAAATGTTAAAAAGTACACCAATTTTGTATGAAAGATGTGTTAAAAGTAAAAGAAAATTATTTATTAAACCTTTTAAACATTTTATTAATATATTAAACCATTTTATTAACATATTTATTAATTAAACCATTATTAAACATTTTTTATTAACACACAACACACACCCCGTCTCTCTCTCTCACACACACACACACACACACACACACACACACACAGACGCATTACAATGCACATGTTTATTCTAGCATTGCGGGCCACGCCCACAAGACTTGGAATTCAAAGTGCATTCCCTGCTTGACCATTTACTGAATTAAAACAACTTAAAAAACTAAACCAAAAACTAAAGCATTATTCCTTCTCTCTCTCTCTGTCTCTCTCTCTCTGTCTCTCACGAGCGCATGCTGCGGGCCACGCCCACAAGACATGAATTCAAAGTGCATTCCCTGTTTGACCATTTACTGAATTAAAACAACTTAAAAAAAAAAATTAAAAACGAAAGCGTTATTCCTTTTCTCTCTCTCTCTCTCTCTGTCTGTGGGATGTTGAGAGACAGCCAATGAGAGAGCAGCTCGCATGTCGATTGGCGTGTTTGAATTTCTTTTCGTAAGAGGGGGTTGTTTTGTATCTCGGGGACGGAAACTCAAGAAAATGTTTTTTCGTAACCCGGGGATTTCGTACACAGGGGTCTTCGTAAGTTGGGGTCCGACTGCATATCAAATAATATCAACATTAATTTCAAATACAGACGCTCCCCAACATTCGTTCATCCGTTTTACATTGTTTTTTTTCTTAAAAAAAAAGGCAAATTTTGAGTTTAGACATATCTACGTAGTACACTGATCTAAATGATGCAATGACGCGGCATTCACTGTTTACATACTATAGACTGAGTGTGTGTGTGCGTATATGTGTATGTATATATATATATACACACACACACACACACACACACAGTCGGCCCCCAAATTACGAAGACCCCTGTGTACGAAATTCCCAGATAACGAAAACCATTTTCCTGCGTTTCCGTCGCCGAGATACGAAACAACCCCCTCTTACGAAAAGAAATTCAAAATTCAAACGCACCAATCAAAATTTCACACGACACGCGAGTTGCTCTCATTGGCTGTCTCTTAACATCCCGCCCCGCTGGCCTCCCAGATAGAGACAGAAGGAAGCTTCGCTCTTTAGTTTTAAGTTTAATTTTTTAAGTTGTTTAATTCAGTAACTGTTTAATAAATGTGGGTGCATTTGAGCTCATCTGGAATTCTGATCCCTCAAGGAATCAAATTAAAGTTGAGTTTGTCAAGCAGGGAATGCAATTTGAATTCCACGTTTTGTGGGCGTAGCCCACAGAGCGCGGAATAAAAGTTGAGTTTGTCGAGCAGGAAATACGCTTTAAAGTCACGTCCATGCATGCGTGCGCAGGCAAGAGAGACAGAGAGAGAAGCAATAATGCTTTAGTTTACTTTTTTAAGTAGTTTTAATTCAGGAAGTGGTCAAGCAGAGAATGCGCTTTGAATTCACTTCTTGTGGGCGTGGCTTGCAGCATGCGCGCGCGAGAGAGGCAAAGAGAGACAGAGAGAGAGAGAAGGAATAATGCTTTAGTTTAGTTTTTTAAGTTGTTTTAATTCAATAAATGGTCAAGCAGGGAATGCGCTTTGAATTCCATGTCTTGTGGGCGTGGCCCGCAATGCTAGAATAAACATGTGCACTGTAATGCATCTGTGTGTGTGTGTGTGTGTGTGTGTGTGTGTAAAATGTTTAAATGGTTTAACAAATAATTTTCCATTACTTTTAACACATATTTCATACATAATTGTTGTACAGTTGGCCCTCGACATTCGCGGGGGTTCGGTTCCGAGCCCTCCCGCGAATTGAGATAATCCGCGAGTTCTGTACCCGGAAGTAAAACCCCATGTATTACGTCACATGCGCGAATGAGCAGCTGGAAGTACAATACTATGTATCTATTACACGCGCCAAAATTTGCTTCTTAAACACATTCTATAGACAGTCTTACTCATTAATACAGTATCAATGTAGTAAAATGTAGTAATTTTTACTCTTGTTTTTATTGATGATAAAATATAAACATTATACAGCATATATTGTTGTAAAGCACTCGTTTTAAAGTCTTTTTCAATTATTATTCCAGTACAGTACCTAAGTTAATTCTGAGAATGTTTGTGCATGAGATTTTATGTTCTATAGCATGTTTAAAATCATCATCATCATCATCTTCCGCTTAGTCCAGGGTCGGGTCGTGGGGGCAGCAACCAAGCAAAGAGGTCCAGACGTCCCTCTCCGAGCCACTTCCTCCAACTCTCCCGGGGGGACACCGAGGCGGTCCCAGACAAGCCGAGAGACATAGTCTCTCCAGCATGTTCTAGGTCGACCCCGGGGTCTCTTCCCTGTTGGACATGCCCGAAACACCACACCAGGGAGGCATCCGGGGGGCATTCTGACCAGATGCCCGAGCCACCTCAACTGGCCCCTCTCAATGCGGAGGAGCAGCGGATCTACTCCGAGCTCTCCCCGGATGGTGGAGCTTCTCACCTTATCTCTAAGGGAGAACCCCGCCACCCGACGAAGGAAGCTCATTTCAGCCGCTTGCATCCGTAATCTTGTTCTTTCGGTCATTACCCAAAGCTCGTGACCATAGGTGAGGGTTGGAACGTAGATCGACTGGTAAATTGAGAGCTTCGCCTTGTGGCTCAGCTCCTTCTTCACCACGACGGACCGGCTGCAGCGATCCGTCTGTCGATCTCTCGCTCCATCCTTCCCTCACTCGTAAACAAGACCCCAAGATACTTAAACTCCTCCACGGAGGGTGCATTCCACCATTGTCCAACTGAGAACCATGGCCTCAGACTTGGAGGTACTGATCTTCATCCCGGCTGCTTCGCACTCGCAAAAAGCAGAGACGAGATCCGATGGCCACCAAACCAGAACCCCTCATCGCCTCGACTGCGCCTAGAAATTCTGTCCATAAAATTATGAACACAATCGGTGACAAAGGATAGCCTTGGCGGACTCCAACTCCCACCAGAAACGAATTCGACCTGTTGTTACCAATACGGACCAAACTCTGGCTCCGGTGATACAGCGACCGAATAGCTCGAAGCAACGGCTCCGGAACGCCGTACCCTCGGAGCACGCCCCACCAGATCATTTGAGGGACATGGTCGAAAGCCTTCTCCAAATCCACAAAGCACATGTGGACAGATTGGACAAACTCCCATGCCCCCTCCAGAATCCTGTGGAGCATATAGAGTTTGTCAAGAGTGCTACGGCCAGGACGAAAACCACATTGCTCCTCCTGAATCCGAGGTTCGACTATTGGTCGGATCCTCCTCTCTAGTACCCCTGCATAGACTTTTCCAGGTAGGCTGAGGAGTGTAATTCCCCGATAATTGGAACAAACCCTCCGGTCCCCCTTCTTAAAAATTGGGACCACCACCCCAGTTTGCCAATCCAGAGGTACAGCCCCTAATGACCACGCAAGACAGTCCTACAACCAAGTCAACCAAGACAGTCCTACAACATCCAGAGCCCTGAGATATTCCGGGCAGATCTCGTCCAACCCCGGAGCTCGAACACCGAGGTGCTTTATGACAACCTCAGTGACCTCCACTCCAGTGATGGGCAGACCCCCACCCGAACCCCCAGAGTCTTCCTCTCCCGCGGAGGGTGTGTTGGTGGGATTGAGGAGGTCCTCAAAGTATTCCCTCCACCTCTCGATGACATCCCCAGTCAAGGTAAGCAGCTCCCCACCTCCACTGTAAACAGTGTTTGTGAAGAACTGCTTCCCCCTCCTAAGGCGTTGGATGGTGGTCCAGAACCTTTTTGAGGCCAACCGATAATCACTCACCGAACTCCTCCCATGCCCGAGATTTTGCATCTGCGACAGCCTTGGCTGCAGCACGTTTGGCCTGCTGGTATCCGTTTGTTGCCTCGGGAGTCCCACAGGCTAATAAAACCCGATAGGCCTACTTCTTCAGCTGGATGGCCCCTTCACCGCAGGTGTCCACCACCGGGTTCGGGGATTACTGCCACGACAAGCACCGACAACCTTACGGCCACAGCTATGGAGGCACGAAACATGGCCCATTCGGATTCCATGTCCCCTGCCTCCTCCAGGATGTGGTTGTACCTCTGCCAGAGGTGGGAGTTAAAGGCCTCTCGGACAGGGGACTCCGCCAAACGTTCCCAGCAGACCCTGATTACACGCTTGGGCCTGCCAGGTCTGGAAGGCAACCTCCCCCACCACCGAAGCCAGCTCACCACCAGGTAGTGATCGGTAGACAGCTCAGCTCCTCTCTTCACCCGAGTGTCCAGAACATATGGTCGCAAGTCCGATGACATGACTACAAAGTCAATCATCGAATTGCGACCTAGGGTGTCCTGGTGCCAAGTGCACTTATGGGCACACTTATGTTCGAACATGGTGTTCATGATAGACAAACTGTGACGAGCACAGAAGTCCAACAATGAAACACCATTCGGATTCTGACTGGAGAGGCCGTACCTACCGATCACACCCTTCCAGGTCACACTATTGTTGCCCACATGGGCGTTGAAGTCTCCCAAGACAACGAGTGAGTCTCCCGAGGGAGCGTTCTCCAACACCCCCACCAAAGACTCCAAAAAGGGTGGGTACTCTGAACTGTCATTTGGTACATAAGCACAAATAACAGTCAGGACCCGTCCCCCCGCCCGAAGACGGACGGAAGCTACCCTTCCGTCAACCGGGGAGAACCCCAACATTTGGGCACCGAGACGGGGGGCAGCAAGAATATCCACACTGGCTTGCCGCCTCTCCCCATAAGCAACTCCAGAATAGAATACGGTCCAGCCTCTCTCAAGATGGATGGTTCCAGAGCCCAAGCTATGCGTTGAGGTGAGCCCGACTATATCTAGTCGGTATCTCTCCACTTGTTTAACAAATGATACCAAAAGAATAAACTTTATTACGCTTCATGTCCTTTTACATTGAACTTGGAGTGATGTCTCCAAGAAGGCGCTGCCTAGAGGGCAACGTTGCGGAGTTCTCAGAGTCAAATTGTTTCTTTGTTCGTTTTAATTTGTATTATTTGTTTCTTAATGTTGTGCACTATGCTCGTCTATGATCGGTCGACTCTAATACAGCTATGAGCAGCTTCAGCTTCGGGCAACTAAGCACGCAACAACTATTTTCTATCTATTCTATGCTATGGGAGCTCCATGTTAGCAGTTAGCTAGCGGTTACCGGCTAAGCCCAGGCGGAGTTCTCAGAGGCTTGGTTAGCACTTCCGGCCATACTACTTGAAAATGTTCAGTCCCTGTGAAACAAGATGGACAAGCTTCATGCTCAGATTGCAGCACTGAGGGATCTACAGGACTGTTTCTGTGAAACATGGCTCGACGAGAGTACACCCGATAAGGCGATTATACCAGCCGGCTACACGGCCTTCATCCCCTGAAATCCCAAGCGCCGGAGTCGTCGTTCGGTTGCTTCCTGCCTGGGCTTCTTGTCCGCTGGGGTGCGGCTCGCACTGAGCTGCCTACCATAACATATTAGCTCTGCTAGCCGCATACCGGCTAAGAAGCCCAGTTGAGCGTGCTTAGTTATACACGCCCGAAGATACTCCGATCTTACAGCTGTATAGTGCAAAACATGAACAAACAAAACAAAAAATAAAATTAACAAATTAAAACGAACCATAGCATGCTAGCTCCGCTAGTAGCATGCTAGCCTTGCTAGTAGCATGCTAGTTCTGCTTAGTTATACATGCCCTTATAGCTGTACCGGGCATAGTGCAAAACATGAACAAACAAAACAACAAATAAAACAAATTAAAACGAACAAAGAAACAATTTGACTCTGAGAACTCCGCGATGTCGCCCTCTGGGCAGCGCCATCTTGGAGACGTTACTCCAATGTAAAAGGACATGAGTACTGTAATAAAGTTTAACCTTTTGGTATCGTTTGTACTTGTGTTACTTGTGTTACATACATAAAATTTCACGCATAAACATGAACTTGGGTACTGTACTAGAATAATAATTGAAAAAGATTTTAATACAACAGTTCAGAGAAAGGAGAAAGTCTTATTTCTTCAGAAGAGACATCCAGCGTTTTCTATCGCTTAGCCAGAGAAGACGCACATCGTTTGAGTGGTATCATAGAGTTTAACTGGTAATTAAAACACACAAAAAAAAAGAGGCTCATTGACTTGTGCGCGCATGAGTAAAAAGGGGCGGGACATCAGCTCAACCAATCAGCACGGTGGTTCTGGATGTTTTTACTCCAGACTCAGTTCACTGCTTCTCCTTGGTCTCCCAAGGTCTGGAATCGGCCCTTTTTTCACTTTTGACTGTGACTTACCCTCTTGCTTGAGGGTGTCAATGATAGCCTTCTGGACAGCAGTCAGGTCGGCAGTCTTACCCATGATTGCGGTTTTGAGGAATGAACCAGGCTGGGAGTTTTTAAAAGCCTCGGGAATCTTTTGCAGGTGTTTGGAGTTAATTGGTTGATTCAGATGATTAGGTTAATAGCTCGTTTAGACTACCTGAACATGATATGCTAATTTTTTGAGATAGGAATTTTGGGTTTTCATGAGCTGTATGCCAAAATCATCAGTATTAAAACAATAGCAGACCTGAAATATTTCAGTTGGTAAGCAATGAATCTAAAATATATGAAAGTTTAATTTTTATCAGTACATTACAGAAAATAATTAACTTTATCACAATATGCTAATTTTTTGAGAAGGACTCGTGTATGTGTATATATATATATATATATATATATATATATATATATATATATATATATATATAGAGCGTGTTTAGACGTCGTCTCTGTGATCTTTGTGTTTACACTGTTTTGCGGACTTTTGTAACCCTAAGCAAATATGGTTGGTCGGAAGTGTAAGCCTACTAGCATGGCTGCAAGTCTCATACACAGAGATGAATCAACTATCCGCTCAGATCGGCACAATCTACCATGCATACTCAGTTAAGCAAAGAGTTGTAATATGAATGAAAACCCAAATGCACAAATTACAAAACAATTACAGTTATTTTTCTGTATTACATAATAATTACAGTATTACATAATCTGTAAATACAGATTATCTTTTAGCAGAATCCTAAGAGTGTATACTTATTTTTATATTAATATTCATTAGGATTTGAACTTGTTCTTTGTATGCATCTCTTGAATAAAGTTTACTTCCACAAAAGAAAGATCTCTCCGCTTTGCTGGGATTCACATCAGTGCAGGCTGTGTTCTAAACGAGTTCAACGGCACCCTTGTGCACTTGAAAGACAGGAAGTCTGTATAACCAACAGCAAGTTCACTACTTTTGCAAGTACACTACTTTCGGTACTGAGCGCCTCACATATTGTAAACGTTGATTGGCTGTTTTAAGCTTCATGTAAAGTAACTCGATATAACTAAGTGAAATTTGAAATTCATGTTGATGATGTTTGATATATTTGATATTATTTTACAATGTTATGTTTATAATAATTGATTTAGGGGTGTTTTATGAGATATGGTAATGGTATTTATGGATGTATAGTACAGTATGAGCATCATACGTCACTGTAACAACTTACGTTCACTTTCAACTTAAGTTCGGCCGTCCGGAACCAATTAAAAACCTAAGTCGGGGAGCGTCTGTAAAGTAAATTCAAGCAAAATAATATGGTATAAAATATAACCTTTAACATTCTCTATGATGCGATTTTTCTGTTTGTAAATGGTTCCGATGGTCGACGGATGGTCACATGACATGAAGCTGAGCCGACTCACTTTGCATAAAGCTTAAAACAGCCAATCAACGCTTACAATATGTGAGGCGCTCAATACCAAAAGTAGTGCACATGCTGAAAGTAGTTTACTTGCTTGAAACAAAGCGTGGGTTATACGGACTTCCGGTCTTTAAGTGCGCAAGGGCACAGTTGAACTCGTTTAGTCCTCAGCCTGCATTGACGTGAATCAGCAGAGCAGAGAGTTCTCTTGGGTTTTCATTCATTTTACAACTCTCTTTGCTTAACTGAGTATGCATGGTAGATTGCGCCGATCCGAGCAGATAGTTAATTCATCTCTGTGTATGAGACTTGCACCCATGCTAGCAGGCTTACGCTTCTGACCAACCATATTTGCTTCGGGTTGCAAAAGTCCACAAAACAGTGTAAACACAAAGATCACAGAGATGACGTCTTAACACAAGAGTAACACGCTATCTCACAGATATATAAAAAAACGTACATATAAAACTGAACTGGGAAGAAGGAGGGGCACGTTCAGTCTCATTTGTAAACAATGGACGCAGCGTCATTACGTCAGCGTACTATGTAGGTACGTCTAAACTCAAAATTTATTATTATTTTTTTTTTTTAAACGTAAAACGGATGAATGTAAGTCAGGGAGCGTCTGTACATTTATACTGTATTTACATTTTATGCATTATTTTGGAATTGTTTAATTTATAAGCATTTATAGCATCGAGTATGTATTTATTGATATTATATGTACATATACATGTACATCTACGTCAGTCTGGGGGGGGGTTTCATCCTACTTCGCAGAAATTCGGTGTCCACAAAGGGTCTCGCTCCCCATTAACCACGAACAGTAAGGAATCACTGTATACCATTACAGATTTTTTTTTTTTTTGGGGATGAAGAATAAATAGGGATGAAATTTGGGGGATGCCTTGACGCAAAATAGTACAAGTACAAGGGGAAGTAATGTTACAGAACCATTATAACTAACTAAACCTACAAATATACACCATATAGCCATTATATAACACTTCTTGGTCCTACGCATAGGTGGTGTATCTAATATTGTGGTATAATTTTTGACTAATTTTTTTTTTTTTTACACAGTAACAGTATAGATCACAATATTATTTGCTGAAAATTCCCACACTGTACTTTCACTATGTTTAATTGTTTTCTTTCTTTATTTGGAATAAATAAAGTCTGATCCTACGTTCTATATGTAAAAGAGACATTTCAATGTCAGTGGCATGTTTGAGGCCCAGCTTACCCAGGTTTGGGGTGCTGACTGACTACCTGAACCCCTGTTTTCAACAGTATCAATAGGAACCATGTCCCTATATAGGTGTGTCATCATGGCTTGAGAAATTCCTCTCCATCCATTAGATGTCTTGTC
Organism: Plotosus lineatus; assembly: GCA_024760905.1. Lineage (NCBI taxonomy): Eukaryota > Metazoa > Chordata > Actinopteri > Siluriformes > Plotosidae > Plotosus > Plotosus lineatus. Next base: position 78,941,845 of record CM045729.1, read on the forward strand.
ATATGGATCGCCTCTGGCAGGAAACTGCTTATGGAATTTAATTAGTCTCAAAGCTCACACCTCCACGAGCCCGAACATCTCACCAATCAGTCTTCGAAAGAAAAACCTCACAGCAGCTGAAAGAAGATGGAGAAGATGACTGGAGACAGAAAGGGTACGTGTGCTCGTTGCAAGAAAGGGAAGGCTCGAAGGCTGAATAAAGACGGCATTTGCGTCTTGGAGTGTGCCCCGACCCAAGGAACGGCCAAACAAAATGGCGTCGGACGGAGAGAAACTCTCGTTAACGATGCAAAAAACAACAGGGCAGACGATTCTGAAGATGAAATGGATGGTATAACAGTTCCAGGAAGTGAGGATATACCGTGTGGGAAATGCACCAAAGCCATTGGAGACATCGACAAAAGCATGCAGTGCGAGTCATGCCTTAAATGGTTTCACATCGTCACTTGCTGCAATATGAATGACTGCCAATATCAAGCCCTTATTGACTTTGGAATGAGAGAGATTGTGAGATGGTTCTGTAAAGTTGTGACAGAGACATTCTGAACACTCCTAGTAGTTATGGAAAGAGCGATAGAGATCTGGCTGAGGTCAAACAACTTTAGGCAGCACTAGAAGACTCCAGAAACATCGAGAAGATGATTGAATGTTAAGTGATGAGATACATGGAAGAACAGTCTGAGCTAGAGAAACGCCGACTCAATATTGTTATACACGGTGTCCCAGAACCCCCCCAGGAGATCGAGGATGATGAGGGGGAGACGAGCGATACCACAACGGCTCAGAGGAAAAATCACGACCTCAAGAAACTCACTCAATTATAACTGGTACACAAAGATCTAGAGATACAGGACGCAGATGTTGTAAATGCCTTCCGTATTGGTGCCAGAAAGGAGGACGGTAAACCTCGTATGTTGTGTGTCAAGCTATGTGACCGCGAAGTGAGGAAGAGGCTCCTTGATAGTACAGGTTACCTGAGGAAGGTGGAGGGAGGATGGCAACGAAGGGTCGACATCAATCCGGATCTCACCAGACTACAACGCCAATGTAGTCAGAGTTGAACTCAAACGTAGAAAAGACAATGGAGAGGCCAACTTCGTAATCAGGAACTATGAAGTTGTGATAAGGAAAGATCTGAGACAAGACCCAAGACCTCGCAACTCTACATAGGATCACGGCACACATCGTGACCAGAGACTCGTGTATAATGATTACATTAGTATTAATTCTTTAAAATGTATTGCCACTAATTCTGAAGTTTGTTGAGTAAAATGGAGGAGTTTAGAAATATTGTTTATGACAGCAAACCGGATATAGTATTTGGTAGTGAAACATGGTTAAAGGAGGAAATTGACAATGCATATATTAATATACCTGGAATTAGTGTTTATAGGAGAGATACTAATGATGTTGGGGGAGGTGTTTTATTTTATGTTAAAGAAGATTTATTTGTTGAACCCTGTGAGGAACTAAATGTTATGAATGTAAAGGACACTCTATGGTTACGGTTGAAAAGTGTGAACGCTCCTGATAATATTTTAGGAGTAGTGTATAGAAAAGGTGACAGTGATGTTACACTCAACACCAATTTGACTGAACAAATTGAACTCGCCACAAAGTTGAGCAATGGTAAAATATTGATAAATTGAGATTTCAATTCGCCTAATATAGTGTGGAACGATAATTATGTAAGTGATTGCATTACTTCTTTTTCACATGTATTTTTTGACAAAATGAATGGTCTATTCTTGTATCAGCATATATATGAACCTACTAGACAAAGGGGGCATGATACCCCAAACTGTCTATATTTAGTTATATCCTCTAGCGAGTCTAATATATCTAATATTGAAATAAGGAGTCCTCTAGGTAAAGGAGACCACTGTGTTTTAGTTTGGGACGACCAAGTAAGCATGGAAAGAATATCTGCAAATGAGTTGTTTAGGTTTAGTTTGTAAGTTGAGAGAGATGGTGTCAAACGTAGATTGGTCCACTGTCACTGACCGTAGTAATGTAGAAATTTCTTGGAATTATTTTCAAGAAAAACTATCTGAAGCGGTTCATGAATGTGTACCTAAGATTAAGATTTGAAATGGAAATAGAATCAACCGACCATGGTTCAATGCAAAAGCTAGAAGAGCAGTTAGGAGGAAATATTATGCATAGTTAAGGTATAAAGAAGCATGTTATTTTACCAGGTATCAAGCCAGTGTTCAAATATGAAATAGAGTAGCGAAAAGTTTGAGGAGGATTAAAATAGAGTATGGGAAGAATTTGTGTAAAAAAAAAAAAAAAACACGCAAAAACTCTAAAGCATTCGATATGTACATAAACAGTAAAATCAAGAATAGATCCTCAGTACTACGAGTAAAAGGTAGAGATGGACTTGCAACAAGTAATGACCTCAAGACAGCAGATGAATTGAACAAATTCTTTCAGTCTGTATATGTAAAAGAGGATGACAAGGAATTGATCCATTTTAATGTTTTTGTACACTGTGTTTTTGACAGAGAGGCTCCTGAGACTTTCAATTTTCTGGGTATACCAAGTGATACTAGTATTGATGATGTTCACTCTACTCCTGAGGATGTCAAAAAGTTACTATTGAATGTTAATCCTAATAAGGCTATGGGCCCTGATGATGTGCACCCTAGGGTGTTAAGGGAACTTGCAAATGAATTGTGCCTACCGTTGTATAGCATTTTCAGACAATCACTTGATAGGTGTCGGACACCAGCTGCTTTCGGTCGCCTCGGTTGAATCTGAGGCGGTCAGTCCGGGTCGGCACATGGAACGTGACTTCCCTGCGGGACGACTCTCACCTGCCTCTGGTATCAAGGGAGCTTAGTCTGCTTGGTGTCGGCATTGCGGCCCTTTCTGAGGTGTGGAGGCCTGGGTCCGGCGAGACAAGTGTCGGTGGGTACACCTACTACTGGTCTGGCGGGGCCGACGGTCTTCACACTCAGGGAGTTGCCGTCAGTGACGATTGGCTCCTTTGGTATCGGAGGTGGTCCCGGTCAACGAGCGTATTATGCGACTGAGGGTGACTCACACAGTGGGGACACTCTCTATCGTCACAGTATACGCTCCGACCGGGGTGAGTGATTGATCTATGAAGGAAACCTTCTACGTCCAGCTCAACTCGGTGGTGTCGGGAGTTCCAGGAAGGGACACCCTGATTGTACTGGGGGACTTCAATGCGACCACTAGCACTAACTGGGATGGCTACGAAGCATGTGTCGGTCCTCACGGCTCTGGACGCCGCGATGAAAGCGCCTTAATGCTTAATTGACTTCGCAAAAAGTTGGGGCTTAAGGATTGCTGGCTCGTGGTTCCAGAGATCGGATCTGCGACGCTGGACTTGGTACTCCAACGACGGCGTCACTAGGAGGGAGATCGACCATGTTCTCGTAGGTAGTCGCTGGCGGCTGCTCCAGAACTGCCCATCTCTTCTCGGGAAACCACGGGTTTCTGGTGGCGACTCTGAAGATCCGCTTCAGGCGCCCTGAGAAAGCCCTAGCTCACCAAATGCGATTTGACATAAGCAAAGTCAGGGACCCTTATGTGGCTTCAGGTTCGCCAGTAGCCTTGGGGAAATCCCTGGAGGATCTGGACGTGGGTACAGGCACAGAAACTCTCTGGAATGGTTTCAGAGACCACATCCTGGAGATGTCCCATGGTTGCATACCATGGTCGCCCAAACAACCGGGAACAGCCATCTCCTCTGAGACCATCGACGTCATCGAGAGAGCGAGACAGGCTCAACTCGACGTCAGAGTTGGTCTGAAGCGCAAAGCCGTCAAGGCGGTGCGAAGAGATCGGGAGGCTGCGGTCCGCGATCTCTGTGAGACGGTCGAGGGCCACTTGAATTCAAGTGACTCTCACTCAGCTTACAGGGCATTACGGTAGTGTCCTTACTGAAGAATCTGAAGTGAGGACTCGTTGGGCCGAGTACTTTGAGGAGTTGTATCGTGCTGACCCTCCCACCCAGAGCCTGGCTGTCGGCGATGCTGAAACTCTTGTTGCCGACCCTCCACCAGGCTGCGACCCGCCAACTCTTCAGGAAACTCGAAGGGCGGTGTGGCGCTTGGCGGATGGCAAATCTGCGGGAGTTTGTGGTATCCACGTGGAAATGCTAAAGGCAGGAGGTGAGGTAGTCCTCAGGTGGCTGTTCGTTCTCATGTGCTCCGTGTGGAGCACTGGTGTCATCCCCACTGACTGGAAACGGGGCAACGTTGTCCCGATCTTGAAGGGGAAGGGTGATACCCAAGAATGCAACAGTTACCGGGGGTTTTTGCACAGATTCTACTGGACAGGATCCGACAGCAACTTCTTGCGCACCAGCGCCATGAAAAGTCTGGGTTTACACCGGAGAGGTCTACCATTGACCGCATCCTGGCACTCCACGTCCTATCTGAGCGCTTGCGGGAGTTTGATAGGGGGTTCCTTGCCGCCTATATAAATTTTCGCAAGGCGTTCGACTAGGTGGATAGGGAGGCCCTCTGGGGCATACTTAATCTACTCGGGATCTCGTCGGCTCTGGTCCGGCTGATATCGTCGCTGTATTCTGGGACAGAGAGTGCTGTGAGGTGTGGGGGCTCCACCGCTGACTTCTTTTCTGTCGAGACCGGAGTGAGGCAGGGGTGTGTTCTGGCCCCCGCTCTCTGTGGACTCTCTAAGACCTGTTAGTCTTACGTCTCAAGTGTGTAAACTCTTAGAGAAAATAGTTAAAGAGAAAATTGTTCAATTTCTTGAGAATAATAATATCTTTTGCGATGAACAGCATGGCTTCCGTAAGGGAAGATCATGTCTTTCCAACTTGTTGTCTACCCTAGAGGAATGGACAAGGTTATACGATGAGGGTTTACCATTTGACACTTTGTATTTAGACTACCGTAAAGCTTTTGACTCAGTTCCAGGCACTAGACTGATTTACAAGCTTAATAAGTATGGCATAGTAGGAAGACTTAATTACTGGATTGAAGACTTTCTTAGAGGCAGGAAACAATGTGTGTGTCAATGGTAGCAAGTCATCTTTATTGAGAGTAACAAGTGGTGTCCCTCAAGGCTCGGTCTTAGGAACTGTCTTATTTTTAGTCTTTGTTAATGATTTGCCTGGTATACAGACAGCAAAAAGTAAAATCTTTGCTGACGATACAAAATTTTTTTATCCAATACTTTCCTTGGTAGACTATGATTGTGTTAAAAATAACTTGAAAAAAATTAGACTCATGGTCCAAAGAGTGGTTACTTTGCTTTAATAGCAAAAAATGTAAGGTTATGCACTTTGGGGCAAAAAACCCTTGTTATGATTACAATATGAATGGAGAAAAAATTTAAACAGTGTGAGGAAAAAGACCTTATATTAGTTCCAAACAAATTGTCATTTTCAAAGCACATCAGCAATGCAGCTGCAAAAGCTAATAGAGTTTTAGGACTCATTAAAAGGTCCTTCAATTATATTACCAAAGAGTCTTTTTAGTATTGCATAAAAGCTATGTCAGACCACACCTAGAGTATTGTGTTCATGTATGGTCCCCGTTCTTGCAGAAGGACAGGGACATTTTGGAAAAAATCCAGAGGAGGGCTACTAAAATGGTCCCTGAACTTGAGAATTTGGATTATGAAGACAGGTTGAGGGAACTTGGACTAACTACTTTAGAGAATAGACACATCAGAGGAGATCTCATTGAAGTTTTCAAATTTTTGAATGGTTTTGTGAATATTGACAGTAGTGCTTTCTTTGAGATGAGGGAATATAGTGGCCTTAGGGGCCATTCCCATATGATTCAAGTTAAAAGGTCAAGATTGGATGTTAGAAAATACTTTTTTAGTAACCGTACAGTCACCATGTGGAACAGCTTACCACAATATGTTGTCAGTTCATCAACAGTAAACGACTTTAAAAATAATTATGATTATTATCATAATGGTTTTTGAGTAATCAGTTAAGTTGTTATTAGTCAACTATTAGACACAACATACATCACAATATAGTACATTTGTGTAAAAAAAGGCTAAAAACTTAAAGAACAAGCAATTAAACAAAACACAAAACTACTTGCATTATTATGTGAGGTGTGCATCTGTGTGTGTCTGTATGTGTGTGTATTTATATTTTATTTACATTTTATGCACTATTTTTGAATGTTTAATTGTTATTATAAGCATTTACAGCATTGAATATGTATTTACTGATATTATATACACAGATACGTCAGTCAGTGGGAGCAATCCTACATCGCGGAAATTCGGCAATCGCGGAGGGTCTCAGTCCCCATTAACCACGAAAAGTGAGGTCTCATTGCATAAATATATAAAGTACAGTGGTACCTCACCTTACGATAGTCCCAGAATATGAAAAATGCAGTTTACGAGAAACATTTTCTCTGTATACAAAACAACTTCTCCTTACGAAATGCACCATTCAAACATTCAAACAATGCACGACTTGCTCTCCCACTGACTACATGTCCAAACATCCCACCTCGCTGGCCTCCCATTGGCTATCTCCCAACATCTCACCCCGCTGGCCTCCCATTGGCTAGGAAAGATGACGCAGCTCCCTCCCATTGGCTACTACAGAGCTTCATCTCCCATAATGCTTTTCGTGTGAAGGACAGAGTTACTGGCTTTTAACCTTTCATAAACATTTGTAAGATTATAACTCTGATAAGAAGACATGGTCAACACGCACGTGCAAACACGCACGTGCAAACACACACGCCTGCGCGCGTGTGATTTCCGGTGAGAGTGAAAAGAAGCGGGCTCGTGGCATGCGGTTGAGTGATATCGCAAAGAAATATGGCCAAAACAGTCGACCATCGGTACGATATTGATGCAGAAGGTGGTCTTAAAAGGTACACTTTTATAATTTTTAAAGGGTTTAGGGGGTAGTATTGAGGGTTCATAATGCAGTTCAATTTACGAAAAATCCAGGTTAAGAAAAAAGCTCTGGATATATAATATATATCCAAAATATCTCTAAATATGTTTAAAATATAATTTTTAAACATATGTAGTAAAATATAGTAATGATTCTGTAAAAACAACTTAATTTTGAACTGTGATAATATTTATGAATAAATAAAGATCTTAGGCTCCTAGAGAAGATACAGGGTATTAGGGTGACATCCTAGGGCTTAAATAATCATTAAAAACACACTAAAAATGTGAATTCATAATTCGAGTAATCATGTTGATGACATGTGTGCGAAGAAGAAAAATAGAGGTGTACACATCATCTGCAACCAACCAGCATTTTTGGCAGAGGTCTTGAGTATCAGAATTTGTACCAATCAGTCATTTTCCAAAAACGAAATGTTCTTCAAGACGGAAAACTTGCATTTTACTTTCTATGTAGCAAGCTGCATATTTTGTCTAATTAACAGAGAGAGAGAGAGAGAGAGAGAAAGGGCATGAAAGTTAGCCAGAACAAGAGGGGTAATCGAGCGAAAAAGAGCAAGAGAGATAGAGCAAGAGACATAGAGCGAGAACACAATAGAAAGAGCAAGAGAGATAGACCAAGCAATTGAGAGAGCGAGAGATCAAAATAGAGCCCGAGATAGTGAGCAAGTGAGAGAGAGCGAGATAGCGGGAGAGAGAGAAAGAGACTGAGTGAGCAATAGAGAGTGAGCAAGAGAGAGAATGATAGCGAGAAAGTGTGAGAAACTGCCAGATAGAGAGAGACATAGATAGAGAGCGATAGAGAGCGAGCAAGAGAGCAAGAGAGAGGAAGCGAGCAAGAAACAGGGCGTGAGCAAGAGAGATAGAGAGCCAGAGAGAGATAGAGCAAGCAATCAAGAGAGTGAGCATGAGAAAAGGTGAGCAAGAGAGAGAGAGAGAGAGAGAGAGAGAGCGAGAGAATGAGCAATCATGACCGAGCAATCAAGAGAGCAAGCGATACAGTGAGAGAGAGAGAGAGAGAGAGAGAGAGAGACAGACAGAGCACACGGGAGACAGCGATCGGGAGAGAGAGAGCGAGAGAGAGCAAGAAAGAGCGAGCAAACAATCAAGGCAGAGCCATAGAGTGAGCAATACAACAAGCAATCTCAGACCAAGCGATCGAGAGATCAAAAGAGAGAAAGAGCAAGCAAGATAGAGTGAGCCAGCAAAAGACAGATACGAGAGAGTGAGTAAGACAGAAATAGAGAATGCAAGAGAGAGCAATAGGAAGAGCGAGAGAGAATGATAGAGAGCGAATGAGGGAGAGAGCAATAGAGTCAGAGAGCTAGAGCGATAGAGAGCAAGAAAGTTAAAGAGCAAGAGAGATGGAGAGCAAGAGAGCAATAGACAGAGATAAAGAGCAAGCAAGAGAGCGCAAGCAAAATGCGAGGAATAGACAGAGCGAGAGAGATGGAGAGCAAGAGAGCAATAGACAGAGATAAAGAGCAAGCAAGAGAGCGCAAGCAAAATGCGAGGAATAGACAGAGCGAGAGAGAGAGCGAAAGAGAGCGAATGAGAGAGAGCAAATGACAGAGACATACAGAGTGAACGAGAGACAGAGCGTGAGACAGAGAGCAAGAAAGAAAGACAGATCGAGCGAGAGAGACAGAGATAGAGAGAGAGCAAGTGAGAAAGCAAAAGTGTGAGTGAGCGAGAGACAACAAGAAAGCGAGAAAAAGAGAGAGAACGAGCACGAACGTGCGAGACAAAGCGCGAGAGAGAGCGACAGAGCACGAGCGAGAAAAAGAGACGGAGACAAAGCACGAGCGAGACAGAGACAAAGCACGAGCGAGAGAGACAAAGCACGAGAGAGACAAAGCACGAGCGAGAGAGACAAAGCACGAGCAAGAGAGAGAGAGAGAGACAAAGCACGAGCGAGAGAGAGACAAAGCACGAGCGCGAGAGAGAAAGAGAGCGAGTGAGAGATACAGCGCGAGCAAGAGAGAGAGACAGAGCACGCGAGAGACAGAGCGCAAGACAGGGCGAGACAGCGCAACACAGAGCGCGAGAGAGAGCGAGAGCGAGAGAGAGAGAGCGCGCGAGAGAGAGCGAGACAGAGCGCGAGACAGAGCAAGAGAGGGCGAGACAGAGTGCGAGAGAGAGCACGAGAGAGAGCGAGAGTGAGAGAGAGCGCGAGAGAGAGCGAGACAGAGAGCGAGCGAGAGCGAGACAGAGAGCGAGCGAGAGCGAGACAGAGAGCGAGCGAGAGAGACAGAGCGAGAGAGAGAGTCAGAGCGAGAGAGAGTCAGAGCGAGAGAGAGTCAGAGCGAGAGAGAGTCAGAGCGAGAGAAAGAGAGAGTCAGAGCGAGCGAGAGAGAGTCAGAGCGAGAGAGAAACAAAGCACGAGCGAGAGAGAGACAGAGAGCGAGCAAGAGAGACAAAGAGCCAGCAAAAGAGAAGCACAACAAATGTATAAGAGAGATGCAGAGCAAGTGTGCGAGAGAGATTGAGAGCGAGCGAGTGAGAGATAGAGAACCATGCAGTAGTACATACACTACTGACTGCTGAACATTTTCGTGAACCACACAGTAAAACATACACTACTGACTGCTCAACATTATAGTGAACCACACTGTAGAACACACACTACTGACTGTTGAACATTATAGTGAACCACACTGTAGTACATACATTACTTACTGTTCAACATGTTCCGGCTGTGAGCCTCCTACACTGAACCAAGACTGTTTAGAACTAGAAATGTTTAGATAGAAATCAGAGTGCTCCCTTGAACACTGCACATGAACACCACTCAGTAAACCCGGCATTCTCGCAAGTGAGCATTCAGAGTCACATATACACAGGAGTTGTTTTCTTATTTCTGAAAATTAAAAAAAAAAAAAAATTATAAAGATTGCATGGCTTTAATATGTTATCTATAGGCTCCTAATCACCATTGACCAATCACCCATCCCCAGTGATAGCACTGACCAATCGTGATCCAACTGAACAATCACCGCTCATCAATGAGCCCACTGGCCAATCACTGATGCCCAGTGACTAACCATTTTCACTGATCACTAGTAATCCCACAACTATCATTCTCATTCACCCACTCTAAATTATCATTGATCTCAACTGAACGATCACCATTACTGATCACCACATCCAATACCTGATCACCGATGGTTCTGCTAAATAATCACTGATCACCACTGTCTTATCACTGATGACCAATGATCCCACTAACCAATCACTGACCCCAATGATCATATGACAAATCACTGATCCCCACTGACCAGTTGCCATCACTGATCATCACTGATCCCACTGACCAACAACTGACACCATGTGATGATGAAAACTTACAGATGAATTCTGTCTACATTCATGACTAAAAGTCCACTATTTTGTACATGCGGAGAACTTTAGTTTGTGTTACTACTACCAAAGACTAGAGCTGCGCAATAAAACCGGTTTATTGGTTTAAACCTGTTATAACATGCAAACAATACGTACTGCGATACTCTGAAGTAAAACCAGTTTTTTTTACATGCATTCGGAAAACTTTAGAACAGTAAAAAAAACTACGGCTATTCCAGCTAACAGAACTGGAAGTAATGCTTTCTTTGAAAAAAATCGCGACCGTAGAGGTTCCGGCATGTAATACTGAAACAATCGTGCTTCGGTCCTCTTATCTACAGTCATTCTGTGTGTGGAGAGCTCAACATAAGAGCCATGCTGTGATTGGGCAGTGCAGATGTCACGAAGGCCTTCAGCCAATGGAATTTGTTTTTATACAGGAAACGGAAATTCCCAGTAAAAACAAAACCACGGTTCATGTTGCTAATTGCTAAGAAATTTACTGACCTACTGGATCTAGATTTTCGCTTAAACATTTATTTTGAAATGAGCAAAAGAGGGAAGCGCTCCCATGAGGCTGATCTCCAACAAGGCACATTAACCATGCAGGGGTTTTTTTTTTTTTTTGGCTTACCGTGGCAATAATATCTGTCGACTCTGAAAAAATGACGTCACACAACTTGCAGACTCAGCCTCAGGCTCAACATGCTCCAAATTGGTCCCAGATTCCAGTAAATTACATTCCACTTCTCTCCAGCATAATGATTATATTAATTTGATTGATATGATAAATGCTATTGTATGTTATTATTGTAAAGTTCTAAAGTTTGATGGAGCCGTCAGTGTCACACGTACGGTATGTGCGCAGTAGGCCGATGGGCATCGCTATGATGGCATTAATATATATACATGTAATGTTAATATTGTTATATATAAATATATCAATCGACTGCTCATAGGTTCACAGGTCTGATGAGGTCTAGTCGTGCATGATACAGTTCTGCGCATGCGAGGATGATGCTCTACCTTTAATCCCACCTTAACAATGTAATATGCATGTATTAATGATTAAGGCTTCACAATATACTAATGACAGCATTAGACGCACTTCTGTTTGTTGTGTATTTAAAGGGGACCTGTACCCAAAATCTACGGCATTCAAAAAATATCCACTATACTTTATTATTAACTTTTAAACGTCGCGTGATGTCGACAGTGTATTTAGAAGTCCACATTTCCTTTTCTTCTATATGACATTCCTTTCTCACGAAGGTTGAGCGCGCGGACACGTTGGCTACTTTTCACTGGGGTCAAAGGTCATTGCGACGTAAAATCGTTGACAGTCGTATAGCCAATTGTAGAATATCAGTATATTTTCCTCAAGCAATTCATGTTGTTTACAACAATAGCACTCCTGATCGGTTTTTTGACGCACGCATTTTCCACAAGAGCACCAAATATTTGCTGGTTTTGCTACGATTTTCCCGTGTAAGAGCTTCTGCCGATTCACCAATATCACCCTCCGAGTCGTCACTTTCCTGGTCCGATTTCACTAAATGTGGATAGTCTTTCTTCAGTGGTTCATATAAATAACCTTCTAATCCTTCTACGAAATTGTCTTCGTCCATGATTTAAAAAAAAAAAAAAACTACTATAATATCCAAGCTTCCATGAGCTTGTGTTGTATATGTCAGGTATACAGCCTTATGTTTACATTGCAATCTCGCAGTTCCGGTCGAGGCTTTGTCAACGTTATGACGTCATTCAAATGCGCCTTTTTAAAACTCCTGTGCTCTGAAGCTTGATGTTAGTGAAGCCCTTAAATCACTTAAAGCTGGTTTGTGAGAGAATATAATAAACACCTTATAGGTGTATTGTCACTAGCTATACACAATACATCAAATTAGGTATATGAGCGTTTTCTCTACAGGTACCCTTTAATATGTTTAAATAGCTTATTTTTCTCAATATGCAATTCTACTTAATACAAAAACTCTAGGCAATACCCAGCTCTACCAAAGACCACTTATTTTTCTAAGAAAATAAAATTACTTAATACATAAAATCATAATATCCATTGTAGTTTAATTTTTCTAAAACCTTTTGATGATTTAATTATTCTACTGAAGGACAACTGTAATAAAAGGTCTACACAGTGAATATAATTTAATCGGGATTGTAGGGTTTAACCTTGATGTTTGAGTGCAATGGTTACATGAGTGCAATGTTCCATTAACGGCAGTATATACACGAGTGCGTGTGTAATGTTCGGGCCAGCCTTAAAAATATCTTTGTTGGCGGTAACACGGCTGGTTGGGTCGAAATTGTACATAAAAACCTCGCCTGAGCATTCACAGACGCAAAAAATAAAAATATACCGTCCGGCTGTGTTGAAAAACGGCACGTCTCCCCTATCATACACCGTAATAAAAACTGACCAAAGCAAAATTAGTATCAACCACGCCTTGTGATTGGTCAATTTCACCAGTTTGGTGAAACAGTGATTCTCGTTGGCCAGTACTGTCTTAACAACAATGGAGGAAAGCATGATGGAAGGGGACAATGATGAGGCCAAAAAAAACAACTGTCCTGTGTCATTATTAAAGGTCTCAACGTGAAAATAACAAATAAATTAACGCATTTCAAATTGAGCAACACGTTTGCTGACATTTTCGAATAAATACAAGTTAATTAATCATAAACTGCCAGCAATAACACAGAGCGTGACAAAGGTATTTGACTTTGACACCATGCTGAGTGCAATATTAAAAGTTGCTATGTTGAAAAAAACTTGATACTCTGTTGATTTCAATATTTAAAAAAATAAACTTTAATATTCAGTCTGTTGATTTCAAATATAAGATATTTATTTCATGCTACTGTGTTTACAACATCACATTCACAATATAGCTTGATGTATGAAAAAAATTTACCCGCGAATCCCGGGTGGTCTGCAAAGGCAACAAAAATGTTCCTCTGTCCCGGGTGAATCTTTATCATGTTATTGCCAACAAAGAATTTTTTAAGCCCGGCCTCATGTATGCAAGTACAGTATGGGGCCTTCTGCAGTGAAGTTAGAAAAGAATATATTAGTCAGGAAATATATTGGACACACAGAGTGGGCTGCTCCAGCTGAAACCAGTCACTTCCAGGTTTTACACGTCAATCAAATGTAGCTACACTTTCAAACGTAAACACTGCGATGTTATAAAAACAACACGAATCTTAGAGACCTAGAGTACTTATAACTCTTGCTCTAGATCTCTATCTTTGTTGGTTGACAACTGAAGAGGAGGTCAATGGTATGAATGGTCATATAGTAAGGTAAGAACATAAAGGACCAGCTGTTCTGCTAAATAAAGGTTAAACAAAGCTAAACACAAAGGCCTACAGTGACACTGTGAAGTTAAATTCCTGACTTTAAGCTCAGAGAAGTGTTGAGTATGAGATTTAGGGAGTATGACTGTAGAGACTTTCCGTTTATACAGCAAAGGAAAGAATATACGCTTGAATTATCTCTGAATCGCCACGGTGAAACAGTCGCAACATGCAGGAGCCAGCAACATGGCAGAGGGCTTGGCTGCAAGCCGGCTTTGCTACCTGTTGTGCATACAAAGTCGATGAGTGTAAAAAATAATTAATCTTAATTTCAGCCGTCAAAATCACCGCGAGTTGTTGTTCAGCATTCCGAGGTTTTCCTCGGGTCACAGGTGCAGAGGTAAACACACAACCTTCGCAAAAAATCAGAAAATTAACCGACATCATTGTCAAGTTTCGAAAGTGCGTAAGCCATAGAAAGAGATGAGCGTGCGATTTTTACATTGTGTGTGTGTGTGTGTGTGTGTGTGTGTATGTGTATACACAAAGCAAAAAAGTGCTCACAAAGTTAAACAAATATAGATTGAGATGGTTTGGACATGTACAGAGGAGGGATAGTGAGTATATTGGTCGTAGGATGCTGAGGTTGGAACTACCAGGCAGAAGGCCCAGAGGAAGACCAAAGAGAAGATTTATGGATGCGGTGAAGGCGGACATGAAGGTCGTTGGAGTAAGAGTAGAAGATGCAGAGGATAGGGAGAGATGGAGGCAGATCATTTGCTGTGGCGACCCCTGAAGGGAACAGCCGAAAGGAAAAGAGGAAGAAAGTTAAACAAATACTAGTAAATAAATAAAATAAATGCTCACGTGAGAGTTTGTACCTGTGGAGTAAAAATAGGCTCATGCAACGTTTGAGACTATTGAACACCATAACACTCTTTGCTTTAAGATAAGAAATACCGCCTGACAGTCTACATACTAGCGGACTGCCTACAAACCACCGCACAAGTTGCATCCCATCCAACAGGCTACACATATTATACACTACCACACACCTTCGTACACCTCTTACAGTCTACATGCTGTCATACAGTACTTTTGTAAACACCATCATACAGTCTATATCAGGGGTCGGCAACCTTTGCCATTCAAAGAGCCATTTGGACCCGTTTTCCACAGTAAAGAAAACACTGGGAGCCACAAATCCATTTTTGACATTTAAAATATTTGTCCCCCTTTTTCCTTCATGTTAATATAAAAACAATGTGTGGCATTGATTTAAACGACTGCAGAGAATTTACAATTCTGCTTGCAACAAAAACATTTAGATTAAAAAAAAAGACAAATAAAAATTTACTTTCAATGAAAATTCCCAATGTCTATTTGAGGCCTGAGGCAGTGGTGGCCTGGTGGTAAAGTGCCCCACTCTCCACGGATTGTCACTGTCCCCACAGTGCAGCTAATTGGGTTATCAAAGGCTGGCCATGTCGCTCACTGTTTATGGTGCGAGGCTGGAAAAGAACCTTTGCTGACTTTCAACAAGAGGAGCTGCATTGCCATCAGCATCTTCCTGCCCTGCGATGGCCTGGTGGCAAGTTGTCCAGGGTGTACTCTGCTCTCGCCCGGAGATGGCTGGGATAGGTGCCAGCCTCCCTGCGATCCATATTAGAATTAAGAGGTTCAGAAAATGAATGAATGTGTTTGAGTCCTTCTTGTATTTTTATAAGGAAAAAGAATATCATCCTACGAAGCGAGGGACGGGGTGGGTAGACTAAGCATCACTGCCTTTCGTGGGATTTTCTTTTTTTTATTCGTTATATTAATGTTGTTTTGTCATAGTTTTAATTTCCAAAAACAACAGTAACACAGAAAAGTATATGAAGACTTATTTTAAGAAGAAGCCTGCTCAACGTTCTTTTAAATAATATTAATGCTTAATACTGCACTGACCGACCCATTCTCAGAGTGAGACTGAACCACACCCAAGTCTTTTATTTTGTCACTGGGAGGAGAGTTATTTAATTCGGAGATTGCTGTGCAACCAAATCTCATCCACCGGCTTACTTCAGCTGTGATTTCCGTTTCTGGATTACAAACCCTGGCGGCGGAAAAACTCTCTTGTTCGCTGCGCTACTGATGGCGAGAACACTGCTTATGAGCACAAGGGTTTGGAATACCGTGGCTCCCTCCACCAACACAGTAGATCCAAAACACTGAGACTCTCATTGTAGCTGATTAATATAATGATAGCCATGTCCACATGAACACACACAAAATCATCCCGCCCATATCAAATACTATAAATATCCGCCAACACCCGTGACTGTTAATTTTCATTTATGTAATCGTCAACCCAAAAAGAACATTTTCTTCAAGGTTACCGCTGGGTACCTGTGGGTACCTGACCGTTGCAGGACTGTGCCTGGTTTAAATTCACTCCTGGTGGCCCAGAGTGCTTCCGTTGTGGGTAAATAAGCGGTATTTTCCTTTTGTAGTTGTTTTTGGTGATGCAGTGGTTTTTGTAGATGAAGCACGTTTGCACCTGTCGGCCACCATAAAGTACAACATTCATTATTTTTAAAAGCCACGGAGCCACATCAGAGAGGTGAAAGAGCCGCAGGTTGCCGACCCCTGGTCTATATACTTTCGGACAGCCTACATACCACCATACAATTTGCATAATATCCTACAGTCTACATATCATATGTACACCTTCATACACATCATCATACAGTCTATATACTATCGTATTGTACATAAACACTTGTAACACATCCTACAGTCTAAATAACAAACAACTGTACAGTCTGCATGCCATCAGTTAGCCTACATACAAAAAATACAATTTGCATACCACCCTACAGTCTACACATTATATACACCATAGTACAGTCCACACACCCCATACTATCATAAAGTATGTGCAATAAAGCTTTGTAAACACCACTGTACAGTCTACATACTATTGCACTGTAGTCATACCATTGTACAGTCCACATACTTTAGGACAGCCTACATACCACCATACAATTTGCATACCACTCAAGTCTACATGACAGACGCCATTGTACAGTCTATATACAATAATACCAACACCTTTGTACAGTCTATATACTATCATACACTATATAAGCCCTTGCAAACACCATTGTACAGTATACACACTAGTACACTGTCTTCATGCCATCATATAGTCTACATACCCTCATACTGTACGAACCGTCCTACAGTTTTTATACCACTGTTCATTCTACAAACCTTTGGACTCTAAACACCATTATACATTCTGCATAACATCCTAGAGTCTTTGTAAATACTATTCTACAGTCTTCATACTGTAATACAGTCTACAAACCTTAGTAAATACCAGTGTACAGTAAACACACCATCATACAATCCACACACTATCAGCCCACAACCTTTGGAAATACCACCATACAGACTACATGCTGTCCTCGTCTAGACAACATGCCATGAATGTAATAGCATTGTGCAGTGTACATACTATCCTACCCAAGTTGATGAGATCTATGTAACGCAGTGTGATCTGTAATGTCCTGGTAAGATTGTTGAAATCACAGTAGCAGAAGGCTTTGATGAAATGAAATGAGTCTGGGGTGTAATCTGGGCTACTGTCATCCGAAAAAGAGTTGACAACACTGCACTTACAAGACATTCATTCATTTTCTGTAACCTCTTAATGCTAATTCGGGGTCACAGGAAGGCTGGTGCCCATCCCACCCGACTCCAGCCAGGCAAGGGCAGAATAGACCCTGGGCAGCTCTCCAGGCCATCACAGGGCACATGGATGAATATTGTTTAGAAGGTAATACAAAAATAGTAAATAAAGGGTACATTTTATTCAGGGTGAACAGACCACAAAGGTAATCCCTTTAACAGAGAAAATAATAGTGGTTTATTTTATTTTTTTTATTTTCTGTTCAGGGAAGGCAGGTGGTCAGATGACAGACTTTTATTTTAATAATAAAGAGAAACGAGGACAGAAATCTCATCAGCAATTAAAATTTCTATAAAATAAAACTTGACTTACTGAATTGGAGTCAAAACACACCAAAATTCCTGTATTAACTAATCAATGTGTTATTATTTCTTCTCTTTTGTATTCATAACAGTAACAATGCACAAGTTTTGGAAGACCTCTGTAAAAACTACAATTATAAAATAAGCTAATAAACCTGAACACTAAAACCGAAGCCGAGATTAAACAAAAAGAGTTGACCAGATGTGGTTCAATGTCTTATTTCAGTATAAACACTCAGTGAGATCTGTGTCATGTTTAAGGTCGATTATATTAAAAGTGTTTACATCCAGGCCTGCTACATGAAGTTGGCAGCTAGCAAGCAACAGGCTTGTGTTAGCAGCCGGTCATTGGAAATGTACTGGAAGTGCTAGTTTAACTAGCTGACACAGGCTTACAAATTAGACGCGCATTTCAACAGAAATAAATAAAGAAATAAATCATACCGACATGTTAAATTTACTACACCGACAGATTTGATATTTCGGCGCTTCGAGTATCATCATTCCATACATAAATGCGCCTCTAAGCTAGCGCCTAGCTTAGCCGTCGGCTAGGCTAACCATGCTAACATTAAAGTCCAGTCTCTGCAGCTGTCTCAGTTCACACACAAAGTTCAAGGAAAGAAGAATATCCTAACCAAGACCCTTACCTGTTCTGTGAGGATGAATATATTATTATTATCTTCCGTTTCTCGTCAACAGTCTGGATTTATTTTCGATTATTTAGCGTAAATCTGAGACATGAGAAGGATCAATAACATGCCCAAGCCTGAGCAATCGTGCTCGGATGGGCCGTTATTCTTTCCGCACCCGTATTCCGACCGTTTTCAAGTTCTCTCTTTTGATTGGTGTCTGTCAACATTAATTCCTGCTCGACGATTCGCCAGTCGTATTAGAGACGCAGAAAATCTCTCCAGGTTGACGACAAAGGCGGGATTTCGTTCCAATACGGGTGAGGAAAAAGTGGACGTAAGAAGATTGAGAGAACCTAATTGACAGCTAATGTCATCCAATCATGACATCAACTTCAGGCAATCTTTTTTTTTACACTGTACCTGTAAAGGTGTTGTTTATAATGATTTTCCATATGACATGTACTGTAGACCACTGTGAGAATATATACACCATTTTTAACAACATGCCAATATGAAATCATAAGGTAAGATATTTGCAGAATAGCATGCAACATTTATAGGAAATTAACTCACACTCGGGGGCTAGGGGCAATTTGGAACAGTCACTTAGCTTTATGTGCATTGAGATGGTTTGGACATGTACAGAGGAGGGATAGTGAGTATATTGGTAGTAGGATGCTGACGTTGGAACTACCAGGCAAAAGGCCCAGAGGAAGACCAAAGAGAAGATTTATGGATGTGGTGAAGGCGGACATGAAGGTAGTTGGAGTAAGAGTAGAAGATGCAGAGGATAGGGAGAGATGGAGGCAGATCATTTGCTGTGGCGACCCCTGAAGGGAACAGCCGAAAGAAAAAGAAGAAGACTTAGCTTTATGTGCATACGGGGCAGTGGTGGTCTAGTGGATAGGGTGCAGGATTGCTGATCCTAAGGTTGGGGGTTCGAGTCCCCACAGGGTTGTCACTGTGTCCCCCCCCCCAGTGCAGCTAACTGGGTTATCAAAGGCGGGCCATGTCTCTCACTGTCTATGGTGAGAGGCATGTAAAAGAGTAGCTGCAAAGTCGTCAGCGTGTTTCTGTCCCTTGCTAAGGGTTGCGACAGGAAGGGCATCGAACATAAAACCCATGCCAAATCAAATGTGCGAATCAGGTGATTCACTGTGGTGACTCCCGAGAAAGGGAAAAAACCAGAAGAAGAAGACTTTAGCTCTATGTCCAGAGAGTATTACCTGCCCCCAGTGTCGGCAGAGATAGGCCCCAGCTTCCCTGAGACCCTAATAGGGTTAGGCAGTTTAGCAAATAACTGAGTGAGGAATAAATATAGATTGATTCCAACTTATCAAAAACAAGAAAGTACATGAATAGACATTCAGTACATGACTGCAGTGTGGGGCCAATGGCGTAGTGGTTAGGGTACTGCGCTCATGATCAGGAGATTGTGTGTTCAAATCCCAGTTAGACCCCACTGTACTAAGACCCCTGGGACCTCTGTTCACCCAGGACTATAAATGGGTACCAGTAAAATATACTGGGAAGGTAACCTGTGATGGACTTAGTGTCCAATCCAGGAGGAGTTGGTCACTTGGTTGCGTCACGCTATCAAAACTGGGGATAAGCACTGGTCTGATAAGCCACTATGGCGTGAGTGTAAAAAGCCTACATCACTGTGTGTAGAATGCTTTTTTTAAATTAAGTGAAAGTAAAAGTTGCACTTATTATTGCCTGCATTGTTAGTTTAATTATCCGTCTAACGAGTTATTCTTCCGTGTTCCCATTAAGGTTTGATGTTGTTTTACTTGGCCAACATCTGTCTGGCTACCTGAGTTAGATTGCATTTTTTTTATTCTGTGCAAATCTGAGCAATGGTGAATGAGCCTCTATTTTTTCATCCATTCATTCATTTTCTGAACCACTTAATCATAATTTGGGTCACGGGAGGCTGGCGTCCATCTCAGCCAAATCTGGGTGAGGGCAGAGTATACCTTGGGCAGCTGGACAAGAACAAGCTGATGGCAAATCAGTGTCTTCGTCTTTTTGAATGACAGCAATGGTATTTTTATTAATATGTAAAGAAATGGTTGTTTTGTCCTCCTCTCACCACAGTCAGCGAGCGACAGGCCCAGCTTTTGATAACCCAGTTATCTGCACTGGGTGAACCACAGTGACAACTTGGTGATAGTGGGGCTTGAACCCTGACGATGGGATCAGTAAGCCAGCACCCTACCACCGGGCCACCGCTGCCCCAACCCTCTGTTTTTTTTTATTTATTTATTTCAGATTTGTTATTTATAATAAATCTACTTTTAAACGTTTTCAATAATTTCTTCCTATCATGAAAATAAGCTCTTCAATACAGCCGATCAGCAGGAACTCAGCGGCATGGAAGCCATATTAGGGGTTCATGCAAACAACGAACAGGACACAGGACAACTATCTAGGCCATGTTCCATGTCTATGGTGCGTTGCTTTGGAGCGATGCTCATACAAAACCCAACAAAAAGGACTCAAAAGCCTACGTCCAGTTGTGTATGCAAGTTTAATTTTCAGTCAAGCTATGCTTACCGAACCAAAACGAACTTTGCATCAACAACGCATCTCTGCTTGCTGTTTTGGACTTTATTCCATAAGTGTAATGTTAGATTTACGTTTACGGCATTTGGCAGACACCTTTATTCAGAGTGTCTCACATTTATCTGATTTGCACAACTGAGCAGTTGAGTGTTAAGGACCTCGTACAAGGGGCCAGCAGGGGCAGCTTGGTGGGACTGTGGATTAAACCCCCAACATCTGGATCAGTAACCCAGAGGCTTAAACCCTGAGCCACCACTGTGCAAAGTATAGATATAAATATTTTAAATAGAAAAATTAAAAAAAAGAAAAAGTGATTTCATATGAAGTTGTGTTTGTTTTTTGTTTTTTTTTTGTAGTGCTGGCGGTCTGTATGGGGTATTTCCAGACAACTCAACAGCCCATCGTATCGCACATATAATCATTAACATATAATATTAAAGTGTAATAAATATATTAATGCATGTTTCTCTTTTTGTGTTCTACAAATATGAATGTACCAGAATTATCCCCATCTCTCAGTTCATTCTACAGCTCTATACTCCTTATTTGTGTCTTGTTCATCCCGCGCCTCCAAAAAACAAAAGGAAAGAAAAATAAATATATTTTGTTTTTTTATTCAAATAAAGGCAGGAAATAGTTCCTCTATCAGAATAAAGCAATATGATGCAATATTTCTATATTTTAAGTGAAAGTCTTGGATCCCACATCCAGCTCAGATATTTTTCATATTTTTCTCATTCATTTTCTAAGCCGTATTAGGGTTGCGGGGAGGCTGGCGCCCATCTAAGCCGAATCTGGGTGAGGGCGTGGTACACCCTGGACAGCTTGCCAGGCCAACCCAAGGCAATACACAACTATTCACACCATGGGGTAATTTGTTACAGAATGTTAACCTACTGTGCATTGTGTTGTACTGTGGGAGAAAACCAGAGTACCCGGAGGAAACCCAGGCAAGCACAGGGAGCACATGTAAACTCCACAAAGGAACGCCCAAGCTGGGGAATCGAACCCAGGACCTTCTTGTTGTGAGGCGGACATGCTAACCACTACGCCACCATGCCACCCTGATATAGTTTCATTACAATCATGATATACAGTCAGGTGGATAAGTAGGGCGGAACGGTGGCATAGTGGTTATCACGTCCACCTGACAGCAGAAGGTCCTGGTTTTCATTCCCACATGTTTCTCTGTGTGTAGTTTGTATATTCTTCCCGTGCTTGTGTGGGTTCAGTCTGGGTACTCTGGTTCCTCCCACAGAGCAAAGACATGCACATTAGACACCAAACACCAGAACACTAAACTGACATTGATGTGAGCGTGAATGGTTGTTCATGTGTTGCCCTTCCTTCGCCCAGAGTCGACTGAAATATTCCCCGAAAATATTGCAATACAGTGATCCATCGCTGCTTTGTGAACAACAGTTTTGGTTTCATGCCAAGAAAGAGCACCACAGATGCAATGTTTGCTTTGAGGATGTTAATAGAGAAGTACAGAGAAGGTCAGAGGGAGCGACATTGTACCTTTGTGGATCTGAAAAAAGCATATGACAGGGTGCCAAGAGAAGAACTGTGGTATTGCATGAGGAAGTCTGGAGTGGCAGAGAAGTATGTTAGAGTGGTGCAGGACATGTATGAGAGATGTAAGACAGTGGTGAGGTGTGCTGTCGGTGTGACCGACGAATTCAAGGTGGAGGTGGGACTGCATCAAGGGTCAGCTCTGAGCCCCTTCTTGTTTGCTATGGTGATGGACAGGCTGACAGACGAGGTGAGACAAGAATCTCCATGGACTATGATGTTTTCAGATGACATTGTGATCTGTAGTGAGAGCAGACAACAAGTGCAGGAAAATCTAGAGAGGTGGAGGTATGCCCTGGAAAGGAGAGGAATGAAGGTTAGCCTCAGAAAATCAGAATACATGTGTGTGAATGAGAAGGACCCAGGAGGAACGGTGATGTTACAGGGAGCAGAGATAACGAAGGTGGAGGATTTTAAGTACTTAGGCTCAACAATCCAGAGCAATGGAGAGTGTGGAAAAGAGGTGAAGAAGCGGTGCAGGCGGGCTGGAATGGTTGGAGAAAAGTGTCCGGCGTGATGTGCGATAGGAGAGTGTCAGCAAGAATGAAGGGAAAAGTGTACAAGACGGTGGTGAGGCCAGCGATGTTGTATGGCTTAGAAACAGTGGCGCTGAGGAAAAGGCAGGAGGCAGAGCTGGAGGTAGCGGAGATGAAAATGTTGAGGTTCTCTCTGGGAGTAACGAGGATGGATAGGATCAGAAATGAGTATATCAGAGGGACAGCCCATGTAAGATGTTTTGGAGAGAAAGTCAGAGAGGCTAGATTGAGATGGTTTGGACATGTACAGAGGAGGGATAGTGAGTATATTGGCAGTAGGATGCTGAGGTGGGAACTACCAGGCAGAAGGCCTCGAGGAAGACCAAAGAAGAGATTTATGGATGTGGTGAAGGAAGACATGAAGGTCGTTGGAGTCAGAAAAGAAGATGCGGAGGACAGGGTGAGGTGGAGGCGGATGATTTGCTGTGGCGACCCCTGAAGGGAGCAGCCGAAAGTAAAAGAAGAGTGATCCATCGCTGCCTTGTGCCTCAGTTTCTGCGACTTCAGTGCATCGTGGGTTTTTCAAAAATATTCATTGAAAATTTTAAAAATAAGGAAATTAAGTAAAAATCGGGGGTAAGTTAAGGAAAATGCTACAAAACAAGGCCAAGTATGCAAAAAAAAAAAAAAAATCCAAGCAAAACAAACAAAAACAATATAACACAACCCAAAACCCCACAAACAAAACTACTTACATTTTTTGTGAGGTGCGCATCTGTGTGTGTGTGTGTGTGTGTGTGTGTGCGTGTGCGTGTATTTCTATTTTATTTACATCTTATAATAACAATTAAACATTCAAAAATAATGCACGTCTGTCTTCTTTTTGGCTTTTTCCCTTTTACTCAGGAATCGTCACAGCGAATCATCTGATTCGCACGTTTGATTTGGCAGAGGTTTTTACGTCGGATGCCCTTCCTGTCACAACCCTTTTTAGCAAGGGATAGAAACACGCTGACGGCTTTGCAGCTACTCTTTACGAAAGTCAGCAATGGTTCTTTTACATGCCTCACACCATAGACAGTGAGAGACATGGCCCGCCTTTGATAACCCAGTTAGCTGCACTGGGGGGGACAGTGATGGCCTTGTGGAGAGTGGGACTCGAACCCCAAACCTTTGGATCAGGGATCCAGTGCCCTATACCACTAGACCACCACTGCGCCATTCAAACATAATGCATAAGATGTAAATAAAATATAAATACGCCAGTCAGGGGGCGTCCATCCTACTTCGCGGAAATCGGCAGTTGCGTGGGGGGGTATTGGACCCTACTAACCATGGAAAGTGAGGGATCCCTGTATTAACCTTTCAAAAACTTTTTCGATACAGTTCCAAAACCGCCAATTTATCCTTCATACTTATATTTTATTGGATTACAGCATAGTACAGTGTATTTTGTAAAAATGTGGGCAGTCTGACTGTTGGAGATGTAAAACTTATCTTGTAAACTATGTAGTATTTTGTACAACGGAACTTTAC
Source organism: Plotosus lineatus (assembly GCA_024760905.1). Taxonomy (NCBI): domain Eukaryota; kingdom Metazoa; phylum Chordata; class Actinopteri; order Siluriformes; family Plotosidae; genus Plotosus; species Plotosus lineatus. The sequence goes on from CM045729.1 coordinate 78,966,242, forward strand.
ATTTGTGAGAAAGTTAACTTGCTCATATTTTTCACTAACTGACAGTACAACGGTTGGTACCCTGAAGGTTTTGGGTTTGAATCTCAGTAAAGGAATTTCATTCTGAAGTTTGCATTTTCTTCCCGTATGTGTGGGTTTGATCAGAGTACTCCAGTTTCCTATCACAATCCAAAGACACGTACGCCAGGTCTATATTGGCCATGGGTGTGAATGTGAGTGTGAATGGTTGTTTGTGTCTGTGTTAGCCCTGTGATAGAATAGCGACCCTGATGGATAAGCGGTAGAGATAATGGGTGGATGATGAATACTGAAACCTGTTCCCATGGTACACTGCTCATGTTTATGAAGTGCCGTGTGCTTTAGAGGGTAACGATTATAACAACAGATTTTTCTATATGCCTCTGATCCTCAGACTGTGTCACTGCGCTTGTGTTGCTGGTGAGCTTCAGAACATCTAGCAGTCTTTGAGGCCGGATTTTGACATGCAGTTAGCACTCAGATCTGCCTTCCTTCGTACATCTGAAAAATGTCTGATCTAAAGAAGAAAAAAAGGGTGGGGTGGGGGGTGGGGGGGTTGCGTGGAGGAAATGAAATGTTTCCATTTCTGTCTAAGTCATCGTTAGACTCAAATGTGTGGTGGCCTGGGAAAACCCTTCATGTCGTGAAATTTTGACATCTTTCTACTGTATGTATAATTCTGAAATCCATAGACTTTTTTAAACTGGAATAGTTTTCTCTCTTTCTATCATTCTAAAGTTCGGTTATTATAAAACCTTCTTACCAGCAAAAGTGAAAGGGGAAAGGAAATTATACTCAAAGAGTTCATTGTCTATTTATTATTTTCTATTTCATTCAATATGGAACAAATAATTACAGTATAATACTGTAATCATAGGCGCTGGATCACTGATCCAAAGGTTGGGGGTTCGAGTCCCACTCTCCACAAGGTTGTCACTGTCCCCCCCAGTGCAGCTAACTGGGTTATCAAAGGCAGGCCATGTCTGTCACTGTCTATGGTGAGAGACATGTAAAAGAACCATTGCTGACTTTCGTAAAGAGGAGCTGCAAAGTCGTCAGCGTGTTTCTGTCCCTTGCTAAAAAGGGTTGTGACAGGAAGGGCATCCGACGTAAAAAACCTCTGCCAAATCAAACGTGCAAATCAGATGATTCGCTGTGGCGACTCCCGAGTAAAAAGGGAAAAAGCTGAAAGGAAGACAGACAGATTGTAATCATAAAAACTTCATCATATTTAATATAAACATATGATAATAACGGGCAGATGAGTGGAGGCCGCTGGTGGACGCAGCAAAGTGCCGTCCCGACACATGCCCTCATACCCGACCTGACCTGACTTTCGTGAACGTGCACTACATAGCTGTCAGTGTGTTTCTGCTCTGGGATGGCCTGGCGAGCTGTCCAGGGTGCACTCTGCCCCAGTCCAGAGCCGGCTGAGATGGGCGACATCCTCCTTGAAATCCTACATAGGATTAAGCGGTTCAGAAAATGAATGAATGGCCAACTTCTAAGCTAACGCACACTCACAGAAATACATATACATATAGATATAGATATCGTAATTTCCAGACTATAAGCCGTTACTTTTTTCACACGCTCTGAACCCCCGGTTTAAACAATGAGGCAGCTGATCTATAGATTTTTTTATGGGATAACAGCCTCCAGGGGGTGCTCTAGCAGGACGTGCAAGACTGAGACGGACTGGCTGACTTTTGTCAAGAGTAGCTGCATAGCTGTCAGCATGTTTCCGCCCTGCGATGGCCCGGCAAGCTGTCTGGGGTGTTGCTCAGAATCAGATGAGATGGTACCAGTCTCCTCATGACCCTAATTAGGATTAAGGGGTTCAGCACATGTTGTAAGCACATTATCTCACTGCAAGAAGCTCCTGGGTGGACAAGGGCATTTCTGTGTGGAGTTTGGATGTTACCCCCATTTGTTTTGAGAACCCCAGTTTCCTTTCACAGTCCGAAGACATGAACGTTTGGCTAAATGACTGTTCCTGTAACAACACTTTGCCTACAATGAGCTCTTCAAATCTACATAGGAATTTTATGCCAAACTATTCACATGTGGTCGGGGTGCCATGTTAGACACGGCATCATGGGTACTACTGTACGTTTATATCTGAGGAAGGAGCAGGTGGGAGTCCTTCAGCTATTTCTGGTGGTTTCTGGCATCAACAGTGGTTTCCTATCATTTTGTTTCTCGGGATTGCTGCTGTTTACAAATTAAAAACATCAGCTAAGTATTAAACTACCTTAAGGAACATGATTCCTTTTCCATTTTAATATGTTTTCTTGAATGCCAAACGTCTTCATCAACCACATGGTGGTTTGGTTGGATACGTAAACCAGTTCACCTCCTGACACATTTGTACAAAATCTTGAAGTAGCTCAATGTCAATCTGGCACCCAATGCACCCAAAGCTAGTTTTGAATAGTGAAAATAACCGAAGGACTTATGTACATTTATGGCACTTGATAGACTCACTCTGGATAAGGAAACCTTGTGCAAGGTCCCAACAGTGGCAGATCCGGATTAGTAAATCATTGGATGCATGTCAGATTAAGACGAGTCTGCATACAGAGCCGATGTAAGAGTCCTGACATCATGGTGCCAGGAGAACCTGCTGCTCAGCATCAGCAAGACCAAGGAGCTCATCATGCACTATAGGATGGAAGATGGAGGGCACACCCCTGTCCACATCAAGGGGAAAAGAGGTGGAGTGAGTCAGTTGCTTCAGGTTTTTGGGGCTCAACATCACTGTGGATCAGAGCTGGTCACATTATGTGAGTGTGATCACGAAAGCAGCAATACAGTGGCTCTTGTTTCCTTGGTGACTGAGTGGCTCAATACGACTCCAGAATCCTGACCAACTTCTACCGATGCATCATGGAGGAGAGTATTCGGTGGGGCTACATCACAACCCAGATGAGCAGTTGTAATGCTCTGGACCACAAAGTTCTACCGAGGATGGTCTGATCAACACAACGCATCACCAGGACTGAACTTTCAGATATCCAGGACCTCTACACACAATGCTGTAGGAGGAAGGACTAGTGGATGGTCTCTGATCCAGAAAATCCCAGCTACACACTCTTAATGCTCCTGTTGTCGGGCATAGTACAGGGGCCTCCGTATTCACACCAGCAGATTCAGGTACAGTTTCTATCCACGAGCCATTAGGCTTATATACACCAGACAATCTACACACATGTACATGCTATTACATCTGCACTACAACCACTTCAATATTTTCTATTAGTATTCTATATTTATCCCACTGTGTATATATATATATATATATATATATATATATATATATATATATATATATATACATACACACACACAAAATATACCTGTTTCTTTATGTGGAATATTTGTTTTTTTATGTGCAATGTTGATGGGGCTCTGATGCGAAGACTTTCTTTGCCATTAGTGATATTCCATTGTTACCTTTCATTCATTTATTCATTCATTCATTCATTTTCTGTAACCACTCAATCCTAATTTGGGTCGCAGGGAGGCTGGTGCCCAGCCCAGCAGACTCCGTGCAAGGGCAGAGTACACCCTGGACAGCTTGCCAGACCATCGCAGGGTGGAAACATGCTGACAGATATGCAGCTACTCTTGTTAAAAGTCAGCAATGGTTCTTTCACATGAACCTCTCACCATAGACAGTAAGATACATGGCTGGCCTTTGATAACGATATCCCAGTTAGCTGCACTGGGGGGGTGGGGACAGTGACAGCCCTTGAAAAGTGGGGCTTGAACCCTAACCTTAGGATCAGTGATCCAGCACCTTTACCACCAGGCCATCACTGCCCTCCATTGTTACTTGTATATGATACATAAAGTTGAACTTGGTACTTGAACTAAATTAGAGCCTTAACCACTGAGCCACCACTGCCTAGATGGATGAGGATCCATTCCTCCATTTGACTCTCTTCTGCGGAGCCACTGTTGTGGGTCGCTACTGTAGTGCAAGATGACCAAATCTCGAGAAAAATAAAGTCTTCAGCGTTCAATTTCCCTTCTTTGAATGTGGCAGTGTTCATCTGCAAAGAAGATGAAGAAGAGTATAAGAAGATAAAAAAAGAAGGAAAGGGGTCAGTGCTTGCTGGTGCTGACCAAACAGTTTGAGAATCCAAATTTTGTAAAGTAGAGGAATGTAAAAAATGCACTGGTTTCCACTGTGTTTAATATCCAGCAGATCTTATCTCATGTACTTATACAGACAAAAACATTTTAATGAAATGGTCTGCTAATGAAATAATAAATAAATAAAGAAATAAATGTGAGATGAGATGATGAATAAAGCTATAAAAACCAACTGCTTTCATCTGTTGATGACACACCATTTCTATTCTGTAGTCTAGCAGCAGACAGCCCTCGTTTCTCCCAAAGTGATTTGACTCATCGGATCACTAATCATCTTCAGTTATTTTACCTCCTGCCCACTATGACTTGAGCCATCATTTTATATTGTTTATACAGTGGCTCTATTTTGACTCCAAAAACGATGAAAACACAATATGTACAAAAGTATACGGACACTTATGCACATATTACATAATGATATAAAATGTTGTAAGAAAGTTGAAATCACGTGATGATATAGAATGTCTCTGGATACTGTGGAACCAAAGTGAGCTCCAGCAAGACAGTTTGCCAATGAGGAAGTGGCATATATATGTGTGTGATGGACAGCTGTATACAAAACCTAGGTCATATATACAGGGAGTCCTCGGTTTATGACACTGATCCATTTTTAAGATGCGATGTAACCCGAATTTCAGTGTAAGTTGGAACATAACATAAAATATACTGAAAAGTACTGTGCATACAGTGCTATAATAAAATGTAACAGTTAATGACATAAAAAAGTATATTAAAAAAAGAGAAAACAATTCCTTACCACAAGAATGAAATACAGCAAGGGATGGAGAGACAGGCTTATTGTGCTGGAGAAGCTGAGGCAGGTGAGCCTGGAGTAGTAGATGCAGCTGAGGTAGAGGGTACAGGATCTGTTGCAGGCCTCTCTACCTTCTTAAAATACTGCTCCAGGTTCGACTGGACAGAGTGCAACCTCTTCTCATCCAAGCTCTCCTTGTAGCATTGCATCAAATCCATGACGCCTCTGGAAACCCTACTGAACCTTTCCAAGTTGGGATCCCGAGCCTCAAAAGCTGCCAACGCTTGCTGCATCTCACACGTCCGAAACTAGTTTGCGTTTGTTTATGTAACCGCGTAAGACGTAATGATGCATAATATTACAGTACCGAGACTGAGCGAAGGGAAGCGATGCCATCTTCCTCCGCCCACAACACAGCGTATTCTTCCGCCTTGCACGCCCGAAACTAGTTTGCGTTTGTTTACATAACCACGAAAGACACAATGACGCGTAATATTATTTTTTATATTTTTATGGGAGCGGGTTGTAACCACAAAATGGTGTAAGTCAGGACCGGTGTAAACCGAGGACTCCCTGTATATATATATATATATATATATATATATATATATATATATATATATATATATATATATATATATATATAAGTGCAAATACAATATATAAATACAAAATACAAGTGCAAAACCGTGAATAGTCAAGGGCCTACTGTGTGTGTATGTGTATATACACATCGGACTGCCGAGCAACTCGCACATGATTCAAATTCAGCCAATGGCTGTCCTCCTTCCTGCTGATTGGTTGAGATGATGTAACGCCTCTTTTTCCTCATTCGTGCACAAGTTGGCAATGAGCCTATTTTTAGTGTGTTTTAATTACCAGTTAAGTTCTATGATGTCACTCAAACGCCTGCTAAGCACCAGAAAAAGGTAATGCGTTGGATGTCTCTTCTGAAGAAATAAGACTTTCTCCGTAAAAAAACAACAGTTTCCTCTGAAGTCACGTCATTGCTGAAGAGGAATAATCGTCTGAACTGTTGTAAAACACTCCACTATCAAAGTCTTTTTCAATTATTATTCCAGTACATGACCTAAGATAATGTTTAAAATGTTTGTGTGTTCAATTTTATTTACTGTGGTATAGCATGTTTCTCATTTTGTTTTGATTATCCAATTTATTACATTTCTTGTTCGTTTATGTCATTTTTGTTATGGTCTGTGTTTTGGGGGACTTTGATTTTGGCATTGTGCCTCTAACTAACTGTTTACTTCCTGAGGGGAGTGGCTGAGCTGCTCAGCAGCACACACCTGAATTCACTATTCTCATTTACTCCCAAAAAACAAAAGCATGCTCACCTCTGCACCAGAGGATTAACTCACATCAACATCACCACTTCTCTGGTTTGTAACACTCTCTAATGCTCTCTCTCTCTAAAACTCTTTTGTACTCGCTTTGGCGGGGGGCGTGGCTGAGCTGCTCGGACTTAATGCAGTTAAAACAGTACCTGAATTCGGGGGCAGTGGTGGTCTAGTGGTATAGGGAGCTGGATCGCTGATCCAAAGGTTGGGGGTTCGAGTCCCACTCTCCACAAGGTTGTCACTGTCTCCCCAGTGCAGCTGACTGGGTTATCAAAGGCAGGCCATGTCTCTCACTGTCTATGGTGAGAAGCATGTAAAAGAACCATTGCTGACTTTCGTAAAGAGTAGCTGCAAAGTCGTCAGTGTGTTTCTGTCCCTTGCTAAAAAGGGTTGTGACAGGAAGGGCATCCGACGTAAAAACCTCTGCCAAATCAAACATGTGAATCAGATGATTCACTGTGGCGACTCCCGAGTAAAAGGGAAAAAGCCGAAAGGAAGACAGACAGTACCTGAATTCAGTCATCTCATGCCTAATGCGATATGTTCATTTTACTACAGACATTTTTGAAAACTACAGTGCTTGTATGTTTTTCAGAGGATGCTTTGAAAGTTGTTTTTATACGTATGCTGTATAATGTTTATATTTTATCATCAATAAATATAACAGTAAAAATTGAAAAGTTTTTCTTAATCATTACTACATTTTACTGCATTAATACTAAATTAATGAGGAAAACTGTCTATAGAATGTGTTTAAGAAGCATATTTTAGTGCATGTAATAGATACACAGTATTTTACTTCCGGCTGCTCATTCGCGCATGTGACGTGATACATGGGGTTTTACTTTCAGGTAAAGAACTCGCAGATTATCTCAATTCGCGGGAGGGCCCAGAACCGAACCTCCGCGAATCTCAAGGGCCTACTGTATGTATGTATATATATATATATATAAGATAAGATACAGCTTTATTAATCTCACAATGGAGAAATTCACTGTTACAGGCTCTTGAGGTACTATCAGTAGGGGGTGCAAAAATAGATACAAGTACAAACATACACACACACATATATATTATATAAGTAAATAAATAAATAGATACATAAATAGTATAAATTACTAAACAATAAAAGAAAAGAATGGAGCAACTTTTTAGATTGGCCTATATTAAAGTGTAATGTATCTGAGTGCAGAGTAGATGGGTTGATATGGTTCACAGTCAGTGGGGTAGATGTGGTTGATTAAAGTGCACGGGGTTTTTATTGCACATAACCGGTATTTTCACAGACAGTTACAAAGTGGCGTTGTACAGTCTGACAGCGGTGGGAATGAACGACCTGCGGTAGCGCTCCTTCCTGCACTGAGGATGTCTCAGTCGTCCACTGAAGGAGCTGCTCAGCTCCTCTACAGTCTGGTGCAGTGGGTGAGAGCTGTTGAACAGGATGGATGTGAGCTTTGCTACCATCCTCCTCTCACTCACCTCCTCCACAGAGTCCAGTGGGCAGCCGAGGACAGAGCTGGCCCTCCTGACCAGCTTGTTCAGTCTCTTCCTGTCCCGCTCTGTGCTGCCCGGGGCCCAGCAGATGGCAGCGTAGAGGATTGCAGAGGCTACCACAGAGTCATAAAAATATATATATATATACATACAGTGGTACCTCACCTTATGATAGTCCCAGCAAATGAAAAATCCAGGTTTTCCAAAATTTTTTTGTCTCTGTATACGAAACAAGTTCTCCTTACCAAACGCGCCATTCAAACATTAAAACAATGCATGAGTTGCTCTCCATTGACTATCTCCCAAGATCCCAGCCCGCTGGCCTCCCATTGGCTAGGAGGGATGACGTAGCTCCCTCCCATTGGCTATCTCCTAACATCCCACCCCACTGGCCTCCCATTGGTTAGAAGGGATGACGTAGCTCCCTCCCATTGGCTACCTACCAACATCCCGCCCCACTGGCCTCCCATTGGCTAGGAGGGATGACACAGCTCCCTTGAGCAGCAGCTTGTTTCATGGAGTTTTTCGAGTGTGCTCATTGCAACTTTATTTTTTGGCTCAGGCTTTTAACCTTGCATAAACATTTGTAAGATTATAACTCTGCTAAGGAGACATGGTTAACACGAAGTAAGTACGTTAAAAGGAATGCTTTTATGATTTTTAAAGGGTAGTATTGGGGGCCTTGGAACAAATCAGGTCTTTTACATGTAAAATGCAGTTCTACTTTCGAAAAATCCAAGTTACGAAAAAGGCTCTGGAGCAGATTAATTTTATAAGGTGAGGTACCACTCTGTATGTATATATAGTCTATTAATCCTACAAGGGAGATTACTGCCTCTGCACTTAACCCATCTAAAGTGAACACACGCACACAGAGAGAAAGCAGTGGGCTGCCACACATTAGGGCAACTGGAGAGCAGTTGTGGGTTATGTGTCTTGCTCAAGGGCACTTCAGCCATAAAGGTGGAGGAAGGGAGGGTGTCACTCACTGCCCTACTGCCACACATTTTCATGCTAGTTCAGGAATTGAACCAACAACCTTTTGGTCCCAAAGCTGCTTCTCTAACCATTAGGCCATAGCTGCCCATGCACAGCATAATAAACTCATTATTTTTAGATACTGGGATCCCTCACTACTTCGCGCTTCAATTTATGCGGCTTCGGTGCATTGTGTTTTTTTTTTTTTTTTTTTTAAATATTCATCAAATTAAGAAATAAGGAAATTAAGGAATAATAGGGGAAAAGCCACAAAAACTTGGCTAATTGTGCAAAAAAAAACCCAAAACTTCCCATCAAAACAAGTTACATTGTTGTGAAGTGCACATCTGAGTGTGTGCACGTGCATCTGGGCACATCTTATGCATTATTTTTTTAATGTTTAATTGTTATTATAAGCATTTATAGAATTGACTATGTATTTATTGATATTATATACACCTATACATGTACGTATACGTCAATCGGGGGGGGTAGGGGGTGTTGGGGTTTGATCCTACTTCGCGGGTTTCGGTGATTGCGGGGGGGACTCAGTCCCAATTAACCGTGATGGATCCCTGTATTTTGCTTGTATTGCATATATGTACTCTATAGTAAACTGTATTGAATACCATCATTAATTTTTTTTTGAAAGGAATAAAAAAAATATATGGAATTGTAAGTCAGACAGTTATTGAAGAGTCTCTGATCCCAGGATAGACTCTGAATCCAGCACAAGCCCAAACAGGTTATGAATTAATGAATAAATGAATGAATGATTATAGGTCTATGATGAGTGACTCATCACTTTAATCATAAACATTATCCACATCACTGTCTGTCACCTGTGTCCTGAGTTAAATGTCAGTTGTTGGGGTTGACATATTTGAGCTTCATCATCATCTCTTTAGCTGACATGTTCTTTCCAGAGAACCTAGGCAAGTTTAACAAAAGTCATCACGAGATGACATATTCCCCCGGCCTCCACATGTCAGAAAATATGAATTATAGAAATCCCAAAATATCAAAATGCATGACTACACTGAATAGTAAAAGTATCTGTCAAGTTTGATGAAGAAATGTCAAATGGTTTCAAAGTTCTCAAGCAGAATTTAGATTATTAAAGATGGATGGACAGTTGTGCAATCGGACACACAGATGGACATAATTATAACCAGAAATATATATATATATATATATATATATATATATATATATATATATATATATATATAAAAAGCAGTTGAGTTGAGGTGTGGGCCTGGAATGAAGAATGGATGAAGAAATCTGGAACGGTTTCCGATACTGAAATGATTATCGACGGACATAACCACACGGACTGTTTACATCACTGGTTACATCACTGATGATGTGTTCAGGAGCATCCGAGAGATGTATCATATCAACAATGTTTAATTATACCAGAGTTATGGGGACGCTGGGTGAAGGTGGAGTAGACCCTGAAGAACTTACCAGACTATTATGGGCAAAACCACACACACACACATACATATTCATTTGAAGTTACACCTACTGTTAATTTGGAACAGCCACTTAGCCTAATGTACCTCTCCTTGAACTGTGGGAGAAAACCAGAGTATGTGAAGCACATATAATTTCCACACAGAAACACCCAAATTTGGGAATCGAACCCAAGACCTTACTGTGACTCAGATATGCCAACCTGTAAACCACTGTACCACCCTGGACAGACATACAGTAATGAGGAATATAATATATCCCCTGCAGTCTATGATGGTGAGACCTCATTTTGGTCGCCAATATTGATGTTCATTGAATCATTTTCTGAACCACTTAATTCTAATCAGATTTGCATTGGTCACAGGGTTGCTGGCGCCCATCTCAGCTGACTCTGAGCAAGGGCATGGCACACCCTGGACATCTCAGCAGGCCATCGCAGGGCCCAACACTCACACAACCAATCATACTCACATTCACACCAAGGGGCAATTTGGAACAGCCTACTGTGTATGTTTTTGGACTGTGGGAGGAAACCGGAGTACAGGGAGGAGTCCCACGCAAGCATGGGGAGAACATGCAAAGTCCACACAAGATCTCCCAACTGGGAATTGTACACAGACCGCTACGCCACTGTGCCGCCAAATATTGATGTTCTGTAAAGGAAATGACATCACTGTACATATTACAGTGATGTCATTTACTTTACAGAACATCAATATTTTTCATCCTCTTTAAGACTTTAACAATGCCACATTCTTCAATTTTTCTTAGACATACATCTATCAATCAGTTTATAGAGACCTGAGAGCCTTTTGGCTTTTTGCCTTTTTACAGAGGTCACCTCAGCAAATCATCTGATTCACATGTTTCATTAGGCATAGGTTTTTTACGTCGGATGCACTTCCTGACACAACCCTTTAAGTGACAGAAACACGCTGACGGCTTTGCAGCTACTCTTTACGAAAGTCAGCAATGGTTCTTTTACATGAACCTCTCACCATAGACAGTGAGAGACATGGCCCACCTTTTATAACCCAGTTAGCTGCACTGGGATTACAGTGACAACCTTGTGGAGAGTGAGACTCGAACTCCCAACCTTAGGAGCAGCAACCCAGCGCCCTATATCACCAGGACACCACTGCCCGCTAGAGAGACCTGAGAGCAATATAACTGAATACAGTGATCCCTTGCTACTTTGTGCTTCAGTTTCTGTGGCTTCAGTGTATCGCGGGTTTTTCAAAAATATTCATCGGAAAAATTTTAAAAATAAGGAAATTAATGAAAAATAGGGGAAACGTTAAGGAAAATGCTGCAAAACAAGGCCAATTATGCAAAAAATAAACAAACAAACAAACAAAAAAAAAACCCAAACAAACAAAAACAAACAAAAAACCCAAACCCCCAACAAAACTACAGTATTTACATTTTTACGCATCCGAGTGTGTGCGCGCACGTCTGTATGTGTGTGTATTTATATTTTATTTACGTCTTATGCATTATTTTTAAATATTTAATTGTTATTATAAACATTTATAGCATTGAATATGTATTTATTGATACGTCAGTCTGGGGGGGTCAATCTTACTTCGAGGAAATCGGCGGTCGCGGGGGAGGTCTCGGTCCCCATTAACTGCAGAAACTGAGGGATCCCTGTATTCTTATTTTAATTTAAAAAGGTGACCTCGCCATTTTTAGACATTACAGCAATTAAACTCTTGAATTTAGAAAAGTACATTCAGTTTTTCTTTAATTTAACATTTTATAATCCACTTTATCCTTTAGGGTGGCTAAAAAAGTTCCCGGTTTCTCCTCAGACCCCCTACCCAGAATTTAGCAGCACATCTAATTTTATTTTATTTTATTTTTTAAAAAAGCCACACTCAAAATCTCAGAAAATGCCTCAGACAACATAAAATCAACACAGAAGGTGGTTCGGTGTCAGATGCTGTGCTTGTGATTGTGAGATTGGTTTAGTTCTGCTTGAAATCGTTCTATTTCCTAAAGAATTGTGGAACTGCCAGGCTGCTGTTCTATAGACAGGTGTTCAGAGTTTATTATATGGTAAACGTTCATGTAAGAGATTGCTCATCTCGGGTGTGTTGTCAAACAGAACATTTAAAAGAGCAGCCATAAAAAATTGTTGTTATTTATTTTTCTTTATTGATTCAAAAAATCTTCTGACAAACTGATGGAAGTTCCTGGCTTCACTTGCTTTACCTACAATTAGCTTTGAAATTGTTTGGGCTTCGACAGTCACTTCATTTCTCTATTATAAAAAATATAAACAAATAAAACCCTGTATGCCTCATTCAGGTTTTCAAAAAGTTTTGTTATTAGGGTTATATGGAGACCGAAACTCTTCATAGTCAACTCTGGCCGAGGTAAAGTTAACTTTGAACTGAAGGGTAAAAAAAAAAAAAAAAAAAAATTAACATACACAATTTACAAGTTACCTGTAACGTCGAGGCCCAGAAATCCCCATTTGAGCCAGTGTTGAAAATGTTTAATAATTCTTGAAAAAATTACTGGTTTCAGAATTTACTTATTCAGAATTTAATTATCAGGATAATCTAAAATAATCAAATTACTGAAATTATCATTAATGTATCAAGGTTCTGAAAAAATACCCAGATTGAGAAATGGAAACTTTACATGATCTTTACATGATCTTTATAATCATGTTAATAGGACATTTCTCCTGAGCAGCTAGCGAGTAATAAATAGTATTTGCAGTTTTCTATAATATCAGTTATGTAACACTGAATATCTACTCGACTGCTTATTGTTTTGAATCTTGTTTTCTGTTTTGGGTTCTGCTGCAGTTTAGGTTTTCTCATCAGCATTCTTTAACTTCTAATGATGAATATATGTCCCACAGGCATAATACAAGCTATTTAAATTTTAACCATGGACTCACTCATGGTTTGATATTTTGTGCGCTGAAATCAATGAATCGGTGATGCTTTAAAACACTGAGGTAAGTGATCAACTTGACATTACAGGTATACCTTGACTTCAGTCATTTTGAGTTAAGTTCTTTTCAATTATATGTCGGTTTTCAAAAAAAAAAAAAAAACAGAAAAATTAAAATCATAATAATAAAGTTTACATCATTATAATCATACACTATATGACTTGTCGGTTGGAAAGTAAAGAGGGAGAAAATTATTTATACAGGTTGGCACAGCAGAGAAATAGAGATGGGAAGGATGTGCAGCAAGTTAGAGTGATTAAGGACAGAGAGGGAAATCTATTGACTGATGACAGAAGTGTGCTGGGAAGATGGAAAGAGTACTTTGAAGAGCTGATGAATGAGGAAAATGAGAGAGATAAAAGAGTAGAAGAGGTGACTGTTGAGGACCAGGAAGTAGCAAAGATTGGTAGGGGTGAAGTGAGGACGGCATTGAAGAGGATGAAGAATGGAAAGGCAGTTGGCCCTGATGACATACCGGAGGTATGGAAGTGTCTAGGACAGGTAGCAGCAGATTTCCTGACAAGAACATTCAACAAGGTTTTAGAGAGTGAGAGAATGCCAGAGGAATGGAGGAGAAGTGTGCTGGTGCCCATTTTTAAGAACAAAGGAGATGTGCAGAGTCATGGCAACTACAGAGGGATAAAGTTGATGAGCCATACGATGAAGTTATGGGAAAGAATAGTGGAAGCTAGACTAAGGGCAGAGGTCAGCATTTGTGAACAACAGTTTGGTTTCATGCCAAGAAAGAGCACCACAGATGCAGTGTTTGCCTTGAGGATGTTAATAGACAAGTACAGAGAAGGTTAGATGGAGCTGCATTGTGCCTTTGCGGATCTGGAGAAAGCATATAACAGGGTGACGAGAGAGCAACTGTGGTATTGCATGAGGAAGTCGGGAGTGGCAGAGAAGTATGTTAGAGTGGTGCAGGACATGTATGAGAGATGTAAGACAGTGGTGAAGTGTGCTGTCAGTGTGACAGAAGAGTTCAAGGTGGAGGTGGGACTGCATCAAGGGTCAGCTCTGAGCCCCTTCTTGTTTGCTATGGTGATGGACAGGCTGACAGACGAGGTTAGGCAAGAATCTCCATGGACTATAATGTTTGCAGATGACATTGTGATCTGCAGTGAAAGTAGAGAATAAGTGCAGGAAAACCTAGAGAGGTGGAGGTATGCCCTGGAAAGGAGGGGAATGAAGGTTAGCCTCGGTAAGACAGAATACATGTGTATGAATGCCAAGGACCCAACAGGAACGGTGAGGTTACAAGGAGCAGAGATAAAGAAGGTGGAGGATTTTAAGTACTTAGGCTCAACAATCCAGAGCAATGGAGAGTGTGAAAAAGAGGTGAAGAAGCATGTGCAGGCTGGTTGGAATGGTTGGAGAAAAGTGTCCGGTGTGATGTGTGATAGGAAGGTATCGGCAAAAATGAAAGGAAAAGTGTACAAGACGGTGTTGAGGCCAGCGATGTTGTATGGTTTAGAGTTAACAGTGGCCCTGGGGAAAAGACAGGAGGCAGAGCTGGAGGTAGCAGAGATGAAAATGTTGAGGCTCTCTTTGGGAGTAACGAGGATAGATAGGATCAGGAATGAGCACATCAGAGGGACAGCACATGTAAGACGTTTTGGAGACAAATTCAGAGAGGCTAGATTGAGATGGTTTGGACATGTACAGAGGAGGGATAGTGAGTATATTGGTAGTAGGATGTTGAGGTCGGAACTACCAGGCAGAAGGCCTAGAGGAAGACCAAAGAGACGATTCATGGATGTGGTGAAGGCAGTTGGTGTAAGAGAAAAAGATGCAGAGGATAGGGTGAGATGGAGGCAGATGATTCGCTGTGGCGACCCCTGAAGGGAAAAGCCGAAAGGACAAGAAGAAGATAATCATACACTATATATTATATTATATTATATATATTTAGTATATTAAGGGGATGGCGCAACATAAGCTGAGGAGGCTCAACATTGCCATTGCAGCGCTGCAGGAGACGTGACTCCCAGGCAGTGGCAGCCTGAAGGAGAAGGACTATCTGTTCTTCTGGCAGGGACAGGAGCCTGATGAGCATTGCCTATATGCTGTGCGAAACTCCTTTCTGTCCTTTGTTGAACCACCATTCTCAGGCACTCCACGAGTCCTCTCTCTCCATTTCACAACCTCCTTTGGACCAGCTACCATCATTAGTGCCTATGTTCCGACGCTTTGCTCTCCAGTTACAGTGAATGATGCATTCTATGATGCGCTCGAAGCCAGGATCCAGCAGATCCCTGCCAAGGAGCACCTGTTTCTGCTCAGCGACTTTAACGCACGGATAGGGGCAGATCACAACTCCTGGCCCTGCTGCATTGGCCGCTTTGGCATTGGCAAGCTCAATGAGAATGGCCAACGCCTTCTTGAACTCTGCTCCTTTCATGACCTTTGTCTGACCAACATATTCTTCTCCACCAAGTCCTGCCACCGAGTGTCCTGGAGACACCGTCTCGCCACTGGCATCAGCTGGTCTTTGCCATCACCAGGAGATCCCTGCTAAACCAAGTGCTGGTCACATGCAGTTTCCACAGTGCTGACTGTAACACCGACCATTCCCTGGTTGCCACCAAGGTACGTCTCTGCCTCAAACATGTGAACTGCTCCAAGCAGAAACCCCAGCCCCGCGTCAACACAGCTATGACTGCAGTGCCTGAACTGCGGGAACGCTACGCTGAAGCCATAAATGTAACCCCTGCAGTCTGCCCCACTGACTGTGTACTGCAAGGTGGAACCACATCTGCGAGGCTATGTTTGAGACCGCCATAGGCGCCTTTGGGAAGAAAGTGGGGAGGAGTGCAGATTGGTTTGAAGCAGGAGCGTCTGAGATGGAACCTGCCATCACCACCAAACGTGCAGCCCTAATCGCTCACAAGAAGGAGCCCTGTGTGCGAATGCTTGCTGCACTGCACACTGCAAGAAATAATGCAAAAAAGATTGCAAGGCGTGCCAACAACTACTGGCTTAACCTTTGCCAGGAAATACAGCTTTCTGCAGATCTTGGAAACGAGCACAAAATGTACGAAGGCATGAAAAAGGCTTTCGGTCCCAGTGCCATCAAAAGCGCCCCACTCAAATCAGCTGCAGGCGAGGTCATCAAGGATCGTGGCAAACAAATGGAGAGATGGATGAGCATGACCAAGAGCTCTACTCGAGAGAAACCACCATCTTGAACACAGCCCTTGAGAACATCTCTCCACTGTCTGTTATGGAAGAGCTTGACGCTCCACCCACCATCGAGGAGCTCAGCAAGGCAATAGGCTCCATCTCAAGCGGCAAGGCTTCAGGCAGTGACAACATCCCGCCTGAAATCATCAAAACCACAAAGGAGAGCTCGCTCTTGAAACACCTCCATGAGCTCCAACTGCAGTGCTGGGAGGAAGGGGCTGTTCTCCAAGTCATACGTGATGCCAAAATAATCACCCTCTACTAGAACAAGGGGGAGCAAAGTGATTACAACTATCGTGGCAGCTCACTCCTAAGCATAGTTGGCAAAGCCTTTGCCCGTGTCGTCCTCAACAGGCTCCAACTTCTTGCCGAACGTATGTATCCAGAGGTGCAGTGTGAATTCAGGGCAGCCAGGCCAACCATAGATATGGTCTTCTCTGAGGCAGCTGCAAGAGAAGTGCCAGGAGCAGAGACAACCCCTCTATTTGGCATTCATCAAGCTGACCAAGGCTTTTGACTTGGTCAGCAGGGATGGACTGTTTGCCCTCCTCCAGCAAATTGGATGCCCCCCCAAGCTTTTGAGCATGATCAAGTCGTTCACCAGGACATGAATAGCATCATCCAGTTTGATGGATGTCCTTTCCTCAGATCCTTTCTCGATCAAGAACGATGTGAAGCAGGGTTGTGTCCTCGCTCCAACCCTTTTTGACATCTTTTTCTCCCTGCTCCTGTGCTACGCCTTCCGAAACTCTGAAGATGGCATTTTCCTCCATGCCAGGAATGATGGAGGCCTCTTTAACCTGGCACGCCTCAAAGCAAAGACCAAGGTGTGGAGTGTTCTTATCAGGGAGCTGCTCTTTGCTGATGATGCTGGTCTTGTTGCCCATACCGAGGAAGTGCTCCAGCGTCTCATCAACTGCTTTGCTGTTGCCTGCTCTGAGTTTGGCCTCACCATCAGTCTTAATAAGACCGAGGTCATGGGCCAGGATGTCAACAGTGCTCCTAGTATCAACATCGGCGACCACACCCTTGAGGTGGTGTAAAAGTTCACCTACCTCGGATCAATCAACTTCAGCAACCTCTCTCGAGACGCCGAACTGAATGCCCGTATTGGCAAGGCATTGACAGTGCTGGCCCGTCTGGCAAAGCGAGTCTGGGACAATGCCATGCTAACCACCAACACCAAGATAAGAGTCTACAAGGCCTGCATACTGAGTACTCTTCTTTATGGCAGTGAAGCAGGAACGCCAGCTGAATGCCTTCCATCAACACTGCCTTCACAGACAACTGGGCATCACTTGGCAGGACCATGTCCCCAACATCGACATCCTGTCCATAGCAGATGTGCCCAGTATGTATGTATGGCCATCCTGACCCAGAGACGCTTGCGATGGCTTTGCCACGACACCTGAATGGATGACGGCCGCATCCCCAAAGACTTACTATATGGGGAGCTGGTTACTGGAACCAGGCCAGAGGGACATGAGTTTCCCTCGAAAGAATGCCCTGTAACGACACAAACAAATTCATCAAACTGACCGTCGGGAACCTAACTCGTTTGCAAACTGGGGAAAGTCTGTACTGACATTGTTGCATCTGTGTGTGCATGCGCGTCTGCGCGCATGCGTGCACGTGTATGTATGCGTGTACTCTTCTTCTCATGCAGTTCCATCTGAATGTGTGTATTTATATTTTATTTACATCTTATGTTGTTTTTTAAATGTTTAATTGTTATTATAAGCATTTATAGCATTGAATATGTATTTATTGATATTATATACACATATACATGTACGTATACATCGGGGGTGGGTTGGGAGGTGATCCCACTTCGCAGCTTTCAATGGTCCCGTGGGAATCTCGATCCCAATTAATTGCGGAAAGTGAGGGATCCCTGTATATATCGGCTGTTCCCTTCAGTTGGTTGCCACAGTGAATCATCTGCCTCCATCTCACCCTATCCTCTGCATCTTCATCTCTTACACCAACTACCTTCATGTCCTCCTTCACCACATCCATTAATCTGTTTGGTCTTCCTCTAGGCCTTCTGCCTGGTAGTTCCAACCTCAGCATCCTACTACCAATATACTCACTATCCCTCCTCTGTACATGTCCAAACCATCTCAATCTGGCCTCTCTGACTTTGTCTCCAAAACATCTTACATGTGCTGTCCCTCTGATGTGCTCATTCCTGATCCTATCCATCTTCGTTACTCCCAAATAGAACCTCAACATTTTCGTCTCTGCTACCTCCAGCTCTGCCTTCTTTCTTTTCCTCAGTGCCACTGTCTCTAAACCATACATCATCACTGGCTTCAACACCATCTTGTACACTTGTCCTTTCATTCTTGCCGATACCTTTCTATCACACATCACACTGGACAATTTTGTCCAACCATTCCAACCTGCCTGCACACGCTTCTTCACCTCTATTCCACACTCTCCATTGCTCTGGATTGTTGAGCCTAAGTACTTAAAATCATCCACCTATCTCTGCTCCCTCTAACTTCACCGTTCCTCTTGGGTCCTCTTTCATACACGTGTATTCTGTCTTACTGAGACTAACCTTCATTCCTGTCCTTTCCAGGGCATACCTCCACTTCTCTAGATTTTCCTGCACTTGTTCTCTGCTCTCATTTTATAGTATAATAAGACTCTGAATTTATTTTAAACAACATTGTCATAACGAAGTTATTGAAAGGGAAGCGAAATTATGTATTAATTATTCTGTTAAGAAAGGCCACCTGACTTATCTGAGAGTCAGATGCAGTCATCGAGAGAGCCACGTCTGGCTCGCGAGCCATAGGTTCCCGACCCCTGCTCTCAGACCTTGTTGAATGTTCTTGACAGAACATCTACTGCTACCTCTCCTAGACACTGCCATACCTCCACCGATATGTCATCAGGACCAACTGCCTTTCTACTCTTCATCCTCTTCAGTGTCCTCCTTACTTCACCTTTACTAATCTTTGCTACTTCTTGGACCTCAATGGTCACCTCTTCTACTCTTTTTTCTCTCTCATTTTCCTCATTCATCAGCTCTTCAAAGTACTCTTTCCATCTTCATAGCACACTTCTGCTCCGCTTTTATAAGTCAACCTATGCTCCTGTCTCTCCTGGAAGAAAGTATTTACAGCCATTTTCATCCTTTTTGCAAAATCTATCAACATCTGTCCTTCTGTGTTCCTGTCCTGGATACCAAGCCTGCCCATCACTTTCTCGTCCCCTCTGTTGCCTGCACCAACATTGAAGTTTGCACCAATGACCACTCTTTCACCTCTGGGGGTACTCTGCATCACTTCATCTAAGTCACTCCAGAATCTCTCCTTCTCTTCTAGCTCACATCTGCCTGTGGGGAATAAGCACTAACAACATTGAACATCACACCTTCAATTTCTAACTTGAGACTCATCACTCTGTCTGACACTCTTTTCACTTCTAGAACTTTCCTGACCAGCCGCTCCTTCAAGATGACTCTCACTCCATTTCTCTTCCCATCCACACCATGATAAAACAGCTTAAACCCTGCTCCTAAGCTTCAAGCCTTGCTATCTTTCCACCTGGTCTCCTGAACACAGTATGTTCACCTTCCTCTGCATCATGTCAGTCAGCTCTGTACCTTTTCCTGTCATAGTTCCAACATTCAAAGTCCCTACTCTCAGTCTTAGACTCATGCCTTTTCTCTTCTCTCTCTGCCTATGGACAGGCCTCCCTCCTCTCCTTCTTCGACCAACAGTAGTGCAATTTCCACCAGTACCCTGTTGGTTAACAGCACTGATGGTTGTCGTAGTTAACCTGGGCCTCAACTGATTCAGTATGAAATTCATTTTTATGATTCGCATAGTTGGCACATATTTTAAGCCGGATTCCCTTCCTGACGCAACCCTCTGCATTTATTCGAGTTTGGGACCGGCGTGAGGATGAACACTGATATATATATATATATATATATATATATATATATATATATATATATATATATACAGTCGGCCACTACTTACGAAACCCCTTGAGTATGAAAATTCCAGGTTACGAAAAAAATATCCCTGGGATACGAAAACAACCTCCTCTTACGAAATGCACCATTCAAAATTCAAACGCACCAATCAAAATTTCTCACGATGCACAACCTGCTCTCTCATTGGCTGTCTCCCAACATCCCACCCTGCTGGCCTACCATTGGCTTGGAGGGATGATGCAGCTGAACTTCCTGTACCCATACTTCCTGTTTGTCATACACGTGAAGGAGAGTGACTGTTGGCTTGTTTTGAGATTGATCATGCAGCGTTTCCAGTAGGCCCTCGAAATTCACGGGGGTTCGGTTCCGGGCCCTCCCGTGAATCGAGATAATCCGCGAGTTCTGTACCTGGAAGTCGAACCCCATGTATCATGTCACATGCGCGGATGAGCAGCCGGAAATAAAATAAAATATAAACATTATACAGCATACATACAAAAACACCTTTCATGCAACTCTCTGAAAAACATACAGCAGTGTAGTTTTCAAAAATGCCCACTAAAGGAAAGTATTGCATTAAGCATGAAATGACTGAATTCAGGTATTAATTGCATTAAATCGGATCAGCTCCGCCATGCCCCCCAGCCGAAGTGAGTACAAAACAGAGTTTTAGAGTGATAAAGTTAGAGAGTGTTATAAACCAAAGAAGTGGTGATGTGATGTGAGTTAATCCTCTGGCGTAGAGGTGAGAATGCTTTTGTTTATTGGGAGTAAATGAGAATAGTGAATTCAGGTGTGTGCTACTGAGCAGCTCAGCCATGCCCCTCAGCCGAAGCGGAGTGTAAACAGTTAGTTAGAGGCACAGCGCCAAAATTAGTCCTCCAAAACACAGGCCATCACAAAAAGGACATAAAAGAGCAAGGACTGTAATAAATTGAATAAACAAAATAAAATGAGAAACATGCTACACCACAGTAAATAAAATTTAACACACAAACATTTTAAACATTACCTTAGGTCATGTACTGGAATAATAATTCAAAAGACTTTAATAGTGTTTTACAACAGTTAAGACGATTACTGTATTCCTTTTCAGGCACTTCAGAGGAAACTGTTGTTTCTTCTGGTAAAGTATTATTTCTTCAGAAGAGATATCCAATGTCATTACCTTTTTCTGGTGCTTAGCAGGCGTTTGAGTGACGTCATAGAACTTAACTGGTAATTAAAACATACTAAAAAAAGGCTCATTGCCAACTTGTGCACGGATGAGGAACCACCAATCTCAACCAATCAGCAGGAACGAGGACAGCCATTGGCTGAATTTGAATCACATGTAAGCTGCTCGGCAGTCCGCGAATATTCAAACCGTGAGTGCAAAGGGCGTGTGTGGTGTGTGTGTGTGTGTGTGTATGTGTGTGAGAGAGAGAGAGAGAGAGAGAGAGAGAGATAGAGAAAGAGAGAGCGAGAGAGACAGAAGGAGGCTTAACTCTTTAGTTTTTAGTTTAGTTTTTTAAGTTGTTTAATTCAGTAAATGTTCAATGTGTGTGGCGCATCCCTCAAGGAATCAAGTTAAAGTTGAGTTTGGACTTAAAATCTGTCAAGCAGGAAATGCGCTTTGAATTCCACGTCTTAAAATGCTCCTGGCGTCCTGCTTGTGGGCGTGGCCTGCAGCGCCACAATAAACATTTAATGTGTATACAATACACATTTAATGCGTACTGTAGTGTGTGTGTGTGTGTGTGTGTGTGTGTGTGTGTGTGTGTGTGAGAGAGAGAGAGAGAGAGACAGAGAGAGAGAGACAGGTGTGTGTGTGTGTGTGTGTGTGTGTGTGTGTGTGAGAGAGAGAGAGAGAGAGAGAGAGAGAGAGAGAGAGAGAGAGAGAGAGAGACAGGTGTGTGTATGTGTGTGTGTGTGTGTGTGTGTGTGTGTGTGTGTGTGTGTGTGTGTGTGTGTGTGAGAGAGAGAGAGAGAGAGGCAGAGAGAGAGACACAGGTGTGTGTGTGTGTGTGTGTGTGTGTGTGAATAAAAAAATGTTTAATAATGGTTTAATTAATAAATATGTTCACAAAATGGTTTAATATGTTAATAAAATGTTTAAATGGTTTAATAAATAATTTCTTTTACTTTTAACACATACTTCATACAAAATTGGTGTAAGTTTATCATTTTTTAAAGGGTTTATGTGTTAGTCTTGGGAGCCTTGGAACGAATCAGGCGTTTAACATGTAAAATACGCCTCCACTTACGAAACTCCCGCGTTACAAAAAAGTCTCTGGAACGGATTAATTTCGTAAGTAGGGGGCCGACTGTACATATATATATACACACACACACACACACACACACACACACACACACAATATTATACACGTAAATTTGACATACCCTAGCCTAGAGACAAGCTAATTCGATTTAAGTAGTAGAACCAATTAATGACATAAGCTGAGTTATACCTGTACTTGTTGCTCGGTATATAACAGGAGCTCACAACTAGCATTGCATGCTAGACTGAATTTTTATTTGGCTTGAAAGCTTAAAAAGGTGAAGAGGACAGCCTAACATCGCTTCACACATGCTTCCTATTATTAATGGGTAGATTAAAATATGAAAGTACTCAGAACTACTCTAGTTAGCATATCTGGTAGCATCACGCTTCTGAACCCATTTTATGTAATTACAGACCTGAATCAGATTCATATCGAGAATCTCGAGGCAAAGCTGAATTCAGACATATAGACCCAGCTATGATATAGTCAAACATAAGCTTGTGGGTAATTGTGCAAGGGCAATAAATAATTCTGCTTTCACTCATTCACTTCCAACCCATCTATCCTCAGGCATGATGCTGAAGCCTGAACCCAGGTGAGAGGTTTGGTACACCCTGAACAGGTCAACTGCAGGTCTAACTCAGAGAAAACCCACACACACACCTACAGGCAATTTAGAGTAGCCCACTGTCCTAATATACATGTGCTTGGACTCTGTCATGAGGATATCTATGCAAAAACAGTGCAACTGTCTCACTGTGAGGTAATAGTGCCTACCATTACCCAATTGCTATTGTATCCACTCATTTACAACCATAGACAGAAATTGCTGCTGGGTAGTTGCAGTAGACGACATGTCCCCCACTTATTGATGGTTGTCCACTAATATATTGTGTCACTGTAAACATAACTATGTAAATTTAACTTGCACAGGGATCCCTCACCTTCTGCGATTAATTGGGCCAGAGATCCACCCGTGACCACCGAATTCCACGAAGTAGTATCACCCCGCCAACCTTCCCCTGACTGACTTATACGTATATGTATATGTGTATATAAAATCAATAAATACATATTCAATGACATAAATGCTTATAATCACAATAACATATTACAAAATAATGCACAATATTTAAATAAAATATAAATACACACATCCAGAGAGAGAGAAAAAGCAAGATTGAATACAGTACAAACTCGTATAGGTTACTTATACAAGGTTTAAACATACGTTCCCCTCTAAAGAATGCCCTGTAACGACTTACGAACAAATTCATCTAACGAACGGCCATGCGGAACCTAACTCGTTCATAAGCTGGGGAGCGTCTGTATATATATATATATATATATATATATATATATATATATATATATATATATATATATATATATATGTATATATGTGTATATATGTATCTGTATATATATATATATATATATATATATATATATATATACATACATGTATGTATATATGTATGTATATATATATATATATATATATATATATATATATATATATGTATATATATATATATATATATGTATATATATATATGTATATATGTATGTATGTATATATGTATGTATGTATATATGTATGTATATATGTATGTATGTATGTGTATATATATATATAAGCATGTACTGAAAGTAAACAATCATATAAATTCCACAACAATTTCGAACAATTTTGTCTCCTCCTACCTGAAACCTCTGTCACATACATTAGGACACAGATCTACAGGAGAAAATTGGGCCAATTCCTAGGACTGTTGTTGGTATGTCACATGATCTGCACAACTGGTGAGTATCATATGACATACCCACAGCAGTCCTAGGAATTGGCCCTGACCTATTTTCCTCATGACAGATGCAACATGTTATATAAGTAAATGCAACTGCACAGCTTTCAAATCCACCTCACACAAACCTACGTCGGTCCCTTCTGTTGGAGCTCCACTGAAGTTGCATGCCAAAAATAATTCAGGTTGCCTGTAAAAGAGGCTTTTCAGTAGTTTTGTCTAATCACTGCTATCCATGTTCCCACTTGCCTCTCACATAGTCAAAAATACTTCAGGCCTTGATAAAACAATAATGAAGCTTGAATGTGAATATGCCAACTCCTGAATTCATTATTTGTATGCATTTATCTCTTATATGCATTACATACATACATACATTGTACATACATCCTGAATATACAATATTCATTGATTCATTTTCTGAACCGCTTCATCCTAATTAGGGTTGCAGGGAGGTTTGCGCCACTCTCATCTGACTCCGGGCGAGGGCAGGGTACACCCTGGACAGCTCGCCAGGCCATTGCAGGGCCAACATTCACACAACCATTCACACCTAGAGGCAATTTAAAACAGCCAATTAACCTATTGTGCATGTTTTTGGACTGTGGGAGGAAACCGGAGTACCTGAAGGAAACCCATGCAAGTAACCAGGGAAGTTTTGTCATGTCATGTCATCCATTCATTTCCCCAGAACAGCTTCATCCTAACTGGGGTTGCAGGGAGTCCAAGACCCATCTCAACCGACTCTAAGCTCTAAGTGAGGACAGAGGACAGCTCACCAGGCGATCATCAGGCTAATATTGGTCATAGACAGTGAGAGACATGGCTGGGACCTTTGATAACCCAGTTAGCTGAGATGGTGGACAACCTGGCAATAATAGGGCTTGAACCCGTGGCTTTCAGATCAGTAATCCAGCACCCTACCACTGCACCAGTATGGTCATGTCTTTATTTTTCCTTCATCCATAGCTCTGATACCGCCAAAATCCACCTGAATGGCCTCAGTAGTCCCAGATACAACTCTGATATATCATCCTGTTATGTGAGAACTCAGTGTGAGATACTTTAGAAAATGTTCATTTAAGAGAGTGGATATGGAAGTGGGTTTCTTTACTTTTTTACTCATCAAAACAAAACGCATTAATATTTGTAACCAGGATGCCTCTTTTGTTCACTCCGTGACCTTGCGGTTTACACACTCACAGCTAAAAATTACAGCTCTGCTCTTAATGTCTTTCAAATGTGCCAACATTTAAACACACTGTTCCTTTAAAGGGTGATTAAACCCAAACTTAATAAAAGCATGCATAGATTGTACATGTTTCTGCACATTTAAATGTGCTGTCATTATTAAAATCTTTTGCGTGAAGAAATAAATAAAAAATAATCTTCACACAGGGAGCACCATTATACTGTGAAAAGAGACAAGTGACTCACATAGAAAAAGCTGTAAACACATAAGTGTCCTGCATTTAAAAACACTGAGTTACCAAAAGTTAGCTTATACGAGCAGACGCTTGTCTGATGTGTGTAAACGTGATGTATGTGTCTGCTAGTTGCAAATATGATTACACTTATTTCATTGAGAAGTCCGCTAGTTTATATTTGAGTTGTTAGTTTAATACCTGTATATTGTTATTTTTGCTGTTATCTTGCCTTATTTGAAGTTATGCATCTATGTTCTACTCTCTCACACCTACCAAAGTGAAACGAGCTACAAATAGTGACCTTTTCAAACTGGTAAACTGCCAAATGTACTTAGCAGATTGAAACTTTGAAAACGTAAGTAAAAACCATCTGATGATGAAAACATGCATATATTCAGTGTAACAGAAAAGTTTTCTTTTTATTTTCACATGTTATTTATAATGATTTATAGAAAGGGGCAGTGGTGGCCTACTGGTATAGGGCACTGGATCGCTGATCCAAAGGTTGGGGGTTCGAGTCCCACTCTCCACAAGGTTGTCACTGTCCCCCCCCCCCCCCCCAGTGCAGCTA
Source organism: Plotosus lineatus (assembly GCA_024760905.1). Taxonomy (NCBI): domain Eukaryota; kingdom Metazoa; phylum Chordata; class Actinopteri; order Siluriformes; family Plotosidae; genus Plotosus; species Plotosus lineatus. The sequence continues at coordinate 78,992,672 of CM045729.1, forward strand.
ACTGGGTTATCAAAGGCGGACCATGTCTGTCACTGTCTATGGTGAGAGGCATGTAAAAGAACCATTGCTGACTTTCGTAAAGAGTAGCTGCAAAGTCGTCAGCGTGTTTCTGTCCCTTGCTAAAAAAGGGTTGTGACAGGAAGAGCATCCGACGTAAAAACCTCTGCCAAATCAAACGTGCGAATCAGATGATTCGCTGTGGCGACTCCCGAGTAAAAGGGAAAAAGTCGAAAGGAAGACAGACAATTTAGAATGATTTATAGAATATGAAATAATAATAAGGGGTTCATGTCTATACATGTTCTAGAAGGAAAACTGTATCTTCTGTGTCCCCGTTGGATTGGTCTCTCCAATAATGAACAAAACAAAATTTTATAATAAGATCAGGTGCAATGTTTAAACTATTTTTTACAAATTTACTCAGAGAGTATCAGCTTCTTTCCGACAGAGTAAAGTGCTGTCTTTTTTGAGAGAGCATGATCAATTTTCAAAAGCTAAAAGACCTTTTGAAGTATTGCCATGTTGCAAATGTGACGGGAAATTAAAATTATGACTTTTGACGATGTCATCAGTTGCACAACTCCACTGAAACTAATTATTTCACCAAGCGGGGAAATGGGAAAGCAGGACGCATTATGTACTTAGATAAACAGAATGGAAATGGAAGTCAGGATTCGTTTTCAAGTTATTTGTTTTCAAATTATTTCAGTAAATCAATCTACGTTTAATCTCTAGTACGATATTGGTTACAGCTTTTGGGGGCCCACTGAGGTGCTGTTTGAGTTGTCCCTGTCTAAGATAATTATATATTCAGAATAAGATGGCAAAGATGGGTTACCTGTTACAATATAACACCAGAGGGTTTTTTAATTTTTTATATATATATATATATATATATATATATATATATATATATATATATATGTAAGGCATATAAAATGTGATATGCTTTAGTTTTATATGAAATAATTAGTTTTGCACATTTTAAAAAGGCTCTCCTCTCAAACATGATAATATGGATTATCACTATAAACACTCACTCGACCAATAATGCCACCCTGGATTTGGTCTCTCGAGTTTGGGAAAGATTCCTGAATCAATATCCTGGGACACAGCAATTGCTGCCCTGCTGAGATGGGGTCAGCTGGTCAATTGAGACAAGAGGTAAAAGAGCATCTGCAACAAGGAACTGGGAGACAGAGGACGGAAAGTTCTTCCAATCAGACGTCAGCAAACATTAACCAAGCTAGAATCTACAAAAGCTATTGATCGAAGAAGATACATGGGTACTGTGCATGCTGTGCCTTTTAGTCAACTGCCTCGCCATATTTAGGCTCTTTTATTTCCCTTCAAAGCTACATTTCTTCCTTTTATTTGTTGAGCCTCCAATCTGCTGGGGTATGAAAAGTGCATGTAGTGTAAATTGCCCTTGATTTCTGGACAGGGCACTAAAAGCAAAGCAATCATTAGCGACCTGCCTCACCTTGTGTTACTACAATTTTATTAGCCTTTCACAGCTCGAAATGCCCATCATTTAGAAGATTGAATCAGTTTCGGTATAAAAAAGAGCTCGCCTTCCATTTCACGTTGCCCCTTCAGCTGCCCTCACTTATCTGGGTGCCACCACAGTATTTGGGACAAACCAAGTTCTGGTTCAGGCCAAGCTTTTCTTCCTCTCCCCTCTCCCTTAATTGATTGATACCTTTGAGAAGTCACTTGCTGACGTGCACGCTGCGTGAAGAGATGGCCGATCTGCCGCCCTGGTGGTTTTATATAACGTCTGTGTGGGAGGCCGGTGACGATCGAGAAGGGGGCTGCATCCCATCCAGTGGATACGGCTCTGAGATGCGTGGGCTGCCGCTTTTAACAAATGGATACTGGCTCGCACTCAGGATTATGGGGGAGTGCAGAAATGAAATTATGTAAATACCCATCAGAGTAGCAATGTACACTGGATATGGATGCATGCTCCAAAAGAAGTAGCTATTGATTAAAAAATATGGCAGATATTCATGTGCTGATCTTGCTTTAAATTCAGAAATTTATTTTCTGTAAATATTCCATGAATTGAACTATTATAAAAGATCATTTGAGAGGAAAGTGGATCTCGGTTAGGATTGCACATCCATCATCTTTTGCAGTGTTCAAAACTCCTGTAATGTACAATCAACAAATATGCATAGTGTGTTCTGTGGGTTGAACTGAATACACACACACACACACACACACACACACACACACACACACACACACATGTATTTTGACTACTTTCTTCAACCGTAGATGCAGTATTAGACTTCTTCAGGCTATGGGTGTAGTTTATGAGATAAAGTGCACCTGGCATAGACTGGACAAGATCTTACATCTCTTTCTGCTCAGTACGTTGGCTGGGTTTCTTATTTTCACACTGAGCCTGAGGATATTACACACAGGAAATGCACACTGTTCAGGTGACCATTCCCTTGTGCCTACTCGTGCGTAGCCTAGACTTCGAGTGCTATAGTGATAGTGCATTTCTATTCCCTCCACTTACTGCTGAAAAATAACCAGCGGGTCCAGATTTGTTAAAAAAAAAAAAAAAAAAGACAAAACAAATAGAAGACAAAGTACCACCACTTCAAGGCTGATATTGAGTAAGGACTATAGATCAGAACATAGAAAGTATAAACAGAACAAACATCGATTTACATTAGTAGTCAATATACATTTGAACTAACAGTATCTATACAGTATTTATTAGGGATGTGAACAAATATAAACACATGATTTGAAGCGAATATAAAAGAATGCGTTGCGATGGTTAGCGTGTCCGCCTCACAACAAGAAGCTCCTGGGTTCAAGTCCCAGGTGTTTGTGTGGAGTTCCATGGTTGCATAGGTTTCCTCCAGGTACTCCGATTTCCTTCCACTGTCCAAAGTATGCCTTTTTTTGCATGTGTGTTCACCATGTGGTGGTCTGGTGAGCAGTTCAGGGTGTGCCTTATCTTCACCTTATTGTTGGCTGAGATAGGCTCCACTCTTGCGGCAACCCTAGTAGGATTCCATTTGTACAAATATGAGATTTAATGGATTGAAAAATTTATTGCACAAAGGTTTGGGTGGTCCGATTGAATAATAATAATAATAATAATAATAATAATAATAAAAACACTCCCTTACTCACCCAAACCAACCACATGAAGCATCCTTAAATTAATCAAATCTTTGGGATACATATGTAACTCTCAATCAGAACTACATGAGACAGTCAAAACCAACTCGTAGGCTGAAACCCATCATAACCAACAGCCCTCAAGCTAGAAGCTTCTGCTTAGCAACAGGAACCTGGAGCTTTTAACTGCAGCGTAATGACTTGGTCAAGTGCACCTCATCTGGTAAGCAGGTGTAGTACAACCTACGTGGAGAACCAGAATGAGGGAGTGGCGTGCAAAGAAAACAGAACACCACCTGATCATAACAGGTCTGACTTTAATACAGTGGATAAATACGCTGCCTCCCCAGTGCAGCTAACTGGATTATCGAAGGCCTGCCATGTCTCTCACTGTCTATGGTGTGAGGTGTAAAAGAACCATTTCTGACTTTCATCAAGGGTGGGCTGTATAGTCATCAGCATGTTTCTGCCCTGCAATGGCCTGGAAAACTGTCCATGGTGTATTCTGCTCTCGCCCGAAGTCGGCTAGGATGGGCGCCAGGCTTCCCGCGACCCTAGTTAGGATTATGCGGTTACAGAAAGTGAATGAATGAAGTAAGCTACCCGGCCAAAAAAGTCCTGGATGCTAATTATTTGTTGGCCGCTATAAGCTTTTGTTACAACAAGTAATCTCCATGGCACTGTTGGTCCAGTTGGTCACGTCGAGGCTCAGTAACATTAATTCGGCAATAAAATGAAGCAGCTGATGACCTGAACGTACTGAATGAGCAGGTTATCATATCAATGGACTTCATGGTCCCTGAGCCACTCTTTTATTATTTGAGTCCTCATTTTATTTATTCAACAAAGAAAAAGAGTGGCTCAGGGACCACGAGGAATCATTTTCACATTTATTTTTTTTATTTATTATTTATTTATTTAAGGGACAATGTACAGGAACATTAAGCTCATAGAGACAGAGATGTACTGTACCAGATTATAGCTTAATAGCTAGTTTCCATCTGTAGTCCCTAATTTAAAACGGCCAATTAACCTACAGTGCATGTCTTTTGGATTGTGGGAGGAAACCGGAGCACCCGGAGGAAACCCACACAAGCACGGGGAGAACATGCAAACTCCACACAGAAACGCCCAGGCCGGGAATCGAACCCGGGCCTTCTTGCTGTGAGGCGGACGTGCTAACCACTACGCCACCGTGCCATCACGGTGATGTCACATATGTATTGGCACCCCAGAATCTTGACCTGAACCCCATTGAAAATTTTTAGTATGTGTTGGAGAACACTTTATGGGGTGGTTTAATTTTCCCCAAATCAAATCAAGCTGTCGGTGAAAAATAAATGTGTCGGATGGCAATAAATGTTGTGATGTTGCTTCAAGCTGGGGTTACACGGACAAATTTTAATGCTGATTTTTTTTCACCACATCATAATAATTGTTACATGATAACCAGCATAACACTGATTTAATTATTTGTCATCTTTCTTGGTGAGTTTTTGAATCTAAATAAAAAAACTTTCAACCTATTGGCGAGCCTGAAGCTCCCAAATCGTCCCCCAGTGACATGATATACATGAGCTATAGTCCTAGCAGTCCAACAAAATACTGCTGTGCATGACTTTCTTTATGGTTGGGAAGAGTATTATGTATTTTTGGTGTTTTGTATGTGACAACTACAGTACGTATTAAATTTTTAAAAACATTTGAAAGAGAATTTTAGAGAAACTGTGGAACAATCTATAAACAGAATGCCAACAGGAACGTTCTCCAGTATGAATGCCAGGCAGCCAAACTAAATCCCGAGCTTTCGGAAGTACCAATTTTACATGTCCTTTCTTTAATAAACACAAATAAAATGTGAATTGTAATAAAATTCAAATTTAAAAATATTTATATCTCTTTCATTTGTAGCAGGTGGTCCGACCCATTTGCACTATTTAAAAGATAGAAAAATTGCATTGAGGCATTAGCAGGTTCAGTTCAGTTCATTTTCTGTAACTGCTTAATCCTAATTTGGGTTGCGGGGGGGGGGGGGGGGGTGCCCATCCCAGCCAACTTCAGGCGAGGGCAGAGTACACCTTGGACAGCTCGCCAGGCCATCGCAGGGCGGAAACACACCGATGGCTTTGCAGCGACTCTTTACGAAAGTCAGCAATGGTTCTTTTACATGAACCTCACATTCACTGGGGGGGCAGTGACAACCTTGTGGAGAGTGGGACTCGAACCCCCAACCTTTGGATCAGCGATAATAAATTCTACTACGGGGACAAATCTTTACGAAAGATCTGAGTGAAAAAAGAGGAAATTAAGAGATAGAATGAATGAATTTTGGGAAGTGGTGGCCTGGTGGTAAAGGGTGCTGGATCACTGATCCTAAGGTTAGGGGTTCAAGTCCCACTCTCAACAGGTTGTCACTGCCCCCCCAGTGCAGCTAACTAGGTTATCAAAGGCCGGCCATGTCTCTCACTGTCTATGGTGAGAGCTTCATGTAAAAGAGCAGTTGCTGACTTTCGACAAGACTAGCTGCATAGCCGTCAGCGTTTTTCTGCCCTGCAATGGCCTGGTGAGCTGTCCAGGGTGTACTCTGTCCTCGCCCGGAGTCGGTTGGGATGGGCACCAGTTTGTCCGTGACCCTAATTAGTATTAAATAGTCACAGAAAATGAATGACTGGTTACTGATCTAATAAAATAAATGAAGTGTTTATTATTGTGCTAAATGACTTGAAGTGGCACCAGACTCATTTGAGATCACAGTATTTTTTAAACAGACTCGGTCTCATATTGATCCGGTGCATATCTGATGCTGCTTTATTGTATCCTTTACCCAGCCAAGACAATACCATAATTATAATTTAGCTATTGTTCTACTGTGTGATGTTAGGCTGCCATGCTATGACCCCTATCCATTCAAGAAGACATCCCTTTTGCCCAGAACAATACAACAATCAATGGGACTTGACAGCACTTGGCTAATCTCTCTGGGCCATGTTGGTCAGCCAGCCAGATTTACCGCCTCAGTCCAATAGACTGCAACCATACATGCCATTATTTTCCCTGATCCTCAAATGACAGTGCAAATCCTTCTCGCGTCCGGCACTGGGACTTCTCTTAGGTGCCTGCAATATAACCAGATCCAGGGTATTTCAGAGTTTCCATCCTGACATGAGGGTGTGGAAAGAATATACACATGTATTACGTATATATCTTCATATCCACACATCTATATCCATCTATCAATACATAATTCATATTATACTGTGTCTATCTGAAAACTGGTGTGCACCGAGCCATGAGTCTCTTCAGGGTAACACTAAACACCAGCGTATAGCTTACTCATCCTGGCTGTAGATTTAGTGGAACAACCTGCTTTACTCATGATCCCTGTCTCCAAGCTAACAAACCACAAACGGCTTTTGTGTTTTCTTTCATCGCTTTCAGAATTTTTTTTTTTTTAATTAAAAAAAATTCCCAATTTATTGATCCCCTGAGGCCACATTTCACAGGACAGTTGACATTCATCTTTCACATTCATCTGAGAGTCTGCAAGCACCTATTGCTTTAAATATTGCCTGCGGGATTTATCTGTTTTCTGCACTGACCCCTGTGCTCATGTCAGAGCTCTATTCACATAACATGCTGCTGAGGCAAATCATTTCATTTCGAGCTGAGAGGAGCCACTCGGCCGCTTATAAATGAGCTCAGACGCATCGAGAGAACATGAGTATTTAGCTCTGCCTTCTGGCACACTATATTTAACTTTGATGATTTAAACCATATGAAATAATAATGGAATAATATGTAACGCCGCCATAAGTAAAGGACATTTTTAGGAACGTGTCATTAGCTAAGCTCAGGAAGTGAGGAAGACTAACGGGACACTTGAAGCCGAATGATACCAGTCACGTCATACAGAATCGCAAAAGAGCATCAGAAGGCTCGAGAACTAGAATCATACACTAGCATGTATATATATATATATATATATATATATATATATATATATATATATATATATATATATATATATATATATATATATATATATTTTTTTATCCTCCTGTTAGCCTTTTGTATGCATGCAGAGGAAAGATGATGCTAGATGCTGGAGTAAGGTGGCTAAGCTGCATGATATGTGGGCGAGAGAAGGAGCAGGAAGCTTTATACACCAAGCCCTGCACTGACTCACCCCGGTGGGCGCACATTCACAGAACAGCAGGACACCCACATCCTGGGCCCGACTACAGCTTTTTCTGGCCCCAGAGAGAAACCATACAGAGAGAAATCAAGACAGAGAGAAAGAACGAGAAGATGAAACATAATCACTCTCATAGCTGGATATAAACAGTTCTCTGCTGGTAACTGGTTCAGATATGTGGAGATGTCAGATGCTCCTTTTGAAATGTTGTGTATACGTGGTATCGATTTCTGCTACAGTTGGAGCGCTGGTACAGTACAACTTTTACTGTTCATATAATGCTTTCTATTCGTGAATGCACGATATGGTGAGGCAACGTTGAATTAGAATCAATTTTTTTGGGGGGGTGGGGTGGGGGTAGTATTCTTAGGATAAGGCAGTGCAGACGTCACGGAAATGCGAATCTTTTTGTAACACACAGAGCAGACGAACAAAATAACGTCCCACGCTTGAATATTTTGTTAGACTGCCTTTAGCCTTGAATACATACGTACATGATTCCCATTGTTGTATTAATTGGTCAGGTCAAGGCTCAGCAACATTATATGGCAATCCAGATGCTCCTCGACTTAACGTTTTAGTTACATTCCGAACGGCCGAACATAAGGTGAAAAAAAACGTAAGTTGTTACTGTACGTTCCAGTGACGTACAGTATGACCGTTCATACTGTACTATACATCCACAAATACTATTACTGTATCTCATAAAACACCCCTAAATCAATTATTATAAACATAACATTGTAAAATAATATCAACATTAATTTCAAATAAATTAAATTCAAGCAAAATAATTTCAAATAAATAAATTTAATTAAATTCACTTATTACCACTGATTCTGATTACCACTATCACTAGTAGGCTTACGCTTCTGACCAACCATATTTGCTCAGGGTTACAAATACGCAAAACAGTGTAAACACAAAGATCACCAAGACAGCGTCTTAGCACACGGGTAACACGCGGTGAACTGGGAAGAAGCAAGGCACGTTCAGTGTCGTTTGTAAACAATGAACGACGCAGCGCCATGTAAACAATGGACGCAGCGTCATGTGTAAGTAGCGTACTATGTCTACGTACTAGGTAAGAATGTCTCATACTACAGAGAGCGCGCTAAACTCAAAATAACTCAAAAACCGTAAAATCGAAAAAAAAGGAAGACGAATAAACGTAAAGCGAGGAGCGTCTTTATAAGGAAGTCAGCTGATGCCCTGTGTGTACTGAATGGCCAGGTTATTACATCAGCTGACTTTCCACAGAGTCCTGAACAATATAAACACTGGCTCCACCGAGTCTTGACCCCTAACACTATTGAAAGGCTTTCGGATGTGCTGGAGCAGACTTTATGGAGTGCTGCAGTTTTCTTGTCTTCAATTTAAGATACAAAGGGGGAAAAAAATCTGGATGGAAATGTAGCAGCGCTACACAGCAGATTTGAGGTGGAATGCATGCTGCGAATCTCCTGGCCCTTATTAACGGCATTGCACAGATTATACATACAGTCCAAAATCATGAACGGTAAGCAAGCAGAGGTCAAGCAATCAAACAACATGGAGTACAGTAGGCAAGGCAGAATTGTATAATGTTAAACGGGCAAAGCTCAAACACAGGAGGTGAATGTCAAAGAAGAAACTGAGAGTTATGTATGAGAATATGAGAATATTCTAGAATGAAGTCAGAGATCATCCGCAGAATAACTAACACTGAGAACTAAAGGCTTGGTACCCACTGGCAAAAACACAGGCAATACTTCGCAACTTGCAACTGAACTTCTCAGTATATATATAATATATACATATATATATATATATATATATATATAAAAAAAATGGCGGCACGGTGGCGTAGTGGTTAGCACGTCCGCCTCACAGCAAGAAGGCCCGGGTTCGATTCCCGGCCTGGGCGTTTCTGTGTGGAGTTTGCATGTTCTCCCCGTGCTTGTGTGGGTTTCCTCCGGGTGCTCCGGTTTCCTCCCGCAGTCCAAAGACGTGCACTGTAGGTTAATTGGCCGTTCTAAATTGACCGTAGATTCTCTCCTGCAGCGGCACTGGAACCCAGTCGTATCGGCATTTGCCCTTCCATTGGATCCTTCTGGTGGCGCCGAGACAGGGGGGGGGACTTGCTGCTTGGGTAACAGCCTGTCCCTCATTACTCCCTACCCAGGCTCTGCGCACTGGGGGGTATCACCAGTTGGGGTACCAGCCAGAACGCAGCCATAGTCCTTCGGGACTGACGGAGGCCTACCATACCATATATATATATATAATAAAAATAAAAGGACAGGACAAAGACTTTGTCCTGTCCTTTTATTTTTATTGTTATTTGCTCTACCAAAAAGTATTGAGCACTCTCCTACGGAAGGATCTACTCAGAAAATCCTATATCTATCTATCTATCTATCTATCTATATATATATACATATATATATATATATATATATATATATATATATATATATATATATATATATAGATAGATAGATAGATATGTGTATATGTATATATATATATATATATATATATATATATATATATATATATATATAAGTATAGTGTTGAGTGTTGATAGATAGAAGTCTGGAGATTTAATATGGGGTTACACTGGGCAACAATATCTACGATCTTTGTGACTCATAAAAGTATCTAGCTCTACTACTAATGATCACGTGTGGAGCATAGTCACAGTCGTGCTGCATCTAAAAGATGAAATTGGAGGAATCATGTTTCCAAGTTCATCAAGATCCATCTCATCAAGCTCTGTTACTCGCTGTTAAAGTCTGTTAAGCTCTATTCTGCTTTACTACAATTCCCAAGTTCTGCGACGTTGGCATCGAATCATAATACATCATAATAATCGCCGCTAAATTTTTGACAGTTGAAAATGTTGCCGCTATTGGAACAGTCATCACAAATCCACCAAGTTCCCTCAAGGTCATCACAATTTGATCCCACGACCCTCAACGGTCATCGTGATTCTCTTAAACTGTTTAGAACATAAACATCATGCCCCGGTGCAAATCCAAGGTTAGAGTACCGTGAGGCATCCTGGGTAGTGTAGTGTGCAGACTCGTTGCGTGATATCCATGTTGCTTAGGTTTGTCAGAACAATGCCGTGATGACTACATGCTGTAATCAAGGTGGTCCAACAGACTATATATATTTTTTTTTTTGAGTGCATGACAAATGTTATAATTTAAAACGAAACAGCTACAAATGTCAGGCACCAGAAAGGAGCAAAGTGATAATAGATGGGTAAATGGTTTTCTCCTGTTCTTCTTCCAGACTGTGTTGCTTTCTAGCCTCTTTCTTGGCAGTGACAACAGCAAACTGATAATAAACCGGTCCAGTGACAGAAGGGAGGAAATGCTAGAGGCTGAGATGCAGCTGCATTCAGAGGTAGACAGCAGAGTGAACACTAAACTGACAGCGCATTTGTGGAGGCCAGCAAAGCAGAAACTGAGCTACATGGTGGCAATCATCAAGAAGCACATCAGCTCAAACAAAATAGTCCACCAGGTGAGGAAAACAACAAATGGACCCATGCTTTGGGCTGACAAATTCATCTTTCTTGGCAGCAAAGCACACAAGTCCTGTCCCGCAGGGTCAGTAACGATTAAGGGAGATAATTACCCCACGTCGCAAGCGAGATGTTAGCATGGCATTGCTGGCCATCTTTTGTTACGAGGCTAATGGATTGTAACACTTCACGTTAAGATGTCAAAATGAGTTCATAATGGTATCCGGCAGAAATTGGACCGTGTCAAATTGTTTGTTTATCTGGTGTTGCCATCTAAATACTGTCAGCTGTGTCAACAGTACGGCAACTGATCCTTTGTGATATGTTATGGCAAGGGATTGAGTTCAACACCAGGAGTACGTTGGACTGGATGCCACTTTTAATTTAGCATCATTAAAGCCGCTGGTATATGAAGTGCATATGAAATGAGACCATTTTTACCGATTAATTACATGGTTACATTCTTTGAGAGGCAAAGCAGCATACTCAGGAAGCAAAACATCAGCCTGCTACTGACTCATCCGGCAATTGATCTGACCGATTCACCATTCTCCTCCACTCATGTAGAGCCAAAGATAGGGAACACAATGAAAGCCCCAGGTGAATAAACAAGAAAATTATTGCTCCTGGTTATGAATTTATCGTCTCGGGGGGGGTGGAGAGGTGTGTGGAGGGGTGGATTATCAGGTTCAGCTGGCTAGGCTAGCGTCACCAGAAGGGACCACTCCTTCTGTCAGGTGGCTGGTGTGTCGCAGAGATAACATTTGGAAGTCCTGCATGCTGTTGTCAAGCAACCTCGACCCCAGATCCTGGCTGTCTCAGTGGCTTCCGCAGACAGAAATGATTAATGCTTGGGGAGTCAGCCTTGCACCAGCCTCGTCTCATCCATTGTATGCACACATGCCGACGGGGAAAAAGGGAGTCTGAGCAATTAAAAAGGGACACCGCTGGCAAGTATCACATTACTCAAAGCCTTCGGTGTGCAGAGCAATGGTGGGTGGGTGGTGGTGGTGGTGGGGGGGTTTGGTACGTAACAGTATCAAAAGCCCCAACCCCCCCCCCCCCCCCCCCCCAAATCATCCAGCTAGTGTTACATTCTTGTTGTTGTAGTAAAGGAAGTCACAAATAAAGCAGTCTCTTGGTTGGATTAGAATAAAAATGGTCAAGGTTATAAGCCTGGCAATGAAAGCCAATAAAACCTTCAGCTTTGATTTGCGTGGCCCTGCCAGACACATAATTGCACAGCGGTACGATGAGAAATGGGCAGAGGGAAGTGGTGTTGACAGCATCTGCAGCTTGTCAAGTGTGGAGAAACCTGTTCGTACTTTGTTTGCTGTTGGTGATGGTAAACTTGTGTCAGATTTCCATCCGCTAAGACATGAGATGGGTTTCTGTCAAAATGGATTCCAATTATCTGACTACTGTGATAATGAGTAGCAAATCCCAATGATTACTCAACCTGAGCAACAAAGTGTAATTACATTCCATTACTTTTGAATTGCTTTCCATTTAAAAGCAATATGTACGTAGACGTATAATGAAAAAGAATGGCAGTTTCTCCATCAAGTGAAAAACTTTTCACTTAAGTCTGTGTTAACAATCAGTTGCTGTTGAAAAAAAAAATAAATCTGTGAAAGGGTAAAGGGTTCTTGCTTCCTTATAACCAAAGGCAAAAGACTGTAAGAGATATTTTCTGATATTATCAGATATTATCAGCTCTGCCCTTGTGAAGTTTCTTCGTCTTTAGTTATGTTTTTCTTATGATGTGACATATAGGGATGCACAGGGTGACCAAAAACCCTACCACATTTCAAGCGTTAAAAAATGAAGATAATCAAATCTGAGTTCATGCACACGCACCTGCGTGCATGCGCGCATGTGTTTGTATGTGTGTGTATTTATATTTTATTTACATCTTTTGCATTATTTTTTAATGTTTAATTGTTATTATTAGCATTTATAGAATTGAATGTGTATTTATTGATGTTATATACACATATACATGTGCATATACGTCAGTCGGGTGATTTGGGGGGGGTGATCCTACTTCACGGATTTCGATGGTTGCATAGGATCTCGGTCCCAATTAACCACAGAAAGTGCGAGATCTCCGTGTATATGTCTGTCTTCCTTTCGGCTTTTTCCCTTTTACTCGGGAGTCGCCACAGCGAATCATCTGATTCGCACATTTGATTTGGAAGATTTTTTTACGACGGATGCCCTTCCTGTCACAACCCTTTTTTAGCAAGGGACAGAAACACACTGACGACTTTGCAGCTACTCTTTACGAAAGTCAGCAATGGTTCTTTTACATGCCTCACACCATAGACAGTGAGAGACATGGCCCGCCTTTGATAACCCAGTTAGCTGCACTGGGGGGGGGGGGGACAGTGACAACCTTGTGGAGAGTGGGACTCGAACTCCCAACCTTTGGATCAGCAATCCAGCGCCCTATACCATATATATATATATATATATATATATATATATATATATATGTATATGTATGCACACACATACCGTAATCAATGTGATAAGTGCCCAGGGCGCTTAAAAAAATTGGAGTGGGTGGGCGCTTATTAAAATGCTACCAGCGGAGTGGAAGGGTAAGTGCTTATTACCATCGAGGTGGAAAACATGAATAATAAAAGAACAATAAAAGACTTTTACTGGTATTTGTGTTATTCATTTCGTGGTATCAACCAAATCACTTACATGAAAGCTGAAAATTAACAGAAAACAGCATAATTAAAAAAATATACCCCTTATTTTTCCCTCCCAGTGCTGTTCCTTTAAACATTCTTCCCGAACTTTAGGACATGGAACGTTGAACCAATCAACACGAACAGAAACAAAAGCACATGGCCAGGACGTCTTTAAATTTATGAAATTAGTGAGCAGGAGAATCAGGTGAAAAATACTAGTCATCATTTTCTGATTGGTCCATCTGGCTCATCGCTCCATTCATTCAGAGCATCCCATAGTTTTGCTGTAGCAGTTTCTAATGGTTCATCGGTTGTTGGACATTTACCAAGAGAACACAACAAAATATGTTCCTGTTTTTTAAAGCATGGTGGAACAAACAAATGTGTTTTTACTGATGAACATTATAGACATTCCCCAATGGCAGGGGGTCTTGAAATAACATATAAACTCACTTTTACAGCCAGTGAACGCCTCTTTTTACCATTACAGAGACTGATCGAATAAAATTGATAAGTTTGATCTATGATTTTGCTCCCAGCACACATGGGCGGTTATTAGAAGTAGATAAAAAAAAAAAACCCAAACAAACACAAAAACATGGGGGTATTGGAGCAGGGCCCTTATTACGTCGAATACGGTGTGTATGTATATATGTATGTATGTATGTATGTATATATGTATGTATGTATGTATATATATATATATATATATATATATATATATATATATATATATATATATATATATATATATAGAGAGAGAGAGAGAGAGAGAGAGAGAGAGAGAGAGAGAATTTTCTGAGTAGATCCTTCCGTAAGAGAGTGCTTAATACTTTTTCGTAGTGAAAAATGAAGTTTCAATAGAAAGTCTTTGTCCTGTCCTTTTATTTTTACTTTTATATATGTCTGTGTCTATGTATGTATACAAAATTTGTCTTTTTCTTACATTTTCTTTAGAAAGACTTGGGTTGGTGTTTCATGTCGCTTGGAACAGCCATGATCTCTTATTGAATATAACCTAAAGAGCTTCAAGAGTATGGGGTTAATGACGATACAGTGATAATTTAAAGTAGTCCCACAGAAAATGACGACAGACCAGCCATCCATTATCGCCCACAACAAGATACCCCGATCTGGAAACATTTCCCTCAGCACTTCCTGATCTTGGAGTTGAGTGTGCCATAGCTCCAACTTACTGAAACCTAACAAGACTCTTCAAGATCAAAGTGTTCATGTTAGTGTTGGTCCACGAACACACCTTAGCACCATCTCTCCTGCCTCAGTAAGTTTCATGTGGACAAATAATTTTTTTTTTTTTTTTTTTTTTTTTGGGGGGGGAAAGGGGGTTTGGTTGGTCCGGATTAAAGGAATTCATGTCAAAGGAGAGAAACACCACGCTATATGGCCAGTGTGTGAAAAGGGCAACAGAAAGTGACAACTCGTGGGGAATGACCTCCCACCTTCAAAGAGAAAATGAAACATAAAGGTAAAGTATTGAAGGATGTTTCTCATACAGTACAATACAAATAAAGATGCAAAAGTGTGAAAAGGATGCCGACAAATTTAACGCAAGCTATTCAAACTGAACACAATGTGATAAAGTGAGCATTCCAAATTAATCACCAATGGAGTTGAAGATGATGATGATGATGATTATGACGACGACGATGATGATGATGATGATGATGATGATGATGATGATGAGCTGGTGCATGCTGTATTACAGGATAAAGGAGACATGTACATGGCTGCATGCTGCACTGAGAAGGAAATGACAAAGAAAGAAGAGAGAAGGAGAAGAAGAGTTTCACTGTTTAGTCCAGATGTTGAAACTCTCCTGGCCTCATTCGTATCTATGTCAGGCTCTCCGTGGGTCAGTTATAATTGTCCTTATAATATTTGCTGCCCTTGTCAAATAGTGCTGGATATGGAAACACAAAATAAATCAGAGTCTCTGCCGTCAGCTGCCAACTGGAAGTGGAACATTTCAATAAACAACAACCTGATTGGTTGAATACAGAGATCCCTCACTTTCCGCCATTAATTAAAAGGTAAACGATTCCTAGCACAATTGCCGATTTCCGCGAAGTAGGATCAACCTCCCTGATTGATGTATACGTACATGTTTATGTGTATATAATATTAATAAATACATATTCAACACTATAAATGCTTATAATAACAATTAATCATTTAAAAATAATGCATAAGATGTAAATATGACATAAATACACACACATACAGATGCTTGTGCGGGCACACAGATGTGTACCTTGCATAAAAATAGAAGTAGTTTTGTTGGGGGTTTTGGGTTGTTTTTTGTTTTTGTTTGTTTGGGTTCTTTTTTTTGTTTGTTGCATAATTGGCCTTGTTTTGAGGCATATTCCTTAATTTTTCCCCCTATTCTTCCTTAATTTCCTTATTTTTTAATTCGATGAATATTAAAAAAAAAAAAAAAAATGCGATGCACTGAAGCCGCATGAATTGAAGCGCAAATTAGCGAGGGATCCCTGTACCGTATTACCCTTTTACAAATGAAACATCAAAAGAAATTAAACTTCTCGAAAATAAAATAATGTAAATAAAAGTCAGAAAATTGAAATAAACGTCACCCTTTTTTTTTTTGCACACAAAATTTCATATTTGATGTGCAAGTGTTCATTTATGGGTGAATTGTTTGAAAATTAATTACATCGGAAAAAACAAGTCTGTCTTAACCACAAATGTGCCTCTGACCACCCAGCACTATAAATGACACCAGTAAAATATACTAGGAAAGTAACATGCGATGGACTCGTGTCCCAATCAGGA
>CM045729.1:79014049-79024049 GCA_024760905.1 Plotosus lineatus
ACAATATGCTAATTTTTTGAGACGGACTAGTGTATCTATCTATCTATCTATCTATATATATATATATATATATATATATATATATATATATATATATATATATATATATATACATACTCCAAAATACATACATATATATATATATATATATATATATATATATATATATATATATATACAGGTGCTGGATCACTGATCCTAAGATTGGGGGTTCAAGCCCCACTCTCAATGGGTTGTCACTGTCCCCCCAGTGCAGCTAACTGGGTTATCAAAGGCCGGCCATGTCTCTCACTGTCTATGGTGTGAGGTTCATATAAAATAATCATTGCTGAGTTTTGAAAAGTGTATAGCTGCATAGCCGTCAGTGTGTTTCTGCCCTGCGATGGCCTGGCAAGCTGTTCAGGATGTACTCTGCCCTCGCCCGGAGTTGTCTGGGATGGGCGCCAACCTCCCCATGAACCTACTTAGGATTAAGTGGTTACAGAAAATGAATATATATATATATATATATATATATATATATATATATATATATATATAGAGAGAGAGAGAGAGAGAGAGAGAGAGAGAGAGAGAGAGAGAGAGTGTGTGAATATTTTTTATTTTTATTTTTTTTATGTATTATTGTCAGATAGCACAGTCAAGTAATAGCACAGTGAGTAGGTCCTTGGTTCAAATCCTGGCCTTTTGTATTTCTGTGCTGAGTTTTCATGTTCCCTTACTTGTACGGGTTTCCTTTGGGCAGTCTGGTTTCCTTCCATAGTCCAAAAACATGCATATTAAGCTAACTCACACTTCGGAACAATTTAGAAGAGTCAGTTAGCTTAATGTTTTTGAACAATTCTGAGTGTACACCCTGCCTTTGCCCAGTGCTGGCTGAGATAGATTCCAGGTTTCCCTCCATCCTTGAATGATTAAGCAATTCAGCGAGCGCGTGAGTGAATTATTGTAATATTAGCAGAACTTCTGTTTTCCAAAATTCGTTCTTTTTTTTAACTTCTCCAGAGCTATAGGTGATCTGTTTATTGTCCTGTGAGTGATATTAAGAAAGAAATGTCCCACCATGGAAAGTCACATTACCCAGCAGGACATGCCTTTACATTTTTAATCTGATCAGTTTCTTGCCGTGCCGTCAGTGCATATTTAAATAAGAAACCCTTCGTTAACCAACATGTTGTTGAGGAGGAACACCACAAGCCTCCGTCTCAAAAAGACAAAGTTCAATGTTTGATGTTTGTTTAAATTCCAGATAAAGAACATTAATGAGAACTTGAAATGTCGAGGACACGTGAGGAAGGTGACATTTATTCTCCCTAGTTCAAGAGCAGTGTGACGGAGTCGTTCTTGACACGGAGACTCCCTGTCATTTGATTAACCTTGATTAAAATGTTATGCGCTGTTATTTGAAAGCCATGTGGAGTGATGGAATGATTCTGCATTTGCTATGATGTCAGACACTGATATGGGCCTTGAGATCAGAGCACATTAAGATAATATAGTTTGATAGCTGCTGACAAAAAGAAGTAAGAAAAGGGAGCCAACAGGTTGTCTTTTCTTTTCTGTAGCTCAGGTTTTGACACTGCTCAAAAGGTTAATCCTTAGGTTTCAGCAAAAGGCGAAAGCTGTCCGTCTCAAGGCTCAGTCACTCCCTCGGCGGGTGTGTGGGAATCGAGGGCAATGCTTGTAGCATATGAAACGAAAAGCTGTATGAGTGGTAAAAGGGAATGCAATTTAAAGTCTTCCACAAAGACAATACATAAAACACTCAATCTCTCCCTCGTTTTCTGAAATGATTACTCCTATTAAGGACATGGGGAAGCCAGTGCCTTTCTCAGCCGACACTAAGCAAAGCAAAGGTATACCCTGAACAGCTCCCAGACCATCACCAACCATTGCACAGTCACACCTAGGAGCGATTTTGAACAGCCAATTAGCCTTCTGTGCATGTTTTTGGATGGTGGGAGGAAAATGGAGCACCTGAAGGAAGCCCACACAAGCACATGAAGATCAAGAACAACACAAGCCAACTCGTACCCTGGACCTTGTTGCTGTGAGGTGGATGTGCTTACTACTCCACCACCGTGCCGCCCTTCATAAATCTCATCAAAGTGAATTAAAAATGGAAACATTCATTCATTTTCTGAACCACACTCAACCTAATTATGGTTGCGGGGAGGTTGGTGCCTATCTCAGCTAACTCTGGGCGAGGGCAGAGTACATCCTGGACAGCTTCCCCAGGCCATTGCAGTCAAAATAGAAACAGTCAATTCTTTTTATGGCCTTGTCATATACACCACACAACAAGCATACAACAGGTCCAGGCCAACATGTGGGCGAATTCCTCGGTTGGTTGTGTGTGTGCTGTATGAAAATCACTTGTCTTGTAATTTGCTGAACCGTTTACTGCTATTAGGGTTGTAGTGAGGCTGGAACCTATCTCAGCCAGCAAAGGGCAAAGCTGAGGTATACCCTGAACAGCTCAGTGGTGCACAGGAGGGACCCCCCCCCCCCCCCCCCCCCCCCCACACACACACACACACAAACACTTATTTAAATTCTTATAGGATTCTCGTACCAGATGCAATACTGGCATCATGACCAATCAACAGTGAGCATGTGACATTTAATATTTATGTATTAAAATTTGCTGTTGTGTTTATCGATTTGTTGGTTTGTCAGCACGGTGGTGCAGTGAGTCACGACCCCTGTCACCTCACAACAAGAAGGTCTTGGGTTGGACCTTAACAACCATCTGGGACCTTTTTTTTCGTGGTGCTTTGTGGCTTATTTCAAACTATGTTTGCATAGGATCGTTGGTCAGGATACTCCAGTTCATCCCACAGTCCAAAACCATGCACATTAGGACCCCCTGGTTTCTCTAGCTCGCCCCAGATGTGAATATGAACGTGAGTGTGAATGCTTGTTTGTTGTCTGTGTTGTCTCTGCAATCTCTGCTTCAGGTTGGACCTTATTTCAATCTAACTGGATTGGTTCCAGCTTCCCTTGTGACCCAGGCAGAAAAGTGTGATAGTTTGAGGGGAGAGGGGGTAAATTTTGGAGTTGTGGCTAAAGAAGCAGAAGAGCGTTTACCTCATCTCCAAAGGAGATAACAAATGGTTTTGGTGTTGCTTCATAGACTGCCGATTTCTTTATTAGCGTGGTGGGTCCAACCCAGCCAATTCCAGGCAAAGGCTGAAGAGCTCACCAGATCATCACACGGCCATCACAGGTCTCTAATTCTGTCTTAGTGTGATTTTGATGTACATTGGAACCTCAACTTACGAAACCCCCAACAAATGAAAAATCAAGGTTACGAAAAACATTTTCCTAAAATTTTTGTCTCTGGATATGAAACAAGTTCACATTACGAAAGCACCATCTCACAAATTCAAACAATGCACGAGTTGCTCTCCCACTGACCACATCTCCCAACATCCCGCCCCGCTGACCTCCCATTGGCTAGGAGGAATGATGCAGCTCCCTCCCATTGGCTATTATGTAGCACCCATAATGCTTTTCATGTAAAGGACAGTGTAACTATTGTTTCATGAGTTTTTCGAGTGTGCTCATTGCAACTTTATTTTTTGCCTCAGGAATTTAACCTTGCATAAACATTTGTAAGATTATGACTCTGCTATGAAGACATAGTCAACACACGTGCACACACACACACACACATGTATTTTGACTACTTTCTTCAACCGTAGTTGCAGTATTAGACTTCTTCAGGCTATGGGTGTAGTTTATGAGATAAAGTGTGATTTCCAGTGTGGGTGAAATTAAGAAGCGGGCTCGTGGCATGCGGTTGAGTGATATCGCAAAGGAATATGGCCAAACCCTTCTACCATCAGTACGATATTGAAGCAAAAGGAGGCCTTAAAAGGGTTTAGGGGTAGTTTTGGGGTCCTTGGAACAAATCACACGTTTTACATGTAAAGTGCAATTCGACTTACGAAAAATCCAGGTTATGAAACCACTTCCGGAATGGATTAATTTCGTAAATTGAGGTACCACTGTATTTTTTTAATTATTTTGTGGTTTGTCTGTTTTGTTAGTTATTTTGCACATCACCACAATGCTTCAACTGCAGCATTTTATTAAATATACAGAACAGGCAAACCCTGATGGCTTCTCAGACCACATACGAGTAAATATTGTTAGACAATATGAATACTGCCGAATAATTACACCAACTTTATAACCTCCTCCTTCCTCACAACTTTTGCTATGTCTCAGGTTGTTAACCTCTCCCCCATGTGTCTGCAGTAGTCCCTATTATTAAGCACAAGTCCTGAGTGCATTGTGCTCAGTGCAAGAATACAGCATGTGCTGACTGCAGTGTGGGAGGACGCACCTGGAGGCATTCGCTGTGTGCTCTACATAGAGCCACCGAGGTGCTGCGTAAGCGGGAACACAACATCTATTTTATCTGGGGCTGAAAGCAAAGGTGGGTATTTGGGGGGTTGACCGGAGAGGTAGTGCAAAGTCAGACACTCTGCTCTCTGTTTTTGGAGAATTGCAAGGGCAAGATGCAATTTTGCTTCGTACGACTAGGGAAATTAAAGACGACTTCAATTACAAGTTAACCATGAAAAGGAGATTATATTTGAATATGCAACTCACAGAGAAATCTGAATGGCACAGACCAACTCTGTAAAGGCACTTGGGCTTGTGTTCTATCGTGTAAGGAATAAATGTAAGAGGACGTGATTCATTCATTCAACCATTCGCAGAAATGTTTACTACAAGAGTCTGTGGATGGAGCCTATCTCAGTCAACACTGGGCTAAGGCAGAGTACACCTGAGCGGGTTGTCAGACCATTGCAGGTCAACACACACAGTCATTCAGACTAACACATAAGGCCAATTTGGAAATGTCATTGGACTGTGGGAGGAAACCCGAGAACTCAAAACAAACCCATGCAAGCAGCAGGATAACACGAAAACTCCACATGGAAACGCTCTCTAGTGGAGTGCAGGACTCAAACCCACAACAATCTGGCATTGAAGCAGATGTGCTAGCCCTTGAGGATATGATACTCAGGAAAAATAATCAGTGATGAGCTGGTGTGCTGCTGTCTGACATAAAATGAAGTTACTGGAAACATCCTGATGCATTTAGTCTTTTTATACCATAATAATCTGCAAATGATTATCATTGTTCATAAAATAATAACACGTGTATCTTTAAACCATTTATAGGTATTGTTATGGTAATGTTGTGGATGCAGCCGTGGTGGTGGGGGGGGGGACAAAACAGTGTCTCTCCCTCACGCCGGTCCCAAGCCCGGATAAATGCAGAGGGTTGCGTCAGAAAGGGCATCCGGCGTAAAACAAATGCCAAATAAAATATGTGAATCACAACAAAGAATGTCATACTGGATCGGTCGAGGCCTGGGTAAACAACAACCAGAATCAGTGCTGTTAAGCAACAGGGTGCTGGTGAAAATTGGACAACTGTTGGTCGAAGACGTCGAAGAAGGAGAGGTGGGAGGCGTGTCCATAGGCAGAGAGAGAAGAGGAAAAGCATGAATCTAGGACTGAAAGTAGGGACTTTGAATGTTGGAACTCTGAAAAAAAAAGGTAGAGAGCTGATTGACATGATGCAGAGGAGGAAGGCAGACATACTGTGTGTTCAGGAGACCAGGTGGAAAGTTGGCAAGGCTAGAAGCTTAGGAGCAGGGTTTAAACTGTTTTTCATGGTGTGGATGGGAAGAGAAATGGAGTAGGAGTCATCTTGAAGGAAAAGTTTGTCAGGAATGTTCCAGAAGTGAAAAGAGTGTCAGACAGAGTGATCAGTCTCAAGTTAGAAATTGAAGGTGTGATGTTCAATGTTGTTAGTGCTTATGCCTCACAGACAGTATGTGAGCTAGAAGAGAAGGAGAGATTTTGGAGTTAGATGAAGTGATGCAGAGTACCCCCAGAGGTGAAAGAGTGGTCATTGGAGCAGACTTCAATGGACATGTTGGTGCAGGAAACAGAGGGGACAAGGAAGTGATGGACAGGTTTGGTATCAAGGACAGGAACACAGAAGGACAGATGTTGGTAGATTTTGCAAAAAGGATGGAAATGGCTGTGGTGAATACTTTCTTCCAGAAGAGAGAGGAGCATAGGGTGACTTATGAAAGTGGAGGTAGGAGCACACAGGTAGACTACATCTTGTGTAGGCGATGTAATTTGAAGGAAGTCAGTGACTGCAAAGTAGTAGTGGGTGAGAGTGTTGCCAAACAGCATAGGATGGTGGTGTGCAGGATGACGCTGATGGTGAGGAAGGTGAAGAAGGCAAAGGCAGAAAAGAAGACAAAGTAGTGGAAGCTGAAAAAGGAAGAGTGTCGTGTTGTATTCAAGGAGGGGTTGAAGCAGGCTTTGGGTGGTCAGGAAGTGCTTCCAGATGACTGGACAACTACAGCTAATGTGATCAGGGAAACAGGTAGGAGAATACTTGGTGTGTCATCTGGAAGGAGAGTAGATAAGGAGACTTGGTGGTGGAATGAGGAAGTGCAGGAGTGTGAACAAAGGAAGAGGTTAGCTAAGAAGAAGTGGGACATTGAGGAGTACAGGGAGACAGCGTAAGGCGAAGGTAGCGGTGTCAAAGGCGAAATAGAGGATGCATGATGACTTGTATGCTTGGTTGGAAAGTAAAGAGGGAGAAAATGATTTATTTTGTTGGCACAGCAGAGAAATAGAGATGGGAATGGTGTGCAGCAAGTTAGAGTGATTAAGGTCAGAGAGGGAATTGTATTGACTTATGACAGAAGTGTGCTGGGAAGATAGAAAGAGTACTTTGAAGAGCGGATGAATGAGGAAAATGAGAGATAAAAAAGTAGAAGAAGTGACCGTCGAGGACCAGGAAGTAGCAAAGATTAGTAAGGGTGAAGTGAGGAGAGGATGAAGAATGGAAAGACAGTTGGTCCTCATGACATACCGGTAAAGGTATGGAAGTGTCTAGGAGAAGTAGCAGTAGATTTCCTGACAAGAACGTTCAACAAGGTCTTAGAGAGTGAGAGGATGCCAGAGGAATGGAGGAGAAGTGTGATGGTGCCCATTTTTAAGAATAAGGGAGACGTGCAGAGTTGTGGCAACTACAGAGGGATAAAGTTGATGAGCCATACGATGAAGTTATGGGAAAGAATAGTGGAAGCTAGACTAAGGGCAGAGGTCAGCATTTGTGAACAACAGTTTGGTTTCATGCCAAGAAAGAGCACCACAGATGCAGTGTTTGCTTTGAGGATGTTAATAGACAAGTACAGAGAAGGTCAGATGGAGCTGCATTGTGCCTTTGCGGATCTGGAGAAAGCATATGACAGGGTGACGAGAGAGGAACTGTGGTATTGCATGAGGAAGTCGGGAGTGGCAGAGACGTATGTTAGAGTGGTGCAGAACATGTACGAGAGATGTAAGACAGTGGTGAGGTGTGCTGTTGGCGTGAGAGAAGAGTTCAAGGTGGAGGTGGGACTGCATCAAGGGTAAGCTCTGAGCCCCTTCTTGTTTGCTATGGTGATGGACAGGCTGACAGACGAGGTTAGATAAGATTCCCCATGGACTATGATGTTTGCAGATGACATTGTGATCTGCAGTGAGAGCAGAGAACAAGTGCAGGAAAATCTATAGAGGTGGCGGTATGCCCTGGAAAGGAGAGGAATGAAGGTTAGCCTCAGTAAGACAGAATACATGTGTATGAATGACAAGGACCCAAGAGGAACAGTAAGGTTACAGGGAGCAGAGATAAAGAAGGTGGAGGATTTTAAGTACTTAGGCTCAACAATCCAGAGCAATGGAGAGTGTGGAAAAGAGGTGAAGAAGCATGTGCAGGGAGGTTAGAATGGTTGGAGAAAAGTGTGCGGGGTGATGTGCGATAAGAGCGTGTCAGCAAGAATGAAAGGAAAAATGTACAAGAAGGTGTTGAGACCAGTGATGTTGTATGGTTTTGAAACAGTGGCGCTGGGGAAAAGACAGGCAGCAAAGCTGGAGGTAGCATAGATGAAAATGTTGAGGTTCTCTTTGGGAGTAACGAGGACGGATGGGATCAGAAATGAGTACATCAGAGGGACAGCTCATGTAAGATGTTTTGGAGACAAAGTCAGAAATGCTAGATTGAGATGGTTTGGACATGTACAGAGGAATAGTGAGTATATTGGTAGTAGGATGCTGAGGTTGGAACTACCAGGCAGAAGGCTTAGAGGAAGACCAAAGAGATGATTCATGGATGTGGTGAAGGAGGACATGAAGGTAGTTGGTGTAAGAGAAGAAGATGCAGAGGATAGGGTGAGATGGAGGCAGATGATTCGCTGTGGCGACCCCTGAAGAGAAAAGCCGAAAGAAGAAGAAGAAGAAGAAGAAGAAGAAGAAGACGAGTTATGGTAATATTGTGGAATTTCCATGAGGAAACTATTACCTCACTTTCTGTATTTTCAATCGAACATAACAGGACGAAGGGACATAAACCAAAAAGTAAAAAAATCAAGAAGAGTCTCCAGTCATGGAAAATGGAAAATGACTGTTATTAAAAAACAAAGATCATGGAGACTCTTTTAAAAAACATCCCACTACAGAAGAATTCAGTGTGTTAATGATAAGTATATACATGACACTGGAATCTATCTTGGGATAAAAACCCATTATTCCAAGTAGATAATAATAGATGGATGCTCATGGATGGAGCGCACTTTACAATGGAAAAATAAACCAAAACTGGAAATTACTTTATTTAACAATGTTGTCGAGTATACAAATGTATACATACACTGCCCTCTATAATTATTGGCAGCCCTGGTTAAAGGCCTTAAAATACATTACTTTTTTTTTCTTGCAGAAGCTCACACCATGAAACTTGTAGGAAAATGTAACCTTAAATTTTAAAAGGGAAAAAAATCCCTAACTAAGAAAATATTTATTTTTTCATAAAAACTTGTTCAACAATTATTGGCACCCCTAACAATTCCTAAGAAATAAACGCAATTGAATTATCACTGTCACTACTACAGTACTTTACAAGTTGCTCAGAGTATCTAGGAACATTTAATTAGTAATTCATCACTTCTTGTTTTCATGGGGTATAAATAGGATGTGACACCGAGGCCATTTCTCTTCTCCACTCTTCAACGTGGGAAAGACAGAGGAACACACCATTCAAGTAAGGTGTGCCGACCTTCACAAGTAAGGAAGTGGCTAGGAGAAAATAGGCACTTGTCTGCAACTGCACATATCTACTGTCAGAGGAATCATTCAGAAATTTAAAACATCTGGAGCAGTGGTAAACAAGCCTGGATGAGGACGCAAGGCTATTTTGCCACTACACATAATGAGGAAGATGTTAAGAAAAATAAAAAAGTTATCCAAAGCTCACTGTTAAAAAATTGTAACAAATGGGTTTTCGGTACACAAAGTCTCCAAAACAACCATCAGGCGCCACATACAATCAAGCTGATTGGGAGGAATGCAGGGAAAAACCTTTTCTCACTCACAGTCATAAACGCAGATGTCTGGGGTTTGCTAAGCGCTACAGGGACTTCAACTGGGACCGTGTGCTTTGGTTCGATGAGAATAAGATAGAGTTTTTTGGCAACAAACACTCAAGTGGTTCTGGAAGAACACAAAACATGACTATGCAGAAAAGCACCCCATGCCCACAGTGAAGTATGGGGGAGGATCGGTGATGCTGTGGGAATGTTTTCATTTTAGAGGCCCTGGGAAATACATTTTAAATCAAAGTGGCTTCTGCCTATTGTCACTGTGTCTTTCAGCAAGAATGACCTTAAACATGTGGCCAAATCTATGCAGAAACAGTTCATCAGACACAGAATCAAGCTCCTCCCATGGCCATCTCAGTCCCCAGACATCAACTCCATTGAAAACCTGTGTAGTGAGCTGAATATGAGAATGCAGAGGAGAGGACCCAGGTCGCTGGATGATTTAGAGAGTGTGATAGGAGAGTATCGGCAAGAATGAAGGGAAAAGTGTACAAGACGGTGATGAGGCCAACAATGTTGTATGGTTTAGA
>CM045729.1:79029049-79126549 GCA_024760905.1 Plotosus lineatus
AGTGCATCACGTTTTTTTTTCTAAAAATATTAATCAAATTAAAAAAATAAGGAAATTAAGGAAGAATAGGGGGAAAAGTGAAGGAAAATGCCACAAAAACAAGGACAATTATGCAAAAAAATAAATAAATAAACAAACAAAAAAACAACCCAAAACCTCCCATCGAAATTAGTTGCATTTTTGTGGGGTGCGCATCTGAGTGCGTGCACGTGCATTCCTATCTGCAAGTGTGTATATTTAGATTTTATTTACATCTATGCATTATTTTTAAATGTTTAATTGTTATTATAAGCATTTATAGCATTGAATATGTATTTATTGATATTATATACACATTTACATGTACGTATACGTCAGTCGGGGGGGGAGTGGATCCTACTTCGCTGAATTCGGTGGTCGCGGGGCAATCTGAGTCCCAATTTATCGCAGAAAGTGAGCGATCCTTGTATACTGTTCAACTTTAATGACACCAGCGTGATGTAGAAGCACACATCTTTATGAAGGATCGCAACATTATTACTGTAAATAGTCATCATGTGGGCGGAATAAGCAGGAAATCAAATTAATCAAATCATCTACCAGCAAAAATCTTTTCGCCTCGTCAAGTCACATCCAAAGACCTTTCTGTCCAAAAAAACAAACAAAAGCATATAATACAGTAAGCTGTTATTTTTTGTGTCCAAACCTTGGCCTAGAAATACAAACACAAACACATATATCAAATCCTGGAGTGTACAACTGCAGATGATTGGTTCACAGATCTTCTTTCACTGAGTCTTTGGCGTGTCTATCTTCATGCAGGTTTACATGACATTCATTAATTTATTCATTCTCTGAACCATTTAGTCCTAATTCGGGTTGCTGGGAGGCTGGTGCCCATGTCAGCCAACTCCAGGCGATGGCAGGGTACACCCTGGACAGCTCACCAGGCCTTTGCAGAGCCAACACTCACACAACCATTCATACTCACAATCACAGGCGATTTGAAACAGCCAATTAACCCGTTGTGCATGTTTTGGATTGTGGAAGGAAACCAAAGAATGCAGAGGAAACTCACACAAGCACGGGGAGAACATGCAAACTCCACACAGAAACGCCTGAGCCCAGGACCTTCTTGCCATGAGGTGGACATGCTATCCACTACCGCCTTGTTTGCGTGACGTTTGGGGCTGAAACAGTATACAGTCAGCCCTCTTCTTATGAAATCCCCAGAATATGAAAACTCCAGTATACGAAAAACATTTTCCTAAATTTTTTTCCTCTGTATACGAAAAGTGCCAAACGAGCCATTCAAACATTCAAACAATAGGTGGGGAAAAAAAAAACCGTGAGCTGTAATGTTGGATGCACTTTGTTCCATACTGTGTGTGAGAGAGCGTAAGGTAAAGCGATGTCTGCACCTCCACCTAAGTTAAGACTTACTGTTCCAATGACTACATGTCTCAACATCCCGCCCTGCTGGCCTCCCATTGGCTAGGAGGGATGACTCAGCTCCTTCCCATTGGTTATCTCCCAATAACCCGCCCAGCTGGGCTCTCATTGGCTAGGAGGGATGACACAGCTCATTCGCATTGGCTATCTCTCAACATCCCGCCCCACTGGCCTACCATTGGCTAGGTGGGATGACGCCATTATTCCAACTTTGTTCAACTTTGTGTGACGTTTGTTCATGTTTGTTTGTGTGTCATTCCAACTGTATTTTATGGCTCAGGCTTTTAACCTTGCATAAACATTTGTAAGATAATAACTCTGCTAAGAACACATGGTCAACACACACACACACGCACGCGCACACACACACACACACACACACACACACACACACACGTGTGATTCCCGGTGAAAGTGATTCCTGGTGCCATGGTCAACATGAAGTAAGTACCTTAAAAGGTATGCTTTTATAATTTTTAAAGGGTAGTCTTGGGGAACTTGGAACGAATCATGTGTTTTACATGTAAAATGCTGTTCTATTTACGAAAAATCCAGGGAACGAAAAAGGCTCTGGAACGGATTAATTTCGTTAGGGGAGCTACCACTGTATTGCCAATTCTAGCTTAGTGAGATATTTTATAAAATAAAGGCATATCATTAGATCTATACCGAAAAGATCCAGCATAAATATGATGTGTGTGCGCGTGTGTGTGTGTGTAAGACACTGGATTTAGATGCGGTACTATGTTGCAGGCTTTGATGAGAGCAATCAGGCATCGACGAAAAAATTCATGTGGGCAGCACAAAAGCAGCCTCGCAGTAATTGCTAGTTATTAAAGCTCGTAATCACCCCCAGCGCACAACGAGCTGTAATGAACTTCACTGATGGACCTATCTCAGAGGATATGAACGTATTGTACATGCAAAAGCAGAAGAGGAAGACAAACAGACAGACAGAGAGCACGAGAAAAGGAGGGAGAGGTGCATCTTAATTTGAGAGTACGGTGGGAAAGTGAAAGTGATTCTCTTGCTCATTTTCTCTCTCTCTCTCTCTCTCTCTTGCTCTCTCTCTCTGTTTGCCTGTTATGGTCCTTCAGGGACATAATCAACTTGCAACCCCAGAAGTGTGTTTCCCCTGATTGGCACTCAAAGGGAATCAAGACATCATTTGGTTTGAAATGCGGATGCCTATACACATAACGTCCACGCACGTCCACCCACATGCGTCTTCCAACCCCTGAAACAGCCCCCGAACACCTATTTTCTCTCAGTGAGTTGAAAGGTCACCTTGCCTTTATTTCACAGGGAGAACTTTTAACGTTAGAAAGAAGTCTCTATGTTTAAAGAGAATATATTTCCATATATACACAAACAGGCAGCATGGTAGCGTAGTGATTAGCACATCCGCTGCATAGCAAGAAGGTCCTCGGGCGATTCTGTGTGGAGATTACATGTTCACCCTGTACATGCATGGATTTCCTCCGGGTACTCCGGTTTCCTCCAACGGTCCTAAAACCTACACAGTAAGTTATTTGGTTGTTCCATATCTACACCAGGTGTGAGTGAGTGTGAACGGTTGTGTGAGTGTTGGCCCTGCGATGGCCTGCTGAGCTGTCCTGGGTGCATCCTGCCATATCAGCCAAAAACAAAATATCTTGTGCACATACAAAACGAAAAACAAACAAACAAAACAAAAGCATTTTGTTGCATGTAAACTAACAAGCAATTCACTCATACACACAAACTGCTGAGATGGGTGCCAGCCTCCCTGCAGACCTAATTAGGATTAAGTGGTTCAGAGAATGAATGAATGAGGATATACACAAACACTGATAAGCCATAACATTAACACCACTAGTTTGTATCTCAGCAGTCCCATACCCATTAAGCTGCAATGCATTGTGTTCTGACTCCTCTCTCTCAGATACAGTTTCAGCAGTTTGTGCTACAGAAGCTCTTTTGTGGGATACGAGTAGACGGAGGTCTTGTTGCACTACCCTTAGTAGGTACTTACCACTGCATACCAGGAACATCCTCAAGACCTGCCATTTTCTCATCTCATCTTATCTTCTTACCTTATCAGGGGTTGGGTCTCGGGGCAATAGCCGAAGCAGCGAGCTACAGACATCCCTCTCCCCAGCCACTTCCTCCAGCCCTTTGGGAGGAGACTAAAGTGTTTCCAGATCAGTCAAGAGACATAATTCCTCCAATGTGTTCTGAGTTGACCCTGGGGTCTCTTCCTGGTTGGACAGGCAGGCGTTCGGGAGGCATTCTAACCAGATGTCCGAGCCACCTCAACTGGTTCCTCTCAATCGGACCTGTTGTTATGAATACAGACCAAACTGTGGCTCCGGTGATACAGAGACCGAATAGCTGATAGCAACGGGTGCGTTACACCATACTCCCAGAGAGCACCCACAAGGTCGCCCAAGGGACACGAAAGCCTTGTCTATAACCACACACCACATGTCGACAAATTGGGCAACTCCCATGCCCCCTCCAGGGTGCTTAAAGGGGCATGGGATGATATTTTGGAGACTAATAATATCCAGTCTTTTGACTATTACAAGTGGAGCATAGAGAAAATGGTGGCATAGTGGTTAGGGTGCTGGGCTCTTCATCAGGAGGTCATGGGTTTGAATCCCAGTTAGACCCTCATTGTGCTAAGACCCCTGGGCAAGGTCTTAACCACAAGTGTGCCTCTGTTCACCCAGCAATATAAATGGGTACCAGTAAGAATATACTGGGAAGGTAACCTGTGACGGACTAGCGTCCCATCCAGGAGAAGTTGAAGTCCTGGTAGCTTCAGGCTACGGAAACCGGGGATAGGCACTGACCTGATGAGCCACTACACTTGGATGTAAAGCCCAATAGACTACCTTTTGACCATTACGATGTGGTTCTTGTGGGAGTCACTCTGATCCTTACACTGGCTCATTTTTCCTACTTCCAACACATCAACTTCAAGAACTGACTGTTCACTTGTTGTCTAATACGTCCCACTTCTTGGCAGGTTTCACTGTAAGAAGATAATAACTGTTTATTGACTAACCGTACAGCCCGTAAAGACAAATCTCAACCTGAGGTCATGAAGGGTGATAACGGGATCTTGAATAACAGGGAAGGGCTGAGATTTCTACGTACAGAGAAAGTAAAAGGTAGAGTCTGTTTGGCTTTTTACACTCAGGCCTCCTGGCTCATCACGCCAGAGCTCATGGTTCTGTAGCATGAAGTAACTAGGTGTGTAACGCCTCCTGGATGGGTACCAGTCCATCACAATTTGCCTTCCTAGTATTTTACAATTTCCCAGTTATACTGTGGGTGGACCACTTGTGGTTAAGATCTTGCACTCCTATCTTAGCACAGTGTGGTGTAATAAAGATTGAAACACATGACTGCTTGATTATGAGCCCAAAACCCTAACCACTACACCACCAGCCGACAGTGAGTAAACAAGGCTAGTAAGCAGTTTATTTTACTTCATTTTAAAATATTGTAAATTAATGTGGACTGTTAATGCAAGAGATAACCTCCGAAACCAGGTCAGATAGCTGGCGAGTGAACTGAGCAAAATAAGCACCAAGAACATGGAAGATTCGGAAACTGGAAAACCAAAATAGAAAACAAGGAAAATCAAGGCTGATGCCAAAATGACTGGCACTAAGCGCAACACTACGTACATTGGTGATTTAGGGAGGGAGCTTAAAGGGGACCTGTACCCCAAAATTTACGGCATTCAAAAAATATCCACTATACTTTATTATTAACTTTTAAACATCGCGTGATGTCGGTAGTTTATTTATAAGTCCACGTTTCCTTTTCTTCTATATGACATTCCTTGCTCACGAAGGTTGAGCGCGCGGACACGTTGGCTACTTTTCACCGGGGTCAAAGGTCACTGTGACGTAACATCGTTGACAGTCGTATCGCCAATTGCAGAATGTCAGTATATTTTCCTTGATCTTGATCTTGATAGGTTAGGTGATACGTCGCAAGGACATTAATTCACCGCAAGCAATTCATGTTGTTTACAACAATAGCACTCCTGATGTTTTTTTTTTTTTTTGACGCACGCATTTTCCACAAGAGCACAAAATATTTGCTGGTTGTTTGCAACGATTTTCCCGTGTAAGAGCTTCTGCCGACTCTCCAATCTCGTCCTCCGAGTCGTCACTTTCCTGGGCCGATTTCACGAAATGTGGATAGTCTTTCTTCAGTGGTTCATATAAATAACCTTCAAATCCTTCCACGAAATTGTCTTCGTCCATGGTTTAAAAAAAACTACGATAATGCCTGTTTTTTCCAAATTTCCGTGAGCTTGTGTTGTATATGTCAGGTATATAGCCTTAGCCTTACGTTTACATTCCAATCTCGATCTTGCACTTCCGGTCGAGGCTTTGTCAACAATATGACGTCATTCAAATGCGCCGTTTTAAAACTCCTGTGCTCTGAAGCTTGACGTTAGTGAAGCCCTTAAATCGCTTAAAGCTGGTTTGTAAGAGAATATAATAAACGCCTTATAGGTGTATTGTCACTAGCTATACACAATACATCAAATTAGGTATATGAGCAATGTTCCCTGTAATTTTTCCTCTGTCTGGGCATACAGACAACCTCCCTGAGCACACTAAGGCCCACTGTGAGCAACATCACAACTGCTCGCTGTGGCCACACCCCAGAACCACACCTGGGATCATTGAAAGTTCCATGGCTTATTAAACACAGCTTTATAGATGACATCATTTTCCTCCCTGAATTTGAAATATATGACGAGCATTTTGTGTCCTGTCATGTCTGGCTCTCATCTACTATCAGGGTGTGCCAGGGTGCATTTTTAACCTCACACATACTATCATTCTGCACTCTCTCATTGATTCACAAATTGAAAGGTATAGTTTTTGCTTCGCCAGCTTTCTGCTGTACTCACAGACTTTGCGCAGTTCTTTTTTTACTTTGGTTTGGGGAGTCGACATAAAATATTCCCTGGCCGCTCGTTTCGTCATGATAACGGGGTTAGCATTAGCATCACTTCACTCAGCAGCACTGTTATTATTGTTATGGAGCGTGTACGAGCGCAGCACGTGACGGTGCCGTGATTGGCTGCGTAGCGTGATTGCATTGCATCGTGTGATTGGCTGGACACCTGTCACTCACTAAAAGTTCTATACCGTGTATGTAATTAATCTGCAGCGGGTTCACTGCGCTGGATCGGTTTTCTTGTGCGCTGAGAGTGTTCGAGCGGTTCGCCATTGCGCAGTTGCGCAGCTTAGAGGGAACGTTGTTTATGAGCGCTTTCACTACAGGTACCCTTTAAATCAGGGGTCACCAACCTTTTTGAAACTGAGAGCTACTTCTTGGGTACCAATTAATGCGAAGGGATACCAGGTCGATATACACTTCTGAAATTACAAATTTGCTCAGTTTACCTTTAATTATATGTTATTATTAATAATTAATGAGATTCATCTATGTGAAGATATTGCTTGGATTTAAAAATATATAGAAAAAAATAAGATGCAGCTCAATGAAGAGTGGCGCTATGGAGCCATGGGCCTGTCCTAAAAATAGCAGTGAACAGGTCCGCGGGCAACTTATATTGTCCTTGCGGGCTACCTGGTGCCCGCGGGCACCACGTTGGTGATCCCTGCTTTAAATCAATTTCCTGATTGGGATACAAATGCCATCGACACTGGAAAACACAATCCGTCGGTGAGTCAAACACAAACAAAACAAACAAAACCTTCACAGAAATTGACGAAGACCAGACAGCGAGGTAACAACACCTGGAGTGAATTAAATAAGTCCACCATTTTACAATGCTTTAAAATAAACAATACAATTATATCCAGGGCAGTGTTGGCCTGGTGGTAGGGTGCTGGCCTACTGATCTGAAGGTATGGGGTTCAGACCACACTATCACTGAGTTGTCATTACTGTCCCCCAGTGCAGCTAACCAGGTTATCAAAGGCCAGGCACGTCTCTCGATGCCTGTGGTGAGAGGCATAAAAAGGACCACTGTTGTCATTCATAAAGAGTAGGCCATTGGGTTGCCGTGAGTGTGTTTCTGCCCAGCGATGGCCTGCTGAACTGTCCGGGGTGCACTCTGCCCTCGCCAGACAAGCGCCAGCCTCTCCACGACTGTAATTAGAATGAAGCGGGTCAGAAAATGGGTTAACCTCTTTGAATACGTGACAGGTAGCTAACAGCTAGCGGTCGACATGTTTCTGTTCCACGGAAAGCTGCTAAAGATCAAAGTGCAAATAGCAGCTAGCTAACAGTTAACATGCACGGTGATACACACTGGTCCATATGCTATTCATTCCCTTCCCATCGACCAATCAGATTGCATGAATTGTTGTTGCCAGATATGAGTCTATATTTATAACAATAAGTGCTAACTTGACCCTGGAGAAGAAGTGACGGTGGAGGGGGAAGGAGACGGAGGATGTCTCACAATAAAGTGACCCAAGTGTCAGCGGTCATATTAATGAACCTCATTCTGAATTCAAATTTAATTTAGGCTGTCGTAATTCGTCAGTACCACCCCCACCCCCATCATTTTATGGTTTTGTCCAGGGAATTTGAAGGTTTGAGAAAGATGAAACCATTTTAATTGCGATCTGAGTGAGCAAGAGGGCAGCGGTTTCACACGTGCGTCAGCATTTTCCCCTCACTGGTACTATTTACTGAAATTCATAAATGCTGATGCAGTCGATATTACCCTCCATTCCTTTTCTTACGCTTAATTCTCACACCAGCAACTGTAATCTGTCACAACACCAGCCCCTTAATCAATCAAATTCAACTTCGAAGGCGGCACAGATGTAACACCGAGCCGCATAAACTCTCGTTCACAGGGACGCCGACTCGCCTGCATCTCAAACCAGCACGATTCGACTCGCCTGCACGGCAAACCGACACCGATTTCACAAAGTCTTTTCTCTTTACTGGATTTAGCAGCGCCCACTCCATTTGACTCGCCATCCATCCAATCAGACGGTGCATCCGCCTTACAGAACACAAGATGGCCGCCGACGTCGACGCGCTATCAAAACATCGCACTTTCTATGTGGAGGCTCAAACTGTTTGCAGTGAATAGAAACCCGCTTTGAAATGATAATAGTGGCTGGAACAAATGAAACACGGCTCCCATTCAGCGCCAGATCTAAAGGTGGCTTTGTCCCGACACCACGCTTTTTTCTCCTGTGGGCTGAGACGGCATTGATGCAATGCTCGCAAGGAAGTACACCTGTATTCGCTGACAATTTGCACATGGATGACCCCAACACCCCTCCTTCCTGCCAATGCCCGAGACTTTGAAAGTCCCACATCTGCCATGTAAATACGCAACATGTAGCCACGTCAATTTAAGAGCAGTTTACAAGTGGACAAAACCACCAAGGTAGCTCTCTCTCTCTCTCTCTCTCTCTCTCTCTCTCTCTCTCGCTCTCTCTGTCTGTCTCGTCCAGAGCAGGAAAGACGAAGCAGGGAGGAGGCGGAAAGAAAGCGAGGATAAAAATAGAATCCATTACTCCTTTATTACAGCCTATGGTCTGTTGCTAGGCAATGGTATCAGATTAACACTAATTATCATTTTATCACACTTTCTCCCCCTCCCTGACAGTTCTCTCCTCCCTCCCTCCGTCCCTCCCTCCCTCCCTCCCTCCCCCTCTAACTCTCTTTCTCTCTCCTCAGCTCAGTCTTTCTTCAGCCGAAGCCTGAATTTTAAATTTGACCAATTGCACTGAAGGGCCGTCGAATTCACTTATTAAATTCTCTGTGTTGAGAAGCGTTTCATTTGCAGGGATTATCAGAGAAGAGTTAATGAATATAAAGAACACAGTGTCGGGTTAACACATTCAATCCCTTGGAAACGAATATTTAAAAAAAAGAGAAAGAGAAAAAGAGAGGCGGGAATAACAAGAAGAAGAAGAAGATAAAGAAGAAGAAGAAAAAAACCAAACAAACAAAAAAAAAAGCTCAAAGCATGAATTCTCAACATTATTACACATTTGCAAACAAATCTAGTTGTTCCGGTAAAATAACGAATGCTGACAAGCAATGGTTCTGTTACTTCTTTGGGAAATGAGTCTCGGTGCTAATTAAAGGAAAGTTGGAGGTGGCATTTAGGAGGCGTCCTGTATTCAATATGTGAAGGGAAGAGAGGATGCTGTAGTGCGCCTCCTCCTCCTCCTCCTCCTGCGCTCCATGTGATTTATTCCTGTGGAACTCTGTGGCACCGGAGTAGGCCACAGCTCGAGGGCACGCACGCACATTGTTCCGATCCTGCCCATTGTTTCTCAGCACAGGCCAGTAATGAGAGTGTGCTGAGGAGCCGAGCGCAGCGCTGCTGTCAGCGTAAAGAATGCAGGCACAGCAAGTCACACACACACACACACACACACACACACACACAATTGCAGGGGTGCTTTTGTGCTCAAACTGACAACTGGAGACACACACACAAAAAATATGCGCACAAACAGCACAAGTCTAGACAATTTTTTAGAGCAACTAATTCATTGATGGTTTTATGCACACACACACACACACACACACACACACACACACACATGTGCACAAACAGCACAAGTCTAGACAATTTTTTAGAGCAACTAATTCATTGATGGTTTTACACACACACACACACACACACACACACACACACATCCCTAATACACAAATACACTGACTATATTGTCTCTCTTGCAAATGAGCTAATTTAAGCATACACACACACACACACACACACACACACACACACACACACATGCATGAGAATGACGAGGGCTAGTGAAGCGGCGCACCCATATTGCACACTTCTGTCCCAGCTCCTTTTCCAAAACATTAAAACGTGCTCCCACAGCTTCTGTCTGTATTAAAAATATGACACTATGATCAATGTCTACATTCAAGAGCACATATGAGCCTGACATCGCGACAGATCACTGATTTGCTGTACTGCGTTTCCTGTCATCCAATTATATGTCTGAAACAGGAAACTTTAGAAACCCGGTTAAATGAATGTCATGTTCAATGTTTAATAAGGCTTCATCAATTTTCTGTAGGATGAATTGTATATAATGTGGAGATATATGAAGCTCCAGAACTGCACACATTAAAAAAAAAAAATAAAAAAAAAAGAAACCCAACACCAGTGAGATTCACATGCTGGGCAGCGTTAAATCATCCAGTCTCTCTGCTGTGAGCCTCCTTTAACTCTTACTCCAATTAGGTGCTGGGGAATGCATCATGGACCCACTAATATGCATGAGTGTTATTAAAACGGTAGCAAGCCGAGATGATTCAATACTCCATTGCAATTCCTTTGGTTTTCGTTTAGATGATGGATTAAAGAAAACCTGCAGAGTGCAAGTGAACAAATGAGTGCTTTCTTAAAACACAACCCTAATAGCTGGACCTGGACCTGCAGCATGTGGTGTGGTGGAAATTCACCAATGTGCTGTTTTTTGTTTGTTTGTTTGTTTGTTTGTTTGTTTGTTTGTTTTTAATTTAAACGAGAATGGGATAGTCTCAGCATGCGGGAATCTAAATAACTTAAATTAGATTCTGTCTTTATTAGGAAGTTCGAGAAAAAGGTGATTACTGCACAAACCGTCCTCTGAAGGTCCTCAATGGCCCAATTCCTGCTTGCTTGCAGCAAATCCCTGACTCTCCAACTCTCCACCCCCCATCCTCATCCCAAAAACTGGGCTGGTGCTCACCTTGAAAAAGAGCCATTCATCTTTGATTTATTGCATCGGAGCAGAGAATTTCCATCTTCGCCCCCTGCAGGTTGTCACAGTTCTATAATTGGCCGAGCCGCGTGACTGACCTAGCCGGTATTTTGGGCGTCCATGTTTGGGAATCTTTTCTTCAGGTTGCCTCAAAATAGTGCGGCATCCGAGGAAAAAGTAGGGCACCGTTCACGTCGTCATTAATTGTCTTCCCCTTTCTAGAGCTCAAATGGTAAATGAGAAAGGAAGATGGGGTAAAAAAAAAAAAAAAAAAAAAAAAAAAAAGTGTTTCTAACAGGAACCGGGCCTGAAAGAGGAGCTCCTGAATTCCCTTATCCTCTATGGATAGCACAGGTAAAGGATTTCTCATTGAGAAAGGTGAACGAATGGGGATGATGCGGAACGAGATGATCACTGAGCGTAAGGTTCCGGCCACTACTGGCCTCAAAGTGTCACTTAAGTGTCTGGCCAATCTTTTGTCCTCCCCGCCTCATTGTGTCACCTCCCCAGTTGCTCTGAAAGAATGTTCCAGAAACAAATGTCACCCAGGTCTCAGAAGGAAACACGTTTGGGCCAAGCCGTCCATCATCACAAAATAAAAACGAATAAAACCATGAACAACGAAAAGTTGGATTACGGGGAGGTGGTTAAACCTTCTCGCAATGCAAGAGCAGGTCTGCATACATCGTGAAGCGCTTCCACAGATCTTCTGCATTCTTTAATCTTACATCGGCTTTATTGACTCTGCCTTCCTGCATCAATATTTCTGCTTCTCTCCACCACTGTTACTCATTAGTACAGTTGTTCCCTTGTTCAAATGTTCATTCAGTCACTGCAGGGTGTCCCTGGTTCTCTGGGGGGATGGGGGAGGAACCAATTAGTTGTGGAGAAACACTGAGTATTTCACGTTAATTAGTCTCACTTTCTCTGATTCCTGTTTCACCACAAGAAAGGAAACTGTGTAGTTCATGTTCGTTCGAAGCAATATACACCGCTAACGGAGAAGTACGGAGAAGCCACACGCTTGGAGTGCAACACTATAGCTAACATTATTTAGCTAATATTTTCCTGAAAAGAGGAAATCATTTGATTATTCAGCTCCTTCACATTAAATTCAGTCGACACCAATGATGTGTCTAAATCTGGCGCTCGAAGACTGTTAGCTCCTTGGAACAATTTTTAATTGCTCATAATCCAATTATAAATATTTTAAAATGTCAGCAACAATATTTTGGCTATAATTAGCTATTTATTTCTTCAAGCTTCACACGTAGCATCCAGGTTGATGTTGTTTCTCGACCGACTTGTGACTGTTCCGTGGTATTGATGCTCAAATGAGCCCCACCGTATTTCAATTACAGTGATACCTCTGCTCACGAACATAATTGGTTCCCAGAAAGTGTGTGTAAGGCGAAAAGTTCGTCTTACGAACATTTATTTCCCAAAAGAAACCATTAAAATGAGAATAATCCGTTCCCAGGTCCCCATAAAACATAATTTTCTACTAAATAAGCCTTAAAACTACACAAAAATATACCTTATTTTATGTATAATAAATGTGCTATTGTATTGTAATTAAAGAAATAAACTGTACTGTATAATAAAGTCGTTTTATTTACCTTTGTGATGGTAGTTGATGGCTTGATGGAATGGAGTGGGAGGAGGAGGGAGGGAGGGACTTACTGTTTGGAAGGAGAGTTTGGAAACGCCTACTGTTTGGAAACACCCTTAGCCACACACGCACCCTTAATAGCTTCCTTGTTCTTAAGGATGGGAGCAATGGTAGACTTGGCGTACTGGTACTGGGACGCTGAGTCACACAAACGCACACCTCGTTCGTGTTTTTCAATGATCTCCGCCTGTGGTGGGGTCTTTTTCGGTCCCATAATAGCAAAACTACACTCAATACGGTCCAAAATGTCCATCAAACACAAACCACTTCCGCACTCAAAGAAAGGGGGTGACG
Source organism: Plotosus lineatus (assembly GCA_024760905.1). NCBI lineage: Eukaryota > Metazoa > Chordata > Actinopteri > Siluriformes > Plotosidae > Plotosus > Plotosus lineatus. Next base: position 79,042,184 of record CM045729.1, read on the forward strand.
AACTGGGACGCCGTGAGCGTGCGTCAGCTTCTCGTGGCCGCCACCGTGGCGCTGTTCGACCGCGTGGTTTGATTCGTCCGCCGAAAACTAGTTCGTCAGCAGAGACTATATGCTCGCAAATTTAATGTTCTTGAGGCGAAAAGTTCGTGAGCTTAAGCGTTCGTCAGCGGAGGTTTTACTGTATTTGTTCAGGAGAAGCTAGCTATGATTTGCACACATGAATTTCATGCAGCACAATTTGTATTCATCATTATACGCACGCACGTGGCTTACTGAGGCAGGACAGGTGGTAATATGGTCTGCTGAAAGCCCGAACCTAACTTCAACACCTTGAGCTTGAAGAACTCGATGTTTGGTGTCCGGAGCGACAACACACTCACCTCGAAGCTCATTGGAAGTGCTTAAGGAAACGCCTCCGGATCAGGTAAGCTCGTTGGTTGGTGATGGGTGGCGCCATTCCTCTGACCTCACCCCTTGGGATTTCTTTCCTATGATGCTACCTTAAATCACGAGTAGATACTCATTGACCCCAAACCTTTGACGATATTAAGGTTTTCATCGCCGCTGTTTCGGCTGACATCACCCATCAAGCCACGACAGCCTTCAGAAATGGCCTCCGAGTGTGCCTAGACCATGACAGCCTCCATCCGAAGGTTCTTTAAAACATAACACATAAAAATTGTCCTAAAAGATTTTTCATAAAATTCTATTTGGGGCAGTGGTGGCCTGGTGGTAAAGGTGCTGGATCACTGATCCCAAGGATGGGGGTTCAAGACCAACTCTCAACGGGTTGTCACTGTCCCCCCAGTGCAGCTAACTAGGTTATCAAAGGCCTGCCATGTCTCTCACTGTCTATGGTGTGAGGTTCATGTAAAAGAACCATTGCTGACTTTCAGCAAGAGTAGCTGCATAACACTCAGCGTGTTTCTGCCCTGCGATGGCCTGGCAGGCTGTCCAGGGTGTACTCTACACTTGCGCAAAGTTGGCTGCGATAGGCACAAGCCTCCCCATGACCCTAATTAGGATTCAGAAAATTAATGAATGAATGAAAAATCCTATTTAACTTTCCTATTTTGTAGGAGATTATATTGACTCACCCTCCATAATAAACAAAATATATAGATAAAGACCTGGGGATATTTGGGGACAGCTGTGGCCTACTGGGAAGAGAAGCAGCTTCAGGACTGAAAGGTTGCTGGTTCGATTCCTGGACTAACAGGAAAAATGTGTGGCGGTGGGGGAGTGAGCTGCACCCTCCCCTCGTCCACCTTCATGGCCGACGTGCCCTTCAGCAATGCACCCAACCCTGAACTGACTTCTGGGTGCCCGCAATGTGCTTGCCAGCCCACTCGTGTGTGTGTGTGTGTGTGTGTTTGTGTGTGCACGTGTGCGCATGCTCACTGTTTACATCTGTGTGTTTGGGTGGGTTAAATGTAGAGGAACCATAACAAAAAAAAACATGAGTATCCATGAACAAATTTTTACCATGCACTTATCTAAAAGGCTGAAATGTATTTTAAGTTCTTCCATCAGGAAACCTGAGCAATCCTCCGTCTATTAAAAAAAAAAAAAAAATCCAACCCAAGTTTTTATACTGGAAGTTAGTAATATACAATTTGCACTCATGAGGTACATTTCCATATCATACAAGCACCGCCATCCAGAAAGGGCTGAGGGAAGGGACATCTTGCCTCTGACATCTAATGCCAGCCTGCTGACTGTATTTTTTTTTTTTTTTTTTTTTTTTTAATTTATTTTTGTCAAATTGCTGAGCCTACATATTCAGGCCAGATGTAAAACAATTTGGTAGACATCACTATCCACCCTTTGTATGCATGAGCTCATAGTCACCCTTGATTGGCGAGTGATTACTTTCCATGACGGTGAAGACAGCACCAGCCATCCCCGCCTCCCTGATAACTTCGACAATTATCTCTTGTCAGCTCCTATCCAAAGGTTTCAAACTGCCTCAAACTTTTGGTCTCCAGGACGATAGTGCTGTATCCCGTCTGCTGTGCCTTTCTGTTAATTTAAAGCGGAATGGTAAACTTTTTACATTTGCAGTATTATCCAGAGCGACTTACAATTATCATTTTCTACAACCGAGCAATTGAGGGTTAAGGGCCTTGCTCAAGGGCCCAACACTGGTAACGGTGGGGATTGAAACGCTGACCTTTAGATCAGTAACCCATCGTTTTAATCAGTAAGCACCATTTACTTTCTGCTGAGCCTGTGAATATACACCAGACACTGCGAACGCCACAGGAACTACCTGATCCGAGATGTCAGGTCGAAATACAACAGCAACTAATTTTATTTCATTTTCTGAAACCGCTGAATCCTAATTAAAGTCGCGGGAAAGCTGGCGCACACCTCAGACGACTCTGGTGAGGGCAGAGTACACCCTGGACAGCTTTCCAGGCCATCGCAGGGCAGAAACATGCTGATGGCTTTGCAGCTACTTTCGTCGAAAGTCAGCAATGGTTCTTTTATATTAAACTCACAGTGAGAGACATGGCCGGCCTTTGATAACCCAGTTAGGTGCACTTGGGGACAGTGACAACCTGTGGTGAGTGGGGCTTGAACCCCCAACCTTTACCACCATGCCACCAGTGCCCGCAGCAACTAATTGTTAATCTTATGAAATCGTTGATATGAAAAAAAATGCAAATGTGAAGGTCCTTTTTCTACGTGATAGCAGCATGGACTCACCAGGCCATTGCAGGGCAACAAGCACACAACCATTCACACTCACATTCATACGTAAGGGCAATTCTGAACAATTAGCCTAACAGTATATCTTTGGATTCAGGAAGGAAGCTGGAGAACCCACACATGTATGCAGAGAACGAACATACAAACTCCACACAGAGACACTCGAGCCCGAAACCCAAGCCCGGAACCCTCTTGGTGTGTGGCGGACATGCTGACCACTACGCCACCACGTTCAAATCATGATTTTTATTTTTATTTTTTATTTTAAAGAAAAAATCAGTGTTGTTATGGCACTTCTCAAGGTGGTGGGGGCGGTGCCCTCTAATTTACAATGAGACGGGTTCATGATTGGCTTTCCTACTGGATAACGTTCTTACCTTGGCAGATACTCACGCGGCTCACTACGCTGACTGCTATCTAAAGGAAAAAAGCTTGTAGCAGAGGAGTACAGTACAAATATAGCAACCAATAACCTAACTCAGTCCAAACTTTCTCTTCCTGCAGTAGAACTTTTTTGCCATCCCCTGAAGTGGTTGCCATAGCAACCTGGGGTGCTGTACATTTCCATTGCTCCCCACTCTTTTAAAAACAAATTTCTGTCAGATTCAGTAGGAAGTAGAGAGGGGATTTAGCTCCAGGTAATCGCGATATCTCACCTAAACAAGCACCCTTAAACAAATGGCTGAATCGACCTACTGCGTGCGAATTAGCAGAGGCGAGAGGGAGGTGCAGCGTGACACACATCTTAACGAAAAGCAGGCGAGCATGATAAGCCGAGTTAAGGCGAAATAAAGAAAATAAAAACTGTTTGACCGAACCTTGTCCATTTCTCAGTCCACAGGAGGTTAATGGAAATTTCAGCCCAGACACACTTATCGCCATTCACTCCTTTCGTCTGTTTGCTGCTCGTCTCCTTCCACTTTCTGTCGCCTCACTAAGAATCAAGCTGCACGAAAACAGCATGCGGAGCCACCAGTCAACATTTCCTGCACAAGCACATGCACACAATGTTGAATTCCCTCGCTTGTCAGTCAGAACGCGAACACAGAGCTGCTATGTCGAGACACATGTCACTTCACCTCAGCACCAGCTGCCTGCAATCACTCCAGACCCAACACTGCCGCACAGCTTAGCTTTTCTGAGGGTGGTGTCATGTGAAGCTTGAAAGGTGTAGGCCACAGTGAGAGCCAGAAAAGCAACTTTGAAAACTTCTTTATGGATTATACCACTGCGCATTGACTTCTCAAATCAGAAGCTGGACATTCATTTTCTTTAACAGCAGCTCAGAAAGTAGCTCCGGCTGTAGTGTAAATCATGGGTTTTATCCTGTTTCTATAGTAACAGTCCATTCACAGGGAATTATGTCGTGGACACTCTAGATAATCAAAAAAAAAAAAAAAAAAAACCCAGAACAAAACATGTTGTTATTTAAACAAAGACACGTCCCCAATCGCTGATGAGGTGAAGCATTCTGTTAGAAGATGTTGATGGAGGAGAGGGATTCCAACACAAGAGAGTCTTCAGGACATAAGAGTTCGAGTTGTCTGGTTGTACAGTAGCTTGAGAATTTGCTTTGTTAGTCTGAATTAAGGAGAGGCGTCATGGTTTCAGGTGAGGATGTGAGGATATGACGCAGGCGCGGGATTCAGTGAGTGCAGAGTATTATTTCGAAAACATGGAATACACTAATACTGGAAGGCAGAAAACAAAGGGTGCATAGACCTCTGCTCAGGCTCATGCCAAAACAACAAATCTATACATCACAGGCAGGTTTGCAGATACAGTCCATAGATCTGACAAGAACGCTGAAGCGTAGAAGCCCAGAAGCTCAAGACAACATTTTGTGAGAGATCATGGCGTAGAATACTCTCAAAAACAAAAAAAAAAACAGACAGGCTGGTCATCATAACAGTGAACGGATCCGAGTCCAGATCATCCTGGCCTAAAACGTACCGATATTGGTAATCCTTACAGTATAATTTACGTACTGTATATGCAATGCGTTTAAGCGGTTGAGATGATTCTTCTTTTATCATAAATGACCTTAAAAAGCACAAAACTGGTCATTTTATGCTGTGGATTAGTAGTGCCGAGCTGAAGTGCAGGGGTTAGCAGTTTATCTCTGGAAGTGACGTCAACGCATTGGGCAGGGTTGACGTCGCCTGTGGAGACAGTGAGACGTCACATTCTAGTGTCTCGGAGGATGACAATGCCGCCAGAGATGTGTGTGTGATGGTAAATCCAAAACAGCTTACACAGCTGATATTTTGCCAACTCGGCTTTGCTGTCTTCAGTTGGTTTAGGAACAAAAATAGCAATTTTATGCGATTTCTGCTCTTGTTGTTTTTACAGCTCAGCACCGGCCGATAATGTGTTATGCTAGACGGGGTCAGTGACGTGGCCCAGCCAATGCAACGGGTTTGCGCCACTACTAGGCTGAGCAGCAAATCAGAAAGGCATCATGTCTCTAAGCATGCCTGGAGTCAGAACACTCACACGCACACTGTACAATTGGGCATGGACTGATGCTTCTACAAGGAACATTTTAAACAGCTAGAAACACTAATTCAGAACAGATACCCTTTAGGTAGACGACAAAAGGACAGAACAGCAAATGGAAGCCATTGAGTAATAAACTAGACAGTTAACCAAGAAGTGTTAAATTTCACTTCATTTTCTGAACTGTCTTATTTTGTCTTGTTCATGGGACCGATGGTGTAGTGGTAAGGGTGCTGGGCTCATGATCAGGAGGTTGTGTGTTCAAATCCCAGTTAGACCCCCACTGTGCTAAGACCCCTTGGCACGGTCTTAACCACAAGTGTGCCTCTGTTCACCCAGCAGTATAAATGGATAGATAGATAGATAGATAGATAGATAGAGCTTTATTAAGCTCACAATGGAGAAATTCACTGTTACAGGCTCTTGAGGTACCATCAGTAGGGGGTGCAAAATAGAGACATATACAATAATACATATACATACATACATACACACATACATATATATTCATCAGTTCATTTTCTGTAACCGCTTCATCCTAATTAGGGTCGCGGGGAGGCTGGTGCGAATCCTAGCCAACTCAGGGCGAGGGCAGAATACACCCTGGACAGCTCGCCAGGCCATCGCAGGGCGGAAACACGCTGACAGCTTTGCAGCCTATTCTTGTCGAAAGTCAGCAATGGTTCTTTTACATGCCTCACACCATAGACAGTGAGAGACATGGCCGGCCTTTGATAACCCAGTTAGCTGCACTGGGAGGGGGGGGGGCAGTGACAACCTTGTGGAGAGTGGGACTTGAACCCCCAACCTTTGGATCAGCAATCTGGCGCCTTATACCACTAGACCACCACTACCCCTTAATACATATATATTATATAAGTAAATAAATAAATAGATACATAAATAGTATAAATTAATAAACAATAAAAGAAAAGAAGGGAACGACTTTGTGGACTGGCCTATATTCAAGTGTAATGTATCTGAGGGCAGAGTAGATGGGTTGATGTGGTTCACAGTCAGTGGGGTAGATGTGGTTGATTAAAGTGCACGGGGTTTTTATTGCACATAACCGGTATTTTCACAGACAGTTACAAAGTGGCGTTGTACAGTCTGACAGCGGTGGGAATGAACGACCTGCGGTAGCGCTCCTTCCTGCACTGAGGATGTCTCAGTCGTCCACTGAAGGCTACAGTCTGGTGCAGTGGGTGAGAGCTGTTGTCCATGATGGATGTGAGCTTTGCTACCAGTAAAATATACTGGGAAGATAACCTGAGATGGACTAGCATCCCATCCAGGAGGAGTTGAACTCCTAGTCTAGGAGTCTTCACGCTACAGAAACTGGGTCTGATGAGCCACTAGGCTCGGGTGTAAAAAGCCCAACAGACTTTACTTTATTTTGTATGAGGGTTGCAGGGTGGCTGGATCCCAGCCAACTACAAGTGAAGGCGGGATGCACAGTGACAGGCACACACACACACACACACACACACACACGCAGCCATTCACACTCACTCCTAATGCTAACTGGAAGTATCCAATTAGCTTAAGTCAGACTGTGGGAGGAAACTGGAGTATCCAGATGAAACCCACAAAAGTAGGAAAATGTGCAAACTTACCACAAAAGAACCTTCTCCGACCACAGGGTCTCAACCCGGGACCTTCTTTCCGCAAGGTGGAAGTGCTAACCACTTCACCACCGTGTTGCCCCCTTGTAATTTTTTGTAAAATAATAAATGTTTGAAATTAAACGTGTCATGGTCCGTTAATAGTATCTGCAACCAAACACTATAGATTGTTCTCAGACTCACGGATACTACACTCCCTCCAGTCCTACTGGCAGAACTATACGGGTGAGCACTGCTTTCTGTTAAGGTGCACTGTATAGAGCCTATAGCTGCCACCTGCAAGTGTTAAAGCCTGCCTCGATGAGCATGTCAGTCTCACAGCTGCCTGTCAGCATCAGACTGGTTGACGGGAGCAGCAGGCAATGCTTCGGGCGTGCGTCTCACAAGTGTGTGTGTGTGTGTGTGTGTGTGTGTGTGTGTGTGTATGTTGAAAAGGGAGAGTTGAAATGCACCGCTGCTTTCTTGTCGCTTTTCTCTAACTTCTGAGCAAGTGCCTTGTGAAAGGCGAGCCGCATATGGCATTATCACTTTTGATTAATTTACACCCTCCCACACTACGAAGGTAGACATGGGGTTATCTAAAAAAAAAAAAAAAAAAAGTGCCAGCACAGGCGTTATGTTTTTCCCCCCTCATGCCAGCAGAATGAGTTCATTATCAAACAAGATGGCGTGTGATATTTCATGGGAGCACTTGGGGCACACAATAGTTCGAATCTGAGAGATATGCCAGATAAATTGTGTGTGTGTGTGTGTGTGTGTGTGTGTGTGTGGTTTTTTTTTCAATTAAAATTCACAAAGACGTGAGAACTGCAGTACAACGTGTAGTGTGTACTGTCAGAATGTAAGACGTCTTCTAACATCCCACACTAATGTCACTAGAGTTAAAAGCCATCGAAATGATATCGCACTATTCACTATATTGGAGCACATAGCTTTAAACATCAAGTCTGACATGGAAATAATGAAAAAAATTAAAAGAAAAAAATACTTTCAAAGCAGCCAGGTGCATTTACATCAAAGAAAAGATTGTTAAATGATATGAAAACAATAAAAAAAAAAAAAAAAAAATCATACCTGCAAATGAAGCATCGGTGAAGAAGCGGATCACCTTCAAAATCTGTATATAATGATGTTTCTTCAAATTTTCATTCAGATGAAATTGTAAAGAATGAATTTTTTTTATGTCGTTGAAACTATGGCGTGATTTTCATTAGTTGTGCAAGTTCTTCACTTGTTGCCCAGCCTTAATTCTGACATGTTCCCGGGCTGTCTCGAGGACCAGCGGCAATCATCGCTGTCTACAATTACCACTACCTGCAATTACTGACACCTTGCCCGCTGTCTTGGACTCAGCGATGCATTGATTAACAAAGCTGAGGTGGGGGATGTTTACTCATGTCTCAACCGTGGCTGGTTATGAAGCATGCGCAACGCTTGTCAAGCGTGTCAGGACCCCGTTCGGTTCTCAATGTAAGAACTTGGCAATTACGGTTTAGTTGAGTGATCTGCATTAAAGCTCATTCACATGGACAATGACAAACAGCAGCTGTTGAGACAAACTCATCTGTGAAGAAAGGGTGGAAGTCGAAGAAAAACAGTGTGTGAGCCGAATAACGATGGATGGAATCTAAAGGAAACGTGTTTACTGAAAGATTGAACAGATGTGCCAACAAGGGGGTTCGATGCTTAGCACTGCTACCTTGCAGCAAGAAGGTTGTAGGTTTGAACCTCCCAGCTGACAAGGCCTCAGTGATATGTTTAGGGTGTACTCGGATTGTGGTGGCAGTGGTGGCCTGGTGGTAAAAGGTGCTGGATTGCTGATCCTAAGGTTGGGGGTTCGAGTCCCACTCTCCACAAGGTTGTCACTGCTCCCCCCAGTGCAGCTAACTGGGTTATCAAAGGCCGGTCATGTCTCTCACTGTCTATGGTGTATGAGGTATGTAAAGGAAACATTGCTGACTTTCGATGAGAGTACCTGCAAAGCCGTCAGCGTGTTTCTGCCCTGCGATGGCCTGGCGAGCTGTCCAGGATGTAGTCTGCCCTTTGGCCAGAGTCAGCTGGGATAGGAGCCAGCCTCCCCGCAATACTAATTAGGATTAAGCGGTTTTAGAAGATGATGAAGATAATGATATTAGTGATAGCCATAGAGAAACTGGTTTGGGAACTATAAGTCACTGATTCGATTCCCAAATTATGAGGGAAAATGTGTGGCAGAGGGAGACTGAGCTGCACCTTCCATTCCTCTACCTGAATGGCTAGAGTGCCCTTGAGCAAGACACAAGACACACACACACATATACACACACACACACACATATATATATATATATATCCTCCAGTGCAGCTAACTGGGTTATCAAAGGCCGGCCATGTCTCTCACTGTCTATGGTGAGAGGCATGTTAAAGAACCATTGCTGACTTTCGTAAAGAGTAACTGCAAAGTCGTCAACGTGTTTCTGTCCCTTGCTAAAGGGTTGTATCAGGAAGGGCATCCAACGTAAAAACCTATGCCAAATCAAGCGTGTGAATAATTCAGTGGGGTGACCCCTGATAAAGGGAAAAAGCCGAAAGGAAATCTCTCATATATATTTTTTTGATGGGATCGAAGCTTGTACCATGGAAAATTCATTATTAAGGACAATTGTAATGACTCGTTAGTCAAGGTACGTGGTAATAATAAATTTTATTCGTAATGAATTTTCCATGGTACAAGCTTCGATCCCATCGAAAATCTTCCCCATGCAACGAGCAAATTTTCTACTTACGAGCTCTGCATCATAGGAAACACAGTGAGAGCGTCAGTGCTACCTAGTGTAGGGGATGCGCAATCACACTTAAAGCTGGTCCACCAGTATGATAAAAAACCATGTTAGCAGCGGCATTAGTAGCATGCACGCGCACAAAAGTTTTTCTTTTCTTATTTTTATTGTGCATATCCCAGTGTTTCTAAGATGGCCGATCTGTGTAAGGAGTTTGGGAAGACTACATCGAGCATCTGTACAATTTTCAAACAGAAGGCCATGTTGAAGTGTTAAACCAGCAAATGGGGTTCGTGTTTAATCGAAGGAAACATCAGGACTCAGTGATGAGATGGAGAGGCTCCTCCTATTGTGGATCAAGTCGAAAGAGTTCAATGGTGATGAGGGTGCGGCCAAGCAGCAGAAGACAAGTGATCAAAATTAGTGAAATGAAATAAAACAGTTAAAAAAATACAAAAAATTAAATAAATAAAAAGTAAAAAAAAAAAAATAGCAGTGCAAGTTAATGTTAAGTTCTTTTTCTATTTCTATGTTAAGTTTCTATTCTTAAGTTCAGAAGCACTTATTGTATTGTTTATTGACTTATTGTTTAATTCTTGTTTTATTATTATTTATTGTTAATTACAGTATTATTGATGTTACTGTACACATGCTATTATTGTGAAATGTTTATTGTTACATCTTTATCTTAAAAATATTATGTCAAAATACATGTTTGTGTCAGGGTCAGGTTATATGAGTTTGTGAGGGGTTGGAATGGATTAATTGGTTTACTATTTTTGTTTCATCGAACAAACATTTCCCCTAACGAGCTCGCCCTCCGAACAATTAATTTTTGAAGTGAAGGTACCACTGTATATATATATATATATATATATATATATATATATATATATATATATATATATATATATATATATATATATGTACAGGGTATTCAATAAGTTTTAGAGTAGAAGGAGGATATTGATAAGTAGAGGGTGGAAATTGTTTGAGGCAAGCATGGGGATGGGGGTGTCCCCTCCCGCAGGGAAGTCTGGGGGGCCACCCGCAGAAAAAAATTTAAAATTCATGTGCTCTGTGGTACATTCTGGGCCCATATTTATGAGAAAATCAGACAAGCTAGAAGCAAATAAAACTAAAAGTTATATTATAAAAAAATAGTATTTGTTACAGGAATAGTAGACTTACAGTGGTATGAAAAAGTATCTCTAAACCTTTTGAAATTTCTCACATTTCTGCATAATCAATGCAAGTAACTGAACCCTCTGCCTAAGGAGACTTAAAGAGCAATTGAAACCAATTTTTACCAAACAATTTAAGTCAAAAAGACAAAATATGAAAACCTATAAATGTTTGGGTGGTTTTAGTTAAAGCAGACACTGTTTTTTCATCTGTGTGATTTTGACAAAGATCAGATCACATTTGATGGTGATTTTATGCAGAAATGTGAGAAATTCCAAAAGGTTCAGATACTTTTTCATACCACTGTACTTCTTAAAGGAAAGTGCATAAAACTTCTTATTTGAAAAAATCTAACAATTATCTTACTAATATATAACATTTGTGAATCAAACTGCTACCCTAATCTGTCAAAACTGTTTATGTAATATCATTTTAGGATTAATAAGATTAAGCTATTAGAATAAGATTAGGCTAGTTTAGTTGGGGTGTGATTTTTCACTATTATCGCTCAGTGCAATCAAGTAATAATTTGTTACCGGACATAACATCAAACTTTTTTATCTATTTCATGAGATACAGATGTTTCAGAAACAGTGGAATTATCAGTCTTGAGTCACTTCCACAACATATTTAATGTTGGTTGTTTAGATCTACTTCGCTTCGGCGCCATGCTTGTCGGTACGACTCACATCAGTTTGGACTATATTTTACCCGGGTTTTTACGACCCGTTACGATCTAAATCTACACGGGAGCACAAGCAAATGGCAGCACGTATATAAAAAGCGCCGCGCTTTTGAATGAGGTAGCATAGTGCATCATGGGATATCGGAAGTGAAACGATTGTGGAAGTGGATCGTGTGATCGTGTTGTCAAGTACATAGCTTCACAAAGCCCTGAAAATGTTTTTATTAACGATTATTATTATATTATTAAATATTATTATTTACTATTATAAAATATAACCGGCGCTAGGCTAATAGTAGCTAGCACGTCCACCGGGACTTAATGAAAGTATATTTTTTGGGGGGGGTTACACCGGAGCCTCATGGCTCATCAGGCCGGTGCTTATCCCCGGTTTCCATAGCGTGAAGCAACCAGGAGTTCAACTCCCCCTGGATGGGACACTAGTCCATCGCAGGTTACCTTCCCAGTATATTTTTACTGGTACCCATTCATACTGCTATGTGAACAGAAGCACAGTTGCGTTTCAGACTTTGCCCAGGGTTCTTAGCACAGTGAGGGTCTCAGTGGGATTCGAACTCACAACCTCTCGATCATGAGCGCAGCACCCTAACCACTACTCGGCCGGGCCCCCCCACATATATATATATATATATATATATATATATATATATATATATATATATATATATATATATATATATCAAATTAAAAATAAGGAAATTAAGGAAGAATAGGGGAAAAAGTCAAGGAAAATGACACAAAAATAAAGCTAATTATGCAAAAGAAAAAAAAAACCCTAAACAAACACAAAACAAAAAACAACCCAAAATCTCCCATCAAAACTACTTACATTGTTGCATCTGAGTGTGCACGTGCATCTGCACCGGTATCTATGTGTCCTCTTCTCATGCAATACCATCTGTATTTATATTTTATTTACATGTTATGTTTTTTTTATGTTTAATTGTTATTATAAGCATTTATAGCATTCAATATGTATTTATTGATATTATATACACATATACAAGCATGTATACGTCAGGCGGGGGGGGGGGGTTGATCCTATGCAGATTTCGATGATCACGTGGGGATCTCTGTCCCAATTAACTGCGGAAAGTAAGGGAACCCTATATATGTATATATATATATATATATATATATATATATATATATAAATTTCTGATTTTACTTTCTGTACCTACAGAGCTGATGCTGTCTTAAATGCTGACAAATTTTTAACTTTTTCAGATCTGCAACCTCCGTCAATTTCTTCTGTATTTTGATATAACAAGCAAGACTTTTGTCACCACCAAGAATCCTTTTCCTGATGTATTTTTAGTGACATGTTGTGAAAAATTTACGCAAAGAGTTCCACAGTTTCCCACTGCTCCAGTTGTCACCATTTAATTCGTGTCGCATCACCAAAAATCATACACACCTCCTGTTTTGTCTCAGGAGGCGAAAAGTGATGGAAGAAAGCTGAGCCTTCAAACAGAAGAGGAATGAGACTTGTGTTATTAGCACCATGTGTGCAAGCCTCCCTCCACAAGGCCTGCTTACCTCAACTCAGGAAACTAATCTTCTCAATGCACTGTTAATGGCATGCCAGAAAGGTGTGAAAAAAAGAAGAAAAAAGAAGTGTGGTGGTGGTGGTGGTGGGGGGGGGGGAGGTGTCTGCAGCTACATGCGCAATCACACCTCCCCATGCGAATGTTGTCACACTCTTGAATTCCTCACCTCCAATTAGCAGGAAGATGGGACTAAATATAGCGGCCCCGGCGCTCTTCCAATCAGGTCGGACTACATGGTGTGAAACTCGAATGCAAAGCAACTTGATTAGTCGAGAACAAGTATGCAGGCCAACCTAGAAATGCTGAGGAAGTTACATGTCCAAGATTGATTCCTTCCAGAGTTAACTGCGTCAATCAATCGATGGAGGGCTTTTGAGTTCTCTGCACAGCAAATCATTGACCTGATTATCAATTGTAACATTGACTGAGGCTGAGTTTGAGGCCTGGCAGTGACGACTGAATTCCAAAGTCCCTGGTCGGAACCCCTGGGGCATCACCCCACTCTATTATGACGAAGGCCGTGAGTGAAACGTTTCATAAACAAGCCGAAATGAGGTCTGCTTGATGTAAGCCACTGCAGCGATGCCACGTGTATCCATGGTGATGAGAATGTCAGACGGAACATTCAACTGACCTTAAGAATATCCAATGCTCCCTTGAGCTTTGATCTTCAGATGGCTTTGTCCCATCGATTCTGAAGCAAGAATGCACCAAGCCATTCATCAGTGACTAAAAGCACGTCAGTGAGAATGTTGCCATAGGCAACTTCATTCATCAGAGCTCGCATCCACCACAAACTGGATCAAAAAATGTGTGGGAACACAGTTAAACAACGCTCTCCTTTGCTTACCCGCAAAGGTTTTCCTCTAATCATAGACCTTCCACTTACACACCTGGGTATTTAAAATAAGGGCTGTGGATGCAAGTTTCCTGGCTGCTCATCAGAGCTTTATCAGCGGCCCTGAAGGTGTGAATGTCCTGAGCCCCGCCTTGCATCGACAGAAAGACACTCAAGTGCACAAATTCAACTTGCTCTTCACTGGCACTGGCACCATATATAAACCTGACCAGAGATCTCATTCAAAAATGGGAAAATAAATAAATAAATAAGAAGAGTTAATTTTAATAAAAAAAAAAAATGGAGGGACATCGAGGACATCAAATAATAATGGAATTAATTAATTCATTCATTCATGTGCTGAACCTCTTAATCCTACTTAGGCAGTGCATCTCAAATAGTGGGGCACACCCCCCTTGGGGGGGGGGGGTGCAGTATAATGCCGAGGGGGATGTGGTGTGATGTCAGAGGGGGTGCGTATGACCCTGGGGAACATGCTTTTCTGGAATAGTGTACGAGATTTAAGTGCAATTGCACCTCCACTCCAGTAGTTGGCAGTGGCGCTCTCATTGTCACGCTATGGTGTAGCTGTTTTTTGCATGAGCAAAAGATATGAAGAGCAGTAAACAGCCCCTCAAGAAACAACACGGGACAATTTCTAACAGGAACAGGGAGAAAGGTGGAGAAACGGAGATATTTAGATATAAATAAGTTAAATGAGTTTAAATACAGATGTATTTTTTTTTATTTCAGGCACATGGTGCACTTCCAATCTTTTCTGTTACAGATTTACAAAATGTTAATGAAGTTTTTCTTTATTGTAAGTTGAACTATATTTCTTTCTTTTTTTGTTTTTAATGTTAAAGATACAATGTTATGCAGAGGTGTACTCATAACAATTTAATCAACAAATAATACTACGGTATTTATAGTCGCTCGCTGGGCAGGGGCGGGGGGGTGGATGAAATGTTTTTTTCTTCCCAGAGGGGGCGCCACCTAAAATAATTAAGAAGCACTGTACTAAGGTCACATGTACGCTGGAGCATATCACATCTGATCTCAGCAAAGGCAGAATTCACCCTGAACAGCTCTACAGTCCATCGCAGGGACAACACACACACACACACACACACACACACTACCACAAATGCTAATTCACACTCACACCAGTGATCAGTCTTTTGGACTGCAAGAGGAAACCGGCGCACCCTGAGAAAACCCACATAAGTGCAGGGAGAACATGCAAACTCTACACAGAAATACCCATGACAAGCTTTGACTTGAAACCAAGACCTTCTTTCTGTGAGGTGGATGTGCCGATCACTGCATCTTTAAATTACAGGATTATTTTTGTACTTGTTCCAACAAATTACACTGCATAGCATATCAGAGGGACAGCCCATGTAAGATGTTTTGGAGACAAAGTCAGAGAGGCTCGATTGAGATGGTTTGGACATGTACAGAGGAGGGATAGTGAGTATATTGGCAGTAGGATGCTGAGGTTGGAACGACCAGGCAGAAGGCCTAGAGGAAGACCAAAGAAGAGATTTATGGATGTGGTGAAGGAGGACATGAAGGTCATTGGAGTAAGAGAAGAAGATGCAGAGGACAGGGTGAGATGGAGGCAGATGATTTGCTGTGGCGACCCCTGAAGGGAGCAGCCAAAAGGAAAAGAAGAAGAAGAAGAAGAAGAAGAAGCCTAAAACGCTGCAATGCCGACCAATCACAGCCATATGCTGTCCCTCAACAAACTGTTATCACAAATTTTGAAGCAAATAAGTGTCAAGAGCGCTTTACAGAAACTGAGCGACCCAAGATCTGTTCCAGTGTGGCCATACAACGAGGTCCATGGGCGGAAACACGCTACTCTTGTCGAAAGTCAGCAATGGTTCTTTCACATCAACCTCACAACATAGACAGTGAGAGACATGGCCGGCCTTTGATGAGTTAGCTGCACTGGGGGGACAGTGATAACCCATGGAGAACGGGTTTCGAACCCCTAACCCTAAGATCAATGATCTAGCACCTTTTGCCACCAGGCCACAACTGCCCCCTCCATAAACAAAGTGAGCTCCATTATGACATGGTGTGCGCCAAGTCTGGAAAAGAACTCAAATGTCCTGCACAGACATGTCACCTCAACCCCACTGAACACGTTTGGGATTTACAGGAACGACAACCGCACACCAACATCAGGGCCTGATCTGTCTGTTCTTGTAGCGGAACAAACAGAATTCTCACAGTCATACTCCAAAATCTAGTAGAAAGCCTTCCAGAAGAGTGGACGTTTTGGAAGATGATACTGAACATGCACCTGCAGATGGAAAAGACAAGTTTGGTAGTCAGGCGTCCACAAACGTTTTGCGAAATAATGTAGTGTTCAATTTCTATAGTAACAGGAAACGCATATAGTCAGTCAGTATGTTTACCACCATCAACGATCAACACAATGTTTACTGTCCTCAAGGGGCAATTTGTTTCACAGCCAGCAGTTACACAATAACAAACATGTAAAACACACAAGGGAGAGTACGCAATAAATATAAACAAGAACTTACATAGAGTTATTTAAAATGACTATAGCAGCGGGAATAAAGGAGTTCTTTTAAAAATAAAAGAGGCATGGGGACAATGTTCCGGATGGAAGATTTTGTGCTTTCCTCTTTTTAACATTATTATACAGCAAGTTGTTTTTTTTCCATTTCCGAGTCAGATGACGGGGATCACCCTGGGTTTGCACTGGGGCGTGATAGCCACCATTGTGATGATTTAAGCGAATTATGAGGCGAGTGGGGGGATGGAGGGGGTGGGATCGTATTGTGATGGTCTTGAGGAAACTTGGTGGATGTGTAATGATGCTGCTGATGATTACAGTGTATGATGACTGTGGTAGAACATGGGAATCTTAGTGCGGCACAGAAGAGTATAGTAGAATTTAACGTAGTGCAACATGCCTTGATTCGCCATCGTAGAGGATTTTGATGAAGTTGGAAATATGATTAGTTCAAGTTTGAGTTGTTGGACGCCCCCGGCTCTTTTTTTATACTCCTATCGCACTGCAAGTGTGCTCATAAATCATGGACCGCTACGCTTTTTTGAATCGCAGCGAGTGCAGACATCGGTATAAATCCAGTATAAACCCAGGGTTAATAAGAGCGAGATTGTATATCACTGCATATATCACTAACTTGTCGACAGGATTTTCCACAACATGAAAACATAGCTATATGTAAATGAGGAGTTCAAAAGCAAAACCCTATAAAGGCTAAAACCCTGAAAAACACCAATCACAGGTGTGCCTCAGGTCACATGATGCACAAGATGGATATTCCAATATGCATTACATTAGCGCACTTAAAATCTATTTCATAAAATAACTTAATTAGTGACTTTTGATAAGACGAGATGCAAAGCCGTACACGTGTTTCCACCCTGCGATGGTCTGGGTTGTCTGGAGTCGGCTGGGATGGCCACCAGCCTTACCGAGACCCTAATTGGGATTACGCGATTACAGAAAATGAACTGATGACCTGAACTTAATTATTTTAATTTATTGTTCATGGCTGTATCTTTTTTGTAAATTTTTATGAGTATTCACTGTGTTTTTTTTTAACATTTTCAAAAACACTAGTCTTTCGCAAACTAATGAAAGGTGGACCATGTTTTGCAGACAAAGCAAACAAAATTGGGCGATTACTGAGTTTTAGAATAATAGTATAAAGGGATCCCTCACTTTACGCGGTTGATTAGGACAGGAACCCCCCCCCCCGCGCGACCACCGAATTCCGCGAATTAGGACACCCCCCCCCCGCCACCTGACATATACGAATCCATGTTCAATGCTATAAATGCTTATATTAACAATTAAACATTCAAAAATAATGCATGAGATGTAAATAAAATATAAATACACACACATGCGGACGCGCGTGCACTCAGGTGCGCACTTCACATAAAAATGTCAGTAGTTTTGTTATGGTCGTTTGGGTTGGTTTTTTTTTTGTTATGTGTTTGTTTAGGGTTTTTTTTTGTTTTTTTTTTGCATAATTGGCCTTGTTTTTGCGGCATTTTCCTTAACTTTTTCCCCCTATTCTATCTTATTTTCCTTATTTTTTAATTCAACAAATATTCAAAATAAAAAAAACTCGATGCACTGAAGCCACATGAATTGAAGCGCGAAGTAGCGAGGGATCCCTGTATTTGCCTTTTCGTTTTCATTCATTATCTGTAACTGCTTAATTCTAATTAGGGTCTTGGGGAGGCTGGTGCCCCTCCCAGCTGACTCTGGGTAAGGGCAGAGTACATGCCAGGCCACCGCAGGGCAGAAACACGCTGACAGCCTTGCAGCTCCAGCAATGGTTCTTTTACATGAACCTCTCACCATAGACAGTGAGAGACATGGCCGGCCTTTGATAGCCCAGTCAGCCGCACTGGTGGGGACAATGACAACCCGTTGAGAGTGGGGCTTGAACCACCAACATTGGGGTCAGTGATCCGACACCTTTACCACCAGGCCATCACTGGCCCTTTTTGTTTTGAATGATTTAATTTCTGTTCAGTGCTCCTCTACCATTCCATAACAAAGAAAGAAGAAATAATTGAAGTCCACCCAAACCAACAGGTGCATTTTGTTGTTTTAAAAGCGGTCAAGTGGACAACTTACTCATTTGTGCCATTCATAATTTAAATGTCAATTGTATCCCTTTGTATTCAGAGGACAAAAATAAGGACATTTCCACTTTTGAAAATTCAAATTCGGTTTTCATAATGTCCCAAAATGTTCGCACGAAGCACCACATCTGTTCAGGAATTGAATGCTCTCCAACAACGAGACACAGAAAGCGCAGAGTCCACATTCGAATGGATAACATTACTTGAAATGTATTATCGGTATTGTCTGTTTCTGAATAGCAATTTTTGGATCATTATCAGACTACAGATGCCACGTAAACAGATGAAAAGAAACAAAACATATTGCCGTGTTTAGAAATTAATGAAGCTGTCACATGACTTTTAACCTAAATTTAGAAGCCTAGAAGGTCTAACTATGCCACGAGTGACCAGTGTTAATATTTGTCACATTTCCTTTCGGCTTGTAAATCAAAAGACGTTGAGCGTTTTTAGTCCGATATGGATATTTATTCATTCATTCATTTTCTGCAGCCGCATAATCCTATTTAGTGTGGCAAGGAGGCTGGTGCTCATCCCAGTCGACTCTAGGTGAGGGCAGAGTACACTCTGGACAACCCGCCAGGCCATCACAGGGCAGAAACATGCTGACGGCTTTTCAGCGACTCTTGATGAAAGTCAGCAAAAGGTTCTTTTACATGAACCTCACACCATAGCCTGTGAGAGACATGGCCAGCCTTTGATAACCCAGTTAGCTGTACTGGTGGGGGCATGGGGGCGGGGCATGGGAGCGTGGGATGGGGGGGTCAGATATTGGAAATACCCTGGAAACTTAATGAACACAATTCATGTGTAGTATCGCAAATTTCCACTGAAATGCATTATTATATTTTGTTTGATGACATCATTCATAATATTTAGGCAATTTTCTTCAAAAGACATCATCATTTTTCCCGTACAACTAACTCTATATCTATTAGCTTTTGTTTAATATGTATAATAATATAAAAGACCACGATTCACATATAAGCAGCTCAATTAAGAAACAGTAAAATCTCCGACATTAATTATCCAATGGTATTTGTTTTTAACAATGATGTCATTATGAACTTTATTCCATTATAAAATGTAGATGGTGCTGTGTGCACCCATCATCGAGTCACTGTCTCCCAAGCTCTGCTGTATTTCTTATTCATTTATTTATTTATTTATTTATATTAACAGTATTTGGCAGACACCCTTCATATATATATATATATATATATATATATATATATATATATATATATATATATATATATATATATATATATATATATATATACCTTGGCACTTGAGGGTTAAGAGCATGGCAGCTTGGTGGTGCTGGGACTTGAACCCCTAACCTTCGAATCAATAATCCAGATCCCTAATCACCTGAACTACCACTGCCCTCAGCGCCACCTATTTATTTATTTTATATTTATGATATACATTTGTTGCTATAAACACACAGCACTCATTAATGATGCATCAGGATCAGGGTTAGGTTCAGGGTTAGGATCAGGCTTAGGCTATATGTCAAATAAACATAGAAATAAATGACAGTGAGATGAATAATTCTATCAGTACCAGATGCTGATAAATTGCACAGA
This sequence comes from Plotosus lineatus, assembly GCA_024760905.1. Taxonomy (NCBI): domain Eukaryota; kingdom Metazoa; phylum Chordata; class Actinopteri; order Siluriformes; family Plotosidae; genus Plotosus; species Plotosus lineatus. The sequence goes on from CM045729.1 coordinate 79,062,324, forward strand.
AGGTTAAAATCAATTCTGGAAAAAAAGTTTTTTTTTTAATCTTTCAGAAATCAAAAGAAAAATGAAGTTGATGGAAAAATGACCACTCCTTTATATAACTGAGGACAGACTAGCAATGACATTCACCTCTAAATCCACTGACTCAAGAGATCAGACCTCGAGTCGGGGAGTGTGATGCACGAGTAAATGTCTCGCCCTCATCCTCCGTCCCTCACCTGGACGTGTGTGCCAGCAGCACCCAGCTTTGTCCTACCATGGTGAGAGGACATCTGTTTGTCCTGCCAGACTTTAGGCTAACTGCCAATCAGTCAATGGCAGCTATGGCAACAAGGCTGCAGTGCAGTCTATTACACACACACACACACACACACACACACACACACACACACACACACACACACACACACACACACTTCCCAAAATAGACTCAGGCTAAACTTACGATTAAAGACTCCTTGTGGGCCTTTCTTCAAATTGATCTTCAGTTAATACATGCAATTACACATGCATGCATGCATGGTTATATTTCTCTATATAATAAACCTTAATTACAAAGCCATTTCCCTTCCTTATCTCGCAAAGAAGTATGTTTGATATAAATCTCTTGTTATTGGACTCAGCCAACCCGAAATATGCTCAGGAGGATGGAGAACAGCACCCAACGCAAGCTGCTGTCGCCACATGGTCCACTTTCTCCTGCATGTAAATGACAATCACACCTTTTTCATAAGCGGAGAGACTCTGATTAATTCTCTGCCAGTAAAGCAGCTAATTAATTATCGTCAGGTAAAGCCTTCCTCTTTTCCTCCTGTCAAAAAAAAAAAAAAAAAAAGGAATGAAAACAGAATCTTTCAGTGGCCCTTTTGTAGCTCAAAGACAAACAAAGCCCGGACATCTGGACGTGTGTCGTGTCGTTTCCCCCCCCCCCCCCCCCAAGGATTTTGATTTAGTTAAATTTATTTTCAGAAATACGCTTTTAATAATTGACCCAGACAACCGATTTCAGTAAATGTTCCAGTACATATCAAGCTTTTAAATGCAATAATATTATTAATAAGATCTTGATACACGTGAACGTGTCACACCACAGTGCTGGTGAACTCTGAAATCTGATGGGTCGGGAAGGGTTGATAAATATTTTTAGTTGTATACTTATTAAATGCTTTTTCCAGCTCTGAGCCTCATATGGTACTCATATGGAAACTATATGTTGGTTCAAATACACTGTTGTTGCTATAGTAACAGCTCATTCACAGAGATTTGCAAGGCAGACGTTATACATAATTTATATTACCAAATGAGAGTAATAATAAACGGATTTTAAAAATGTCATATATTTGTGTGTGTGTGTGTGTGTGTGTGTGTGTGTGTGTGTGTGTGTGTGTGTGTGTAGGTATGTATATATAGTGGCTGATGTAGTGATGTTTATTTATCATTTAAGGAAAGAGTCTCTTGTATGAACAGTTTGTGATGGTAAGTTTTCCATCCCAGGACACTTTTTATTTTTCACCTTTTTAATTGAGAGAAAGTATAAAAAAAAAAAAAAAAAAAAAAAGTTGGTAAAGCTGGTGCGTTTTGGACGAGATGAGCAAGGGCAGGAACTTAGAGGTATTGATCGTGCCAAAAAAAGGTATGTCACCTGTTTGTGTTTTTTGTTTGTTTGTTTGCTTGTTTGTTTGTTTGTTTTTGTTTTTTGAGAATGATGCCAAAAGCCCAGCACACTGCTGAATGGTTGCATTTGAAATGGAGTCAAACCAGCTGATGCCTAAAAACAGGTAATGACTGGCTTTTTAAAAATGTGAAATGAAACCTAATATAATATAAAATATAAATGAAAATTATGAAACGCTCATTAATGAAAAAAACCCTGCAGCGGTATAACAATATGATACAAGCATATTTGTGGAAGTGCTGTTGTTGAAAAATCATTGATTACATCATGGATAATGTACAGCAAGTACGCTATTACTGTGAAATAGACCTGACAGAGCGATCTGGATGGTATTGAATTGCTCTCACGGGGTTTATTTCACAATAATGTCTGGCTTGCTGTACATTATCCTGCTTATTACATGACTTTTTAGTGAAGAAATCAATAATCCTCCATAAAGTACTGATTTTAAAAATGATTTTATTGCTCCTGTTAATGACGTGGGCCATAACAGCCTGTTATACCTGAGACCAGTACAGGGGGGACGAGAACGACTATATATCATTTCATCATCAAATCACAGGCTCACATAAAATTCCCATTCTGTGATCAGAGATTGCGAGATTTTGGTTGTGTCTTGGCCTTGTGATGGTCTGGTGAGCTATTCATGGTGTATCCCGTCCTCGCCAAGTGTTGGTTGAGATAGGCTCCATTCTCAGCGTGAGCCTATTAGGATTATGTGAGACCAATGGGCGCGCTCACAATCAGGCGGCACGGTGGCGTAGAGGTTAGCATGTCTGTCTCACAGCTAGAAGGCCCTGGTTCAATTCTCATTGTGGGTGTTTCTGCATGTTCTCCCTGTGTTTGCGTGGGTTTCCTCTGGGTACTCTGGTTTCCTCCAACATTCCAAAAGCATGCACAATAAACTAACTGGCTGTTCCAAATTGCCCGTGAGTGTGAGGGGCTGTGTCTCTCAGCTGGTCTGGGAAAACCTCGGTGTTCCCTTGGAAGATCTGGGGTGCGGAACATCTAGACCAGTGGTCCCCAAACTACGGCCCGTGGGCCGGATACGGCCCACCTCCACATTTGGCCCGGCCCCCTGAACAATACCAGAGACGCATTATGATTATTTTTTTAGTCTGGCCACGCGATCAAGACTAATACACACCTAGAGCATGACATTCTACTCCACCCTTCTGCTGTCTGTCCCCCAGCTGACACCCCCCCCCCCCACCCCAAACAAAAATCCTAGACTCTCCCCTGTCAAATAGAACAGAATAATGGTGAAAAGGTTATGGAAGAGAAAAATTGATTCAGAATGCGGGGTATTTAACCTGCAGTGGACAAGATATTATTTTTTTGTTCAATGCAAAGAAAAGGTTGTTTGTATCATCTGTCAAGACACAGTGGCGGTATTCAAAGAATACAATCTGCGCCGACACTCTGAATCCCGTCACAAAGACGAGTGTCATCGCTTGCAAGGCCAAATGCAAGTACACAAACTCTCAAAGCTAAAAAGTGGACTGTTAGGTCCGGAGAATACATTTGTACTCCAGGCTCGGCTGAACCAGTCGTCTGTTCCGGCAGCTTTCGGGTTGCTCAACTGATAGCAAACAATGTTTTTTTTTTTTATTTATTTCCTGACTTTTTTCTGTGAAGATCCTGGAAAGGGTTACTAATATTTGGTTATGTGTGGCTTACTGGAAAACAATAAATGTTTACGTGTAGGCAGCCCTGCGATCATCACACTTTTTCTGTTACAAACTGACCTCGGCCCCCCCATCAGAGAAGGGAAAAGATATGTGGCCCTCACAGCAAAACGTTTGGGGACCCCTGATATAGACCTTATTGTTTATGATGCTGCATCCACAACCCAACCCAGGATCGAGTGGAGGAGGAAGACTGACCTGTACTTCAATGAGACGGCTGCTAAGTGTAATGAGAGAGTCCATCATTGCGTCTCTTGAGAAAATATTTTAAAAATTAAGCCTCAAAAAGTGGCTATTTTGAGTGTTGATGTATGATGCTCTGAAATGTTGTCATCTTATTTCAGTTTAATCTCTATAAAGATGTCAAGTGAGGGCGTTGTTTGTAGTTATGAAAAGTTATGATGGTTTAGAGATAAGAAATTAAAGCTTAGTTTATTCAAGATAGCAGGTAGCTCAACATGAAAAATGTGAATTCTTTACATGTTCAACCTACGAGTGTATCCCGTGTCAGCTAAACCAATCACAAGGCAAATAGAAGCAATGCAGTGACTATTCCATCTATATACTGGTCCCACGTTATAATAACTACAGTTTGCTATAAAGAAACACTGCTCAATGCCATAATTGACCAATCAGAGACAAATATTTAAACGAGCTGTGCATTAATTCCTATAAAGGACCCCTATCATCTTGTTTCTTACTACATGATATTGTAATTTTATTTATATTAAATATATAATAGGCCATATATATATATATATATATAATTTTCTGAGTAGATCCTACTGTAAGAGAGTGCTTATTATTATTATTTTTATTATTATTATATAATAATTTTTTATTAAATAAATATATTATATTTATTTATATATTTTATAAAAATATTATTATTATAATAATTATATATATATATATATATATATATATATATATATATATATATATATATATATGCCGACAGAGAAGCAGTAATTGCAGTGTACACTGACACAGTGGCCTTCAGTAAGATGAAACAGGCCATCCTCCTGTGATATTACAGGGCTCTTGATTTCCCACTGGACACACCAGGACAGTTATAGTATCATAAAAATGCAGATACTGACATTCTCTCTGTCTGCAGGATAAGAAGTGAGTATACAGAGGTGGAGTCTTCCATCTCACATGCTGGCTGTAATTAATGGCCAGAGTGAGGAATTTATTGTTTATAACCAATAAAACAAACTAATTAGTTTGCATCAAAATTAAAAAAAGCCTTCCCGAAATAAAACAAATGCATGTAACCTTTAAAGTATGAGACCACCATGGCTGAATGTATTTGCAGTGTTGACCAACATCGGTTAATAGTATTTTTTTAAAAAAAGCTATTGATGAAAAGGTGACATATTTAAAACTACTAGTTTAAACTATATACAGTAATCCTCGCTACTTCGTGCTTCCGTTTCTGCGGCTTCAATGCATCGCGGGTTTTTCAAAAATATTCATCGAAAAAATTAAAAATAAGGAAATTAACGGAAAATAGGGGGAAAGTTAAGGAAAATGCCGCAAAACAAGGCCAATTATGCAAAAAAAACCCAAAAAACAAAAACAAAAAACAACCCAAAACCCCCCAACCAAACTACTGTACTTACATTTTTATGAGAGGTATGTGTGTGTACTATTTATATTTAATTTACATCTCATGCATTATTTTTGAATGTTTAATTGTTATTATAAGCATTTATAGTATTGAAAATGTATTTATTGATATTATATACACATACTTGTACGTATGTGACGTATGTCATGTCAGTCGGGGGGTGGTGGTGGTTTCGATCGTACTTCGCGGAAATCGGCCTCGGTTCTGCAGAAAGTGAGCGATCCCTGTAGTATCTCATTCCATTTACAACTATATTCAGCTGAGTGTTTTAAAAACATGTATTTCTAATAAAACTAGTTAGTATATACTACACAGGAATAGTGTGGTGCAGTTGGTCCAGTCATAAGTGATTAAAAAACATTATCCAGAGTAGATATCGCTTAACTCTTTAATGCCCAGCAGGACCATATGGTTCTGTTTCAAAAAATGCTAACTACTAGATGCATCTATACTTGTTGTAGTGTCGCCTGATGCAACACAGCTTGGTCCCACCTCCCTCAATTAGCTGTGAGACGACCTTGAGTGCGCATGATTGTGTTGTTCACGAATTTGTGAGAGTGTTATTATTATGTTATCATTATTATTAGTGTTATTCTAATTTTGTTGAAAGAAATGTGTTCAGGGTGTTTCCCTTTCTCCCTTGCCTTTCTGACAAGGAAAAACTAGTGATGTTTTTTTTTTTCACTGCAAAAAATAATTCAGGCATTAAAGGGTTAAATCAAAATGACTCTCTCAGTTTGTTGTTTACTTGGAGAGGGTGGAGTCACTATTACCACACTTGAAGATGGAAAAATAACCCATAAAAAAATTCAAATTTAGAATTTTTTTCTTGTGGTTCTGTGTCGTTCATTCATTCATTTTCTGAGCTGCTTAATTCTAATTAGACTCGCGGTGAGACTGGCACCCATCTCAGCGGACTCTGAGCAGGAGCAGAGCACACCCTGGACAGCTCACCATCCATCGCAGGACAGAAACACGCTGACAATAACGCAATGTCCTACTAGTGGCGAAAGTCAACAATGGCTCTTTTACAGCCTCTCACAACAGACAGAGACATGGCCGGCCTTTAATAACCCAGTTAGCAGCGCTGGGAGGGCAGCAGTGACATCTCAGTGATAACGGGGCTTGAATCCCTGACCTTCAGATCAGTAAGTCAGCACCTTACCACCGGGCCACCACTGCCCTGGTTTCTGTGTAGTGTATACTAAAATGTTTAATGAGTGTGTAAAACACTGTTTTGGAGCACGGTACTTATGTTTTCATGAGGTGTGTGCTAAATTCCGAATGACTGGGCACTCAGTTCACCTGGCCTCTCTCTGTCACGCTCAAAATATGTAAATATAAACAAAAAATTATTGTTGTTTGTGTTTCTTTGTTTCCATGTAGTCTATACGAAAACACTGAAAAGGATTTAAAAGAGCTGCAATTACATAGCTCTGAACTCGCTCACATGCCCACATGGTGTTCTTGTGTGTCAGTCACAATTTACAAAAAGTAAAAATTAAATCTTTTACAGCATTCATCAGACCCAGTTATCCAGAACGACTTACAGTTATCATTTCTTTTAATACAACTCAACAAACGTTTTTTCACGTTTTTGTTGATTTCATGTAGGATAACACAAAAATTATTTACCTCCTGCTATGTGCACACAGGAGGAAGGAAGCCACGAAGTAGATTCAGTGAATACCAGTGAAGTGAGTTGTGCTCAAGCAACACAACGTGTCTGGGTATGGATTTCAACTGTTCTGAACTTTGAGGCGAAGAAATTCGAGCAATAAACAATCAATGCTAAAAGATACTGTTGAATGGCAGACGCCACCAAATATCGATTTTCCAAAAACATTTTCTGTAGGGAAAAAACACACATGAGTTTAAATATTCCACCGACACCAACATGAAAGAGCGGTTCATGATTGCCGTGTGCTATGTGACTACAGACAAAAATTGGACAGGGATAACAATCGGAAAACACGATGCTTGGGTCCACATGTCTGAAATAATTTGGCATTTCCTGTGAGAGTGTCTGTATTTATATATATATATATATATATATATATATATATATATATATATATATATATATATATATGGATATATATATATATATATATATATATATATATATATATATATATATATATATATGGATATATATATACATATACATTTATATATATGGAGTATGAGACATACCTACGTAGTACGCTGATGTAATAAGCTACTTACGCATGACGCTGCATCCATTGTTGACAAACGACAGACTGAATGTGCCCTTCTTCTTCCCAGTTCACTGCATGTTACCCTTGTGTTAAGACGTCGTCTCTGTGATCTTTGTGTTTACACTGTTTTGCGGACTTTTGTAACCCCATGCAAATATGGTTGTCAGAAGCGAAAGCCTACTAGTGATAGTGGTAATCAGAAAAAGCGGCAAGCCATTTCGCTAGAAACGAAGATGGCTATTATCAAGAAAATTGATGCTGGTGAAAAACACGTGAATGTTGCATGTTTCTTCCAAATGGCTCCGTAGACCATTGGAACCATTTACAAGCAGATGGATCGCATCACAGAAAATGTTTAAGGTTATATTTGATAATGTATTTGATATTTGATGAGTCAATTTGATTAAAATGTATCTGTTTGAAATTGTTTTTGCTTGAATTTAATTTATTTGAAATGAATGTTGATATTATTTGATATATTTGATATTATTTTACAATGTTATGTTTAGAATAATTGATTTAGGGGTGTTTTATGAGATACGGTAATGGTATTTATGGATGCATAATACAGTATGAATGTTATAGGTCACTGGAATATACAGTAACAACTTACGTTTTTTTTCACCTTACGTTTGGCCGTTCAGAACCTAACCAAAACATAAGTCGGGGAGCCTCAGTGGTATCTCACCTTACAAAATTAATCCGTTTCAGAAGTGATTTCATAGCCTGATTTTTTTTCATAAGTTGACTGCATTTTAGATGTAAAAGGCCTAATTTGTTTCAAGACCCCAATACTACTTCAATATCGTAGCGATGGTAGACAGGTTTGGCCATATTCCTTTGCGATATCACTCAACCGCATGATTAAGGAGGAATGGGGGGGGTAAGGGAAATGCCGCAAAACAAGGCCAATTATGCAAAAAAACAAAACAAAACCCCCCATCAAAACTACTTCCATTTTTATATGAAGTGCACATTTGTATGTGTGTGTATTTATATTTTATTTACATCTTATGCAATATTTTTAATATTTAATTGTCATTATAAGCATTTATATCATCGGATATGTATTTATTAATATTATGTACACATATACATGTACGCATATGTCGTCGGGGGTTAATCCTTTGCGAAATTTGGCAGTCCCAATTAACCGTCGAAGGTGAGGGATCCCTGTAAAAAAAAAAAAAATATATATATATATATATATATATATATATATATATATATATATATATACACATATGTCTGTCTGTCTTCCTTTTGGCTTTTTCCCTTTTACTCGGGAGTCGCCACAGCGAATCATCTTGATTCGCACATTTGATTTGGCAGAGGTTTTTACGTCGGATGCCCTTCCTGTCACAACCCTTTTAGCAAGAAACAGAAACACGCTGACGACTTTGCAGCTACTCTTTACGAAAGTCAGCAATGGTTCTTTTACATACCTCTCACCATAGACAGTGAGAGACATGGCCCGCCTTTGATAACCCAGTTAGCTGCACTGGGGGGGACAGTGACAACCTTGTGGAGAGTGGACCTCGAACCCCTAACCTTTGGATCAGCGATCCAGTGCCCTATACCACAAGACCACCACTGCCCCATATATATATATATATATATATATATATATATATATATATATATATATATATATATATATATATATATATATATATATATATAGTCATGTAAAAACACCCCAATGGTCAATTCTTCATTAAGAAATGTTCATATAACAATGTACAATCCTGTTTTTATTGTTTTATGGAAAAGAAAGTGATTTAATTGTAAGTAAACATCATAATTTTTTTATTAATCATGAAACAAAAGTTATGAACAACAATGTATATTTCAATAGAGGAAAAAATTCAAACACCGTCACATATTTCCCCACTTAAAATAGCTATAATCACATGCAGGTGTATCAGGTCAGGTTTACATGATCAGAACACGGTTACCCAGCATTTTGAACATGTCTTGTCCTATTTAAACCTCGGCCATTTAGTTTGTTGTGCCCCCATCTGTTGAAGTGAGATTGAGTATCGTGGTGAGATCCAAATAGCTGCTCAAGGCCCTCAGAAAGTTGATTGTGGCTGTTTCTGAGTCTGGTAACTGATATAAAAAGATATCAACAGAATTTGATACTAGCCATTCCACCATCTGGAAAATTGTGTACAAGTGAAGGACATTCAAAACAACTGCCACCATGCCCAGTTCTGGCTGTCCAAGCAAGTTCACCCCCAGAGCAGACCACAAGATGCTAAAAGTCATCAAAAGTCCTAAAATACCTTCAATGGAGTGACAGCAGGCTCTCGCGCATTGCAGGGAAAGAACCTCATACCAACTGTGAAGCATCGAGTTGGACGTGTCATTGTTAGGGGATGCTTTGCTGCAGCAGGATTGAACATTGTTATGTGAACATTTTCTTAATAAAGACTTGACAATCTAATAGGGTGTCCTAATTTTTCCAGATGGGTGCACACAGTTTCACTCAGAAAGATTTCTAACCCTTACACAGGCACAAGTGGAAAATTAATTGTTAAAAAAAAAAAAAAAAAGTAATATTATTATTCTTCTATTTAAGGTCCAAGAAAAAAATTTTCATTATTTTTTTTAATAGTTTGGATTGGTTATATCGCCCAGTATACATCACCTTATTAAGTTAATGGAGTGAAAATCAATACAGTACTATCTCCGGGTGCTCATTGAATTCTGCATTCAGTTCAAGCAGGAAAATCAAAATGGGATGAAAGAATATTAATGCTGGGCTTCAACGAAGCTGCACCATTCCCAAGAACAACTTTAAATTTCAACTCCTCAACTTGGAGAAGTCTTTTCAACTTTGAAAGATTTTTGTCTTCCTCATTTATGGACTGATGTGGAAAAATGAGATGATAAGAGAACTGGCTTTACTCCAGTTAAAGCTTGAAAACCGAGTATATGAGTTACTGTTCTGAGAAGAAAATCATCAACATTCGAGTTCGCTGGTGAGCTTGCTTGTTACTAAGCTATTGGCTACTGGCTAACCTGCTGTTGTTGATGTGCTGCATTGCATTGTCAGTGCAAACTTTTTCCTGATTGCTTGATGCGCAGTACAGTAGACCAGAACAAATCAATCTGTAATCGGTAAAAAGGCGCTTAAAGCAGCAAAGCAAACTACTTCAGACACAATTTCATTAAGACATCAATGCTTCTTTCCCACTAAATGTTGAATATCTGAAGGCTGGAATTGATATCATTAAAACATGTAAATTGCTACTTTTAATGCACAAATGCAGGATAATGTTAAATGGGAGAAGGGGGTGGGGCTTGTGGCTTGTCAATTAAAATCAGAGGGTTCAAAATACACGTGTAAATGCCAGTCATTGCTGATTCTGATGTTGGCTTGTGTACCTTTATTTCTCAAACTACTAATTTTGTGCATCATTGAGCAGTGACGTGCATTCAGGGGAGAAAGGCGAGGCACAGCCTCCCCTGTTAATATTGAAAAGAAAAAGAAAAAAAAACGTAATCAAAAATATAACAAATGTTAATATTTGTGAGCTAGCATATATTACAAACCCTTTAACAGCTTGAATCCAGTATTTTTTTTTCCAATAAATATATCGATTAAATATCAATACAGATAATTGCTGACTTTCATCAAGAGTAGGCTGCATAGCCCTCAGCATGTTTCTGACCTGCGATGGCTTGGCGAACTGTCCAGGGTGTACTCTGCCCAGAGTCGGATGAGATGGGCACCGGCCTTCCCACGACCTGAATTAGGATTACGCGGTTCAGAAAACAAATGAATGAATGAGAATTTACATACGTCTTGTTCAAATACTGGGAGGAGTTGTGCGGTAAGGCAGTGCTTTGATGTGCCACTCAGTGTATTGTGTCCCTCACAAACATTGCTCTATGCGATGCAAATCGTGTGTCGCTGTCACTTTATATATCGCAGATGAAATGCAGAAACTCAGATTACGTGCTTTGCTTTTTCATAATGTGAATAATGTACAAATTGTATTTCTGTAACATGTTTAGGCTGCAGATTAATCATAAAACCCAATTAAAAAAAAAGTCACTCAGTGAGGCGAACAGTACCCCTGACTCATAGCAGAGGGCACTTGTGAGCCCACATATTCTTGCACGACCAACAATCTTATTTGTTTGTGGTTTATTTTTCCTTTACAATCCGCCTTATTAAAATGGAATCTTAAATTTCCAAATTGAGAAAATTCACAAATCTGGACTTTCAATCAAAACAAGAGGTAATAACTGTTATACCTTTATCATATTGATAATACTGCACATATCACTCATTGACAGAATTAATTCTGTATCTCTTTATCATCATCATCATCATCATCATCACCATCATCATCATCTTTCTCTGGGGTTGGAACATAAGGGCAGCAGCCTAAGCAATGAGGTCTGGGCGTCGCTCTCCCCAGCCACTCCCTTCAACTCTTCTGGGGAGACACTGAGATGTTCTCAGACCAGCCAATAGACATAATCCCTCCAGCGTGTTCTGGGTCAATCCTGAAGTCCCTTCCCTGTTGAACATGCCCGAAACACCACACCAGGGAATCGTTTGGGAGTCATTCTAGCCAGATGCCTGAGCCACCTCAACTGGCTCCTCAAAACACAGAGGAGAAGCAGTTCTGAGCTCCTCCTGGATGGCTGAGCTTCTCACTCTATCCTTAACGAACAACCCCACCATTCTACAAGTGAAGCTCATTTCCACCAGTGCAAACCCAATCTTGTTCTATCGGTCACTACCCAAAGCTTGTGACCATAAGTGAGGGGTGGAATGTAAATTAATTGGTAAATTAAGATTTGAAAATTGCCTTGCGGCTCAGCTCCCTCTTCACCATGATGTACCAGTACAATCTCCATGCAACAGAAGTTGCAGCTATCTGCCTGTCGATATTCTGCTCCATCCTTCTGTCACTTGTGAACAAGACCCCCTGATACTTAAACTCCTCCACTTGAAGCAGGACCTCATCCCCAACCCAGAGAGTCCATTCTTTTCTGGCTGAGAACCATAGCCTCGGACTTTGAGGTGCTGATTCTTCTTCTGTCCGCTTCAGACTCAGCTGCAGATCACTCCTATGAGAGCTGGAGATCCTGGATGGATGAAGCCAAAAAGACAATGTCATCCAAAAAGCAGAGATGAGATCTGATGGAAACAAAACCAGAAGCTCTCAAATGCTGTGGCTGCACCTAGAAATTATATCCATAAAATTATGAACAGAATCAGTGACAAATGATAGCCTTGGCAAACTCCAACCCTCACCAGAAACAAATTCAACCTGTTGTTACCAATGCAGACCAAGCTCTGGCTCTGGTGATACAGAGACCGAATGGCACATAGCAACGTGTCTGGTACACCATACTTCCGGAACACACCCCACAAGATAGTCTGAGGAACGTGGTCAGAAGCTAAATACAAAATGGACATATGGACTTCTCTAAATCCACAAAAGACATGTGGACAGACTAGGCAAACTCTCATGCCCTCTCCAGGATCCTGTAGATGTATAGAGCTGGTCAAGAGTGACACGGCCAGGACAAAAACCATGTTGCTCAACCTGATTCCAAGACTCAACCATCAGTTGGATCCTCTTCTCCGGCACCGCTGAATAGACTTTTTTAGGTAGGCTGAGGAGTGTGATTCTACAATAATGGGAACACACCCTCCAGTCTCCCTTTTTAAAAATGGGAACTGCCAGCCCAGTTTGCCAATCCGTATATTTTGCATATATACACATATTTAATACAGTAAATATAATATATAATATATGATTATAATGACATAAACTTTAGTTTTATGTTTTTAAATTTTTCCATATATTTTTTGAAAACCAACATATAATCGAGAATGACTTAACTCGAAACAACTTAAGTTGAGGTATATCTGCATATATACAGTGGTACCTTGACTTACAAGTGTCTCTTATAACAAATTTTCCATGATACGAGCTTCGGTTCCACTAAAAGTCTACCCCATCCAATGGGCAAAATTTTGATTTACGAGATCTGCTGGGGAAATGGCTTTCCCGGGCCAATTAGCCTCATATTCTTCCACGTGCATTCCACCGTGCCCTGAGAATGCCTTGTGCAGTGCTTCACAATTATTTTCTGTGATACCCCCTATGGGAAGAAAAAAACATTTCACATACACACACCCGTGCAGCACCCTACGTATGATGATAAATAGTGTTTACTGCACGTCATATTGTTTGCTTTTTCCCTAAACCATAGAAAACACAGTTAGAGCCCCACTCTCACTCTCAAAAGCATGTTCCTCAGGGTCATACGCGCCCCCCCAATGGCATCACACTGTGCCCTCATTGGGGGGTGTGCCCCACTATTTGAGAAGTACAGTACTGGCCTTGTGGGAGCTCATCACAAGCCTTTCTTCACTGGAATTCGTAGCATGCACGTGCACAAAATTCTTCTCGTCCTCTGTGACACACCACCTCATGTCTGCGCACGTGACATCTTTGCCACAGTCGATGATCGGAAGAGTTAGTTGACTTATTGTTTATTCTTGTTTTATTATTATTTATTATTATTTATTATTAATGTTAATGTACATGTATTATTATTATTATTATTATTATTATTATTATTATGAAATATTTATTGTTTTAACATGCTTATCATAAATATATGTGTTTGTGTCAGGTTATAGGAGTTTGGGAGGGGGTTGGAACAGATTAATTGGTTTTCTATTACAGACACTCCCCGATATACGTTCATCCATTTTATGTTTTTTTGATTTTACGAGGGTTTTTTTGTTCAAAAAAAAAAAAAAAGTCAAATTTTGAGTTTAGACGTACCTACATAGTACACTGACGTAATGATACAATGACGTAATGATGTGTCCATTGTTTACAAACGACAGACTGAACGTGGCCCTCATTCTTCCCAGTTCGGTTTTATATATATATATATATATATATATATATATATATATATATATATATATATATATGTGTGTGTGTGTGTGTGTGTGTGTGTGTGTGGATTCCAGATGTATATTTATATATATAAATAGTTTCATTTTTTGAAATCTTCTTTATATAGATTTTATCTTTATGTCATTCTTACTTGCATGGAGCAACTGTGTGCCCACGATTACCATCGGACTCAATAAAGTATTCGGATTCGGATTCTGATTCTGATAATAACTAAAGAAAGACCAACGCAGGGGAAATAAATTTTAATCTCAAATGAAATATGTGTCACATGTTTGTGTGAAAAATGCTGATATGAGATATTAAAACAAAACAGATTGCCTGAAAAGAATTTAATTTATTTTAAAATGCCCTAAAATAGAGGGAAACATAATATGGGATGCATTACATCACCCTACAATATAGTAACTGTGGACACCCCGTCATTGCTTCTCTCTTTGGTATTGATTTGATGTATGTTGTCAATCAAATGATGAATAATATATTGCTCTGCATTCATTAGTATTTGTAAGTCTGACTCTAAGGGAGTCAGTGCCTCACCAACCGTCAGCCTCACCGTACGTCACTGTCATTGAGTGCTAACACATAAAATGTGTGATATCCAGTGGGTTTTTAATGGGATCATAATTTTTTTTCTCCTGATAGTTAATGAATATTTTTATTATATGATTATATATTTAAAATATTTTCCTGAAATGTTCTTAATTTATTCCATCAGCTGAAATATTTGCTAAAAATCAAGCAAAAATAGTTTTACATGGCTATGACATTTTGATTGTCTCCTCAGTGTTACTTTATTTTTCTTTTTAAACTTTAGTGAGTGTTTATTTTTTCACTTCACTCCAAAGCTTTGAAGAATGTTTGTTTGGCTTTCATCTAAAGCCGCTCACTTTATTTTCTCCTCTATTAAAGAGAAAGATCTCCACGGCTCGTAGTAGGACCTTTTCACCGGCACAGTGGATGGATTCGTACTCCAGACCACTCAAGCAGCTTAAAGTCGGATCGGTGTTAATTCACCGATTCCACAGTCAGGCATCTGAAAAGATGATCTGAACCTTAACCTCGGCTAAATCAATCCACCACGCACCCCCCCCCCCCCCCCAAGTGCACACTGGGAACAGGCTGTGTGACATTTTACCTCCTCTCCACCATCGCGCTTTCAATAACTTCATCGCAGCACAACTATTTCATAACTCAGAAGAAAAGCAAAAGGAAGGGGAACGTGCAGGAGAACTCAAAGTTTTATTTGTTGCTTTTGGGTTCTCTCTCTCTCTCGCTCTCTCTCTCTCAAATGTTTTATCCTTCAGCATCATCTCATAATATCTGATGGCAAATTCAGTATGTCCACATGCTAACTTATCATTCTCACTTTAGCAAAATGTCATAAAAGTTTTTGAATGAGTCCAAGCATGCGAGGAAAAAGTAAGAATGGTGATAAAAAAAATAAAAAAATTAAAAAAAAACCACACACAAAAAAAAAGAAGCTTAGTTTTTTACAAACCAGTCTGGGTGACATGCCCAGAGCAGCAGAAAGGCACTAAGAACTTGAAGTCTCTCACATGTTCCTTAACAACCTGGCAGCTGGAAGACATCTGATTGGGAACCCATATCGCCGTGGCGACATCACTACGGCATTATATTTTTAACCCGCAAAAGAGACAACGGAACCAGGGTTCGGTGTCAATCATAAAAGTTTTGCTTGTGGAGTGCTGATGAGGCCTCTAAGTTTTTGAGTTGTGACACATCGGCGCCTCATAGCAGAGTCAAAAGCAAACTTTCCATCAGAGATTAACTCTCTAAACTTCCTAATGGTTTCCTATTTCCAGGCTTGCTCCAGGAGAAACAATCACACTGCTTCATCTCGCCTGGAAATGCAAGAACATGTACCCACCACTGAAATTTATGCAAAAACCTTTAAAACCACTTTTAAAAAAATCTCATGTTTTCTCCCTTGAAGACGACGCTAGGACTGTTCTGTTCCTTACCACCAGCTCCAGAATTATTGGCACCCTTTAAGTAAACCCATTTACCATCAATTCTGTATCTATGTTCCTTCTCAGCCAGGGTCCCAGGACAACCTGGTGCTAATCACAGGGTTAACACAGACACAAACACCCATTCACATTCACATTCACGCCTATGGGCAGGGGCAGAGGTGGCCTGGTGGTAAAGGTGCTGGATCACTGATCCTAAGGGTGGGAGTTCAAGTCCCACTCTCCACAAGGTTGTCACTACTGTCCCCCCAGTGCAGCTTACTGGGTTATCAAAGGCCGGCCATGTCTGTCGCTGTCTATGGTGTGAGGTTCATGTAAAAGAACCATTGCTGACTTTTGTAAAGAAGAGCTGCAAAGCTGTCAGCATGTTTCCATCCTGTGATGGCCTGGTGAGACGTCCAGGATGTACTCTGCCCTCTCCTAGAGTCGGCTGACATGGGCACCAGCCTCCCCGCGACCCTAATTAGGATTAAGCGGTTACAGAAAATGATCAGATGAATGAACCTATGAGCAGATTAGACAAGAGAGTTTATTACAGCTTATAGACATTTATTAATGCTTTGAATTCCTATAAGAATGTGGTGCTCAGTGGAAAACTAAAAAAACTTTTAAAAGCCCATCGACTCAGTAGAAAATAGTTTTAAATGTAGATGAAAGCTGAACATATCGGAACATTAGCAACACCCATCAGATGACTGACTTGAAACTTTTTCAAATATATACAGGGATCCCTCGCTACTTTGCGCTTCAATTCATGCGGTGCATCGCGTTTTTTTTTTTTGTTTTTTTTTTTTGTTTTTTTTTTAAATATTTATCAAATTAAAAAATAAGAAAATTAAGGAAGAATAGGGGAAAAGTTAAGGAACATGCCGCAAAAACAAGGCCAATTATGCAAAAAAACAACAACAACAAAACAATAAAAACAAACAAACAAAAACAAAAAACAACCCAAAACCTCCCATCAAAACTACTTACATTTTTGTGAGGTTCGTGTCTGAATGCGTGCACATGCATCTGCTCGCGTGCGCGCGTCTGTATGTGTGTGTATTTATATTTTATTTGCATCTTATGCATTATTAATTGTTATTATAAGCATTTATAGCATTGAATATGTATTTATTGATATTATAAGCACATATACATGTACGTGTACATCAGTCGGGGGGGGGTTGATCCTATTTCGCAGAATTCGGTGGTCGTGGAGGGGATCTCAATCCCAATTAACCGCGGAAAGTGAGGACTTGTTGTATATCATAAACATGTATGAATCTGAATCAAAATCAGCTTTACTGTTGTTACGCTGGCATTAAACTGGGTATATACAATACAGGTGTGTGTCTAATCTTCAAAAAAAGATCAATTTCAAAAAGTCTTCACATATAAATAAATATATAGAGAAAGTATTGCAACTGCAAAAAAATAAATAAATAAATAAATAAAAAGTTGTGTCTAATGAAAAAAAGAATAATTTTAAATCTTTTTCAGAAAAATGAGTAACTTAGTTTATGATAACTTTCAGCACACGATGACTCACTGATCACAAATTACGTGATTACAAATAAATTCACAACAGTGATTTTTTTTTTTTCATTGTTGGAACCGCTTTTCAGTTTCTTTCTCCAGCTTAGAGCGCAATCTGTTTTTTTGAAGCAATGTCATTTACAACACGCAGCTTTTTAATCTCTCCTGAGTTTGCCGATAGTGTAGACTGTTTAAAAAGTGGTACTTATGTACGATATAGTTATTGTAAAATATAAAATAAATAAAGTCAATGAGCACAGAGCACTTGCACTGAATACCATTAATGAGGAAATATAAACATAATATACATTAATATACAAACTACTAAGACGGTGTTGAGGCCAACGATGCTGTATGGGTTAGAAACAGTGGCCCTGGGGAAAAGACAGGAGGCAGAGTTGGAGGTAGCAGAGATGAAAATGTTGAGGTTCTCTTTGGGAGTAACGAGGATGGATAGGATTAGGAATGAGCACGTCAGAGGGACAGCACATGTAAGACGTTTTGGAGACAAAGTCAGAGAGGCTAGATTGAGATGGTTTGGACATGTACAGAGGAGGGATAGTGAGTATATTGGTAATAGGATGCTGAGGCTGGAACTACCAGGCAAAAGGCCTAGAGGAAGACCAAAGAGACGATTCATGGATGTGGTAAAGGAGGACATGAAGGTCGTTGGTGTAAGAGAAGAAGATGCAAAGGATAGGGTGAGATGGAGGCAGATGATTCGCTGTGGCGACCCCTGAAGGGAAAAGCCGAAAGGGAAAGAAGAAGATACATTAATATACAAACTAGTGTATATAAGCATGTTCCACACATTAATCCACCAAAATATTAAAAACATGAGCACTAACAGGTGAAGAATATAACAAGAACTATCACTTTACAGTGGCGACTCCCAAACAGAGGCATGTTTAAAGCAGAAAATGAGCAGTGAGTTCTAGAAGTGGAAGTGTTGGGAGCGGGAAAATTCATGTGAGTGACTCCCACAACAGCCAAAATGTGATGGATAAACGACTGGATCTGTTCATCACAAAACAGCAGGGCACGTCGGTGCTCCAGGTATGCATGGTTAAGTACCTACCAAAGGTGGTCCAAGGAAGGGCAACCAGTCAACTGCAAGGAGTGCCACGGCTGCCCAATCATACAGCCCAGTCTGGTCTGATCCCACGGAAGATCTACTGCGCACATGCAGTGAAATACAGTGGTACCACACCTTACAAAATTAATCCGTTCCAGAGCCTTTTTCTTAACCTGGATTTTCCGTAAATTGAATCGCATTTTACATGTAATACGTGTGATTCGTTCCAAGGCCCCCAATACTACCCCCTAAACTCTTTCAAAATTTTAAAAGTATACCTTTTAAGACCTCCTTCTGCTTCAATATCATACCAATGGTAGATGGGTTTGGCCATATTCCTTTGCGATATCACTCAACCGCATGCCAAGAGCCCGCTTCTTCTTTTCACTCGCACTGGAAATCACACGCGTGTGTGTGTGTGTGTGTGTGTGTGTGTGTGTGTGTGTGTGTGTGTGTGTGTGTGTGTGTGCGCGTGTGTGTGTTGACCATGTCTTCTTAGCAGTGGTATTCACTTTACTTCACTTATCCCTTAACATCCGGGGATGTCGTTGGGGCGCCAGCAGAGGTATTGCAATTACTCAAAAAACTCATGAAACAACAGTAACTCTGTCCTTTACACAAAAAGCATTATGGGAGAAGAAGCTCCATAATAGCTAATGGGAGGGAGCTGTGTAATCCCTCCTAGTCAATGGGAGACCAGCGGGGCGGGATGTTGGAAGTCAATGGGAGAGCAGCTCGTGCATAGTTTGATTGGCACGTTTTAATGTTTGAATGGTGTGTTTGAATGTTTGAATGGCGCGTTTGGTGCCTTTCGTAAGGAGAACTTGTTTCGTATACAGAGACAAAAAATTTTGGAAGATGTTTTTCGTAACCTGGATTTTTCATTTGCTGGGACTATCGTAAGGTGAGTTCCCACTGTATATAGGCTATAACAGGAAGGACTTAGAATACAGTGCAATGCAGCTTATTATGCATGCGGCTGCTTAACCTGAAATTAGACTGAAACTAGTTCATGTTATCATTGTAAATATTCGGTTATTGTAGGGATTTAAAAAATAAAAATAATAATAATAATAATTCTCTTAAAGAGATTTCCACAAAACATCCAAAAATGTTCTATACTTTATTGATTCATATCTGATAAGGAACATTGTTGTGAAATCCTTCTGGTGATTTGAACAATCATGATTTTTGTGTTATTGTTGTGTTCATTTTCTGTAACTGCTTAATCCTAATTAGGGTTGCGGGGAGGCTGGTGCCCATCCCAGCCGACTCTGGGTGAGGGCAGAATATACCCTAGACAGCTTGCCAGGCCATCGCAGGGCAGAAATATGCTGACGGCTATGCAGCTACTCTTGTTAAAAGTCAGCAATGGTTCTTTTACATGAACCTCACACCATAGACAGTGAGAGACATGGCCGGCCTTTGATAACCCAGTTAGCTGCACTGGGGGGACAGTGACAACCTGTTGAGAGTGGGACTTGAACCCTCAACCTTAGGATCAGTGTCAGCACCTTTACCATTAGGCCACTGCTCCCCGTGTTACTGATATTTCTTATTCAATATATATATTTATATCTACAGTCTGGCTTGTACAGCTTAATAATAAGCTGTTATTTACTGTATGCTGACAAATGGGCATGCAGACTGCCTGGACAAAAACAAAAAAGCCACACACTAATATTTTCTTTTTGTGCCTTTAGCCTTAATTTCAGCATGTAATTGTAATGCCATTGTTTCAGCAAACTTAACGACATAACATTTATTTTGTTCACTCAGTATATTCAGGTCATCAGCCAACTTCTTTTTATTATCACAATAATGTTGCTGAGCCTTAACCCAACTGTAACACCAGCTTGATATAGCTGTGCTAGATTTTATACTAGGTTCTGGAGGAGTAAAATGAATTGTGGAGATTTGAATTTGAACAGCCGGCAGATTTATTACAATTAACAATACTACAAGAAACAGTGCAAACAATATTGTAGAACTTTCTTTACAAATTAAAAATAAAATAAAATAAGCTTAAGTCTCTAAGGTTTGATTCGTGTGAACCCGGGAGTCTTTTCCAGGATTGTGATCCGTTTGGGATAAAGGTGTTTTTATCTGTTCTTATCTGGGATCCTGTGATTTGAAGTGGTTGGGTCTGTAGATCTACTCTCGCATCCAGAGAACAGTTGGCCACACTGCTTCTGGATCCACCAAGAGTTCTCACTGGATTTGGCTCACCATCCGTGTCCGAAACCAGCTTCAAGATCAAATCCAGATCCACTAAAAAACCAGTCGGAGCTTCCAAGAAAACAAACTCTCTCCACCCGGTTCGATTGAGAGAGAACAAAACACATACAAGGCTTCGTGTCGCTTTTCGAGGGCTCTGTATGCGTCCTGCTCTTCACGCTCTCTGCTGCACTCTCTGCTGGTCGCATGCAGGCACGTGCCTATGATGCGTTCAAGGGGACTAGGAAACTAGTGCTTTCAGGGAGTGTTGGAACTAGGGTTTTTTCCAATAAAATTAGTAACCATGTGTTTACCTGTGTTACACCCTCCCCCCTTGAATAAGCATGAGTCCCGTCATGTACTTAAATGTTTGTTTAAACATCATAGATCTGATGGTTTTCATAGCTACTAAATGACTCTAGGGCTTGGTTAAAGTTATCCAAGAACCGTTGTGCAAAAGATATCAGCGGTTGACCCAATTGAGGGTAATGAAACCGTCCTGGGGCTCGCTTTAATCTTTCAGATTTTCTCACATTGGGAGTTTCATTTGTTGTTTCAATTGTCTGTTCTGTTTGTTGGTCAATCACATCACCATTTTGCTCTGTGTCCACAATATTAACGTCTGGTCCTCCTTGTATTTGGTTTTCATCATCTCCTCCTTCCATGACATCTGAATGTGATTCCTCTTTGAGTAGTTCGGCCTCATTCTGATTTTCCTGTTCATTGTCCATCTCGTCTGTGTCTGTCTCAACTGAAACTGTTGGGTGCAAGGAGGTATCCTTATTGAGTGAGAGTGGTTCATTTGAAATATCCGAGTTTGTTGTCTGGTTTCGTACATTTGATTGGTCTTGATTATTGTCATAAATCTTAATGAATGTCTCTGTTTCGATTGAAGGTTGTCCTGGCATGGGTTCATACTCCTCCTCTGATTCTGACAGATCTGTGTCCTGTGGTTCGGAAGGACTTTGTCGAGTTTTGCGTCTACGTGGAGGTTTTGGTCTTGTCTCAACTTCATCGTTAATGTCTGAGAGGTCACCACACGCAAGTAAAAGGTCTCGGTGAAGAGTTCTACTTGGACCATCACCTCTCTCTGGTCGAACCACATACACAGGAACATTTTCCATTTTCTTGACAACACGGTACACCATGCGTTCCCATTTGTCGGCAAGTTTATGTTTATTGCGCAAACGGACATTTTTGACTAAAACTCTATCTCCTGCTTCAAGAGTGGATTCTCTGACTTTCTTATCAAATCTGCTCTTATTGCGCTCTGCAACTTTTTGGAGTTTTCAAGGGCAATTTGGTAACTTTCTTCGAAGTTTAGCCTTTAGACTGCGCACATACTGAGAATGGGATGCAGGTGAGTCCCCTGTAACGGGCAACCCAAAGGCAAGGTCAACTGGTAGCTTAGGCTTACGGCCAAACATTAACTCATAAGGACTAAACCCAGTAACCTCACTCTTTGAACAGTTGTAGGCGTGTGTGAGAGGCTTGACAAAATCACGCCAATGAACTTTTTGGTCATCCTTCAGAGTACCTAACATACTAAGGAGGGTGCGATTGAATCGCTCTACGGGTTACCCCTCGGGTGATAAGGACTGGTTCTCACTTTTTGATGCCCGTAATAGCACACAGTTCCTTAATCACATGTGACTCAAAATCCCTCCCTGGTCACTATGGAGGCGTTCGGGAACCCGTAGTGAACCAAAAAGTTTTCCCAGAGATTTTTAGCCACAGTGGTTGCCTTTTGATCACGAGTGGGCAAGGCCACCGCATATTTTGTAAAATGATCTGTGATGACTAAAACGTCCTTGGTACTCTTACTATCGGGCTCAATCGAAAGAAAGTCCATGCAGACCAATTCCATTGGTCGCGTGGTTTTAATATTAACTAAAGCGCGGCCTTTTCAGGCAAGGACTTTCTTGAACACAACGACCACAGTTCTTTATTTTGGTCTCAATGTCATGACCCATCTTAGGCCAATAAAATCTTGCTCTCACTAGTTCATGAGTCCTCTCCCACCCCATATGACCCATGTCATCGTGGAGTAACTTTAGAACAGTGGGTCTAAGTGAGACAGGGAGTACAAGCTGGTAAGTTGTATCTGGGTCACATTGTCGTCTCCTGAACAAAAGGTCATCCCTCATTTCAAGACGTTTCCATTCTCGGAGCATCAGTTTTATTTCAAATGTTTCTCTGTTGTTATGTGGAACATCTGCTCCAGCTTCAAGTAACTGAATGACACGATTGATGCTCGGGTCAGATCTTTGTTGTTCTTTAAGCTCATGAGCAGAAAACAAGGGAACAGTTACTTGACCAGATGTTTCAGCATCACTGTATACATCAGGAATTGCGTCAGCATTCATAGCCAAGGACTCAACAAGAATGACATGAGGTGAATCTTTGGTTTTCTCGTTGAGAAAATGCTTGTGACATACTGCTGCAATAGTATCAGGACATAAATCACTACATCGAGGAGGGGATCCGAGAAGACGTGAGGTGAGTTGTTGTATTCGGTTCTCCTCTTCTAATGTCACATAATCCGCAGCTAGTGTTTGGTGGGGCCTTCGTGATAGGCCATCTGCGTCCTGGTTAGCCTTTCCAGCTCTGTATTTGATTTGGAAATTGAAGGTGGATAGCGCTGCTAACCAGCGATAGCTAGCTGCATCAAGCTTTGCAGTGGTCAGAATGTATGGAAGCGGATTATTATCCGTTACAACTGTGAATTCATTACCATAAAGGTAATCATGAAACTTTTCTACAATGGACCATTTCAGAGCTAGAAATTCTAGCTTATGAGCTGGATATCTGGTTTCGCTTGGTGTCAGCCCCCTACTGGCATAGGCTATGACGCGCATTTTACCACCTTGCTCTTGATAAAGAGCGGCACCTAGGCCTGTAGAGCTGGCGTCAGTATGCAGAACATATTGGAGCTTTGGATCTGCAAAGCCCAATACAGGAGAGGATGTTAATTTCTCCTTAATGCATTCAAAGGCTGACTGACAGACAGATGTCCACCTCTCGGCAAAAGGTTCTCGAGGGTTGAAATACTTAGAAGTGTCGGTTCGTTTCTGGACTCTTCTATAAGGTGGGTAGCCACATGTAAGGTCGTTTAAGGGCCGAACTATCTTTGAATAATCTTTAACAAATCGGCGATAGTAGCCGGTGAACCCTAAAAACGACTTGAGTTGCTTCAAGTTTTGTGGCACTGGCCAGGTCTTAATGGCTGCTACTTTTTCAGGATCTGTTTCTACGCCATTTCTTGAAACAATATGGCCTAAATATTTAACCGATGTCTGAAAAAGCGACATTTCTGGGGGACAACTTTAAGCCATATTCACGAAGACGGTCCAAAACATGCTTTAGCCTCTGTTCGTGTTGCTCTAGGAGCCTGAGAAAACAATCAAATCGTCTAGGAAGACGAGCACCTCCTTAAGATTAATGTCTCCCATGCACCTCTCCATTAACCTCTGAAAGGTGCTGGGAGCATTTGTGATTCCCTGAGGCATTCGATTGAACTCATAAAACCCTAGGGGCATACAAACGCTGTTTTGGCCTTATCTTCCTCATCCATCTCTATCTGGTAGTAGCCCGACTTTAAGTCCATGACAGAGAACCAGTTTGACCCAGATAGAGCGGAGAAGGTCTCTTCAAGATTTGGTAACGCGTGAAGCGTCTTTAACCGTTTGTACGTTAACCTTACGGTAGTCCACACAGAGACGTGCCTCACCCGTCTTTTCTTAACTACAACGATGGGGGACGAGAAGGGATTCTGATGGTCTTATTACCCGGCATCGAGAAGCATTTTGAGGTGTTTCCTAACAGCTTCGTAGTCATTTGGGTGAATAGGCCTCGATCTCTGTTTTATGGGTGTTTCGTCTTTAAGCTTGATTTTATGCTTAACTCTAGTGGCATGGCCAAAGTCAAGATCGTGGCATGCGAAGACATCACTGTAAGCACTCAGACTCTGTGTGATGCGACTTTTCCACTCCTCAGGCAGAGGTGAATTTTCAAAATCAAAAGTCAACTGGTCCTTCGGTGATGAGGAGTCTGCAGACAAGCGACAACAACCTGCTGAGTTGGTATTGGACAGGTTTTGAGTTTCCAAAACTTGGTCTGCAACATGCAATTCAGCAAGGACACAGTTGCCAGGAAGCATAATGTCATGATCGGTTTCATTTCTTATCCAAACAGGGTGCTTGTAAGGACTTTGACTTGGCACTGTGATAAGACAGCAGTCAACAAAGATTCCACCTGGAAGGGCTGAGGACATTGGCTGCTCTACTACTGCCCATTTGTCTGTGAGTGGCGAACTTAAGTGGACACAGCTTTCAAGACAGACCTTCTCGTGAGCTGGAATAACATAAGGTGTGTTGCCCCTCAGTGTCATTAGCCCAAGCTTCCCTGTGCTCTTTGTTTCGTATCTGTGCTCGAGGATTTTTAAAATCTGACTATAGCCATAGACAGCTGGTAGAATGGGAGTGTCTCGACAATGTTCCTCATATAAAACATCGAGGGCATTTGTACCAATTAACACTGGCAAGTCTGTGCTGGAGCGCAAATCAGGTACTATTAGAGCTAATGTAGAAATTTGAGGCTCAGACTCAACAAACTCTTTTGGAAAACCAACTGGAACTTCTACATAGCCTAGATAAGGTACCGCCTGACCGTTTGCACCCTCAACATCTAGGTCACTGATCGGCTGGATTGGAAAATCAACCAGGTGTCTCTGGTAAAAGGAGTGTGAAATAGTCGTAACTTGCGACCCTGAATCTAATAGAGAATTGCAGCTAACGCCAGCTATGTTTATATTAGCAGTGCACTTCTTACCTATTAAGCCCTTGGGAAAGCTAGAATGGTGTTTACTCGTTAGCGTACAACTCTGTTTTGGCTGGGGTTTCTGAGTGGGACTTGTGTCGCTACTAGTTCCAGTTTGTCCCTCAACTGAAACAGGAACTAGTTTTAAATCAGTGTTACATTGGTTCTCCCAAGCCTTTTGTTTTGACCTAAGCTCTTTGCGCTTAGCTTCAACAGCTTTGGGGTTTGGGTCACTGTCACAAGAGGGGACTATATGGCCATCCTCGCCACAGTTAAAGCAGAACCATGGGCGAGGCTTTTTGTTACCTTTTCCAAAGCTTTCACTTTTCGGGCGGTGAGTTCTGTGTTTGTGTCCCTTTCCGCTGTTGTTTCTTTGCAACTTTGGGGACTTTGTCTGAGGTTTCTTTTCAACTGTCTTTTCCATGGACGCTTTTAAGTAAGTTAACTGTTCTTGCAGTTGAGCAATTTGTTTCTGCAGTTTCTTGGTAGACGTTTTACTAGAATTGTCTGCAGCAGCAGCTTGAAACTCAGTGTCTGCATAAACATTTAAAGGGTTGGACTGTACCTTTACTTTTGAAAGTCCTAAGTGCTGCTTCATGCGAGTGGACTTAGCTGCTTGTTTATCCTCCTCTGTTCGCAGCAACAAAAGAAGTTCAGAAAAGGTAGGTGGGCTGGATTTCTTTTGTTCTAGATGGAGGCTGGCAATTAGGTTATCATCCCAGCACCCCTACAGAACTGTTTTAAAAGCTGTCGATCAAAATCACTGACTGTAACGCCTCCCCCTTTAGCAACTTTGCTTAATGTAGTCTGTAGCCGGTGCAAGTATGTTGAAGGTTTTTCACCGGCATTTTGGTTTGTGCTCAAAAATTTCGCAAACAGCTCATCAGTATCATCTACATTCCAGATGCAGAATCGAGCAAGCTCAAAAAGTCTTTTGGGCTGGACAAGGGCCCAAATGTTTGACAATATTGGCGGCTGGTGGTAAGAGACTTTCAATAATTTTTCTTACTACCTGTCTTTCAGAAACAGAAGAGTCGGCAAGATAAAACTCAACATGACTGCGCCAAGTGTCATAATCTACTTCCGTATTAGGGCACGGAAATTTTCCGGAGAACGACCTGAACTTGGAAGAGTTCAGATAAGTTTGGGACGTGTCAGCACTTTTGACAATGTGCTCGACAATCACCCTCTGGACTTCAGGGGTGCTCAAGTGTTCGGGATTTAAATTAGGAGTTGGTCTGCTGTTGATTGGAGAACTGGGAATATCAGAGTTTGAGGTAGTTGTGAGAGTTTCCCTATTTGTTTGTGTCACAACAGAATCACCTGTTAAACTTTCAGTTACTGGAGTAGCGTCAGTGGAAGCTATACCTTCACTTTCAGCAGCAGAGGCCTGAAGTTTGTTAAGTTCACCAAGCAACAATTTCTCATAATCTATTCCGCTTGCTTTGGCAATTCCCTTTAAAGAGAAAAGACTTGGTCAGATCAGCTGTTAACTTATCACTATAAAGTGGGGATAAGAGCTGAATTTTGTGAACAACCTTTGGGTCAGATGTTGCTCTTTGACATGGTAGTTCAGCCTGAATTGACTCAATAGCAGTGCCATACTCAAACTCAACTACGGCTGTATTTTCAAAGTCAGGGTCAGAAGTAGTAAGTTTCACTGTTCGTGTAATAGAACCATACTTTTCTAAAAACTTAATAACTTCTTCATCAGTCTCAGTACCAGAAAAACCACTAATTAATACAGCATTTGGTACTTTGATACCTTCACGTTCAATGATATCCATATTTCTTTTGTGGGAAAAGTTGTACAAAAACTGTCATAAAACTGCCAAACTGTATGCCAAATTATTAATTTAGAGGCAAAATGTAGCCAAAACTCCTCCTGGCTGGCTCGCCACTTTGATGTAACACCAGCTTGATATAGCTGTGCTAGATTTTATACTAGGTTCTGGAGGAGTAAAATGAATTGTGGAGATTTGAATTTGAACAGCCGGCAGATTTATTACAATTAACAATACTACAAGAAACAGTGCAAACAATATTGTAGAACTTTCTTTACAAATTAAAAATAAAATAAAATAAGCTTAAGTCTCTAAGGTTTGATTCGTGTGAACCCGGGAGTCTTTTCCAGGATTGTGATCCGTTTGGGATAAAGGTGTTTTTATCTGTTCTTATCTGGGATCCTGTGATTTGAAGTGGTTGGGTCTGTAGATCTACTCTCGCATCCAGAGAACAGTTGGCCACACTGCTTCTGGATCCACCAAGAGTTCTCACTGGATTTGGCTCACCATCCGTGTCCGAAACCAGCTTCAAGATCAAATCCAGATCCACTAAAAAACCAGTCGGAGCTTCCAAGAAAACAAACTCTCTCCACCCGGTTCGATTGAGAGAGAACAAAACACATACAAGGCTTCGTGTCGCTTTTCGAGGGCTCTGTATGCGTCCTGCTCTTCACGCTCTCTGCTGCACTCTCTGCTGGTCGCATGCAGGCACGTGCCTATGATGCGTTCAAGGGGACTAGGAAACTAGTGCTTTCAGGGAGTGTTGGAACTAGGGTTTTTTCCAATAAAATTAGTAACCATGTGTTTACCTGTGTTACACAACCAACTGGAGCAACAATGCCATGGAGATTACACAGTGTGATCAAGCCTAAAGGCTCTTCATTAAAATATTTGAGTCTGAGACTGTTTTTGTTGACTAGGCAGTACACTATAGACTCGAAGCATGGGCAGACATTTTATATTTATATCTATCTATCCATCTATCCATCAATAGACAGGTATACAGATAAAATGTCTGCCATTGTGTTGTGTCTACCTTGATCTCACAATTATTCTTATTTCACTACCTTGATTTCACTCTCATATTTCAGTCTTTCATAGAGAAATGTTCC
Organism: Plotosus lineatus; assembly: GCA_024760905.1. Classification (NCBI taxonomy): domain Eukaryota; kingdom Metazoa; phylum Chordata; class Actinopteri; order Siluriformes; family Plotosidae; genus Plotosus; species Plotosus lineatus. The sequence continues at coordinate 79,091,031 of CM045729.1, forward strand.
AGATCTGTCACACTGCACAGCGATCACCATTGTCCAGGTTTCTTGAAGTAATTGCACAGATTTGCAATAGGATTTAGATCTCGGGTCTGACTGGGCTGTTCTGATACTCTGCTCATCTTCCTCTGAAGCCTTTCTGATAACCTTTCACCTCGTTCTTTTGCCAATGTTGGCGGGACGTTCTGTTCTTGGATGAAATCAATAACATTCCAAGAACATCCTGCAGAAATATCTTTGGTGGAACATCTAATATAAAATGTGTGCACGCTTGAGCAACCAAGTTAACAAAAGTTTTTTATTTTTCAAAAGCTTTTATTTTTCAAAAGCCTTTATTTTTCTCATAAGTGTATTTTTCACATGAATTTTCAGTATATTATGGTATAATATAGTACGGTGGTACCTCAGCTAACGAGTGTCCCTTATAACGATTTTTCCATGATACGAGCTCCGAACCCACCAAAAATTTGCCCCATCCAAAAAGCAAAAATTCACTTTACAAGCTCTCGAGCGTGACTATAAATAGTGGTTACTGCACTTTATATCGTTTGTTTGGCGCCTTTTCTCTATAGCATAGCACGACAATGAGACCGCCACTGCCAACTACTGGAGTGGATGCACCTGTAGTAATTACACTTAATTCTAGTACCTACCGTATGGCAAAAAAGCATGTTCCCCAGGGTCATACGGACCACCCTGGCATGCGCGCCCCACTATTTGAGAAGCACTGCCCTTGTGGGAGCTCACCATGAGCCTTTCCTTGCTAGCATTCGTAGCGTGCACACACACACAAAATTCTCCGCCTCCTCTGTTATGTTCAACGTCCTGCCTGCCCACGTGACATCTTCACTGCAGTCGATGATCAGAAGGGTGAGTTCACTTATTGTTTATTCTTGTTTTATTATTATTTATTATTACTTATTATTAATGTTATTGCACATGTATTGTTATTATCATGAAATATTTCTTGTTTTTACATGTTTATCTTTAATATATTAGGTTTGGGAGGGGGTTGGAACAGATTAATTGGTTTTCATCTAACAAACTTTTTGGCTTACGAGCTCGCCCTCAGAACAGATTAAATTTGTTAGCTGAGGTATCACTGTATATTGATTATAATATTGAAAAACAATTATATTTTTAAAGTACAAAACATAATCTGTGGGTTCAATTTAAAAGCTTTGACTATATCATCGAGGGCTTGATATTTTCAGCCCTGGATAATGTAAACAGCCATCCATGGTACTGAGCTCATGAAAGCTCGTTGGGATGGCATAGGCTCTCTTCCCAGTCACTTTCAAGCAACATAGCTGTCAAGTCATGCATAAAATTTGTCAGATTGCACTTTCCTCCAAGTGTGTTGCAACACTCGGTGCACTATGAATAAAAACAAACAAAAAAGTTGGCTGGTACCACGTGGAAAAACTGAAAGAAAATGAAGTTAAGGAAAGAACAACGATAATCTCTGTTGGCTTGAATAAATGAATCACAAGAGAAAGTTCTGTTTGTGTTGTTGCTTCTGTTCTCAGAAAGACTGAATTGTACATGGTAGTGTTTGCATGGGACAAAATTTGAAGCCAGACCGGCGCCAGCTTGGTGAGACATCATTACTGTGAAAAGTCAGACATTAATGGCAAAAAATGAGTCAAAACAGAAATAACTTTTTTTTACCATTTTATTTCAATTGCACTTTTACACGCTTTTTCCTGTCTTGCAGCTACCACTATTAGCACACAGCTGTTTGAGGCAGTAGCTTGGAACAATTCATTCATTCATTCATTTTCTGAACCGCTTAATCCTAATTAGAGTCGCAGGGAGGCTGACGCCCATCCCAGCCAACTCCATACGAGGGTAGAGTACATTCGGAATGACTCGCCAGACCATCGCAGAGCAGAAACATGCTGACAGCTATGCAGCCTACTCTTGTCGAAACACAGCAGTAGTATCAATAAATTAAGGATAAGAAAACATAAAAGAAAAGAAAACAAGAAAAAAAGCAAAAGCAAAAAATATAATATGTACTATAAATATTAATGAAAACAGATATAAACCATTCAAACATATACTAGTACATGGATCCCTCGCTACTTCGAGCTTCAATTCATAAGGCATCAATGCATTGTGTTTTTTTTTTTTTTTTAATATTCATCGAATTAAAAAATAAGGAAATTGAGGAAGAATAGGGGAAAAATTAAGGAAAATGCCGCAAAACAAGGCCAATTATGCAAAAATCTCAAACAAAAACAAAGAAAACAACCCAAAACCCCCCAACAAAAATACTTACATTTTTATGTGCGCATGCGCATCTGTATGTGTGTGTATTTATATTTTATTTCCATCTTATGAATTATTTTTGAATGTTTAATTCGTATTATAAGCATTTATAGCATTGAATATGTATTTATTGATATTATATACGCATATACATAATGCAGCCATGAGGCGGGGGGGGCACTAACCAGTGTCTCTTCCCCTTATGCCGGTCCCAAGCCCGGATAAATGCAGAGGGTTGCGACAGGAAGGGCATCCGGCGTAAAACTTCTGCCACATTAAAAATGCAAATGGTCAAAACAAAACTCATACCGGATCGGTCGAGGCCCGGGTTAACAACGACCACCATCAGTGCTGTCAACCAACAGGGTGCTGATGGAAATTGGACTACTGTTGGTCGAAGACATCGAAGAAGGAGAGGCGGGAGGCGTGTCCGTAGGCAGAGAGAGAAGAGGAAAGGCGTGAGCCTAGGACAGAGAGTAGGGACTTTGAATGTTGGAACTATGCAAAGAAAAAGTAGAGAGCTGGCTGACATGATGCAGAGGAGGAAGGTGGACATACTGTGTGTTCAGGAGACCAGGTGGAAAGGTAGCAAAGCTAAAAGCTTAGGAGCAGGGTTTAAGCTGTTTTATCACAGTGTGGATGGGAAGAGAAATGGAGTAGGAGTCATCTTGAAGGAGGAGTTTGTCAGGAATGTTCTAGAAGTGAAAAGTGTGTCAGACAGAGTGATGAGTCTCAAGTTAGAAATTGAAGGCGTGATGGTCATTGTTGTTAGTGCTTATGCCCCACAGGCAGGATGTAAGCTGGACGAGAAGGAGAGATTCTGGAGTGAGTGAGATGAAGTGATGCAGCGTACCCCCAGAGGTGAAAGAGTGGTCATTGGGACAGACTTCAATGGACATGTTGGTGCAGGCAACAGAGGGGACGAGGAAGTGATGGGCAGGTTTGGTATCCAGGACAGGAACACAGAAGGACAGACGTTGATCGATTTTGCAAAAAGGATGGAAATGGCTGTGGTGAATACTTTCTTCAAGAAGAAACAGGAGCATAGGGTGACTTATGAAAGCGGCGGTAAGAGCACACAGGTAGACTACATCTTGTGTAGGCGATGTAATTTGAAGGAAGTCAGTGACTGCAAAGAAGTAGTGGGTGAGAGTGTTGCCAAACAGCATAGGATGGTGGTGTGCAGGATGACTCTGATGGTGAGAAAGGTGAAAAAGGCAAAGGCAGAGCAGAAGACAAAGTGGTGGAAGCTGAAAAAGGAAGAGTGTCATGTTGTCTTCAAGGAGGAGTTGAAACAGGCTTTGAGTGGTCAGGAAGTGCTTCCAGATGACTGGACAACCACAGCCAATGTGATCAGGGAGACCGGTAGGAGAGTACTTGGTGTGTCTTCTGGAAGGAAAGTAGATAAGGAAACTTGGTGGTGGAATGAGGAAGTGCAGGAGTGTGTACAAAAGAAGAGGTTAGCTAAGAAGAAGTGGGGCACAGAGAGGACCGAAGAGAGTAAACAGGAGTACAGGGAGACACAGCGTAAGGTGAAGGTAGCGGTGTCAAAGGCCAAACAGAGGGCGTATGATGACTTGTATGGTAGGTTGGACAGTAAGGAGGGAGAAAATTTATACAGGTTGGCACAGCAGAGAAATAGAGATGGGAAAGACGTGCAGCAAGTTCGAGTGATAAAGGACAGAGACGGAAATGTATTGACTGATGACAGAAGTGTGCTGGGAAGATGAAAGAGTACTTTGAAGAGCTGATGAATGAGGAAAATGAGAGAGAAAAAAAGAGTAGAAGGGGTGACCGTTGAGGACCAGGAAGTAGCAAAGATTAGTAAGGGAGAAGTGAGGAGGGCATTGAAGAGGATGAAGAGTGGAAAGGCAGTTGGCCCTGATGACATACCAGTTGAGGTATGGAAGTGTCTAGGGGAGGAAGCAGTAGACTTTCTGACAAGAATATTTAACAAGGTCTGAGAAAGTGAGCAGATGCCGGAGGAATGGAGGAGAAGTGTGCTTGTGCCCATTTTTAAGAACAAGGGAGATGTACAGAGTTCTGGCAACTACGGAGGGACAAAGTTGATGAGCCATACAATGAAGTTATGGGAAAGAATAGTGGAAGCTAGACTAAGGGCAGAGGTCAGCATTTGTGAACAACAGTTTGGTTTCATGCCAAGAAAGAGCACCACAGATGCAGTGTTTGCTTTGAGGATGTTAATAGAGAAGTACAGAGAAGGTCAGAAGGAGCTGCATTGTGCCTTTGTGGATCTGGAGAAAGCATATGACAGGGTGCCGAGAGAAGAACTGTGGTATTGTATGAGGAAATCTGGAGTGGCAGAGAAGTATGTTAAAGTGGTGCAGGACATGTATGAGAGATGTAAAACAGTGGTGAGGTGTGCTGTCGGTGTGACAGAAGAGTTCAAGGTGGAGGTGGGACTGCATCAAGGGTCAGCTCTCAGCCCCTTCTTGTTTGCTATGGTGATAGACAGGCTGACAGACGAGGTTAGACAAGAATTTCCATGGACTATGATGTTTGCAGATGACATTGTGTTCTGTAGTGAGAGCAGAGAACAAGTGCAGGAAAATCTACAGAGGTGGAAGTATGCCCTGGAAAGGAGGGGATTGAAGGTTAGTCTTAGTAAGACAGAATACATGTGTGTGAACGACAAGGACCCAAGAGGAACAGTGAGGTTACAGGGGGCAGAGATAAAGAAGGTGGCTGATTTTAAGTACTTAGGCTCAACAATCCAGAGCAATGGAGAGTGTGAAAAAGAGGTGAAGAAGCGCGTGCAGGCAGGTTGGAATGGATGGAGAAAAGTGTCCGGTGTGATGTGTGATAGGAGAGTATCGGGAAGAATGAAGGGAAAAGTGTACAAGACGATGATGAGGCCAGTGATGTTGTATGGTTTAGAGACAGTGGCACTGGGGAAAAGACAGAAGTCAGAGTTGGAGGTAGCAGAGATGAAAATGTTGAGGTTCTCTCTGGGAGTAACGAGGATGGATAGGATCAGAAACGAGTACATCAGAGGGATAGCACATGTTAGATGTTTTGGAGACAAAGTCAGAGAGGCTAGATTGAGATGGTTTGGACATGTACAGAGGAGGGATAGTGAGTATATTGGTAGTACAGTGGTATGAAAAAGTATCTGAACCTTTTGGAATTTTCACATTTCTGCATAAAATCACCATCAAATGTGATCTGATCTTTGTCAAAATCACACAGATGAAAAAACAGTGTCTGCTTTAAGTAAAACCACCCAAACATTTATAGGTTTTCGTATTTTAATGAGGATAGCATGAAAACAATGACAGAAGGGGGAGGAATAAGGCAGAAGGCCCAGAGGAAGACCAAAGAGAAGATTTATGGATGTGGTGAAGGCGAACATGAAGGTCGTTGGAGTAAGAGTAGAAGATGCAGAGGATAGGGAGAGATGGAGGCAGATCATTTGCTGTGGCGACCCCTGAAGGGAACAGCCGAAAGAAAAAGAAGAAGAAGAAGAAGAAGATATACACATATACATGTACGATTTGTCAGTCGTGGGGTTTGATCATACTTCGCGGAAATTGACGGTTGCGGGGGGATATCAGTCTTAATTAATCGCGGAAAGTGGGGAATCCCTGTACATGGAAGGGAACAGCCAAAAGGAAAAGAAGTAACTTTCAGAAATTAAATTTTACAGGAGTCCAAGCTGTGTTGGTTTTTAATCATATCATCTTTTATAGCGGTCCAATGTGTGACATTGTGTTGTCATGACAGAAAAAAAAAAAAAAAAAAAAAAAAACGTACAAAGACCCCTGTGTACGAAATCCCCGGGTTATGAAAAACATTTTGTTGAATTTGGGTCCCCAAGATATGAAACAACCCCCTCTTTTGAAAAAAAATTCAAAATTCAAACGCGCCAATCGACGCGCGAGTTGCTCTGTTATTGGCTGTCTCTCAACTGGCCTCCCAGATAGAGACAGAAGGAAGCTTCACTCTTTTGTTTTTAGTTTAGTTTTTAAGTTGTTTTCAGTAAATGTTTAATAAATGTGGGTGCATGTGAGCTCATCTGGAATTCCGATCCCTCAAGGAATTAAATTACAGTTGAGTTTGTCAAGCAGGGAATGCGCTTTGACTTCCACGTCTTGTGGGCAGGGCCCGCAGCACGTACGCGAGAGAGAGATAGAGAGAGGTGTGTGTGTGTGTGTGGGTGTGTGTGTGTGTGTGTGTGTGTGTGTGTGTGTGTGTGTGTGTGTGTGTGTTAATAAAAAATGTTTAATAATGGTTTAATAAATATGTTAATAAAATGGTTGAATATGTTAATAAAATGTTAATGCAGCCGTGAGGGGGGGGCACAAACCAGTGTCTCTCCCTCACGCCGGTCCCAAGCCCGGATAAATGCAGAGGGTTGCGTCAGGAAGGGCATCCGGCGTAAAACAAATGCCAAATAAACTATGCGAATCACAAGAAAGGATGACATACCGGATCGGTCGAGGCCCGGGTTAACAACGACCGCCATCAGTGCCGTCAACCAACAGGGTGCTGATGGAAATTGGACTACTGTTGGTCGAAGACGCCGAAGAAGGAGAGGCGGGAGGCGTGTCCGTTGCCAGAGAGAGAAGAGGAAAGGCATGAGTCTAGGACTGAAAGTAGGGACTTTGAATATTGGAACTATGACAGGAAAAGGTAGAGAGCTGGCTGACATGATGCAGAGGAGGAAGGTGGACATACTGTGTGTTCAGGAGACCAGGTGGAAAGGTCGCAAGGCTAGAAGCATAGGAGCAGGGTTTAAGCTGTTTTATCACGGTGTGGATGGGAAGAGAAATGGAGTAGGAGTCATCTTGAAGGAGGAGTTTGCCAGGAATGTTCTAGAAGTGTCAGACAGAGTGATGAGTCTCAAGTTAGAAATTAAAGGTGTGATGGTCAATGTTGTTAGTGCTTATGCCCCACAGACAGGATGTGAGCGAGAAGAGAAGGAGAGATTCTGGAGGGAGTTAGATGAAGTGATGCAGAGTACCCCCAGAGGTGAAAGAGTGGTCATTGGGGCAGACTTCAATGGACATGTTGGTGCAGGAAACAGAGGGGACGAGGAAGTGATGGGTAGGTTTGGTATCCAGGACAGGAACGCAGAAGGACAGATGTTGGTAGATTTTGCAAAAATGATGGAAATGGCTGTGGTGAATACTTTCTTCCAGAAGAGAGAGGAGCATAGGGTGACTTATAAAAGTGGAGGTAGGAGCACACAGGTCGACTACATCTTGTGCAGGCGATGTAATTTAAAGGAAGTCAGTGACTGCAAAGTAGTAGCGGGTGAGAGTGTTGCCAAACAGCATAGGATGGTGGTGTGCAGGATGATGCTGATGGTGAGGAAGGTGAAGAAGGCAAAGGCAGAGCAGAAGACAGAGTGGTGGAAGCTGAAAAAGGAAGAGTGTCGGGTTGTCTTCAAGGAGGAGTTGAAACAGGCTTTGGGTGGTCAGGAAGTGCTTCCAGATGACTGGACAACTACAGCGAATGTGATCAGGGAGACAGGTAGGAGAATACTTGGTGTGTCATCTGGAAGGAAAGTAGATAAGGAGACTTGGTGGTGGAATGAGGAAGTGCAGGAGTGTGTACAAAGGAAGAGATTAGCTAAGAAGAAGTGGGACATTGACAAAACCGAAGAGAGTAAACAGGAGTACAGGGAGACACAGCGTAAGGCAAAGGTAGCAGTGTCAAAGGCCAAACAGAGCGCGTTTGATGACTTGTATGCTCGGTTGGAAAGTAAGGAGGGAGAAAATGATTTATACAGGTTGGCACAGCAGAGAAATAGAGATGGGAAGGACGTGCAGCAAGTTAGATTGATAAAGGACAGAGAGGGAAATGTATTGACTGATGACAGAAGTGTGCTGGGAAGATGGAAAGAGTACTTTGAAGAGCTGATGAATGAGGAAAATGAGAGAGAAAAAGAGTAGAAGAGGTGACTGTTGAGGACCAGGAAGTAGCAAAGATTAGTAAGGGTGAAGTGAGGAGGGCATTGAAGAGGATGAAGAATGGAAAGGCAGTTGGTCCTGATGACATACCGGTGGAGGTATGGAAGTGTCTAGGAGAGGTAGCAGTAGATTTTCTGACAAGAACATTTAACAAGGTCTTAGAGAGTGAGAGGATGCCAGAGGAATGGAGGAGAAGTGTGCTGGTGCCCATTTTTAAGAACAAGGGAGACGTGCAGAGTTGTGGCAACTACAGAGGGATAAAGTTGATGAGCCATACGATGAAGTTATGGGAAAGAATAGTGGAAGCTAGACTAAGGGCAGAAGTCAGCATTTGTGAACAACAGTTTGGTTTCATGCCCAGAAAGAGCACCACAGATGCAGTGTTTGCCTTGAGGATGTTAATGGAGAAGTACAGAGAAGGTCAGACGGAGCTGCATTGTGCCTTTGTGGATCTGGAGAAAGCATATGACAGGGTGCCGAGAGAAGAACTGTGGTATTGCATGAGGAAGTCTGGAGTGGCAGAGAAGTATGTTAGAGTGGTGCAGGACATGTATGAGAGATGTAAGACAGTGGTGAGGTGTGCTGTCGGTGTGACAGAAGAGTTCAAGGTGGAGGTGGGACTGCATCAAGGGTCAGCTCTCAGCCCCTTCTTGTTCGCTATGGTGATGGACAGGCTGACAGACGAGGTTAGACAAGATTCCCCATGGACTATGATGTTTGCAGATGACATTGTAATCTGTAGTGAGAGCAGAGAACAAGTGCAGGAAAATCTAGAGAGGTGGAGGTATGCCCTGGAAAGGAGGGGAATGAAGATTAGCCTCAGTAAGACAGAATACATGTGCATGAATGCCAAGGACCAAAGAGGAACGGTGAGATTACAGGGAGCAGAGATAAGAAAGGTGGAGGATTTTAAGTACTTAGGCTCAACAATCCAGAGCAATGGAGAGTGTGGAAAAGAGGTCAAGAAGCGTGTGCAGGCAGGTTGGAATGGTTGGAGAAAAGTGTCCGGTGTGATGTGTGATAGGAGGGTATCGGCAAAAATGAAAGGAAAAGTGTACAAGACGGTGTTGAGGCCAACGATGCTGTATGGGTTAGAAACAGTGGCCCTGGGGAAAAGACAGGAGGCAGAGTTGGAGGTAGCAGAGATGAAAATGTTGAGGTTCTCTTTGGGAGTAACGAGGATGGATAGGATTAGGAATGAGCACGTCAGAGGGACAGCACATGTTAGATGTTTTGGAGACAAAGTCAGAGAGGCTAGATTGAGATGGTTTGGACATGTACAGAGGAGGGATAGTGAGTATATTGGTAATAGGATGCTGAGGCTGGAACTACCAGGCAAAAGGCCTAGAGGAAGACCAAAGAGACGATTCATGGATGTGGTAAAGGAGGACATGAAGGTCGTTGGTGTAAGAGAAGAAGATGCAAAGGATAGGGTGAGATGGAGGCAGATGATTCGCTGTGGCGACCCCTGAAGGGAAAAGCCGAAAGGAAAAGAAGAAGAAGAAGAAGATGTTAATAAAATGTTAAAATGGTTTAATAAATAATTTTCTTTTACTTTTAACACATATTTCATACAAAATTGGTGTACTTTTATCATTTTTAAAGGGTTTATGGGGTTTATCCAGGCGAAAGACTGGAGCCTTGGAACGAATTAGGCGTTTACCATGTAAGATGCGACCCCCTACTTACAAAACCCCCGCAAAACGAAAAGGGCTCTGGAACAGATTAATTTTGTAAGTTGGGGGCCGACTGTAATCGTAAAGAATTCAATACAGATTAACACTGATACAATGTAAGGGAACAATAACAACACCCTATTGGAATCTTTCTTTTGTTCAGAACTGGACGTTCGGCTGTCATGACAAGGCGATACCAACACTATAGGACTCTAATGAGAACAGTGAGGTCTCACCAAGATGGCCACTGTATGGCTTCACAGTTGAATCCACAATGCATGATCTCATCTTTTTTTTCTGAGATAGTCTTTCCATGTTTGTGAGAAAAGGTTAACCTTCTTGCTGTGAGGTGGATGTGCTAAGCTAACTGTTTATAAATACAAACAAAAATAATGTAATAAATAAATAAATTCTCATTCTAGTGTTTGTCTTTATCTTTAAGTCTTTGTCAGTGTTTGTTCAGTTACAAGGTGCAGCAGCTAAAGCAGATATAATCTGTGATCTGAGAGATTTACATGCAGGGCCACAGATGATCCTGCTCTAGACTTTTATACACATGTACCGTCACATTTAATGAAAGATTAGGTCGAGGTTTTATGCATTTTTTTTTTTTTCAATGTTACGCACAGAGATGAATAACTATTGCTTTAGTGTTCACCTGGACTCAAAAATGTCTTTTAAGGAAATGAAAAGAATTGTGGTGCCCTTCTTCTTTTTATTTATTTTTTTTATTTCTTCCTTTTTAAAAAAAAAATTGCAATAATCTCAGAATGATCTGTTGGGATTATCCATCACATTTTCTGGAAATAAGAGCATGAAGGGCAATTTGATTGCAAATGTCAATGCTTCGATTGTCTATAAGCCCGCTCTGTCCTGTTTGCAATTTACAAATCTTTAATATAATGTTGAAAAAAAAAATTTTTCAACTTTAAAATTAGGGCAGTAATGGTCTGGTGGTAAAGGTGCTGGATCAGTGATCCTAAGGTTGGCGGTTCAAGCCACACTCCCCATGGGTTGTCAGAGCCCTCCCACCGCCACCACCACCACCACCACCAGTACAGATAACTGGGTTACCAAAGGTTGGCCATGTATCTCACTGTCTATGGTGAGCGGTTCATGTAAAAGAACCATTGCTGACTTTTGACAAGAGAAGCTGCATGGCCATCAGTGTGTCTCTGCCCTGTGATGGCCTGGCGAGCTGTCCGGGGTGTACTCTGCCCTCACTCAGAGTCACCTGGGATGGGCACCAGCCTCCCTGCAGCACTAATTAGGATTAAGCAGTTACAGAAAATGAACAGATGAACTTTAATATATATATATATATATATATATATATATATATATATATATATATATATAAAATTTATATATATATATATATAAAATTTATATACATATAAAATTCCTCCCCATCACAATGGAAATGAAAAGCACTGTAGTTGTTTTTTGTTTTTGTTTAAGCAATTTACAACACAAAACTTTTTAATCTCTTCTGAGTTTTCCGATAGTGTAAACGCTTTAAAAAGTGGTCGTTATGCACGATGTAGTTATTGTCGTTAACAACAGACACTCCTTTGCTATTTACAAAGAACTGTCTGTTGTTAATGTCAGAACTTTGGTTTAGGTGTATTCTCAAGTCCATTTCCATAATTGACCGAGGTTACATTCACCCCAAACTCTACAGTGATTCTGAACTCGGAGAGCAGTGACAAAATGTCCGTAAGTGAGAATTACCAATGGAAAATAGCATTCCTAATATAGAACTAGGATAAGACATGTACTCTTTCTCTCCCGGACTTATTACTCATCTGCAGCAAAACTGGGTTACAGGAAACGGGCTATATGCTCAGATGTAAAGACGAAAGTCACCTTGGATTAAGTGCTGCTGGCCTGAAGATGAAGAACCCCACTGAGGAATTGTGCTCTTCAGCACCGTAAGGAAAATGAACACAGGAATGACACCTGCATGTAGGCGAGGAGCGAGGGAGCTGAGCCCCACTTCTGCATTTCTCCTCTGTCCAATCTCATTATCAAATGAAGCCACACAAATATTCTGAAACTCGAATGCAGGTGCGCAGATCTAATTCAAAGCAATTTGACCAAAACCTCTACACATGAAATTCATTCCATCACTCATCAATATCATCCTCTCAGTACTACGGTAACCTATTATTATGTGCTGCGTGGGCTCAAGAGGGCGCTTAAATTAGACCAGGCTGCTTCTCAAGAATGGGGGATGGAACATTTGATTTTGCTGCAGTAAATGTATGTATTTCTGGCTACAGGAGAAGAAAAAAGGTAAGATTATAATGTTTAAACATGCATAAAATATGTTTTTATATGTGCTCAAATGGTGTATGTTAGCGTTCAGATATCTTAGCTTGGTAGACTAATACTAAAATCTAGATTTTATTAAGATTTTTGTATGCATATCAAGTTTTCTTTGCATTAAGTTGAAGGAAGAAAAAATACCTGAGCAATTAGAGCAATTTTCAATAGGAAATGTACTCAGAGAGTGCATACCTCCACCAAGGCAGTGTAATCTCTTTAACTGAGTTAATAATTTAAAATTATGTAAAATTAGGACCCCCCCCCCCTTATGGCTTGTTCCAGACTTATTTTTTCACTGTGTTTTTTTTCTCCCGGCACATTGTGGGTGATTTCCACAGAAGGTTAAAAACCCTTTAAAACCATCCCGGAGACAGATCACATCCAAAATGTAATCATTTCTTCAGAGCTCATATTTGGTGGTGTGTTGACATGCTTCTGGCATCACTGGCCCTTGCCTGTATCCGCTCTCTCTTAGCGAGGGCAGAATCCCTCCTGGACAGCTCACCAGCCATTACAGGGCAGAGACACGCTGACTGCGATGCAGCTACTCTTGTAGAAAGTCAGCAATGGTTCTTTTACATGATCTCTCACCATAGACAGTGAGAGACATGACCAGCCTTTGATAACCCAGTTAGTTATGCATCGGGGGGGACAGTGACAACCCGTGGAGAGTGGGGCTTGACCCCTCAACCTGAGGATCAGTGAGCCAGCACCTTTTACCACCAGGCCACCACCGCCCAATCCATTTATTACATTTCGAGTTATCATGCACACACACACACACACACACACATGAACAAACTCATAACTTCTCCCTTGGTGGAGATGATAAATTAGGCTGATAAAATATCCAGAAACCACTAAGTAGTCCAGCAAATTAGTGTCCCACCCTCAAGAACTGTTTTTGTTTGTTTGTTTTTTTACTGTAAAAGTGATGAGAAAATATTGGTAGGTAATGTATTGGCTTCTGCAGTCGAATCCAATCAAATTTGTGGTTTTATTACCGACAGCACCATAGGAAGACCTGAACAGCTCCTATCATTTAATTGGTGTAATAGTCTAGAATCCCCAGAATGCACAACACTCCACTTCCTCTTCCTCTTGTGATCAGTGTCAGGGTTATCTGTTACCAAAAATGTTTTGACATGACCCTGCTTTCAGCAATAACAAGCACACAAGTCCAGCAAATTGCCAGCTAATGTCAAGTGGCTAAATATCTCTTACCTAATGTGCTACAGACAGAAGCTCATTTATTCCATAGCTGCAGGCCTACGCATTATAGCCGTTCCGTTTTATTTATAGCAGATTATTTCTAGCCTGGTGAAATCAGTCTTCCACTGTTCCCATCTAATTAATCATATCGTATGGAACCGAGCCACGAGTGTGGTGAGCGGATACCTGGGCATACTGCCTGAAGACAGACATGTAGAACATATCAGATTCATATAATTCCTCAGTATGAGCCATGTGTGAAAAAATAGCTTTGATATAGGCACTGTTAAATCTCACGTCTATATTACATGTTAGCTCAGCATTTTAACTGCAGGTTGTAAGATATTTCTTATATGTCTCCACTTTGTCTCAGTTTTTGCCTCAACTTACTTCGCTCTTACATAATTTAAAAATTATAACTCATCATGGGAGGACAAAAAAAGTAATGAACAAGAGAGAAAACTAGGACATTCAGTGTCGAACACTATTTTATAAACTGTGCAGAACACATCCATCCGTCCATCATACATCCATTCATCGCCGATCCGTTAGGGTTGGACAGTAAGCGGGAGACAATTCCAGCTTACAGTGGGTCAGCGGCCGGAGACACCCTGAATAAGTTTCAATCTACTGCGGGACTAATACAGACACATATTCATTAATTTTCACATATATGGGCAATTAAAGAAAGTTGACCTAAAGTGAGGCGCAGTGGTGGTCTAGTGGTATAAGGTGCCAGATTGCTGTCACTGTCCCCCCCCCAGTGCAGCTAACTGGGTTATCAAAGGCCGGCCACGTCTCCCACTGTCTATGGTGTGAGGCATGTAAAAGAACCATTGCTGACTTTCAACAAGAGTAGCTGCAAAGCTGTCAGCGTGTTTCTGTCCTGCGATGGCCTGGCGAGCTGTCCAGGATGTACTCTGCCCTCACCCTGAGTTGGCTGGGATGGGCACCAGCCTCCCTGTGACCCTAATTAGGATGAAGCGGTTACAGAAAATGAACTGAACTGACCTAAAGTGAATGTGTTTAGACTGTGGGAGGAAACCAGAGTACCCAGAGGAAACCTTCTCAGAGAGAAAGGACAATCAAATTTTAATTATTTCAATCATTGCCTTCTTTCTATTATTCTAAATTGTTTGTTTTAATTTCTTCTGGCTATCGTTATCATATTGCAGTTTATTTTTGACAATTTAAGTAAAATATTAAGCATGTTCCAGTTTTTTAACACTCAAAGCAGTGTTGAAAAACTCACTTGTTGAGACTTATACATGAGAAAATATGTACATTATTCTAACAATGTGGATGTTAAATTTTTTTTCCTAAAAATTGTTACCAATTCTGTTCATAATTTTTATGGGCAGAATTTTTAGGTGCAGCTGCAACATTCTCATTGGAGCGATTCGCAGCAGACCACGAAGTGACCGAGATGAGAATCAGCACCTCCAAGTCTGAGGCCATGGTTGTCAGCTAGAAAAGGTTGGAATGCAGCATCCGGGTCTGGAATGTGGTCCTTCGCCACGTGGAGGAGTTTAAGTATCTCAGGGTGTTGTTCATGAGTGAGGGAAGAATGGAGCAGGAGATCGACAGGCGGATCGCTGCAGCCTCTGCTGTAAAGTGGAGACTGTACTGGTCCGTCCTGTGAAGAAGGAGCTGAGCTGCAAAGCAAAGCTCTTAATTTACCAGTCACTCTACATTCCAACCCTCACCTCACCATGAGCTTTGGGTAGTGACTGGAAGAACTGCTGCTCCTTGGGGTTGAGAGAAGCCAGTTGAGGTGGCTTGGGCCTCCCAAACACTTCCCTGATGTGGCGTTTCAACGCATGTCCAACCGGAAAGCAAACCCAGGGTCAACCCAGAACATGCTCGAGGGATTATGTCTCTTGGCTGGTCTGGGAAAGCTTCGGTGACCCCACAGAAGAGCTGGAGGAAGTGGCTGGTGACAGGAACATCTGGACCTCATTGCTTAGGCTGCTGCCCCTGCGACCTGACCCCAGATTAAGCGGAAGATTATGATGATGATAAAAATTCAAGTTAAGCTCATTCATTAATTTTCTAAGCCACTTAAATTCAATTAAGGTCGAGGGGAGGCTGGTGCCCATCTAAGTCGACTCTAGGCGAGAGTGGGGTGTACCTTGGACACCTCGCCAATCCATTACCCTTATCATATCTAAATGCGAAGTAGTTACATATTTATATATTTGTGGATATAAAAAGTCTACTTACTCCTGATAAAATGCCAGAATTTTTGTGGTATAAAAAACATGATACTATGTTTTTTTTTCCCTCCCTAAATGTAACCAGTACAATTAAACTGAAAACAAATATTGTGGAGGTGGGGGTGTGGGTAGTAGATAGGTACATTCATACATATTCTGTTAAAATTATTACTTTAAACAGATCAGTGACTCAAACTATCACAAAGTTTTCCATAATATTCAAAACTAAACTAAAACCACATTTCCACCTTACCTCTGGGGGGCGTTGGGGGGGTGGGTGGTAAAAGTGACTGGACACACAGGTAGCTTTTGATGCTGCTGCCAACAGCTCAGGTTGGAGAGAACCTGCATGTAGAATCAAACAAGACCAAAAACCCGGACGTTTGTACTTGCACACACTGTGTAGATCATTGGATTCAACACAATAGCTGGACCTGATGACACTTCCGACGGGAAAGTGAGCGTGAGCAGATGTACATGGTGTAGTTAAGATAGCTGCCATGAGAGGGCGACAAGGAGACCGGTTTAGTGCAAAAACGGTTCGAGTCTTACTTCATACCTTCAGCGAGTTAAGAACTACGACAATAAGAAAGTCCGTCTTTATATATATATATATATATATATATATATCTTTATATATATAATGAAATTTAACATTGGCAGATTCGCGAAACAAAAAATAAAAAAAGAATGGTTTAAATTAATACTTTCTTGAAGCATCTTTTGGTACAGCCTTCACAAACAGTTTTTTTAAGGAATCTATCAGGATTGCACATCATGACTCGCTTCAGGTCATCTCACAAATTTTCAGTTGTATGATGAGTTCCAAACATGATGCTGCCACCACCATACTTCATCATGGATATGGTCTCTTTTGGTGATATATTGTTTTCCCACCAAAAATACCCACGGATGCTGTTGTCAACTCATTCCAGCCTCATGCACTAGTCTATTTCTTGTCTTTTTTTCAGTTTTAGAGTGATGTCCAGTGCCATATGTCCACTCTTGATAATTGCCTTCACATGTAGACCTGTTCCTCACATCCCCAATGAGAAGAAGGTGTGCATACTGTTGCAACCACATTTCCCATAAAGGACTTCTGTTCACTTTTAAATGAACTGTGCAGGTTAAAAGTCCCTTAAAATGTGGAAAAAGTTCTGAAATTCTGGACATTCTAAGCTAATTTTTCTTCACCATCACAAACATCAGCCATTTTAATTGACAGTACAAACTTTATACTATATATGTACACACAACTAAAATCAGCAATAAGATCAAATGGTCAAAAATGAAGATAAAAAAAAAACAATTAATAAATAAATGATTGGACTGCACTTGGGTAGGTAGGTAAAGTCTGTTGGGTTTTTACACCGAGCCTTGTGACTCATCAGGCCGGTGCTTATCCCCGGTTTCCATAGCATGAAGCAACCAGGAGCTCAACTCCCCCTGGATGGGACGCTAGTCCATCGCAGGTTACCTTCCCAGTATATTTTTACTGGTGCCCATTTATACTGCTGGGTGAACAGAGGCACACTTGTGGTTGAGACCTTGCCCAGGGGTCTTAGCACAGTGAGGGTGTCAGCGGGATTTGAACTCACAACCTCCTGATCACGAGCACAGCACCCTAACCACTATGCCACCAGCTCCACATAGTGCACTTGGGTACAAATGCATTAATGTACCGAACAATAGACAAAAATGTAGCCGGCTATTCAAAAGTAAATCAATCAGGAATAAAACACAATGTGATGTACTGTAAGATTGCGCGCCATGAAGCAGACTTCCTCCAGGAATGTGTCCGTGCATGTTCACTTCAAGGCATCCGGATGCAATGCGGTGCCAAAGTAAGCTAATTTTCTCTGTTTGTGTTTATTCGTATGATTTAATCGTTTCTGATCTCTGAACAAATTCAGTAAAATATAAAACCATTTATATATGTCAGAATTTTTAATGCTCAGAATTTGGCTCACGGGGGCATGTTGTAAATTGTGGCATTTGAAGAGTCAGTAACGTCCTGAAAATTTTCTTTTATTATATGGTACGTAGTAAAATACTGACCCGTTGTTCAAGACGGAGAAGGAAATGTACTTTCCAGTCTCTTCTCCCCTAAAGATTTGATGACTGAATGCATCTGACGTTAACTTGATCTGCAGCTTTTCTCTTTATCGTGGGTGAGCATATATAAATAGAGAAAAGTGTTCACCCTAAAAAAAAAAAAAAAAAAAAAAAAAAAAACCAGCATGGTCCTGTAAAACATCCAGGTCTTTTACTAATTGGCATTAACCATTCAGAGCAATCCAGGATTATTGTTACCATGACCAGCAAACTGGACATGCTGATTGTTACCATGTTTATTTTCGGGCAGCAGATCCTGGAGGGTTGAAGGCAACCTTTATCTTTTTCCGTATATAAAAATGTCCAGAAGCAGGAGACAGGGGTGATTTAAGCTTCCTGTCAGTGAGCACATTTTGGGCACTCCAATACCGAGCCCGAGTCACTTACTCTGTTTCATGCACGAAACAATTCAAACTTTCTCAAACTTTATGTAGAAGTTCACTATATATATATATATATATATATATATATATATATATATATATATATATATATATATATATATATATAGAGAGAGAGAGAGAGAGAGAGAGAGAGAGAGAGAGAGAGAGAGAGAGAGGAAAAAGGAAGGAAACTAGTGCAGTGGCCTTGCCAGCATTAAAAAGAAAAAAAAGCTTGGATAAAGTAAACCTGACATCACAAAATAATTAAATGTGACAAATAATTCAGGGAACACGTATTCGATATACGATTCAAGCTCAACCTAACACAATTTCTCAGAGGATGAAATACTCTGCCAGGCTCGGGCGTTTCATTCATTCATTTTCTGAACCGCTTGATCTTAATTACAGTGACAGGGAGGCTGATGTCCATCTCAGCTGACTCTGGGTGAGGGCAGAGTCCACCCTGGACAGCTCACCAGGCCATCACAGGGCAGAAACGTGCTGACGGCTATGCAGCTACTCTTTACGCAAGTCAGCAACGGTTCTTTTACATCAACCTCTCACCATAGACAATGACAGACATGGACGGCCTTTGATAACCCAGTTAGTTGCACTGGCCTGAACGGTACGGACAACTCGTTGATAGAGGGGCTTGAACCACCAACCTTGGTATCGGTGATCTTGCAGGGGTTTCCTCCCGGTATTGCAGTTTCTCCCACAGTACAAAAACATGCACATGAGGTTAACTGTTCCAAATTGCCCCTGAGTGCGGATGCGAGCGAGATCGGTTGTGTGTGTTGGCCGTTGGGCCGCATTCGCCTACAGACTCCACATGACTAGTTGTAGGAATAAACGGTTCGGTAAATGAGTGAATGTGAGTATTAATATGGTCTGGCGCAAGACCAGACTATCAGAAAGCTTCAATATATTCCATTCCAGGAATATGAAAGGATGAAAGAAAATAAGTTTGGATTGATCGGTCTTCTTGGCATTGTGAGCTACGGACCCAGCTTAGGGAAAGAAAAACAAGGGAAGAGGAGGAATAAATAAAGACTGCAGGTATGAGAAGCAAACAAATAATTTGTATTCGTACTCAGGACGACACAGCAACTCTATTGGTTTCATCTTGACCCCAAGCCAAATTAAGAGCAACTTGAAAAGCTGCCAATAAAGTTTAAAAAGAAGAAAAAAAAAGAAAGAAATGCTAATTATCTCAGTGTGCAAAACACACGCATTGAAAAGGAGCACAGAAGTAAAATTTCAAAAACATATAAACATGTAGGATGAGAAGAAAATAAAAATGATTGAAAATGAATAAACGCGGGTCGACTTTTATTTGACTCTGAAGCAGTCTTCAGGGACAAGTCTTCAGACTAAATGAACCCAAACACAAGCCAGTAAGTCATAGGCATCTGAAAATGTAATTATACCTTACAGCTAAAAAAAAAAAAAAAAAAATATAAGAAAAAAATGAAAAAACGAAACCCTTCACATTCTAGTTAATAACATTTTTACAATATATGTTACCTCTGAACTCCCAAACAGTTTGAAATCAACATCGCATCCCATGTGAATTCATCCATTGTACAATTCTGTGCAGCTATAATCTTACATCCCTTCTGTTCACTGGTGCTACATTATTCATTCATCATTCTTCCATCCTGGTCAACATTAACCACTGTCTATCCCAGGAGCAGTCACTCACTACAAGGCGGTATGAGACACCAGGTCCTTGTCTAGCCACATTCACATCACAAGGTTCTCTACATTAAGAAGAAACCGGAGATCTTGGATTAAATCCGTAAGGACATGGAGATATAACGAGATATATATAGAGGAAACCAGATCAATATATGGATCAAACTTGGGACCCCGGAGCTGTGAAACCTATCATTTTATTATATTGCGTACACCAAAAACTAGTCCATGTAACAGTACCGAATGTGCCATGTCTTAAATTGTGTTGTAACTGGTTTAGTTTTGTTGGGGTTGGAATGCAAGAACAGATCTTACAACACTGGTTATGCTCGGAGCAAAACAATTCTTTGATTCAGTTTCTAAGTCGTGTTCTCAAGAGTTGTAGACGTGAAGTGTGATATCTAGTTCCCCCGTAATACTTTCTTGGTGGGAGGAAAGAGCATGAAATTGAAACCGACGCGCTCCCTAGTTGCTTGCCAGAGAACTAGGTTGTCGTTCTAGTTCAGTAGATTGAAGATTGCACTTCCTGACTCATTACCCCTCAATTCTGCAAACCTCTCTATTTTTTTTGTACTTGCCACTTTGAGAACGGTTCTTGCAGAACCGTACACTAAGAGCCATTAGGCACAATGACTGAGTCCCTCCATGTGGCACTCTCACTCCGAAGCATTACTCTGTACTGAATTCTCCCAAGTTCATCATGTTATATTTGGTGAGTCACTTTGTTTGTTTGAACCCTTTATTAAATAACTGGTACGGGTATTCATGGATGTCATGTCCAACGGTCAGGCCCATGTGAAATACCACGGTGGGTGTCTAATAGAGATTTGAACCCATGATCTCTCAATCATGTGCTCGCCAGTGAATATGTCTGCCTGTTAGCATTTTCCTATTTACAGCCTGTGGCAGATCAATAAATGAAGTGATCGCTCAAAAATGTTCTCATGAACTGTTTGTAAGAAGACCTGCATTGATAATACAGTGATACCTCAGCTAACGAATTTAATCCGTTCCCAGGGCGAGCTCCTAAGCCGAAAAGTTCGTTAGATGAAACAATTATTCCCATAAGAAAAAAAGAAAAGAAAAGAAAAAAAAAACATTTCATGCCAATTAATCTGTTCCAACCCCCGTCCAAGATAATATATAACCTGCCACAAACACGTATATTTGACCTAATATATTAAAGATAAACATGTACAAACAATAAATATGTCATAATAATAATAATAATAATAATAATAATAATAAATGTACATTGACATTAATTATAATAAATAATAAAAAAACAGAATAAACAATAGGTCAACTGACCCTTCCAATCATCAACTGTGGCAAAGATGTCACGTGGGCAGGCAGGAGGTGGAGGAGGAGAATTTCTTGCGTGTCCACATTACAACTGCCAGCGAAGAAAGGCTCGTGGTGAGCTCCCACAAGGTCAGCGGTTCTCGGTCCCCCTTAGGGGCAAGGTGTGATTCCAGTGGGGCGTGTATGACCCTGGGAATATGCTTTTTTGCCATACTGTAGTAGAATTGCCTTATTGTAATTGCGCATCCACTCCAGTAGTTGTCAGTGACGGACTCATTGTCACGCTATGGTGTAGGGAAAATGTACCAAGTAAACTATATGAAGTACAGTAAACACTATTTATAGTCGTGTCCCGCACACACCATGCTGGGTTGTGAGTGAAATGTTTTTTTTTTTTCTTCCCAAAGGGGGCGTCACAGAAAATAATTGAGAAGCATTGTGACAAAAGTTCTCAGAGCACTGAGCAATACATGCGGAAAAATATGAGGCTAATCGACCCGGAAAAGCCATTTCGAGGAGAGCTCGTAAAGTGATTTTTTGCATGTTTGATGAAGCAGATTTCTGATGGGTTCGAAGCTCGTATCATGGAAAAATCGAAGGATTTTCTCGTATCATGGAAAATTTAAGGATTATTATATAATTATTATTATATGAAAATTAATTTTGTCTGTCATCCTTTCGGATTTTTTCCCTTTTGCTCGGGAGTCGCCACAGCGAATCATCTGATTTGCACGTTTGATTTGGCAGAGGTTTTTTACGTCGGATGCCCTTCCTGTCACAACCCTTTTTAGCAAGAGACAGAAACACGCTGACGGCTTTGCAGCTACTCTTTACGAAAGTCAGCAATGGTTCTTTTACATGCCTCTCACCATAGACAGTGACAGACATGGCCCGCCTTTGATAACCCAGTTAGCTGCACTGGGGGGACAGTGACAACCTTGTGGAGAGTGGGACTCGAACCCCCAACCTTTGGATCAGCGATCCAGCACCCTATACTACTAGACCACCACTGCCCCACTATATAAATTTTAAAAATTAATTAATAATTAATAATTTTTTAAAAATGTCAAAAAAATCCAATCTCTTAAGAGAAGGAAATCATATCTCATTCAATCAGAAAATTTCATCCAGATCTGTCCAAGATTAAATTTTATTATGGGAAATCTCATGTTGCAAGTTCAGAAGCTTACGTCTGTGCCAAATTTCACCAGATCAGGAGAACATTTTACACGAATGCCTTTATGGTCAGGAAATTCAAACACGCACCATTTAAACTCATTCACCTACTGATTTTAATTCATAATGTTAGATCCTTGGCGAAGGTTTGCACTCAGTGTTTTGATGAAGACTTAAAATTCAGCACAATCAAGGAAGCGCCGATGCTACAATTGGTGTTAGCTAAATTGGTATGTTTCAGCTCTCTAACATCACTTCATTCTACAACAAAGCATTAGCAAACTATCTCACTCAATCGAATTCATAGTTAGATAGTCCATCTCATAATACACATAGCTTCAGAAACCATGAGCAAAAAGCATAAAGCATCTCGTCAATACTTTAGGTGAGGTAATTTTTATTTATTTGTGCTCGCCTCCAAAATCGTACTTCTAATGATTTCCCTTTGTTCTTGACCTTTTCCCTTCTTTAGGCTGGAGAGTGGCAATTTATCTTAGCGACATATCTGTAGCTCAGAGATTGCTAAATCAAAGTTAATGCGCTAGGTGAAGAAGCAATTGCTTTAGTCTGATATTTTGCTCCAGTGGTTCCTAAATCAATGTTAACATGAAATAGTTTAATTCATTTATTTTTGAAAATCATAATCATGGTCCAGAAACCATTTAATAAAAATAGAGCTGTTTTGAGATGAGTAGAACACCATGCATTCTCTTTCTTTTGTCCAGCTACTTAAATCCTACTAGGGCCATGGGAAAGCGGGAGCCTATCTCAGCTGATGCTGGGCAAATGCTGGGTGCATCCTAAATAGCTCATCAGTCCATCGCAAGACCAACACATACAACCATACACACTCACACGGAGGGACTATTTTTCAGCCTAATGTGCATGTCTTTAGCTTGTGGGAGGAAATCAGAGTACGAGAAAGTAACCCATGGAAGCACAGGAAAAACATACAAAGTCCTCATAAAAATGCCATAGAAATGGACTTTCTTGATATGAAGTGACACGCTAACCACTATGCCACTATGTCGACCACCATCAATTCTTCAAAATGTATTTAAAACAAAAATATGGGCCTGAACAGTACTTACCCGCAAGTTACCCCAGCTCATTTCCACCTGTCAGGCAGATGCTATGTGAAAAGTTAAATTAAATGTACAGTCGGCCCTCTACTTATGAAAACCTCTGAATACGAAAAATCCAGGTTACGTAAAAAAAAAATTAAAATTTTCTCCCTCTGTATATGAAACAACCTCTTCTTACGAAAAGCACCAAACGTGCCATTCAAAAATTAAAATGTGCCATTCAAACATTCAAACAATGCGTGAGTTGCTCTCTCTCATTAGCTGTCTCCTAACAGCCTGCCTCACTGACCTCCCATTGGCCAGGAGGGAGCTGAACTGTACCCATTCCTGTACCCATACTTCCTGTTTGTCACACTCGTGAAGGAGAGTTGAACAGGACTGTTGGCTCGTGAGTTTTTTTGAGTTTGGTCATTGCAGCGTTATATTTCGTTATCCATCATGGACCCCAAGAAAGTGATTCCCGGTGACACCAAAAAGAAGAAGTGGGCTCCGTTATCAATCGAAGTGAAGCAGGAGATAAAAAAAATATGAAAGTGGGATGCGGTTGAGCAAAATTACAAAGGAATTTGAAGCATCGCATGAGTGGTTCGAGAGATTTTTCAAAAAGGTAAATAATTTTCTTTTACTTTTAACACATATTTCATACATATTTCATACAAAATTGGTGTCCTTTTATATTTTTTAAAAGGTTTATGGGGTAGTCTTGGGAGCCTTGGAATGAATAACGCGTTTTACATGTAAAATGCACCAAAAAGCATATGACAGGGTGCCAAGAGAAGAACTGTGGTATTGCATGAGGAAGTGGCAGAGAAGTATGTTAGAGTGGTGCAGGATATGTATGAGAGATGGAAGACAGTGGTGAGGTGTGCTGTCGGTGTGATCGACGAATTCAAGGTGGAGGTGGGACTGCATCAAGGGTCAGCTCTGAGCCCCTTCTTGTTTGCTATGGTGATGGACAGGCTGACAGATGAGGTGAGACAAGAATCTCCATGGACCATGATGTTTGCAGATGACATTGTGATCTGTAGTGAGAGCAGAGAACAAGTGCAGGGAAATCTAGAGAGGTGGAGGTATGCCCTGGAAAGGAGAGGAATGAAGGTTAGCCTCAGAAAATCAGAATACATGTGTGTGAATGAGAAGGACCCAGTAGGAACGGTGATGTTACAGAGAGCAGAGATAACGAAGGTGGAGGATTTTAAGTACTTAGGCTCAACAATCCAGAGCAATGGAGAGTGTGGAAAAGCGGTGAAGAAGCGTGTGTAGGCAGGCTGGAATGGTTGGAGAAAAGTGTCCGGTGTGATGTGCGATAGGAGAGTGTCAGCAAGAATGAAGGGAAAAGTGTACAAGACGGTGGTGAGGCCAGCGATGTTGTATGACTTAGAAACAGTGGCGCTGAGGAAAAGGCAGGAGGCAGAGCTGGAGGTAGCGAAGATGAAAATGTTGAGGTTCTCTCTGGGAGTAACGAGGATGGATAGGATCAGAAATGAGTATATCAGAGGGACAGCCCATGTAAGATGTTTTGGAGACAAAGTCAGAGAGGCTAGATTGAGATGGTTTGGACATGTACAGAGGCGGGATAGTGAGTATATTGGCAGTAGGATGCTGAGGTTGGAACTACCAGGCAGAAGGCCTCGAGGAAGTCCAAAGAAGAGATTTATGGATGTGGTGAAGGAAGACATGAAGGTCGTTGGAGTCAGAAAAGAAGATGCATAGGACAGGGTGAGATGGAGGCGGATGATTTGCTGTGGCGACCCCTGAAGGGAGCAGCCGAAAGTAAAAGAAGAAGAAGAAGAAGACATGTAAAATGCACCTCTACTTACGAAAACTCCAGGCTACAAAAAGGGCGCTGGAACGGATTAATTTTGTAAGTAGAGGGCCGACTGTATAACCAAACCACAAGTTGAAATTAAGTCTTTGTTGCAGAGTCTATTGCTGCGTTCAAATTCCTTCATGAGGAAACATGGCTTCCTTTAAAACACACAGAGATATTGCACGCTAGAAGGAACGCATTACAACACCATGTCCCCTGCAAGATGCACACAGTGACTTGATTACCAGGTGGTAGAGAGACAGATACATAAGTATTTAAAATTGGAAGATAAGGACAGTGGTGGCATGGTGATTAATGCAATGAGTTACCAATCCGAAGGCCAACAGTTCTGTCACCACTCTTAGGTCCTTGAGCAGGGCCCTTAACCCTCAATTGCTTAAGTTGTACATAAAAAATAATTGTAATTTTCTCTGTATAAGAGCGTCTGCCAAATGGTGTAAATGTAAGATCCATCCATATAGCTGTGGTAAGAATATGAGCTTTTCTCTAAGGAAGTGTGGGGCTCCAAAACTTTGGTGACATTTTAGAAAATCCATAGACATTCTGGCCTTTTGAGACTCAGACTCTTGGGGAGCGAAAGACAATTAGCAGCAAATCTGCAGTGCACTGAAGGAAAAAAGCCAGTGTGAGACTTTTGTTCCTCCTCTACCTCCATGTGAAGCCTCAAGAGAAAAGCATTCACAGCTTGAAAACTTGATGTGCAAACTTAAGATCGTTGGAAAACCCAGAGATAATTAAATGCAACATTAATAAGACTGCTAGTTATATGTATAAGACTGATGTAGGGTTCTATGCAGGGTTCATAGAACTACAGCTGTACACATAACTAGTGTACTATTTCACTTCTGTTTACCACAAGTGGATAAACACCTGGAGACTCCTGTGTAAGATGCTCTGAGATGACTACTACACTTACAGCCCTGACATCAAAGGCTTCCTGGAATGGTACACCAGTTAGTCATGTTCATTAAGAGGAGCTGGTCCTTGGAAAATGGACTACCATAGTAGATGCTGAGATTTCAGCTCAACTGTAGGCCATGTTGATGAACTAATCTATGCTGTGGACCAATCTTTTTTGAACAAAGAGGTATTTGTGATTTTCCTGTAACAGATGAGCAGAACATCTGCAGATGGGATGGAAATCATCCAATATAAATAAGGCACAGTGAGGAACAAGCTCTGTAGATTCACCCTTGCTAAATCCTACAAAAGCAAGCAACCCATTCACAAAATCTAGCAACATGATAAAAGAACAAAAAATCCTGCATTCAGCCAGTGTATGCAAGGTAATGTGTTTAACTACTGAAAGACAGGCTTATTATTGCCTGAGGCGAGGGTACAAAGACTCGTGGCTCTATAAGGACCAAAGATCTGCTTGTAAGGTTGCTAGCTACATAGAGTTTTGACAACCAGTGAGATCTAAGTGAATAGCAAGACATTCCTAGGCATCCCAGGACCACAACCATCTGGCAAAGTTTCTGAATTCTGTACACAGTCAGAAGAATCATCTATAGAGAGAAACCAGTCCTGGAGTTGGAAGGCTTGAGCTAAAATAAATTAATTCATTATTTGTTTAGTTATTCACCTGTCTGTATCCATCCATCTATTTGTTTTCCTCTGCATATCCAAGATCGGGTCTGAGGGGCACCAGGCCAAGTGGGGAAAATCTAGGTATTCTTCTCCCCAGCGACATACTCTCTGGTTCCTTCTCGGTCATCAGAAGGTATTCGCAGGTCAGATATGATGCTGAATACCTTCAGCAACTTCTGAATCTGCCCTGGTGCCTCCTCCCAGTTGAATGTGCCTGGAAAACCTAAACAGATGTGCAAACCCCCTCAACTGGATTTTTTCAAATCAAAAGAGCAGGAGCTGCATCCCAAATTTGTCAGTGTTCCTCACCTTTTTGCTAAGGCTGATCTCAACTACTCTTAGAAATAACTAATTTCAGCTGTTTGTATACACAATCTCATTTATTCAGTCATAACCTAAATTTTATGACTATAGGAAAGGGTTAGGACATAGATGGACTGGGAGATTCAAAGTTTTGGCCTTTGACTCAGCTCCTTCTTCACCACAATGGACGAGTTCAGTGCCCTAATTCTTACTGATGGTGCAGTACCGATTTGTCTGTCCATTGTCCACTCCATCCTACCGTCACTTATGAACAAGATCCTCAGATACTTGAGCATCTCCGCTTGAGGCATAGACTCATCCCGATTCAGGAGGGTCAGTCAACCTTTTTCTGGTTGAGGCCCTTGATCTCAGATTTGGAGGAGCTGACTCTCATCATTTCTCTTCTGTAAAAGCAAAATCCTGGATTAAGAGCCAGATGCAGGGACACTGTGTGTGTGAGGCAGGAACAGGCTTGGATGGCTCCCCATTGTCTATTCAAAAAAACTCAAATTTGTTTTATTTTTATGAAAAAGAAAGTAATATGAAGGTCAGGGGTTCAAGCCCCACTATCACCGAGTTGTCAC
The DNA here is from genome assembly GCA_024760905.1 of Plotosus lineatus. Taxonomy (NCBI): domain Eukaryota; kingdom Metazoa; phylum Chordata; class Actinopteri; order Siluriformes; family Plotosidae; genus Plotosus; species Plotosus lineatus. The sequence continues at coordinate 79,118,740 of CM045729.1, forward strand.
TGCTGTCCCCACCAGTGCAGCTAACTGTGTTATCAAAGGTCAGCCATGTCTCTCACTGTTTGTGGTAGAGGTATGCAAAAAACCACCGGGGTCATTCTTAAAGAGAATGCCCTTGGGTTACCGTCAGCTTGTTTCTGCCCTTCAATGGCCTGGCGAGATTTCCAGGTGTACTCTGCCCTCGCTTAGAGTCAGCTCAGATTTTGCGCTGCTCCCCCCTCCCCCCCAACCTAATCTGGATTAATTAGCTCAGAAAACAAACGAACGAATGAATGAATGAATGAATGAAAAATCAAGTATGCTATTTTTGAGTGATTCAAAAGAACAACCCATTATTATCTTTGTTGGGGTTTGATACCTTACTGGTATCTGTATGCCTGTGAAAGTGTCACGAGGATTATACCAAGGAGCGATGCTTTATATTGGAGCAATGGTTTACAATACAGCTCCAAGGTATCCTATGAGCAGCTCTCATCCTTCAGTGGAATGTACTGTGAGATAATTTGATGGTAAAAGCATTACCTTTAATGTAGAGTCGAAAGGTTGGTTACCAGGGCCTTTCATGCCCACCAGGATTCTGAAAATTTGACACAACCTGTCCAAAGGATGGGTGTTTATGTTCAATTCGAAATCTTAGACAAGATTCTACACTGCTAGGAGTGAGGTATTGATCAGCTTCATCTTTTCACCTTTTATAGATTGGAAAAACTGTTCTCATGGTAACACTATGGCAGCTAACAAATTACTAGGGCATGCCATGCACAATTCATCAGTGCATCTGCATTCAACACTTAGGCAGTGCACATCTGGATGCTTCATCTGGTAAGGCCACCAGCAAACATGACACAAGCATCAACAGAAAACAGGTGGCCCAGCCAGCATGCAGAACATGCATCATGGAGTTCAGGCACACATGAGGTGTTTGTCCAAACTCCCATTTATATCTCTCAACAAAACCCATGAACTGTGGCAAAATCAATTCTTCTATGAGAAAGGTTGTGCAAATGAGTCTCATGATTCAAAAAAATCATTGCTACACAAGCATTGGTTTTGTCGGGGGAGGAGGGGGTGGGAGGTGGGTCAGAAGGTATAGATGATCCTGGCCCAAGGCGGGTCCATGAAAAGTTCCACAGTTTTGAAAGGTCTCAGCCTGCAAGTGTACATGTGTAGGTGTATCTCATTACCCTTGGCAGTTAGCAGGGGCGAAATATAACTATCGTCCATCTAAACAATGGCCAGTGGAGAAAGTGAGCAATGGTTCTTTTACAGCCTCACACCATAGACAGTGAGAGACATCGCCAGCCTTTGATAACCCAGTTAGCTGCACTGGGGGCATAGCAGTGACAACCTGTTGAGAGTGGGACTTGAACCCCAACCTTGGAATCTGTAACCCAGCATCTTACCGCCGCCGATTGAATCTCTTTTTTCTAAAATGGCATTTATTAACAGGTAAAAGTTTTTGAAGTGGACAGAGGAAAATACATTATGGATTTGTTTCTGTTTTGTTTTTTTGCTTTTTTTTTGCTCTAACATACCACCCAGTCTTGCGTGGCAGATGAACCAGAATGACTTGAGTTTGAAAACTGACTCAGGCCTACAGTAGATGACAGATGAATGAAATGTTACCTTTCATGTAGTACTACATTTCAAAGCCAGATGGAGCCAGGTTACATGTAAGTTAATCTTTTATATATATATATATATATATATATATATATATATATATATATATATATATATATACACATATATATATATATATATATATACATATATATACACATATATATATACATACATATATGTATATATACATATATATACACATATATATATACATCTATATATATATACATATATATATATATATATATATATACATATATATATATACATATATATATATATATATATATACATATATATATATATATACATATATATATATATATATATATACATATATATATACATATATACATATATATATATATATATACATATATATATACATATATACATATATATATATATATACATATATACAGATATATATATATATATAGCCATAGAATAAATGTATAAATGTATAAATCCTTTTGCTACCTTGCCCCTGAATGAAATTCTTTTGCAGTGAACCAAGTGTCTCATTTAGCTCAGATCTCAACTTCATGTTGTTTTTCGCTGATGCTGTGAAGTTTTCAGAGAACTGTACATTAATAAAGACACTTTCTGCTACCTGTGAATCATGCCTGCAGTCATCTAAAGCGAATTATTGCGTGACATCTTACTAGAGTAGTCCTAATGCTGTGATAAATAAAACTGCCAGCATATGTGGACCACAAAAATGACAATAAAAAGATTATCATCATTCATTTCATGCATTATTTTACATATAAAAGCTTGGGCTTCAGTACAAGCCTGTGAAAGCAGACTGTCCATAATCATGTCCATATTAGTAGATGGTATCATGAAGGGGTGTTGGCTGTGCTGAATTGGTCACAATGTTCATAATCCTTGATAAATCAGTTTTACTGCAGTGACTTGCATTAGTAGACGCTGAGTGTGATCACATTGTCTCGTGTCGTTGCTTCCAAATGAGAAAAGCGCTGACATTTCATTCAAACGAATCAATACGCGGAGGAGAATGGCTCACCAGGACAGCAGGTTTCTTCCATCCAGCCAGCTAGATTTTGAAAAAAGAAAATCCCTTGTTTGTTATTTTATTATACTCACCAAAGAAGCCGTAACATGGTGCAATAATTTTCAGCAAATTGTGACATGATTCATACATTTAATACAACACAATATAACCTGTAATTTCAGTAATGTTGTACTTCCATGCAAGTAACGTTTCCCCTCTCTCTCTCTCTCTCTCTCTCTCTCGCTCTTCTTTTTTATGTACTTATCTTGCTTTAAACCTCTTGCGTCTCTGCACTGATTATTGAAAAAGCCCACCGGCAGTGCAGAGTCGAGCCGCATACCATGGCACAGCTTGCAAACATATGATTTAAAGATATATTTTAATAAAAAATCTCTCAATAAAAATAATTTTTTAAAAAAGTTCAACTGAAAAATAGCAGCAATCCTGTAATAAGGGGGGGGGGGGGGAATCATTAAAAGTGCTTTAAGATTTTTTCTTTACGATAAGGTCACTAAGAACTGAACGGGTTTGATATTCGCATGTTCATAAATGGAAACCCGCAGGATTTCAGGCCCCGACAGTATTCCACAGGAGACGCATACAAACACAAACAAGCATGTCAGACCAGAAGTTATGTGTTTTGCAGAAGCAAGATAACACATTTTTGCTCCACCCACAACTTTGAACTCCTTTTTTAGATTGATTGATTGATTGATTGAATACTTGATTGATTGGTTGGTTGGCATTTCCTGCATTTTCTTCTTCTTCTTTTCCTTTTGGCTGTTCCCTTTCAGGGGTCGCCACAGCGAATCATCTGCTTCCATCTTCATGGAAGTTATATTATTAATGATTTGCATATTTGATTGGGCATAGGTTTTTACGTCGGGTGCCCTTCCCGACACAACCCTTTAGCAAGGGGCGGAAACACACTGACTGCTTTGCCGCTCCTCTTGTCAAAAGTCAGCAATGGTTCTTTTACATGAACCTCTCACCATAGACAGTGAGAGACATGGCCGGCCTTTGGTAACCCAGTTAACTGCATTGGGGGGGACAGTAACAACCTTGTGGAGAGTGGGACTCGAACCCCCAACCCAAGGATCAGTGCTCCAGCGCCTTCACCACCAGGCCACCACTGCCCTTGGCATGTCCTGCATATACTCCTGGTTATTCTCCCACCACAGGAATAAAATAAAATGACCAACTTCACCTTTAGCATTATTTCTATCAGTTATTCTGAACCTTAACTCGTGTTATTGTGAGGTCAGCTGATTACTAAACACAAGTACTGATAGGGTGGCAGTGAAATGCAGTTTTTCCGTGAAAAAGACGACCGTCTGTTACTATGTGCACAGGATTTTGTTGTTTTCCGACTGAAATTGACAACTGCAGATGCTGCGTGGGAGGTAAAAATAAAACCAGGTCCGTATAGCTCATTACAGCCATATAGACAACTCCCCTAATGAACCTCATCTGTGAAATGAACCAAATGAACTTCATAAATACGGTTCCACAGAAAAGAGACCTGCGGATTATATAACACGTTTGTTTTTAGATGGTGGATAAAAAAAAAAAAAACTACACTTTTATACTTTTCAATAAGTCTTGTACTGTCACATGGTATGAAGAGCACAAATAACTATTTGTCATCTTCTGTAGACCCAGGGATGAAGTAAGTGCATCCAAATATTAACTTCTGTCCAAAGGAAAAGATTGGATGGCCTTCATGTGGAGGAATATCGGTGCATCAGGCGCCACTGGCTCGCTGTGTGTGTAGGACCCATGAACTGAGGAAGGCCTGCGGTCTGCCAGTCTGAAATATTACAATGCCACATATTTGGTCCTCTATAAATTTTATGCAAATTTCTGGACTTTCCCATTGGAATTAATGATCATTAACAGCATCAACATGAATATGATCCATAAGACAGAAATTGTATAATATCTTTGGAATGAGCGATCATATTCCTTCATTTCAAGACATTTGTAAATTCTGAAATACAGAACCGTCCAATGAGGTCATCGCGAATGAAATACATATATTTAAATTGCAGTGATTATATCTATACAAGCGCAGCTGTATGATTTACTCGATGATTTCTGTGACTATTGGATGAGTGACGTGGGACAGTGGTGGCCTAGTGGTATAAGGTGCTGGATCGCTGATCCTATGGTTGGGGGTTCGAGTCCCACTCAGAATTTTGCAATTTTGGGGATCCAATCAGAACTCGAGGCTGATAGACATGTCTGAGATTTTTCTCCTGGAACAACTTCTTTTGTCTGATTGCTTGGATGGTCTTCTTTTCCGAAATGCTAAATAAAAACCTGAAAAATGAGCTTGGATCTCTTGCGTCATGAACTGGATATGTTTCGCCATGACAACCTACATGTCTGTTCAGCCAATCATCTACCTACAATACTGTACCAAATTTCTCGATTTATTTCTTTTTAAAAACTTTGCTACAAATTTGTATTTTTAATTCGTGCATTAGTGAGTCAGAACAAAAATATTTTAGATTTCCAACATTCATTTTCAGCCACAAAATTAAATGTTACAGGAAAAAAAAGTTGATTGGTTCATGTCCAGGTTGATGCCACAGCCATCCACAACCGAGAGCCCATGGGAGCTAAATGTTTGAGCTTTCACGGGAGGGAGCGGTGGCATACGGTCACTTCCCTGTCACTCACAGCAATCGTCATTCAATCATGGGCATCTGTGAGGACATTCGTATGAGGGGACGGATAGCATTTTCCCTCACGGTTTGTTAGATCCCTCGAAATGCAAAAGGGAGCATCTCATGTCACGGAGAAGAATGTACATCTTTATGTCCCTCCTTGGTTGGTGAAGGTTGTGTGATAAAAAGGCAACACTTGATGTGTACGGATTAGATACGACTAAAATCAGGAGGAAAAACAGTGGAAAAAAGATATGTCTGTATGTCAGGTATAGAGAACGCAGCTTCTTTTTCCATAAGCGACCACGTTTCAGAGAAAAGCCATAGTGAGGACTGTTGGGGTTTGCATGTAAATAAAGAAGCAAGTGTGAACATCAAACTGTGACCAGTCCTGTAAGACAGGGGTCCCCAACCACCGGGCCCTGGACCGGTACCGGTCTGTGGATCATTTTGTACCAGGCCGCAAAGCATGAATAATCGTGATTAAAATATATGTAAAAATATGTTTTTGCTTCCGAACGACAACCACTTCTGCCCTCACATAACTTCCACGCTTGACTCTTTGGCGCGTATTTACCCTGAATCAGCAATGCTAGCTAGCCCTCGCAAAATGATTTCCCGGGAGAATTTTTTTGGAAAGGGTCACATAAACGAGACAGCGATGAGACGGCAGAAGGGTCACAGACTGCCTGCAAAAAGAAAGCTGCATTTAAAAGAAAATACCTGAGTAGATTTCGACCTGAGTTACGGGTTCATCGCAATAGGTGATTGTTTATATTATAGACAACTTGGTGATAAAACATTTGGGGACCACTGCTGTAAGATACTCGATCAAACGTACAACTCATTACATTATAAACGTCACAAACTCGACCACAAACAATATAACTTAATTGCAAATGATCATCACAACAGATATTGACTTTGCTTTAGTTATTACTTTTTATTGTACTTTATAGATTTTTTAATGTAAAAACATTTATTTTAATTGTTTATATGTGAATATAAGGCATGTTTGCTCTGCAGAAATTTTTTGTCATCATGTGCTTTCGCTCTCCCCTTGATGTTATTGCGCCTGATTGGAGTTTTCACACTGCAGATGTACTGCAAAACCTGGCTAACGAATCAACAGCTGGAAGCTCGGACCACAGCCATGTTCATTGTTTGCATTCATTTAGTGCAGCGCTTCTCAATAATTTTCTGTGGCGCCCCCTCTAGGAAGAAAAAAAACATTTCACCCCCACCACCGTACACGAGAATAGAAATAATATGATTCGTCGAAAAAATTGTTATTAGTACATCTTTGCATAACATTGTATCGTTATTAACATTAAAACCAAACAAAGAAAAAAACAAATAGTTGAACTTACAATAAAGAAAAACTTCATCAACATTGTTTTTTTAATCTGTAACACAAAAAATTTAAAGTCCACCAATGTGCCTGAAATTAAAAAAATAAATCCTTATTAAACTCATTCAACTTCTTTATGTCTTAATATCTCCGTCTGTCTCCACCTTTCTCCTCGTTCCTGCTACAAATTTTTCCATGTTGTTTCTTGAGGGGTTGTTTACTGCAATTCATATTGTTTGCTCGGTGCCTTCCCCCCCTCCACCATAGTGCAACAATAAGAGTGTCACTGCCAACTACTGGAGTGGATGTGCAATTACACTTAATTCCAGTACAGTATGGCAAAAAAGCATGTTACCCAGAATCATACCCCCCCCATCCCGGCGTCACACCACGCCCCACTATTTGAGAAGCACTGATTTAGTGACACATGAGGTGATTGAGTACCCTCAACCATCCATCACACCACACAGAAGGCCTCGTCTTGGACTCGTTTCTTTGACTCCTGTTTGATTGCCACCGGCAGTAATTAAGCAGTATACAGAGAGTGTGTTTTGGAAGTAATGGCTTTGGAAGGACTGAGGAGAGGAAGGGGTGGGGTGGTGTACTTGCTGGTTCCTCCAAAATTACCAAGCGCTGCCTTTAAACACAGCGAGAAAAGGTCTGCTCTTTCTGACCCGTGCTGAAGTTCAGGGCAAGATTTCTACATTCATCCTGATAATGTTCCATAACATGCAAAACAGCGGGGTTTTTATCCCCCCCCCCCCACCCCACCCCCCACCCCCGTCAGCAATGAAATGGATTATCCATAATGAAGACCCTGGTATTTGACCCAAGCTCAGAATTATTGTTCAATGAAAATTTGGCTTAGCGCTACAGAGAGGTCAATTTTCCAAAGTCAGACTAAATGATTTTAGAGGTATAAATGTTTTAACAATATTTGTGAGCCAGGCATATTATTTCCAAGACATGATCTATGAGAGTGAAAGAATGCATTTAGCTTTTCTTTCTCCATTGATCAGAATTTGTATGGATTTGTGTATTTAATCAAGTGTTCACCATTCCCACAACTGTACACAAACTAAAGACCTCTTATTATATTCATGTGTGATTGATTTTTTTTTTTTTTGTTCTAACTCTGCTTGCCAT
>CM045729.1:79134049-79271549 GCA_024760905.1 Plotosus lineatus
AGCAGCTACAATCCACACCTGATACTTTCTTCCTCTACCTGGCATTCTGAATATGTAAATGTCATGCAACTGAACACCCTTCCCTTTAAGAAACAGGGCAAGTCAATGTGGACATTGCTGATTGGTTAACCGTTTGTGCGTGGTGTTGCGGAATACAGTGGTTTGAGTGCTCACCCAAACTTAAAGGTAAGTAGACTATGTTTAGCTTTGAGGAAACAGTGAGAAACACAGTTCTGTCCACAACTCACTCCCTGATCCACCAACAGTTAATGTTGGACAAAGCAAAGTCAATGAACACCATGGAGGACACAAGAGCACCATTGAGGATACAGGTGTAACGTTCCGCGGCATTGATTACGATATAATCTGCGTGACGTGGTGGGCATTTACGCGTGCCCTCACTGTTTCCTCACAGTTTCCTTATAGTTTGCGGAAAGGTACGCAAAAGAGTGCGTAGCAAAATTAATGAACATGTTTCATTTTTTGGGCCGGCAATTCCCCTCAATGGCACTCATCTCGCTCATAGTTTACGCATTGTTCCCGTGATGGCGCTCACAATTCCCGCAAAGGTACTCACTTTTGCGTACCGTGGCGTACCATGAATGCGTACTAGTGTCAGGCTGGCTTTACACTAACAATACTGCAACTAATACCATGACTACTATTAATGCTAACAATTCTAACACTAATCAAACTACTACTACTGTTACAAATATGAAGAATGATACTACTACTCATACCAATACCTCTACTACTAATGCTACTACTACTACTACTAATAATAATAATAATCTCTATTACTACTTATACCACCACTACCATTATTACTACTGTTACTACTACTCCTACTATTAATAATAATAATAATAATAATAATAATAACAATAATAATAATAATAATGATAAACTCTACTACTACTTATAACATCACTACCACTACTACTACTATTAATAATAATAATAATAATAATAATAATAATAATATTAATAATAATAATAATCTCTATTACTACTTATACCACCACTACCATTATTACTACTGTTACTACTACTCCTACTATTAATAATAATAATAATAATAATAATAACAACAATAATAATAATAATGATGATAAACTCTACTACTACTTATAACATCACTACCACTACTACTACTATTAATAATAATAATAATAATAATATTAATAATAATAATAATAATAATAATCTCTATTACTACTTATACCACCACTACCATTATTACTACTGTTACTACTACTCCTACTATTAATAATAATAATAATAATAATAATAATAATAATAACAACAACAACAATAATAATAATAATAATAATAATGATAAACTCTACTACTACTTATACCACCACTACCATTATTACTACTGTTACTACTACTCCTACTATTAATAATAATAATAATAATAATAATAACAACAACAACAACAATAATAATAATAATAATAATAATGATAAACTCTACTACTACTTATACCACCACTACCATTATTACTACTGTTACTACTACTCCTATTAATAATAATAATAATAATAACAACAATAATAATAATGATGATGATAAATTCTACTACTACTTATAACATCACTACCACTACTACTACTACTACTAATAATAATAATCTCTATTACTACTTATACCACCACTACCATTATTACTACTGTTACTACTACTCCTACTATTAATAATAATAATAATAACAATAATAATAATAATAATAATAATAATAATGATAAACTCTACTACTACTTATAACATCACTACCACTACTACTATTAATAATAATAATAATAATAATAATAATAAAATCTACTACTACTTATGCCATCACCACAACTAATACTACTACTAATACTCCTGATATTTCTTATACTACCACCGCTACTAATATTACTTATGCTAACACTACTGCAGCTAATACCATGACTATTATTAATATTACTAGTATACTAATACGACTAATTCCACAACTACTACTAATACTACTCATTAATACCGATACAACCAATGCTACTATTACTACTGCTACTACCACTAGCATTAATAGTAACAATACCACTATTACTACTACCACCACCACCACTACTACTAATGCTACACTCATTCATTCGTTCATTCCTTCATTTTCTGAACCGCTTAATCCCAACTAAGGTCAAGGGGAGGCTGGCGCCCTTCTCAGCCAACTCTGGGTAGCACCCTGGACAGCTCACCAGGCCATCGCAGGGCAGAAACACGCTGATGGCTATGCATCCTTCTCTTGAAGAAAGTCAGCAATTGTTCTTTTACTGTCTCTCACCATAGACAGTGCGACATAGCCGGCCTTTGATAACCCAGTTAGCTGCCCTTGGGGGAACAGCTGTGACAACTGTTGAGAGTGGTTCTTGAAACCCCAACCTTAGGATCGGTAATCCAGCACCTAAAACTGGGCCACCACTGCCCTGGTTCCCTTATATACTAAATATAAATAGCTAATACATAATAGTATAAAGTACTGTACGTTTATTGTGTAAAATGTGAGATTTCCATTTCAGGTGATTTTTTTTTTTTTTTTTTTTTTTAAATTTCATGCTGTGTTGAAACGGTATCTCATCAGATCAAATCTGAATTTGCAGTATTGTTTAATTCTTCATGCTCAGGTTCACTTAATACTAAATATCTATACACACATACAGGGAGATTTCCGCCTGTCTCTGTTTACTCTGTGTTCATTTCAGCCATATTTGAATATGTTTAATATGGAAGAAGCCGCAGTACCATCGGAAATCGTGGGGGCAGTATGACAAGTATTTCAAGCATGACACAAAGAAAGAACAAAGAATTTTTAAAGAATTTTGAAGGACCCATTTGAAACATCTATACAACGATTACAGCATCTACAACACTACTTTTGCTGCAGTCTTTACAGGTTCATTATTATAACCATCCTTCCTCGTGGCTTTCCCTTTATATAGCTCCTTAGGCCTAGTTGAGAGCCTGGGGTAATGGGGACAAGCAATAGACATGACTCAGTCCCTGCTATGCTGCTGCCACACAATTGTTCTCGAAGTACTGAACAACTGCTGTGAGTTGGTCTTTCCATAGCTGGACGTTTGAGTTCATGTCTTCACGGCTCTCAGGTGAAATGTTGCAGAATTTGAGTAAGAACATTGGGGTGTCCATGTGTCTTTTTTTTTTTTTTTTTTGTCTGTCTTGTGAATAAGCTCCCATCTTTCCCTGTACAACAAGTTTTTTTTTCAGAAGCATGGTGGTCTCCATCTTCAACATAAACCCCACCCATCCTCTGTAGGACCTGTGTATGGAATTTTGTCATACTGTTTAATTCTTAGAATTCTGTGAACCCTGGAAAAATCTTGGAAATTATTTTGTTTACATGCAAAATAATTTGTTTGTCTTCCTTGCTGGTAGAAGCTCTACGTTATGACATCATACAACGAAGAAGTTATTATGGCTGCAAGATAAACCATCAGTTTGGTATCAGTTTGAACACCAGCTTTTGGCAGTCACTCTCAGAGTGACTCACAATTATCTTTTTTTTTTTTTTTTTTTTTTCAACCCAACTATATATAGTTGCTCAGGGGCCCAACAGCGATGATGGTGGGGATTGAACTGCTGACCTTCAGCTCAGTTACCCATCCACTTTATCCACTAAGCCACCTCTACCCCTGTGAGGATAGATGATGATTGCATTTCATAAAGCTCCCAGATATTTGAATTTGGGCTCCTGATAGTTCTTGGAACAAGGCTGAGTGGAACATATGGCTCAACTCATGTAGATTTTTTTTAACCATTATAAGGAAAGGGAAAATAAATGGGCACAATTTTGTAAACAAAAGCAAGATATTCTGCAAGAAAAATTTCTACATCTTTCTGGTTACTGGTGTGTTGACATGCTTCTGGCATCACTGGCCCTTGTATCCGCTCTCTCTTAGCGAGGGCAGAATGCCTTCTGGACGGCTCACCGGCCATCGCGGGGCAGAAACACGCTGAAGGCTATGTAGCTACTCTTGTCAAAAGTCAGCAATGGTTCTTTTACATGAACCTCTCACCATAGAAAGTGAGAGACATGGACGGCCTTTGATAACCCAGTTAGATGCACTGCGGGGGACAGTGACAACCCATGGAGAGTGGGGCTTGAACCCCAACCTTAGGATCAGTGATCCAGCACCTTTTACAATTTCACAAATTTGAATTAATCAAAAGTCAGTACATACATTCTACTCGTAAATCTAATTACATGGACAGGCATGTCCAAACTTTCGATTGGCACGGCATGTCTGATCAATAAATAAACATACAGTCCTTAGAATAGTATGTCAATTATCGTCACACCTAGACTTCAAGAAGTGATGCTAGTCAAAACTACACATGGACATTCCACATGTATCCATTAACCACTGAGGGCAGTGTTGGTCTAGTGGTATAGGGCGCTGGATCGCTGATCCTAAGGTTGAGGGTTCGAGTCCCACTCTCCACAAGGTTGTCACTGTCCCCCCCAGTGCAGCTAACTGGGTTATCAAAGGTGGGCCATGTCTCTCACTGTCTATGGTGAGATGTTCATGTAAAAGAACCATTGCTGACTTTGGTAAAGAGTAGCTGCAAAGCCGTCAGCGTGTTTCTGTCCCTTGCTAAAAGGGTTGTGACAGGAAGGGCATCCGACATAAAAACCTATACCAAGTCAGATGTGTGAATCTCCACTGTGGAGACCCAGGGGTGAAAGGAAAAATCCGAAATGAAATCTCTCTCACCCCAGAACACCTCAAGAAGCACACGCTCCTTTCTCTTAATTCTGGCATTTTATCAGCAATCCCATGCAGCTAATACTTTGTTTACCCACATACGACTTTTCCTGAAGCTTAGAAAGTCAACGGCAAGCTCTTTTGTCTCATTGATATTCAGGAAGATGGTGGCTACGGCTCCATTTAGTACATATTCAGCTGGAGCAGAGGTGAACATGCTTTGCATAGGAACAACGTTCAATCATCTCGATGATCAACAGGGAAAAAAAAAGTAACAGTTCCCACTGTGCATCTGGAAAAACCACTAAATCCTGGTTTGAGTTCACAGCTGAGGCAAAATGCCAGATACCTGACTTGAATGTCAGAGCGCCTCAGATGTTCCACATGCACAAACTGCCTACTAATGAGCTCCTGCTTTTTAATAACTCAGCTTTATTCTTTCAACACTTCTTTTTTTAAAACAAACAAAACATTTGTCACAATCAAGTGATGCAAGACGAACCAAGACGCACACCTGCTGTGTCAGTATGAAACTGGACGAGAAGATCTAACGAGATACCTGTTACCTGAAAAACACTCCGAGTGTAGAATTGAGGTGTAATGTTCTGATAGATGGGAAAGTTTCTTTTCAAGTGTGTCGTGGTATAAAAAGACAAAGATCACAAAAAAAAAAAAAAAAAAAAAACGACACACTTCCGTACAATAGAAATATACAGCACCAGGCAAGAGCAGTGGTTGAATAAAAGATATAGCACTATATATGGCAGAGAGACACAGCAGCTATAAAACACACCCGTGCTCTTAACTCTTCGAAAAGTCACCAGGAATCAACCATCAACTAGGAACGTGGAATCCGCCGACCTCATCAGACGCATGTAGCAGCAGCAGCACCTTGAGCACAACCGGATCGTGACCAGATAAAAGCATCTCAAATGGTACACAACTGTGTGATTGTTTCTGAAATCGAACACTGGCTCGAACCAGAACTGCCAAATCACAGCACAGTACCTCGCGTCTCAAAACACAGCATCCAGATTAGTATCAACTTCACAGCAATGGTGCTGTATAACTGGCTTGCTCTCTCAGGATAATGAATAATTATGTGAGGTGGATATCGCTGAATAGTCGCCAAAAACAGAACACTGCGGGATCTATTCGATTCAGAGACATCGCGAGAGCCTGAAGTGAATAATAATCTGATTATATACTACATAAAACACAAACTAAATCAAGAGCTGTCTTCCATAACATGTTTTAAACTCACTCTGAGCTTTCATACATACTACAAGGAAACACACACACACACACACACACACAAATTATTTTATGGTTTATTTCTCATCATTTTTTTCTAAAGCCTGATCATGATGATGACGCTGCCGGCAAAAACAATAAAAATTGTGAGTGTCCACTGTTGTAATTGAAACATTACTATACATTCATTCATTTTTTGAACCGCTTAATACTAATTAGGGTCACGGGGAGGCTGGCGCCCATCTCAGCCGACTTTGGGCGAGGGCAGAGTACATCCTGAATGCTCGCCAGGCCATCACAGGGCAAAAAACACATTGACGGCGATGGAGCAACTCTAAACAAAAGTCAGCAATGGTGCTTTTACAGCCTCTCACCATAGACCAGGGGTGTCAAACTCGTGCCAGAAAGGGCCATGTGGCTGCAGGTTTTTGTTTCAACCAAGCAGCAGCACACCTGACTTTGCTCATTTAATCAACTCATCTGAGTCTTCAGGCCACTGATTGGTCAATCTGTGTGCTCTGTACAGAGACTGACCAATCAACTGCCTGAACACTCAACTGTCTTCCTTTCGGCTTTTTCCCTTTTACTCGGGAGTCGCCACAGCGAATCATCTAATTCGCACGTTTGATTTGGCAGAGGTTTTTACGTCGGATGCCCTTCCTGTCACAACCCTTTTAGCAAGGGACAGAAACACGCTGACGACTTTGCAGCTACTCTTTACGAAAGTCAGCAATGGTTCTTTTACATGCCTCTCACCATAGACAGTGAGAGACATGGCCCGCCTTTGATAACCCAGTTAGCTGCACTGGGGGGGGGGGGGCAGTGACAACCCTCTGGAGAGTGGGACTCGAACCCCCAACCTTTGGATCAGCGATCCAGCGCCCTATACCACTAGACCACCACTGCCCCTCCTGAACACTCAACTCAGTTGATTAAATGAGCAAAGTCAGGTGTGCTGCTGCTTGGTTGAAACAAAAACCTGCAGCTACATGGCCCTTTCTGGCACAAGTTTGACACCCCTGCCATAGACAGTGAGCGACATGGCCGGCCTTTGATAATCCAGTTATTTGCACTGGGAGGGCAGCAGTTACAACCTTGTGGAGAGTGGGACTCAAACCCACAACCTTAGGATCAGCAATCCAGTGTCTTACCCCCAGGCTACCACTGCCCCTGAACCATTATCATTCTGGATAATATCAATCTCGAGAGGCAGACAAATCAGATTGTGGCGTTCCCATGTATGCTTTTCATGGACATTATACACGGTGTACATTTTAATAGATGCTTAAAATAAATTCTCAAAACAAACAAACAGAAACTCCTGGTCGGTCACAGCCATGATTCTGAAATCTGAGAAATTCAGGTCATAAAGGAGCCCACATGTCATTACAGTTCACGTGTGTAAAAATTCATTCATTCATTCTTTTTCTGTAACCGCTTAATCTTAATTAGGGTCGCGGGGGGGCTTGCGGCCATCGCGGCTGACTCCGGGTGACGGCAGAGAACACCCTGGACAGCTCGCCAGGCCATCACAGGGCAGAAACACGCCGATAGCCATGCAGCTCCTCTTGTCGAAAGTCAGCAATGGTTCTTTTATGTGAACCTCTCACCATAGACAGTGACAGACATGGCCGGCCTTTGATAACCCAGTTAGCAGCACTGGGGGAACAGCAGTGACAACCCACTGAGAGTGGGGCTTGAACCCCCAACCATAGGACCAGAGATCCAGCACCTTTAGCACCAGGCTACCACTGGCCGGTGTGTAAAAATAAACCATAAATATCTTTGTTTTTCTTGTGTTTCTGGGGAGTTTTAGTAAAACGAACTTCTCCTGTCTTGGTGAATATCATCAATATTCCTGTTCAACGATACTTTGGCGAAGAATTTTTAAATATACAATGCAGCCGTGAGGGGGGGGGCACAAACCAGTGTCTCTCCCTCACGCCGGTCCCAAGCCCGGATAAATGCAGAGGGTTGCGTCAGGAAGGGCATCCGGTGTAAAACAAATGCCAAATAAACTATGCGAATCACAAGAAAGAATGACATACCGGATCGGTCGAGGCCCGGGTTAACAACGACCGCCATCAGTGCCGTCAACCAACAGGGTGCTAATGGAAATTGGACTACTGTTGGTCGAAGACGTCGAAGAAGGAGAGAGGCGGAGGCGTGTCCGTTGCCAGAGAGAGAAGAGGAAAGGCATGAGTCTAGGACTGAAAGTAGGGACTTTGAATATTGGAACTATGACAGGAAAAAGGTAGAGAGCTGGCTGACATGATGCAGAGGAGGAAGGTGGACATACTGTGTGTTCAGGAGACCAGGTGGAAAGGTCGCAAGGCTAGAAGCATAGGAGCAGGGTTTAAGCTGTTTTATCACGGTGTGGATGGGAAGAGAAATGGGCGCCGGAGTCATCTTGAAGGAGGAGTTTGCCAGGAATGTTCTAGAAGTGAAAAGAGTGTCAGACAGAGTGATGAGTCTCAAGTTAGAAATTAAAGGTGTGATGGTCAATGTTGGTAGTGCTTATGCCCCACAGACAGGATGAGCGAGAAGAGAAGGAGAGATTCTGGAGGAGTTAGATGAAGTGATGCAGAGTACCCCCAGAGGTGAAAGAGTGGTCATTGGGGCAGACTTCAATGGACATGTTGGTGCAGGAAACAGAGGGGACGAGGAAGTGATGGGTAGGTTTGGTATCCAGGACAGGAACGCAGAAGGACAGATGTTGGTAGATTTTGCAAAAAGGATGGAAATGGCTGTGGTGAATACTTTCTTCCAGAAGAGAGGAGCATAGGGTGACTTATAAAAGTGGAGGTAGGAGCACACAGGTAGACTACATGCTGGTGCATGTAATTTAAAGGAAGTCAGTGACTGCAAAGTAGTAGCGGTGAGAGTGTTGCCAAACAGCATAGGATGGTGGTGTGCAGGATGATGCTGATGGTGAGGAAGGTGAAGAAGGCAAAGGCAGAGCAGAAGACAAAGTGGTGGAAGTTGAAAAGGAAGAGTGTCGGGTTGTCTTCAAGGAGGAGTTGAAACAGGCTTTGGGTGGTCAGGAAGTGCTTCCAGATGACTGGACAACTACAGCGAATGTGATCAGGGAGACGGGTAGGAGAATACTTGGTGTGGCATCTGGAAGGAAAGTAGATAAGGAGACTTGGTGGTGGAATGAGGAAGTGCAGGAGTGTGTACAAAGGAAAAGATTAGCTAAGAAGAAGTGGGACATTGACAAAACCGAAGAGAGTAAACAGGAGTACAGGGAGACACAGCGTAAGGCAAAGGTAGCAGTGTCAAAGGCCAAACAGAGCGAGTTTGATGACTTGTATGCTCGGTTGGAAAGTAAGGAGGGAGAAAATGATTTATACAGGTTGGCACAGCAGAGAGAAATAGAGATGGGAAGGACGTGCAGCAAGTTAGATTGATAAAGGACAGAGAGGGAAATGTATTGACTGATGACAGAAGTGTGCTGGGAAGATGGAAAGAGTACTTTGAAGAGCTGATGAATGAGGAAAATGAGAGAGAAAAGAGTAGAAGAGGTGACTGTTGAGGACCAGGAAGTAGCAAAGATTAGTAAGGGTGAAGTGAGGAGGGCATTGAAGAGGATGAAGAATGGAAAGGCAGTTGGTCCTGATGACATACCGGTGGAGGTATGGAAGTGTCTAGGAGAGGTAGCAGTAGATTTTCTGACAAGAACATTTAACAAGGTCTTAGAGAGTGAGAGGATGCCAGAGGAATGGAGGAGAAGTGTGCTGGTGCCCATTTTTAAGAACAAGGAGACGTGCAGAGTTGTGGCAACTACAGAGGGATAAAGTTGATGAGCCATACGATGAAGTTATGGGAAAGAATAGTGGAAGCTAGACTAAGGGCAGAGGTCAGCATTTGTAAACAACAGTTTGGTTTCATGCCCAGAAAGAGCACCACAGATGCAGTGTTTGCCTTGAGGATGTTAATGGAGAAGTACAGAGAAGGTCAGAGCTGCATTGTGCCTTTGTGGATCTGGAGAAAGCATATGACAGGGTGCTGAGAGAAGAACTGTGGTATTGCATGAGGAAGTCTGGAGTGGCAGAGAAGTATGTTAGAGTGGTGCAGGACATGTATGAGAGATGTAAGACAGTGGTGAGGTGTGCTGTCGGTGTGACAGAAGAGTTCAAGGTGGAGGTGGGACTGCATCAAGGGTCAGCTCTCAGCCCCTTCTTGTTCGCTATGGTGATGGACAGGCTGACAGACGAGGTTAGACAAGATTCCCCATGGACTATGATGTTTGCAGATGACATTGCAATCTGTAGTGAGAGCAGAGAACAAGTGCAGGAAAATCTAGAGAGGTGGAGGTATGCCCTGGAAAGGAGGGGAATGAAGATTAGCCTCAGTAAGACAGAATACATGTGCATGAATGCCAAGGACCAAAGAGGAACGGTGAGATTACAGGGAGCAGAGATAAGAAAAGTGGAGGATTTTAAGTACTTAGGCTCAACAATCCAGAGCAATGGAGAGTGTGGAAAAGAGGTCAAGAAGCGTGTGCAGGCAGGTTGGAATGGTTGGAGAAAAGTGTCCGTGTGATGTGTGATAGGAGGGTATCGGCAAAATGAAAGGAAAAGTGTACAAGACGGTGTTGAGGCCAACGATGCTGTATGGGTTAGAAACAGTGGCCCTGGGGAAAAGACAGGAGGCAGAGTTGGAGGTAGCAGAGATGAAAATGTTGAGGTTCTCTTTGGGAGTAACGAGGATGGATAGGATTAGGAATGAGCACGTCAGAGGGACAGCACATGTTAGATGTTTTGGAGACAAAGTCAGAGAGGCTAGATTGAGATGGTTTGGACATGTACAGAGGAGGGATAGTGAGTATATTGGTAATAGGATGCTGAGGCTGGAACTACCAGGCAAAAGGCCTAGAGGAAGACCAAAGAGACGATTCATGGATGTGGTAAAGGAGGACATGAAGGTCGTTGGTGTAAGAGAAGAAGATGCAAAGGATAGGGTGAGATGGAGGCAGATGATTCGCTGTGGCGACCCCTGAAGGGAAAAGCCGAAAGGAAAAGAAGAGGAGACATTTTATATACGCTGCTGTAGCTCGGCCTTTTATAAAACTGCAAGCAACAGTACTACGTAGTGCTTTTATTCTTTCCTGCTACACATATAAGACGGGAAAAAGTGTGCCTTTTCAACTTTTCAACAAGTTTTCGACGTCCGGGTGATATTTCTGCACATTTATATTATTAAAATTTCCACTTAACCATATGCAAAGTAAGTCATCTGAGAGGCAGCTAATGAGAAAAATCTGCCAGTTTTGTATCACAGTGCATGGAATAAATATAACATAAGAGAATGTAATGCTTGGATTACGTTTCATTATCTGTACCAAATGCTGGTAACCTCTGGACTATGGAACTTGTTCTGCTGGAGAAATATTGCATCATGTCAGACTGCCAGTTGTATTGTTGTACAGTAAAAGCATTCATGCTTATTTAAAGTATGATGCATGCAACAAAAAAATAATAATAAAAAATAAAAAACTGTGGCGATGGACATTGCAGGTAATAAAGAAAAATATCTATTTGACCTTTTTAAAAAGAAAAAAAAAAAAGTTCCCTTTTCTATTGAGCAAAGGCAAAAGTAAATGAATAAACAAAGTCTAAAAGCGAATAATGATAACAGCAAGTACAGGCGTACTAATCTGCAGTGTTGAGGAACAGAAACTCTGAGACGCTACCTTTATGTGAACCAAGCCTTCATTTCTTCCCCTCTTCCTCTTGAGAAATTTCATTATATTCCCACAGTGTCAGACATGTCCTCATGTTTCACAGCAGGTACACAGCAGAGCAAAGTCACTGCTTCCTATGGACATCCCTGACACAGAGGTTAGACTTAATGACCAGAAGAGACGGACATATGGGGAGACATGAAGGCGTGATCTGCCATGGCTCAGAGCTTCTGAACAGCGCGTTAATGAACAGCAGTGCCTTCGTTTGGCACAGCTCAGCTCATGTCTGCCGTGACAGCCAGCGCGCGCCGTTCTGCTGATGCCATGCATCTCCCACGCCCAAAAGTTTCTATAGCAGCTAAGACACTGACAATATCTGTCTCCAAATAATAAAAAAAAAAAAAGTGCCAAAAAAAGCAAGGCGTCACAGTACATTCTTGTCCTTTTCTCCTTCCTGTTTTTGTCTATTTTCACCTTATTTCTCTCTCATAGAGAACGGGCAAGACTTCAGGTTCTTGAGCGAGCTTCAACTTTCTCCAGAACTTCTTGGTAGAGAACAGAAAAATACAAGGTTGGAATGTATACAGGGAAATGTTATAGCATGTCTTGAACTTATTTCCCACCAACAAGGATACATAATATATTTCAGAAAGGTAGCTTCAAATATTTTAAATAGCTTTTTTTTTTTTGACATAAACTACACGCTGAGCGATAAAAATTGTTTCATCTGCCTTTGGGCAGAAATATGCTCTCAACGAATGTGTATGATTCAAATGAGGTTGGCCTGCTTGTGAGAAGTCTAAAATTTTCAGAGAAAGTGCACTGATGATGGCTCGGAATAAAGACAAATCAGTCAATACAAGATAGTATCCTTATCAGCTACACCACAAGAGATGGAGCATTGCCCTCCGATGAAGCACCTACTAAAAGAGGAGCATAAGATACACCATCGGATTATGCTAATCCAATAGGCATTCTACATGTTCCTCTTCCTCTCCTCTGGCATCGGATCTATTCAAAGGAGAACCATTCACATTCTTAATGGGATTACGACAAAGCAATGGAATCAAGCATTACCAAGGCTCCGTTTTGTTTTTTTATGGGGTGGGGTGGGGTGGGGGGTTTAAAACAAGGTCTATAAAGTATCAGTGTGTGGCTTATTCGATCATTTCACCAGTTGTCATTTCCATTGATCTGGTGGACCTGACAGTATTCAAAAAAGCCCACATAATCTCCTTCAAATTACTTCAGCTGTAGGGAGAAGAACAAATTCCCCCTAAAAAAAAATAAATAAAACAAAAATAAAAATTGAAACACAAGGGTCAGCGAGGCAGTGGACAGAATCGACCAGCAATTTATATGCAATGGAACGTAGAATGGCTGTTATTTTTGTCAGAGTAAAATTGGGTTTGCTCATGTGTGGGTGTTAGTGTGTCATTAAGGGGCTCGCTGTTGCTCTCAGCTGCCTACTCACTATGATATAGTTCTCTGAAGAATGGTGTGATCCTCCTGGGCTAAGCAGAAAAAAAAAAAAAAAAAAAAAAAAAAAAAAGGATGGGATGGTGGGAGGATGGATTGAGGAAACAGTGGATGGGATTCAAAAGCAGAGAAAGCAGGATGGTTTCAGTATGCTTTCTGAGGGAGAAGGTTGCTTGCATACTTGTAGATGGAGGATGCAACTTTGAAAACAAGATACTTTACACAAGGATGTATTCCACTAGGCGCACTTTTTTATTCCAACAGTGACGACTCTCAAGACTGCAGAATAACCATATGAATACAGTGGCTTGCAAAAGTATTCAACCCCTTGGAATGTGTCATATTTTGTTTCCTTACAAGCTGGAATTTCAAAAAGTCAGTACTTTGTAAAGCCAACTCTTACAGGACTTACAGCTGCAAATCTCAGATGGTATTTCTTCATGAGCTTAGCACATCTAACCACTGAAATTACAGCCTATCTTTTAAAGCAAAACTGCTTCGTCTCCTTTAATAATGTCTCTTCCTCAACAATTTGCCTGTATTTAAAATTATAGAAACAAACAATCATACCAGTTTGCCAGTCCCTGCTGAGGAAAAACAGTCCCACAGCATGATGCTGCCACCACCATGCTTCAGTGTGGTGTTGGTGTTCTTTGGGGATTAGAGGAGTTGCATTTGCACCAGATAATATAATTATATCTCTCTCTCTCTCTCTATATATATATATATATATATGTCTGTCTGTCTGTCTCTCTTCCTTTCGGCTTTTATCCATTTTTACTCGGGAGTCGCCACAGCGAATCATCTGATTCGCACATTTGATTTGGCAGAGGTTTTTACATCGGATGACCTTCCTGTCACAACCCTTTTAGCAAGGGACAGAAACACGCTGACGGCTTTGCAGCTACTCTTTACGAAAGTCAGCAATGGTTCTTTCACATGCCTCTTACCATAGACAGTGAGACACATGGCCCGCCTTTGATAACCCAGTTAGCTGCACTGGGGGGGACAGTGAGAACCCTGTAGGGACTCGAATCCCCAAGCTTAGAATCAGCGATCCTGCACCCTATACCACTAGACCACCACTGCCCCTCATATTTTATATTATATATATATATTATATATACACACACACACACACACACACACACACACACAGAGAGAGTCTGTCTGTCTGTCTTCCTTTTGGCTTTTTCCCTTTCACTCAGGAGTCACCACAGCGAATCATCTGATTCGCACGTTTGATTTGGCAGAGGTTTTTACGTCGGATGCCCTTCCTGTCACAACCCTTTTTAGCAAGGGACAGAAACACGCTGACGACTTTGCAGCTACTCTTTACGAAAGTCAGCAATGGTTCTTTTACATGCCTCTCACCATAGACAGTCAGAGACATGGCCAGCCTTTGATAACCCAGTTAGCTGCAATGAGGGAAGGGGGACAGTGACAACCTTGTGGAGAGTGGGACTCGAACCCCCAACCTTTGGATCAGCGATCCAGCACGCTATACCACTAGACCACCACTGCCCTTTATAATAATAAAAAAGTCAGCAATGGTTCTTTTACATGCCTCTCACCATAGACAGTGAGAGACATGGCCTGCCTTTGATAACCCAGTCAGCTGCACTGGGGGGACGACAGTGATAACCTTGTGGAGAGTGGGACTTGAACCCCCAACCTTTGGATCAGCGATCCAGCACCCTATACCAGTAGACCACCACTGCCCCACACACACACACACACACACACACACACACACACACACACACACATACACAGAGTAATCCCCCTTATTTTGCAGTTAATGGGGACCAGCCCCCCCATGAAATGCGAAAAACTGCAAAATGACTTCTGCCACTTCTTAAGGACACCCACCCACCTATATATTATATAAAATTTATATAGAAGTTAATTTTAAAGTGTTCTATGCATATTAATGTCATACAGGCAACATGTATTAATATATAAATAAACTATACACCTTATAATGACTATAAATATATAAATACTGTATAACAAACCTTATAAATACCAAATCCACAGCCACATCGAGAAGGAGAATCACTGGCACCTCCAGAGCCTTTGCTTTAGTACGTATCATGTTAGTGTCCAAATTCACATTATTTTTTATGGCCGCCCGTAATCCACAACGATAAGGAATTTTCCATTTTCACAAATGTTATGCTCTGTGCTAGTTGGTGGCGTTTAACTCTCTTTCTCTCTCTCCTCATACACGGCATGCGCTGGTGGGGGGTGTGGCTGTTACCCGCAGGCAAAATCCAGAGAGCACACCTGAATTCACTCAGCTATCAGCGTGCTATAAATAGGTCTGTGCTCGACCAGTTTCCGTATGGATACTCTCCCAGTGATTTTGGTTTTTGTTTTTTCCCCCTCACCACTACAGTGAACATGATTTTTCCCGGACCCCAGTGCCTCCCCTGAGCTCAATAAAAGTCATTGTTTCATGAGGGAGGAAAGAAGAGTTGGATGTTGGGAAATATAATCTCGACCAATCAGCTTGCTGGATTCACAGCCAATCAGAGAACATTCAATTCAAGCAAGAGAACAGATCATGTTGGGTAGCGTAGTTGAATGTACTAGTACATGTAATGCTGTTGTGTGTGTAAATTTTGAATAATCTTTCATTTTTCAATTTGCCGATGAGAAATCCCACGACATTGCAGAGACGCAACGTAGGAAACGTGAACTGGCGGGGGATTACTGTATTATATACTAGTATATTTTTCATATCCACTTCAATTCATGCAGCTTTAGTGCATTGCAGTTTTTTTTGTTTTTTTTTTAAATATGTGTGTGTGTGTGTGTGTGTGTGTGTGTGTGTGTGTGTGCGTGCGCACACCGATCTTATCAGGTTAAATCATTATTTCCCAGATAAACGATCAACCAGTTTTCCAAAAAAAGAATTACAGTACATAATTGCCTTTGCAGAGTTAAAAATCTGTCCACAGAATTCTTATATCAGCAGGATAGAGCATTTTTGGCTTGACCATCAAAATGAAAATCTTTCATTAATCGGGCCAAACAATGTATTCACATCTTTCTTCATTTTATAAAGGCACTCTGGCTAAAATGGCATTGGGTCAAAGGAGACCATAGAATGACATTAATCAAGAGTTATTTTTAGGGAATGTTTTCCTGTGATTAATTAAGTGCTCTGAATGTGGAGATTTCACTCAACCTGTCAAAGCAGAGAAGAAAAAAAAGAAGAAAGATCACCACGCTCTTCATCCTCATTGTCATCATCGTTGTCCTCTGCCTCTTCTTCCTCACTCCCTTATTTCGTCATTTCGATGAGGTCCTCATTGGTTAGGGGGGTTGAGTTGCACTCGAGCAGTGTGTTGACGTCCTCCGTCATCATGTCTGAGAAGCCTTCAGTGGTTACCGACCGAGCCAGCTTCATGGCCTTATCTACGGCTGAGTGATGAACCTCCTCAGGCGTAAATCCCTCATCCCTCAATCATGGGTAATTTTTTTGGACCACAAATTTTTCCATCTTGAAATTATGGTGTTTTCCTTCATATCATTGATGGCATTCTGGATGTTTGTCAGGCATGTGGCAATATTGTACGAGCACCAATATTCTTTGATGCTGAAGTGCTGGTTGTCCTCATCAATTGATGAGATGAGGCCCTGCATTGTGGATCTTGTGTAGAGGGCCTTGAAGGCCCAAATAACCCCCTGATCCATAGGTTGAATAAGGGGAGTAGTGTTGGGGGGCAGGAACTGCAGTTGAACCCCTTCATAATGGAGGTAGGTTGCATGTCCTCCTGCACAGTCCATTATGAGGAGGACCTTGAAGGGCAGCCCCTTTCGTGCTCGGGATGAAACAGTTCAAAAACCAGTCATTTGTGAGGGCTTTCGTGATCCAGGCTTTCCTGTTGCTCATCCAGTAGACAGGCAGCAAGGCTTTGTTCTTGTTTCTCAAAGCAAGAGGACGGTTGAACCAGTAGATTAAGGCTGGCTTTATCATGAAGCCAGCAGCATTTCAACACATGATGAAAGTCAGGCAATCCTTATGCGCCTTGAACCCTGGCCTTTTAGGTTCATCTTCGTATAGAAATGTCTGGGAAGGCATCCTCTTCCAAAAGAGGCCAGTCTCATCCATATTGAACACTCGCTCCAGAAGATAGCCATTCTCTTCATTTATTTTAGGGAACTTTTCCTCGACGTACCATTTCGCTGCCTCATGGTCTGCCGAAGAGGCCTCCCCATACAGCGAAACACTCTGCAGACCATACCTCTTCTTAAAGTTTTCAAACCAATCCTTGCTGACAGCAAAATCACGTTTTTCTTGTGGATCAGCGGCACTGGTACTAGGCTGAGGTTTATCTTCATCGTCTTCGTCATCAGGAGCTAAACTATCATACAAACCCTTGGCTTTGGTTCTAATCATGTTGCTATCCAGACTTATAGGGCATTCTCCATCTTAACAATGTTTTTATTCCGAGTGGTTACCACTTGCTTAGTGTCCTTAGAAAAGGATATTGATGCCATTTTCCGAAGGTTCACTTCGTCTTTTTTGATATATCGCACGGTAGATTCATTTATGCCGTAATGGCGTGCTATATGGGCATACGTTTTGCCCACAGTCAGCATATCTAACAACTTCACTTTTTTATTCACTGTCATCATATTCCACTTTTTCTTGGGCTCATTGGGTGCCATAGATGGTGCACTACGTTTAGGAGGCAAATAAAATAAGGAACAAAATTAGAGAAATAGCGCGATAAGAAATCCAAACAAAGCTTGAAAGAACTCGGCGTCGTCTTCCCCGCGGGAATGTGCGAGGCTACAGCGTCACGCATCTAAGCCTATCAGCTTGTGAGGTTGAGTTGAGTGTGCAGTCCATGCGAGTTTCGGCGTGAATTTTGAAATTTTTATGAATTTTTTTATTATTATTATTAAAATACCGCGATGCACCAAGGCCGCGAAGTTCAAATTGCGAAGTGGCAAGGGATGACTGTATTACTAATCGAAAACTATGACATTAACATATGTAAACAGCTAGAATTCACACCGGATACTACCAGCAAATCAACTACTAGTAGATCAAAGAAGAAAAAAGCCAGAACAGTGTGGGTGAGGCAATGGTTGACCAGGAGGCAGCAGTTTGGCCATTATGACTCATTGGTTAACCGTTTGTGCGTGGTGTTGAGGAATACAGTGGTTTGAGTGCTCACCCAAACTTAAAGGTGAGCAGCTGAGAGTAGACTATGATTACCTTTGAGGAAACAGTGAGAAACACAGTTCTGTCCACAACTCCCTCCCTGGTCCGCCATAGTTAATGTTGGACGATGCGTAGTGTATAAGAGGAAACATTGAGCAGTCAATGAACACCATGGAGGACACAAGAGCACCATTGAGGATACAGGTGTAAAATTGCGCAGCATTGATCACCCGTGACGTGGTGGGCATTTACACGTGCCCTCATTGTTTCCCCACAGTTTCCTTATAGTTCGTGGAAAGTTACACAGAGTGCGTGACAAAATTAATGAACATGTTTCATTTTTTGTGTCGGCAATGCCCCTCAATGGCACTCATCTCGCTCATAGTTTCCACATTGTTCCCGTGATGGCACTCACAATTCACGCGAAGGTACTCACTTTGGCGTACCATGCAGTACCATGAATGCGTACTAGTGTCAGTCTGGCATTAGTCGTTTAATTGTTATTAGGGTCACGGGCAGCTGGTGCCTATCTCAGCCGACTCTGGGGGAGGGTTGAATACACACTGAACCACTTGCCAGGCCATTGCAGAGCCAACAGTCACACAGCGATTCACACTTTCTCTCACACCTACATTTGTAACATCCAATTAGCCTACTGTGTATATTTTTGTACTGTGGAGGAAACCGGAGAACCTGAAGAGTACTCGGAGAATATGCAAATTCCACACAGACGCCTTGGCCCATGAATCGAACCTGAACCTTGTTTATGTGAGGTGAACATGCTAACGCGACAGCACCATGCTGCCAAACATGAAAAACATGTGATTGAACATTTAATTATATATATGTACACATACACACACACACACACACACACACACTGGTACCTTACCTTACAAACGACCCAACAAACAAAAAATCCAGGTTATGAAACGCATTTTCCTAAAATTTCCGTCTCTGGATACGAAAAAAATTTCACGATACGAAATGCGCCATCTCAAAAATTCAAACCTATGTGCGAGTTGCTCTCCCTTTGGCTTTCTCCCAACATCCCACCCCACTGGCCTCCCATTAGCTATCTCCCAACATCCCGCCCTGTTGGCCTCCCATTGGCTGTTATGGAGCTGCATCTTCATAATACTCATGATGCAGCTCCCTCTAATTGGCTATTATGGAGCTGTATCTCCATAATACCCATGATGCTTTTCGTGTGCCTTCGATCCATTGTTCATCACGGAGTTCTAACACGTGTAAAGGACAGAGTTACTGTTGTTTCGTGAGTTTGTTGAGTGTGCTCATTGCAACTTTATTTTTTGGCTTAAGCTTTTAACCTTGCATAAACATTTGTAAGATTATAACTCCGCTAAGAAGACATGGTCAACACACGGGTGCGTGCGCGTGCGCGCACACACATGCACGCACGCATGCACGCACGTGATTCCCAGTGAAAGTGATTTCCGGTGTGAGTGAAAAAAGAAGCAGGCTTGTGGCATGCGGTTGAGTGATATCGCAAAGGAATATGGGGCCAATACCATCGGTATGATATTGAAGCAGAAGGAGGCATTAAAAAGTATACTTTTATAATTTTTAAAGGGTTTAGGGGGTACTCTTGGGGGCCTTGGAACGAATCAGGCCTTTTACATGTAAAATGCGGCTCAATTATGAAAAAAATCAGGTTATGAAACCACTTCCGGAACGGATTAATTTCGTAAGGTGAGGTATCACTATATATATATATATATATATATATACATATGTATATATATATATATATATATATATATATACATATGTATATATATATATATATATATATATATATATATATACATATATATATATATATATATATATATATATATATATATATACATACATACATATATATATATATATATATATATATATATACATACATATATATATATATATATATATATATACATACATATATATATATATATATATATATATATATATATATATATATATATATATATCTTCATTTCCTTTCAGCTGTTCTCTTCAGGGGTTGTCACAGTGAATCATCTGTCTCCATCTCACCCTACATCTTCTACTCTTACTCCAACTACCTTCATGTCCTCCTTCACCACATCCATGAATCGTCTCTTTGGTCTTCCTCTTTGCCTTCTGCCTGGTAGTTCCAACCTCAGCATCCTACTACCAGTATAATATATATATATATATATATATATACACACATACATACACACACACAGTACATCCTCAATAGTAATATATTTTAGCATGCTTTAGTTTTGTTTTTTTCCCCTTTTGCCTCTCCTTGAATCCCCACCTTATCATAGTGGAGTTGTTTGTGTGTCCTAATAATCCTAGGAGCTATGTTGTTGGGGGAATTATGACCCTGGTAGGGTCACCCAAGGCAACAGGTCCGAGGTGAAGCTCCAGACAAAGCGCAAATCAAAAGAACACTGTGAAGAAAAACACAAAGAAGTTTCCGTTAACCGGACGTGGATCACCGAGCCTGCCGGAGCCAGGCTTAGGAGAGGGATTTAAGGTGAGCACCTGATGATCGGGCTTCTGCCCATGGAGCCCAGCCAGGCCCAGCCAAAAGAAGAGACATGGGTCCACCCTTCCATGGACCCACCACCTGTAGGAGGGGCTATAGAGGTCAGGTGCACTGTCAGTTGGATGGATGGCAACCAAAGGCATGGGTTCTGTCGACCGATCCTTGGCTAATGATGCATGGAATGTCACCTCTCTGGCAGGGAAGGAGCTTGTGTTCATGTGTAAAGTGGAGAGATACCAACTAGATATAGTCAGACTCACCCCGACGAATAGCTATTGCTCTGGAACCACCCATCACGAGAGAGACTGGACCTTATTCCATTCTGGGGTTGCTTATGGGGCGAGGCGGCTAGCCGGTGTGGACATCCCCCGTCTTGGAGACCACACATTGGGGTTCTCCCAGGTTGACGAAATGGTAGCTTCCCTCTGCTTCCGAGTGAGAGTATGGGCCCTGACTGTTGTTTGTGAGTACTGTTGTCAGAGTACCCATCCTTATTGGAGTCTTTCGGGGGGTGTTGGAGAACACTCCCCCAGGGGACACATTCATTGTCCTGGGAGACTTCAATGCACATGTGGGCAACAATAGCATGATCTCGAAGGGTGTCATCAGTAGGTACGCCCTCTCCAGTCTGAACCCGAATGGTGATTTGTTGTTGGACTGTTGTGCTCATCATGGTGTGTTCATCATGAACACCATTTTTGAACAGAAGGGTGTCCATACACGCACTTGGCACCAGGATACCTTAGGCCACAGTTTGATGATAGACTTTGTAGTCGTGTCACTAGATTTGTGGCCCGAGGTTGTGGACACTTGGGTGGAGAGAGGAACTGAGCTGTCAACTGATCACCACCTGGTGGTGAGCTGGCTCCGATGACTGGGGCGGCAACCCTCCAGACCTGGCAGGTGCAAGCATGTAGTTAGGGTCTCCTGGAAACGTTTGGCGGCACCTCCTGTCAGGGGGGCCTTTAACTCCCACCTTTGGCAGAGCTACAAGCACATCCCAAAGGAGGCAGGTGACATGGAATCCAAATAGGCCATGTTTCGTGCTTCCATTTCTGAGGTGGCAGCCCATAACTGTGGCCAGAAGGTCATCGGTGCCTGTTATGGCGGTAACCCCTGAACCCCATGGTGGACACCTGCGGTGAAGGGGGCCGCCCAGCTGATAAAGGAGGCTTATCAGGTCTTATTGGCTTGTTGAACTCCCAAGGCAGCAGACAGGTACCAGCAGGCCAAACATGCTGCAGCCAGAAGTTTCACCAATGCAAAATCTCGGGCGTGGAAGGAATTCAGTGAAAGCCTGGAAAGCGATTATCAGTTGGCCTCAAAAAGGTTATGGACCACCATACGATACCTCAGGAGGGAGAAGCAGTTCTCCACAAATAGTGTTTCCAGTGTAAGAGGGGAGCTGCTCACCTCGACTGAGGAGGATGTCATGCGGTGAAAGGAATCCCTCCTCACAAGGATCCTTCAAGGACCTCCTCAATCCCACCAACAAACTCCATGGTGGAGGAAGGCCCTCTGGGCTTGTGAAGGGTGGGAGAGGCCCCGCCCATCACTGCAGCTGAGGCCGCTGAGGTAGTCAAAAAGCTTCTCAGTGGTTGGGCTCTGGGGGTGGATGAAATCCGCCCCGAATATTTCAGGGTTTAGATGCTGTAGGACCGTCTTGGTTGACACATCTCTGCAACATTACGTGGTCATTGAGGACCATACCGCTGGATTGGCAAACGAAGGTGGTGGTCCCTCTTTTTAAAAAGGGGAACTAGAGGTTGTGTTTCAATTATCGTGGAATCACACTCCTCAGCCTGCCCAGGAAAGTCTATGCAGTGGTAATGGAGAGGAGGATCCGACCGATAGTTAAACCTCGGATTCAGGAGGAACAATAGGGTTTTTGTCCTGGCTGTGGCACTCTCGAACAACTCCATATGCTTAATAGATCCTGGAGGAGGCATGGGAGTTTGCTCAATCTGTCCACATGTGTTTTATGGACTTATAGAAGGCTTTTAATCATGTCCCTCGGAGTATCTTGTGGGGTGTGCTCCAGGAGTATGATGTACCAAATCCGTTCCTCCGAGCCATTCAGTCTCTGTATCACCAGAGCCAAAGCTTGGTCCGCATTGGGAACAACAGGTCAGATTCGTTTCCGGTGAGGGTTGGAGTCTGCCAACATTGTCCTTTGTCACTGGTTCTGTTCAGAATTTTTATGGACAGACTTTCTAGGCACAGTGTTGAGGGGTTCTAGTTTTGGTGGCCATCAGATCTTGTCTCTTCTTTTTGCAGATGATGTCCTTATGGTTTCATCAATCCAGTACCTCCAGCTTTCATTGGAACGATTCGCAGTCCAGTGGGATGTGGCATGGATGGGAGTCACCACCTCCAAGACCATGGTTGTCAGCCGGAAAAGGATGGAATGCACCCTTTGGGTCTGGAATCAGGTCCTGTCTAAAGTGGAGGAATTCAAGTATCTAAAGGTCTTGTTCACGAGTGAGGAAAGGATGGAGCGGAGATCGACAGGCAGATTGCTGCAGCCTCTGCTGTAAAGCGGAGCCTGTAACGGTCCGTCGTGGTGAAGAGGGAGCAAAGCCACAAGGCAAAGCTCTCAATTTAAAAATCGATCGATGTTCCAGCCTTCACCTATGATCACAAGCCTTGGGTAGTGACCAAAAAAACAAAAATGCGGATGCAGGTGGTGGGGTTTTCCCAGATATGGTGAGAAGCTCAGCCATCCGGGGGGGGGGGGGGGGGGGGGGCGCGCAGAGTAAAATTGCTGCTCCTCCGCATTGAGAGGAGCCATTTGATGTGGCTCAGGCATCTGATTAAAATGCCTCCCGAACGCCTCCCTGGGGTGGTGTTTCGGTCGTGTACAACCAGGAAGACACCGCGGGGTCAACCTAGAACATGCTGGAGGGATTATGTCTCGGCTTGTCTGGGACTGCTTTGGAGTCATCGTCCACCCCCCCACCCCCGGAAGAGCTGGAGGAAGTGGCTGGGGAGGGGGACATTTGGATCTCATTGTTTAGGTTGTTGCCCAGTGACCCAACCCAGGATTAAGCGGAGGAAGATGATGAAGGGTTTTTTTCTTTTTTTTTTCTGTGTGCAGAAATGTATTTTAAGTATTTGGGGGGGGGGGGGGTCTGTTTTGACTAACCACTACACAACACCTGGCCTGGATAGTACTGAGATACCAGTGATGTCAGTGTCTTCTGTTCTCTGGGCAAGTCGGATGGAGCCTGTGCCACACTTCTGACTGGAGTTCTCATTGTGGAGAATGATCCCATCTGACCAGCCTAAGGATACACTTAAAAACTGTGAAGATAGTTTTGGACTAATTTTTTTTTTTTTTTTTTTTTACAATTTTGACTACAACAGTTTTGCTAATCTTGGCTTAATCTTTTAATTGCCATCACAACCTTAGGAGTGTGACAATGGTGTCTTGGTGGTGGGGGCTGGATTACTGGCCCCAAGGTCAGGGGTTCAAGCCTCACTATCACTGGGTTGTCACTGCTGTCCCCCCCCAGTGCAGCTAACCAGGTTATCAAAGTGCTGGCCATGTTTCTCGCCGTCTACGGTGAGAGACTGTAAAATAACCATTGCTGTTGTTCGTCAAGAGTAGCTGCATAGCTGCCAGCTTTTTCATGGATTTAATTAGGCTGTGTATTGGATATTTTATAACTGAAAACAGTTTATGACAAATATGAACACCCCCCCCATCATCTTTTGACCCCCAGATGCAATTTTTTCTGATAATTTCACAGTCATGTAAAGCAGAAAACAGAAACAAAAAACCCCAAAATGTATAACAAGTATGGCATGTAACTCAGTACATGAAACAAGCGAATAAATCACAAGTATAAAGAGAATTAAGTGAACTAGTCCACCGTCTCCAAATTTTACTCTGATGAGTTAAAATCAGTCTTTCTGTAGACATGTTTCTGATATGCCATTAAGTTCTCTGAAACGAGCTGATGTATATATCCAACATTATAGGGGAGCACAAGCCATTCCTGTCTACAGGACTTGGGGCTGATGATCTCACTCCACTGTCCCCCATTGCCTGATTGCAACTGAAATCTTTCCCGTCCTTTTGTCTTCAGCAAATATATATTGGTGATCAATGATGTATCAAGTTGTATGAGTTAGAAAGGTATTATTAATATTTCTTCCATTTTTGATACAATGGAATCAAAAACATATCCTACAATTTTTGTAATAGACCCTCTGGGTCGGGAATGAGGTCCTGCCCCAAGTGGAGGAGTTTATGTATTTTGGGGTCTTTTTCACAAGTGAGGGAAGGATGGAGAGGGAGATCGACAGACGGATTGCTGCAACCTCTGCTGTTAAACATAGCCTGTACCGGTCCGTCGTGGTGAAGAAGGAGGTGAGCCGCAAGGCAAAGCTCTCAATTTACCAGTCGATCTACGTTCCAACCCTCATTCACAGTCACAAGCTTTAGGTGGTGACCGAAAGCACAAGATCACGGATACAAGCAGCTAAAATGAGCTTCCTTCACTGGGTGGCGGGTTCTCCCTTAGAGATAAGGTGAAAAGCTCTACCATCTGTGGTGAGCTCGGAGTAGATGCGCTGTTCCTCCACATTGAGAGGGGCCAGTTGAGGTGGCTCGGGCATCTCGTCAGAATGCCTCCCGGACGCCTCCCTGGTGTGGTGTTTCAGGCATGTCCAACTGGAAAGAGACCCCGGGGTCGACCTAGAACACACTGGAGGGAGTATGTCTCTTAGCTTGTCTGGGACTGCCTCGGTGTCCCCCCGGAAGAGTTGGAGGAAGTGGCTGGGGAGAGGGACATCTGGACCACTTTGCTTAGGTTGCTGCCCCCAAGACCCGACCCTGGACTTAGCGGCAGAAGATGAGATGAGGGAATCAGAAACAAAGTATGCTATGATGGTTAGATGTTAATGTCCTACAGGGGGTGGACAAAATAATGGAAACAACTAACATCTTGTCATCATAATCTTTGAACATAATTTAAACAATCAAAACTTGGCATATGTATTGATTCACACAACTTGTGAATTGTTTCCAAAAGAAACTTTAAGCCATTCTTCAGTTAGAAGCCCCTCCAACTCTTTTAGAGATGATGGTAGACTTGGGCTTTGCTGAGGACGTTTTTTCCTCTCTTTCAAAGGCAGTCATTACTTTTGAGACAGTACCTCTTTAAACGCCGAACATTTGGGAAGTTTTTGTTACACTAGCGCCGACCATACGAGCACCAACAATTTGGCCTCTTTTAAAATCTGAGAGGTCTGCCATTATGGGGTAGGATTAATGTTTTCAATCTGTTTAATGTTTTCAATATCTGAAAAAGAACAAAAAAAAAAACAACATTTGTATTACATCAACATATCAAATAACAAAATTATTCTACAAAAAATAATAACATATGTTATTATAACAAGTGTTGATTGTTTAAATTATGTTCAAAGATTATGATGCCAAAAAGTTAGTTGTTTCCATTATTTTGTCCACCCCCTGTATGTGCCTATGCAATGTCAAAAGTATCGACACTTTCTCAAAGAGCTCATACAGACGTATTAAACTTATAAATGAAGTCAATCAAAAATTATAATTTTAATATGATCAGCATTAAAAATATAAATTGATATTAAAATACTCAATAATCTCAAAGGATGGGGAATTTTTAAAAAAAGGCTTCCAAGTTCACTATTGAAAATTAGGCCAAAAATTGAAGTTGTTTTGTTGAATATTACAAATCTTCAATTTACAATCTTTAAAATAAGACAAAAATTGTAGGATTTGTTGGAGCCTATCAAAAGACAATAACAAAAATATGTAAGCTAGCATAATCTTAAATAAAGGCTAATTTTGAGAAAATGCGATGTACAACGTTGATGTATAAATGTATCACACATTTATTTGTAGAGGTGACTTACCCCATATAGTGAATATTAACGATGAGAGACTAATCTTTTGGATTTGAGCTTTTGTTTAATTTGGCCACCAGTCAATTTGAACATAAAGGGACAACCTGAAGAAGACATTTAAACAGTGAAATGCCAACCTGTGAATGAGGTGAACAGGTTAATTATGTTATTTGACTGTGCAGAAGAAGGCTTGAGATTGCTAGATCAGTAAAAGAGTTTTGTAATAATGCAGACATTTGCTTTACACCAGTTTTAGCAAGAATTCTTCTGGATTTTTATTTATTTATTTATTTTTAAATCATTCACTCATTTGCTGAACCACTTGATCATGTTAGCGTCGTGGGGAGCCGACACTGGGTAAAGGTATGGTACACCCTGAACAGCTCACCAGACGATAGCAGGGCAAACCTACACATAAGCATTCATACTCGCACTTATGGGTAATTTGAAACAGCCAGTTAGCCAAATGTGCATGTCTTTGGACTGTGGAAGGAAACAGGAGCACCAGGGAGAAACCCACACAAGTACGAGGAGAACAAACTACACACAGAAACGCCCTCGTTCAGCATGGGACTCGAATCAAGGACCTACTTTCTATGAGAAAGACATACTAACCATTATGCCACCCATTATTGAACCTATATATCACTATTACACGCCATTATATTTATATACATGTGCGTTCACTCAGCAGGAACCTTATTTGGAACATTACACCTGTTCAGTCATGTAATTATCCAGATCATGTGCCAGCAGCACAGTTTTCCCATGATGGCCACAGATTGTTGTTTTTGGCTGATTCAGGAGGACTGAAACCTGATGTGGTCTTCTGCTGTTGCAGTCCATCTGCCTGAGGATGGGAGATGTTGTGTAACATAGCCATACTGTCAGCAAACAAAACTACAAAATTATCTTCTGACCTCTCTCATCAATAAGGCATTTCCACCCACCGAGTTGCAATATAATAGCATCTAAAACCACCAACAGGAAGTTCAAAGGCAACCATGGAGGATTTATAAGTTTGCCTTTGGGTTATTTTTCACATTAGGTATGTATTTATATGATGTAATGTAGGAGCACCGTGGCTCAGGGGTTGTTAGCATTGTTGCTTCACGGCAGGAAGCATCCAAGTTCAAATTGATTTGTGTGTAGAATTTGCATGTTTACAACCCCCAACCCCCATGCATGGGTTTTCTCCCACAGACGATAGACATGCAGATAAGGTCTGCTTGGTAACAACAGCCTTTAGGTGCGAGTGTGGCTGTTTGTGTCCGTGCTTGCCCCGCAAGAAATTGGCGACCTGCTTGTGGGCTTACCTCGATTCTAACTTGATTCTAACATAAGCTGTGATTAATTTCAGAGTGCTCCATATGAACCTTCGTGCAAATTTTTTTCTTCAAGTTGCTTGACTTAAAGGCAAACAGGACAATTAATAAGTGAGATGCCAACTGTGGCGCCAACCCCCAGAGCAGATTTTGAGAAAGACCATGGCTCAGGTGTCTTTTTGATGAGAATCGTCCCAGTTCAATTTGCACATGATCCATGTCGTACCCGCTCCATCCCCCAGCTGGGAGAACCTCCGTGACAAAGTAAAGGCGATTCTGGCCTTTCATGTATTTCTCTTTATCCTTGCAGCCCTCACATGCTCCGTGATCTTTGAAGTGTGAGCTTCCCTTTCATGAGGTTGCTTAGGAAAAACCGGTGCAAGCCGTCACACGGTCATCTGCTTTGATGCATTTTTTTAAACGTTCCTCCCCCCAGGCATTCATCTCTCTCTGTAATGTTTCCCTTTTTTTCTCTCTCTCTCTCACATACACACACACACACATATACATATATACACACACACATATATACATATTATACACAGATATATACATATATATATACACACACACACACATATACATATATACACACACACATATACATAATATACACACACATATACATAATATACACACACACACATATACATATATATACATATACACATTATATACAAAAATAAAAGGACAGGACAAAGACTTTCTATTGAAACTCCATTTATCACTACAGATCTGTTTCGAGGGGTGGTGAAACCATCCTCTCTCTTCAGGTGATTATAGAAGAATATATCTTCTATAATCACCTGAAGAGAGAGGATGGTTTCACCACCCCTCGAAACAGATCTGTAGTGATAAATGGAGTTTCAATAGAAAGTCTTTGTCCTGTCCTTTTATTTTTGTTTATTTGCTCTACCAAAAAGTATTGAGCACTCTCCTACGGAAGGATCTACTCAGAAAATCCTCCTATACACACACATATATATATATATATATATATATATATATATATAAGAAAATTCATACCGGATCGGTAGAGGCCCAGGTTAACAACGACCGCCATCAGTGCTGTTAACCAACAGGGTGCTGGTGGAAATTGGACTACTGTTAGTCGAAGACATCGAAGAAGGAGAGGCGGGAGGCGTGTCCATAGGCAGTAAGAGAAGAGAAAAGACATGAGTCGAGGACTGAAAGTAGGGACTGTGAATGTTGGAACTATGACAGGAAAAGGTAGAGAGCTGGCTGACATGATGCAGAGGAGGAAGGTGGACATACTGTGTTCAGGAGACCAGGTGGAAAGGCAGCAAGGCTAGAAGCTTAGGTGCAGGGTTGAAGCTGTTTTTTCATGGTGTGGATGGGAAGAGAAATGGAGTAGGAGTCATCTTGAAGGAGGAGTTTGTCAGGAATGTTCGAGAAGTGAAACATCTCACAGGCAGGATGTGAGCTAGAAGAGAAGGAGAGATTCTGGAGTGAGTTAGATGAAGTGATGCAGAATACACCCAGAGTGGTCATTGGGGCAGACTTCAATGGACATGTTGGTGCAGGAAACAGAGGGGACGAGGAAGTGATGAGCAGGTTTGGTATCCAGGACAGGAACGCAGAAGGACACATGTTGGTAGATTTTGCAAAAAGGATGGAAATGGCTGAGGTAAATACTTTCTTTAAGAAGAGAGAAGAGCATAGGGTGACTTATAAAAGTGGAGGTAGGAGCACACAGGTAGACTA
The DNA here is from genome assembly GCA_024760905.1 of Plotosus lineatus. Lineage (NCBI taxonomy): Eukaryota > Metazoa > Chordata > Actinopteri > Siluriformes > Plotosidae > Plotosus > Plotosus lineatus. Next base: position 79,163,901 of record CM045729.1, read on the forward strand.
CATCTTGTGTAGGCGATGTAATTTGAAGGAAGTCAGTGACTGCAAAGTAGTGGGGGGGGTGAGAGTGTTGCCAAACAGCATAGGATGGTGGTGTGCAGGATGACGCTGATGGTGAGGAAGGTGAAGAAGGCAAAGGCAGAGCAGAAGACAAAGTGGTGGAAGCTGAAAAAGGAAGTGTCGTGTTGTCTTCAAGGAGGAGTTGAAAATAGCTTTGGGTGGTCAGGAAGTGCTTATAGATGAGTGGAAAACTACAGCTAATGTGATCAGGGAGACAGGTAGAAGAATACTTGGTGGGTCATCTGGAAGGAGAGGAGATAAGGAGACTTGGTGGTGGAATGAGGAAGTGCTGAAGTGTGTACAAAGGAATAGGTTAGCCAAGAAGAAGTGGGACATTGAGAGGACAGAAGAGAGTAAACAGGAGTACAGGGAGACACAGCGTGAGGCGAAGGTAGCAGTGTCAAAGGCCAAACAGAGGGCGTATGATGACTTGTATGTTCGGTTGGAAAGTAAAGAGGGAGAAAATGATATATACAGGTTGGCACAGCAGAGAAATAGAGATGGGAAGGATGTGCAGCAAGTTAGAGTGATTCAGGACAGAGAGGGAAATATATTGACTGATGACAGAAGTGTGCTGGGAAGATGGAAAGAGTATTTTGAAGAGCTGATGCATGAGGAAAATGAGAGAGAGAGAAAAGAGTATAGAAGGGGTGACTGTTGAGGACCAGGAAGGAGCAAAGATTAGTAAGGGTGAAGTGATAAGGGCATTGAAGAGGATGAAGAATGGAAAGGCAGTTGGTCCTGATGACATACCGGTTGAGGTATGGAAGTGCCTAGGAGAGGTAGCAGTAGATTTACTGGCAAGAACATTCAACAAGGTCTTAGAGAGTGAGCAGATGCCAGAGGAATGGAGGACAAGTGTGCTGGTGCCCATTTTTAAGAACAAGGGAGATGTGCAGAGTTGTGTCAACTACAGAGGGATAAAGTTGATGAGCCATACGATGAAATGGGAAAGAATAGTGGAAGCTAGACTAAGGGCAGAGGTCAGCATTTGTGAACAACAGTGTGGTTTCATGCCAAGAGCGAGCACCACAGATGCAGTGTTTGCCTTGAGGATGTTAATAGAGAAGTACAGAGAAGGTCAGAGGGAACTGCATTGTGCCTTTGTGGATGTGGAGAAAGCATATGACAGCGTGCCGATAGAGGAACTGTGGTATTGTATGAGAAAGTCTGGAGTGACAGAGAAGTATGTTTGAGTGGTGCAAGACATGTATGAGAGATGTAAGACAGTGTTGAGGTGTGCTGTCGGTGTGACGGAAGAGTTCAAGGTGGAGGTGGGACTGCATCAAGGGTCAGCTCTGAGCCCCTACTTGTTTGCTATGGTGATGGACAGGCTGACAGACGAGGTTAGACAAGAATCTCCATGGACTATGATGTTTGCAGATGACATTGTGATCTGCAGTGAGAGCAGAGAACAAGTTCAGGAAAACCTAGAGAGGTGGAGGTACGCCCTGGAAAGGAGGGCAATGAAGGTTAGCCTCAGTAAGACAGAATACATGTGTATGAATGCCAAGAACCCCACAGGAACGGTGAGGTTACAAGGAGCAGAGATAAGGAAGGTGGAGGATTTTCAGTACTTAGGCTCAACAATCCAGAGCAATGGATGTGGAAAATGTGGAAAAGAGGTGAAGCATGTGCAGGCTGGTTGGAATGGTTGGAGAAAAGTGTCCGGTGTGATGTGCGATAGGAAGGTATCGGCAAAAATGAAAGGAAAAGTATACAAGACGGTGTTGAGACCAACGATGTTGTATGGTTTAGAAACAGTGGCCACTGGGGAAAAGACAGGAGGCAGAGCTGGAGGTAGCAGAGATGAAAATGTTGAGGTTCTCTTTGGGAGTAACGAGGATGGATAGGATCAGGAATGAGTATATCAGAGGGACAGCATATGTAAGACGTTTTTGAGACAAAGTCAGAGAGGCTAGATTGAGATGGTTTGGACATGTCCAGAGGAGGGATAGTGAGTATATTGGTAGTAGGATGGTGAGGTTGGAACTGCCAGGCAGAAGGCCGAGAGGAAGACCAAAGAGACGATTCATGGATGTGGTGAACGAGGACATGAAGGCAGTTGGTGTAAGAGAAAAAGATGCAGAGGATTGGGTGAGATGGAGGCAGATGATTCGCTATGGCGACCCCTGAAGGGAAAAGCCGAAAGGACAAGAAGAAGAAGATATATAATAGTGTGTGTATATGTGTATGTGTGTGTGTGTATATAATGTGTGTGGGTGTGTAGAAAGAAATGTGTGTGTGTCTGTCTCTCTTCCATTCGACTTTTTCCCTTTTACTCAGGAGTCGCCACAGTGAATCATCTGAGTCGCACATTTGATTTGGCAGAGGTTTTTTTTACGTTGGACTCCCTCCCTGTCACAACCCTTTTATGTATGTGTGTGTATATATGTATATAAGATAAGATAAGATAAGATAAGATACAGCTTTATTAATCTCACAATGGAGAAATTCACTGTTACAGGCTCTTGAGGTACCATCAGTAGGGGGTGCAAAAATAGATACAAATACAAACATACACACGTACATATATATTATATAAGTAAATAAATAAGTAGATACATAAATAGTATAAATTAATAAACAATAAAAGAAAAGAATGGAGCAACTTTATAGACTGGCCTATATTAAAGTGTAATGTATCTGAGGGCAGAGATGGGTTGATATGGTTCACAGTCAGTGGGGTAGATGTGGTTGATTAAAGTGCGCGGGGGTTTTTATTGCACATTAAAGTGCGCGGGGGTTTTTATTGCACAATATATATATATATAAAATGTATAATATATTCTTATTCTTTTCCTTTCGGCTTTTCCCTTCAATGGTCTTCTTCTCGTATGGCTCATCAACTTTATCCCTCTGTAGTTGCCACAACTCTGCACATCTCCCTTGTTCTTAAAAATGGGCACCAGCACACTTCTCCTCCATTCCTCTGGCATCCTCTCACTCTCTAAGACCTTGTTGAATGTTCTTGTCAGGAAATCTACTGCTTCCTCTCCTAGACACTTCCATACCTCCACCAATATGCCATCAGAACCAACTGCCTTTCCACTCTTCAATGCCCTCCTCACTTCACCCTTTCTAATCTTTGCTACTTCCTGGTCCTCAACAGTCACCTCTTCTATTCTTTTTTCTCTCTCATTTTCCTCATTCATCAGCTCTTCAAAGTACTCTTTCCATCTTCCCAGCACACTTCTGTCATCAGTCAATACATTTCCCTCTCTCTCCTTAATCACTCTAACTTGCCGCACATCCTTCTCATCTCTATTTCTCTGCTGTGCCAACCTGTGTAAATCATTTTCCTCCTCTTTACTTTCCAACCGAGCATACAAGTCATCATACTCCCTCCGTTTGGCCTTTGACATCGCTACCTTCGCCTTACTCTGTGTCTCCCTGTACTCCTGTTTGCTCTCTTCGGTCCTCTCTATGTCCCACTTCTTCTAAGCTAACCTCTTCTTTTGTACACTCTCCTGCACTTCCTCATTCCACCACCAAGTCTCCTTATCTCCTCTCCTTCCAGATGACACACCAAGTATTCTCCTGTCTCCCTGATCACATTAGCTGTAGTTGTCCAGTCATTTGGAAGCACTTCCTGACCATCCAAAGCCTGTTTCAACTCCTCCTTGAAGACAACACAACACTCCTCCCTTTTCAGTTTCCACCACTTTGTCTTCTGTTCTGCCTTTGCCTTCTTCACCTTCCTCACCATCAGTGTCATCCTGCACACCACCATCCTATGCTGTTTGGCAACACGCTCATCTACTACTACTTTGCAGTCACTGACGTCCTTCAAATTACATTGCCTGCACAAGATGTAGTCCACCTGTGTGCTCCTACCTCCACTTTCATAAGTCACTCTATGCTCCTCTCTCTTCTGGAAGAAAGTATTTACCACAGCCATTTCCATCCTTTTTGCAAAATCTACCAACATGTGTCCTTCTGCATTCCTGTCCTGGATACCAAACCGGCCCATCACTTCCTCGTCCCCTCTGTTTCCTGCATCAACATGTCCATTGAAGTCTGCCCCAATGAATGACTACTCTTTCATCTTTGGGGGTATTCTGCATCACTTCATCTAACTCACTCCAGAATCTCTCCTTCTCTTCTAGCTCACATCCTGCCTGTGGGGCATAAGCACTAACAACATTGAACATCACACCTTCAATTTCTCACTTGAGACTCATCACTCTGTCTGACACTCTTTTCACTTCTAGAACATTCCTGACAAACTCCTCCTTCAAGATGACTCCTACTCCATTTCTCTTTCTATCCACACCATGAAAAAACAGCTTAAACCTGCTCCTAAGCATCTAGCCTTGGTACCTTTCCATCTGGTCTCCTGAACACACAGTATGTCCACCTTCCTCCTCTGCATCATGTCAGCCAGCTCTCTACCTTTTCCTGTCATAGTTCCAACATTCAAAGTCCCTACTTTCAGTTCTCGACTCCTGCCTTTCCTCTTCTCTCTCCCGCCTCTCCTCCTTCGACGTCTTCGACCAACAGTAGTCCAATTTCCACCAGCACCCTGTTGGTTAACAGCACTGATGGCGGTCATTGTTAACCCGGGCCTCGACCGATCCGGTATGAATTTTCTTGATCGGACTTGCATGTTTTATTTGGCATTTGTTTTATGCCGGATGCCCTTCCTGACGCAACCCTCTTCATTTATCCGGGCTTGGGACCGGCATGAGGGAGAGACACTGGCTTGTGCCCCTCCCTCACGGCTGCATTTTATATTTATATATATATATATATATATATATATACACATATATATATATACATATACATATATATATCTATATATACATATACATATATATATATCTATATATACATATATATATCTATACATACATATATATATATATATACATATACATATACATACATATACATATACATATATATATATATATATTTATATACATACATACATACACACACCCACATACATTATATACACACACAATATATATATAATATATATACACCGGGGATTTAGCTCAGTTGGTCGAGCGTCCGCTTTATCCTCCAGAAGGTCGGAGTTCGAATCTGGCCGCGTCATACCATGAGACATTAAAATTTAGGAGTTGTTGCTTCCTGCTTGGCACTCAGCATCAAGAGGATAGAACAATGCAAAAACTGGTGTTGTACAGTGGCAACGGGTGCCGGGAGCGCTGGGGTCTCATGTGCATTGAGCATGCACGTGCAGTGTTCACGTTTGCGTGCGTCCTTGCGTCCCTGACGCATGAAAATCCGTAGGGACGCATGGTGTCAAACCAATGTGCGTCCGCCGGACTCATTAATATTTTTCATCAATTTATGTAACATTGTCCCAAAACAGAAATATTTGCCAAAATATCTTGCGAAATCGGTCGATGCTTTGACAATACCGCCATATTTGTTTACCTTTCCGAAAAGTAGTTTTGCCTTCTGCGCTTTCGAGATATCGAATCGGGATCCTCTCGCGAGATTTCGCCTGCTCACGTGATTTCGTCTGCTCGCCAGTGTTCATTCATTTCCGCTAGTTCTCGAGTGTTTAACGTGCAAACATGCCTCCGAAAAAGTATTCAAAGTCGAAAATCAGCGTAGATTAAGCAATTTTTTCTCAATGAACAAAGATTCAAACAGGGATAAAGAGAATGTCTTTGATGAAGAGGAAAATTGCGAAGACAAGCCACTAAAAAGCGATCGCTTCAGCAACACTGGCTCAAACTTTACACGTGGTTGCGATATGTAGAGAACGACAACGACGAGGATTTTATGTACTGTAGTGTATGCACGGAACACAACAAAGTTAATGGCATGAACAAAGTGACTAAAAATCGCAATTTTCAGAACACAACCTTATCGAGACATGCGGATCTCAGTGCTCACAAATTAGCAATGGATATACCGAAGTTACAGCAGGATCGGAAAAATTACGTAAGTAAGTGTGAAGTGTGATCTATTTGAAGTTCTATACATTTTCGGGCGAATCTTTTCCGTTATTTGACAGGACTCATTACTATTGCATTTGGACTCATACTTTCCCAACCTGCGAGTCCCTGGGACTCATAACTTTCTTGAGCAAAAATGAACACTGCACGTGTATGAAATTGCGCTATATAAGCATCCACAATAATAACAATTATATATATATTTGTGTGTGTGTATGTATACTATGTATAACTACACTAGATAAGTGGTGTTGTATCGGTCATGTCACCGAGAAGCTTTAAAAAGGTGCACATCTCTGAAATAGTTACGGACAAGTTTTGATAGCTTTGACAAAGCATATTGAAGCATAGGTCCATGAAAATACCAAGAAACACACCCTGTCCTTTTATCTGCTGAGGTAACAATTCATCAAACTGATAGGATGTAGTTTCTAAAGTTTGATAGAACGAAAAGGAACAGAAATGAGACGTCCTAAAAACAGTCATCAAACCATCAATGCAAAAGCAAAGACGTCACGCCAGCCGCAAATAGTCACCATCAAGACAGTCTCTGTTTGATGCAGTACAAGTTAATGTCTTAGAACCACTAAGAGGGGGAAACAAAACAATCACCATATCTCACAGTGCGTTCTCACACCAAGAACTGACATACAAGTACGAAAAGATTTGACAGCAAAGCAAGACCAACACACATTCCCGGCGGGCCATTATAATAGAGTGCAGCACCATCAGGAGATCATGGAGGTTACTGTGAAATGAACTTCATCCTGACAGACACTGGCTATGAATAATAACATACATAATGCCTCTCTCAATATGCTTTTCATGTCTAGAAGAGTAGCTATAGCGCAATAAGCAATCTGAAATCATCTTCAATATAAAGGTATTTGACGAACAATTCTCATCTCCCGACAGACAGTTCAATATTGAACTATAATATACTATAGGGGATGTGAGGGGACCAACATCAACCATATTCTGTTTGCTTTTTCAAGCCTCTGCTGTCACCAAAGATCACGTCAGGGTCTGATTAAATATGAAATCAAACACAACATAGATGTTATAGGAAAATAATCAACCCTGGGCTCATGTGATCCAGCCAAGTGCCAAGTAAAAATACAGTACCATGTCCAAGTTTAACATTTTTAAACATCTGCCTCATTTGAAAAATCTACATAATGAAATCTGATTGGTCGGGCCATGCATATGGTCAACTGATCATCAACCATGTTTTTTTTTTTAATCTTACCCACATTCTCATTTGCAATAAATATATCAGAAAAAAAAAAACATCTTTTTTTGTTCTCATTATTTGTAAAGTCTGCAATGCAGTGAACCCTCACTTTCCACGATTAATGGGGACCCATCGCAAACGCCGAATTGCCATGAGGTAGGATCGATCCCTCTGACTAACATACGTACATGTATATGCGTATATAATATCAATAAATACATATTCAATGCTATAAATTGTTCTAATAACAATTAAATATTCAAAAGTAATGCATAAGATGTAAATAAAATATAAATACACACACATACAGATGCATATTACATAAACATATAAGTAGTTTTGTTGGGGGGTTTTGGGTTAGGTTTTTTTGGGGGGGGGAATATTTGGGTTTGTTTTTTGCATAATTGGCCTTGTTTTGGGGCATTTTCCTTAACTTTTTTCCTATTTTTCGATGAATATTTTTGAAAAACCCACAATGCACTGAAGTCGCAGAAACTGAAGCATAAAGTACCATTGGATCACTGTATAGTGGCCTTATTAGGATCTCATATTATAATATATATATATATATATATATCCCAGTGCAGCTAACTGGGTTATCTAAGGCGGGCCATGTCTCTCACTGTCTATGGTGAGAGGCATGTAAAAGAACCATTGCTGACTTTCGTAGAGTAGCTGCAAAGCCGTTGGCGTGTTTCTGTCCCTTGCTAAAGGGTTGTGACAGGAAGCGCATCCGACGTAAAAACCTATGCCAAATCAAATGTGCGAATCTCCGAGAAAGGGAAAAAGCCGAAAGAGAAGATTATATATATATATATATATATATATATATATATATGCTCGTTTAGACTAAAAGCCCCATCATTGTCATGTTTTTCTCACTCGGAGTGCCCAGCAGCTCTAAGCGCGACAGCATAATGTTCATAAGCAATTATGGAAGTATAAATAAATGAGGAAGATTGTGGAATTATTTTGGTTTCCATCATGTCTCCTTTGCCCTGATCAGACTGTCACGATTACAGTTCCTTGGTTTTATTTACCACTTAAACCACGTTCGAAACACACAGAAGGACTGGTGATGAAATGGGTGTCATAAGCTTTATGGCAACATAACATTGTGTTTCTCGTTTGTACAATATATAAACTATATGCTCTATCAGGCATCACCATGGCAAATCGACGATGGGATTGGCAGTAAATTTAAGCTGATTAGACCGAATGCAATAGTCTATTTCAGGTCACTCCTGTACTGAGGTTGAGCTTAATGAAACAAAGTAGTTTGTATCCTGGTGATGTCGCTGCTATTCCAAGACTGCGAACCATGTGACTAAAACTAGTCATGCTTTCTCTCCACTGTCAATTATAGCAACTATGAAATCCTGGATGTCTCTGAGCTTATTCAGCATGAATGTCCTGTGAGGCTAACATGAGCAGCAATTCAAAAAGATGAAATAGTTGGCTTCCTGTAACACAGAACAAACAAGTTCATCTTCAATAAATAAAACAATGCCACTAAGAAGCAGAGAAACACGCCTGCATAGTACAGCCAACTGCATTGAAGCTACTCAATAAGGAAACAGCCTTAATAAAGTTAACGACAAAGTCAATGTCGAAAATATTCAAATAGGTTGTCATTTATTTTCTATGCCAATTTAACCTCATTAGGGTCGTGGGGAAGCTGGCTCACATCTCAGCTGACTCCGGGTTAAGACAGGGTACACCCTGTACTGTGGGAGGACACCCATGCAGCCACAGAGAGAACATGTGGACAGAAATTCACTTTGGAATTGAACCAAAGCCTTCTTGCTGTGAGGTGGATGTGCTAACCACTGTGTCATCCAAATAGTTTAAATCCCAATGGAAATGCTGGTCTTAAATGTCTCAGTGAGTCTTTATATGGTTAAAAAAAATAATAAGTAAATGGCAGGTGGACGTCCCCCTGGGGAATGCTAGTGTAGGAGAAACAATGATAAATGTCAGCAGGGGCTTCTGAGAAAACTGGAACTCTCAGCAGCAAAGCAGGTCAATAGGCTCTCACTAGTGCGCTCTGGAAAATGGGACTGCCCTACACAAAAGCTGCAGCTGCTAGAACAAAAGTTGCTTCGCAAACAATTTGATAACTTTTAAACATTGTTATAATAAAAATAAAACAACAACTACGTTTGGAAGTGGAGCTGAATTGCTGCAGGGGGTCGAAGGAAAACAAAAAATTGAAGCTGTAAGCATATTTACGGCCTTACTCTGATAATCCTTACGCTACTATATCTTCTTGAAAGTTTGCAAACTCTAAAATTTTTTATATGTCTGAATAAATACAAGTTAAGACACCATCTGATTTTCACAGAAGTCCAAATAAAAAAAGTAGAATAAAAAATCCAGTTAAAAGAATTTAATGAAAACATCTTTGGTCATTTATTTGTTGAAAAAAAAAACGATCTAATATTCAGAGATGAAAATGTTGAGGTTCTCTTTGGGAGTAACGAGAATGGATAGGATCAGGAATGAGTACATCATCAGGACAGCACATGTAAGAGGTTTTGGAGACAAAGTCAGAGAGGCTAGATTGAGATGGTTTGGACATGTACACAAGAGGGATAGTGAATACATTGGTAGTAGGATGCTGAGGTTGGAACTACCAGGCAGAAGGCCTAGAGGAAGACCAAAGAGAAGATTTATGGATGTGGTGAAGGAGGACATGAAGTTAGTTGACGTAAGAGAAGATGATGGAGAGGAAGGGTGAAATGGAGGCAGATGATTTGCTGTGGCAACCCGACCCTGAAGGGAGCAGCTGAAGTACAGTACAGGTACATCTAGGATCAGCAGTCAATTTGAATGTGGCAATAGGGACAGGCCAATCAATAGGCTTACAGTGAGGAATTGAATGGGTGCCCTGCTTTATTTGAGTAACAACGATCCATCATAGTCTGATCTTCGCAACATGTGGTTATGGAAGAAGTACATCATTGCACAAACACTAGATTTCTTTAAAAATTGTTCTAGAAGGTCTCCAGGCTAAAAAGAGTCTAAATTCAGCCATAAATTCAACAGACAGACAGCTGGATTAAATTTAGGACCATCATCACTCTCTTCCAGAGCCAACCGACAAGATCATGTCCAGATCACTTCAAGAGTAAGACATGTAATAGTCTATAAGGTCTCAAAGGAATCCAGTAGAACATCGAGTCCTAAAGGCCTTTCTCACATTGGCTGACCTTCATGCTCATAAAGTTCACTACCAGGAAAACACTGAACAACAATAATGTACAGTCTGGGATGCTTGCATGGAGAAAGCCGCTCCAAACCCAAAATGTTTTTTATAAGATAAGATAAGATAAGATAAGATAAGATACAGCTTTATTAATCTCACAATGGAGAAATTCACTGTTACAGGCTCTTGAGGTACTATCAGTAGGGGGTGCAAAAATAGATACAAGTACAAACATACACACACATATATATTATATAAGTAAATAAATAAATAGATACATAAATAGTATAAATTACTAAACAATAAAAGAAAAGAAAAGAATGGAGCAACTTTATAGACTGGCCTATATTAAAGTGTAATGTATCTGAGTGCAGAGTAGATGGGTTGATATGGTTCACAGTCAGTGGGGTAGATGTGGTTGATTAAAGTACACGGGGGTTTTTATTGCACATAACCGGTATTTTCACAGACAGTTACAAAGTGGCGTTGTACAGTCTGACAGCGGTGGGAATGAACGACCTGCGGTAGCGCTCCCTCCTGCACTGAGGATGCCTCAGTCGTACACTGAAGGAGCTGCTTAGCTCCTCGACAGTCTGGTGCAGTGGGTGAGAGCTGTTGGACAGGATGGATGTGAGCTTTGCTACCATCCTCCTCTCACTCACCTCCTCCACAGAGTCCAGTGGGCAGCCGAGGACAGAGCTGGCCCTCCTGACCAGCTTGTTCAGTCTCTTTCTGTCCCGCTCTGTGCTGCCCGGGGCCCAGCAGATGGCAGCGTAGAGGATTGCAGAGGCTACCACAGAGTCATAAAATGTCCTGAGCAGAGGTCTGCATATGCCGAAGGACCTGAGTCTCCTCAGAAGGTGGAGGCGACTCTGGCCCTTCTTGTACAGGGCGTTGGTGTTGTGGGACCAGTCCAGTTTATTGTTAAGGTGAACACCCAGGTACTTGAAACTGTCCACTGTCTCAATGTCCTGTCCCTGGATGTTCACTAGTAAATGTGTGTGTGTTTGAGTGCTTCTCCTGAAGTCGACCACCATCTCCTTCGTCTTCCTAGTGTTCAAGCACAGGTGGTTGCGCCACACCAGTCCACGAAGTCGACGATGACCGACCGTACTCCAGCTCGTTCCCCTCTGACACACGGCCCACGATGGCGGAGTCGTCCGAGAACTTCTGGAGGTGGCAGCTGTTTGTGTTATATATGAAGTCCGAGGTATAGATGTTAAAAGGAAGGGTGAGAGGACGGTGCCCTGCGGTGCCCCGTGCTACAGACTACCACCTTTGACTTACAGCCACAGCAGCCGCACGCACTGTGGACGGTTAGTAAGGTAGTCAATAATCCAGGCAGCAAGATGCCCGTCCACTCCCACGTCCTCCAGCTTCCCCGCAGGCGCCGCTGGCCTGATGGTGTTGAAGGCGCTGGAGAAGTCAAAGAACATGACCCTCACAGCGCTGCCGGGCGATCTCCAGGTGGGTGAGTGCCCGCTGCAGAAGGTAGATGACGGCGTCTTCTACTCCGATGTTGGGCCTGTAGGCAAACTGCAGCGGGTCTAGGGTGGGGCTCACCATAGAGCGGAGGTGTTCAAGGAGGAGCCTTTCCATGATCTTAATCAGGTGGGAGGTCAGGGCGACAGGTCTGTAGTGGGCTGGTTCCTTCGCTTGTGCTGTTTTGGGAACCGGAACCACACAGGAGGTCTTCCAGAGGACTGGAACCTTCTCCAGGCTGAGGCTCAGGTTGTACAGGTAGCATAGTACCACACAGAGCTGGTCTGCGCAGGTCCTCAGCAGCCTGGGACTGATGCCATCAGGTCCTTCAGATTTCCTCTGATTTAGTCGCCTCAGCTGTCTCCTCACCTGGTCTGATGTGAGGGAGAGGGGGCTGGGGTGGGCTGCAGAGGGAGGGGATGTGTCTGTCGGGCTGTAGCAGTCAAGTGAAGTTGGCCTGGGGAGGGGAGGTGTCAGCTGGTCTGGAGACGTGTGAAGAGGGGAGGGGAATGGGGAGGGGTGCAGAGGGGGAGGGGGGAGAATCAAACCTGTTGAAGTAGCAGTTTAGTTCATCCGCCCAGCGCTAATAACTGCGTCTAATAACTGCCCATGTGTACTGCGAGCAAAATCGTAGATCAAACTTACCAATTTTATTCAATCAGCCTCTGTAACAGTAAAATGAGGCGTTCACTGGCTGTTGAGTTTACACAGTATTTCAAGACCCCCTACCACTGGGGAATGTCTATAATGTTCATCAGTAACAACACATTTGATCATTCTGCTGTGCTTTAAAAAACAGGAAAATATTTTGCTGTGTTCTCTTGGTAAATGTCCAACAACCGATGAACCATTAGAAACTGCTACAGCAAAACTATGGGATGCTCTGAATGAATGGAGCGATGAGCCAGCTATGGACCTATCAGAAAGTGATGACAAGTATTTTTCACCCGATTCTCCTGCTCACTAACTTCGTAAATTTAAGCACGTTCCTGGCCATGTGCTTTTGTTTATGTTCGTGTTGATTGGTTCAACGTGTCATGTGCTAAGGTTGACATTCGTGTTGATTGGCTCGATTTTACTTCTGGGAAAATGTTTAAAGGAACAGCAACGGGAGGGAAAAGTAAGGGGTCTTTTTTAAAAAAAAATTATGCTGTTTTCTGTTTATTTTCAGCTTTCATGTAAGTAGTTTGGTTGATACCACAAAATGAATAACACAAATACCAGAAAAACTCTTTTATTATTCTGTTATTATTCATGTTTTCCACCTCGATGGTAATAAGCACTTACCGTTCCACTCTGCTGGTAACATTTTAATAAGCGGCCACCCACTCCACTTTTTATAGCGCCCTGGGCGCTTATCACCTCGAATATGGTATTACAACAAAATTATTAAAAAAAAAATTATTTTCAAAGTTTCTCCAGGTACTCTGGTTTCCTCCCACATTCCATTAGAGCAGGAGTGTCAAACGCATTTTCACTGAGGGCACTACACTAAATTTAATAGTATATGAGGGCCAAAAAAGAAAAAAAAAAAAAAAAAAAATCACTGAACATCTGTTCTAAAAATCAACCATGAAATCAATCACAAAGTAATAGATTTAAATTTAGAATTTTAACCTCTTTTCCTCTTTACTCACATTTTCTGACAAAGCTTAACAGCGATAAGGAAGCATGCAATCTTTTTTGAGTCATGAAGGACTAGCATTTTACTTGAAAAATGCTGCTGCTCCCACCTAGTAGAATGGATGATGGATGGAAAGCATGATTAATTATGTTTTATGGTAATGGTTGATGCTATGGATGTACGATAATCATAATCTTTGAAAACTCATACGGGACACATTAAAATGAGCTGGTGGGCCGGATTTGGCCTGCAGGCCTTGAGTTTGACACCTGTGCATTAGACTAATTGCTATAAGACATATATAACAGACGAACTGCCCCTAGGACATAAGTGTGAATGTACAATGGTCTGGCTAGCTGTTCAGGGTGTGACGCTCTTTAGCCTGGTGTCAGCTGAAAAATGTTCACCTTTTCTATGAAACCAGTATGATTAAGCAGTATGATGTTTAACATGAGTATGTAATGAAAATATTGCATTCCAGCATGAGAACCTCATTCCATCTGTGAAACATGGTCATGATGGCGAAGATGACATGGTTTGGAACTGTTTTGCTAAATCTGGAGCAGGACATTTTGTTGTAAATGACAGAACAATGAATTCTGAACGATAACAGCAAATTATTTAAAAAAGGTCAGGACATCCATCTGGGAACTGAATCTCATTAGAAAGTGGGTCATGTAGCAAAATAAAAACCCTACGATATCCACCATCACACCAAAGAACAGTTAAAGGAGAATAAATGTAATGTTTTGGAAATGGTTAAGACAAAGTCCCACCCATAATGCGACAGAAATGTTGTGTGACCACTTCATGTGATAAAACCAACAACATCCCGAACTTGAAGCTGTTTGAGATGCTTTTAACGAAGTGGATGAGCAGCGATTTTAAACACTTTCAGTATTCCAAACATTTAGGTACAGTTTTTGCTGCATAATCAAGTTTAAAAGCAAAACTTTACATAATTTTGCCAGTCACAAATATGTGATACTGGATCAATTTCCTCACTACATCAATGTCCAAATGTAATATTTTTTGTCTCATTTGTTGAACTGGGTTTTCTTCATCCAATTTTAGAACTTCGGTAAAAAGATTATATTCTTAATCACATTTATGCAAAAATAGAGAACATTCTAAAGAGTCCATACATTTTCAAGCACCACTGTGCGTGTGTGTCTGTGTGTGTGTGTATATATATATATATATATATATATATATATATATATATATATATATATATATACACATATCAGGTGGGGTTGAAATACAATTGTGTTCAAAATCATAGCAGTGTATTTCAAAAAAAGTGAATAAACGTCAAAATACTGAAAAATCACTTTTTTTTCCATACACACAACTAACTGCATTGGGAACATGACATCTACAGTATTCCAAATCAAAACATGAAGAACAATATACCAAATTTGTGCTATTCCTTTAAATAAATTGAAGAAAAGTGAATCTTACACTGTTCAAAAACTATTAACTGTATAAACTGAAAAATGTAAAGTTTTCTTTTTCCTTTGAATCTCTGAATTAATACAGTATTTCTTTGTGTAACCACTCTTTGAGGACTGCTGCACATCTGTGTTTTATGGAGTCAATCAACATCTGGTACCCATGAACAGGTGTTCCAGCCCAGAATGACTGAACTACATTCCACAGTTCTTCTCTATTTCCTGGTCTCAGAAACTGCATTTTTTGTGCCACCCAACAAATTTTCTATTGGATTAAGATCCAAGATTCAAGAGTTCAGTCCATAGTTCAGTTCAGTTCATTTTCTGTAACCGCTTATTCCTAATTAGGGTCGCAGGAAGGCTGGCGCCCATCCCAGCCGACTCCGGGCGAGGGCAGAGTACACCATGGACAGCTCGCCAGGCCATCGCAGGGCGGAAACATGCTGACGGCTTTGCAGTTACTCCTGTCCAAAGTCAGCAATGGTTCTTTTACATGAACCTCTCACCGTAGACAGTGAGAGACATGGCCGGTCTTTGATAATCCAGTTAGCTGCAGTGGGGGCGGGGGGGGGGATGGGGGCAGTGACAACCTTGTGAAGAGTGGGACTCGAACCCCCAACCTTTGGATCAGTGATCCAATGCCCTTTGGACCGGGGATTTAACTTACCGTAAGACTTTAAAATTTGGTAGTTGTTGCTTCCTGCTTGGTGTCAGCATCAAAGGATAGAACAACACAATAACTGGCGCCGCACAGTGGCGACAGGTGCCTGGAGCACAAAAAAAACACCAAAGAGCGCTTTGAGCATAATATTCAGTATGGATAAAGCGCTATATAAATCTACTACAATACAATACAATTTACCACTAGGCCACCACTGCCCCTAGATTCAAGAGTCTCTGTCATTTTGTTCACACATAACCAAGTTTCGTACAAGAATTAAAAGGTGTAAACAAGTTAAAAATGAGTAAACGAGACAATAAACTGCAATTAATGCTGTCAAGAGCAGAATATAAACACAAATAATTATGTACAATAAAGTTGAAATAAAAATATAAAATATAAATGTAAACTCAGTACTGATGAATGAGAACTGAACACTGAGCTGTACAATATGTACATTGAGGCATTGTGGAATGGATAAATAAATAACTAAATAAATAGTAGCAGCAAGGTGTATAGACTAGAATATAAACAAGGGAAAGTGCGGTGCGGCAGTGCAAATACAGTCGTAATGTTTGTGGTACTGATGTCTCTGTTGGAGTGTGTGTGAGTGAAAGTGTCAGTGTGTGTGTGTGTGTGAGAGAGAGAGAGAGAGATTGTTGGGGATGGAGGGGTGATTGCTTGCACCACTCTGGGGTAAAGGCTGTTTTTGAGTCTGGTTGTGCAGGTCTTGATGTTTCTGTATCGCTCTCCCAAAGGAAATGGTATAAACAGTCCATTTCTTTGCTGTGTGGGATCCATCGCAATGCAGCTGACGTTCTGGACCCAGACAGCATTGTTTCTAGATCTGGTTGACAGCAGCCCATGATCCCCTGTGCAGTTCTCACCACCCGGGGCAAGTCGTTTCTCTCCTTAGCAGTTCAATTGCCATACCACACTGTTGCACTGAGACAGAGAATAATTTCTATTATAGTGCTGTAGAAGTTCTTGAGCAGCTCAGAGGAAAGTCTAGTACATTTCAGCTTCCTGAGGAAGAAATTCCTGGGTTTTGGTCCGGGGATTGGGCCGGCTACTCCATAACATCAATCTTGTTGGTCTGGAACCAAGACGTTGCTCGTTCACTGATGTGTTTAGGGTCGTCGTCTTGTTGGAACACCTATTTCACGAGCATTTCCTCTTCAGCACAAGGCAGAACGACCTCTTCAAATATTCTGATGTATTCAAATTGATCCATAATCCCTGGGATGTGTTAAATAGGTCCGACACCTTAGTATGAGAAACATCACCATATCATCATGCTTACACCACCATGCTTCACAGTCTTCACTGTGTACCGTGGCTGAAATTCAGTGCTTGGGGCTCGTCTGACAAACTGTCTCCGGCCACTACGCCCAAAAAGAATAATCTTACTTTCATCATTCCACAGCATGCTGCTCCGTTTCTCTTTAGACCAGTCAATGTGCTCTCTGGTAAATTGTAACCTCTTCAGCATATCTTTTTTTTTCATCAGTGGGACTTTGCGGGCGCTTCTTGCTTCTTCCACATCTTTCAGGTTTTGGTCACCATTTAAAAGCATTTGTGATCATTTTATCTGAGACAAATGCACGAAAACCAGCAGGTACAACATTTGCTGCCTTTTTCCTTAAATAGAGAATTTTCACCTGTTTGTCCAAGCATGAATGACATCACTAATTGAACTCCACACTGGTATTATTTTTAACACGCCCGTTTTAATTAGTGATTCAATTACACAGAATCACCAGCATGCATGTCATGAGTGTAGGGTGTGTTGGATTCCATTACTCTACTACACCTGCTCGTAAATTATTTGCCATGAAGAAATATCATTTCTATCAAAAACGCTGATTGATCAGGTTAGCGATGTCTGACCGTTATTTTGAACGCAACAGTAGATCTCAAAATACCATGAAGCAATTTTGAAAAAATAAAGGTGTGTTGACACTGAAAAGCAAAAATATTATTCACAGTGAGTCGTCGACTTACGACCTATGCGAGTTACGTCTGTTCGACTTTACGACTGCAAAAGTCGTGAAGCATGATTCATGACAGTGCAGTGCGAGTGTTGCGTAAGACAGTTGTTTGCGCTTCTGGCAGCGCCGGCATCTTAAAAGGCCAATCAGTAGATGATGCAGCTTCACTTTCTAACTGCTTTCCAACTGCTCAGAGCGGCGTTAACAGTAGTACAGTACATACATGCTACTTAGTCCTTCAACCCCTACCTCGAGATGGCAACTAAAAGAAAAGCCGATGTTTCTGTTCCGAAGCCTGCCAAGAGAGAGAGAAAGGTTATTGATCTCAACATGAAGATGAAGGTGATCAAGATGTCGAAAGGAGGAAAGAAAGTAAACACGATTGCATGTGAACTTCAATTATCACACTCTACCGTGTCCACGATTTTAAAGGGTAAAGAACGGATCCGTGAAGCTGTGAAAGGATCAGCACCTATGAGATCCATGATAGTAACAAAACAACGGACTGGACCCAGCCATGAGATGGAGAAATTGTTAAGTATTTGGATGGAAAGTCAAATACAAAAACGAACACCCTTAAGCCGTTTTACAGTGCAGTCGAAGTCTTTAAGTATTTTTGAAACTTTGAAACAGCGCGCCGGAGACAACTACAATCAAGAATTTACAACTAGTACTGGTTGGTTCAAGAGATTTAAGAAGAGATTCCAATTTCATAGTGTTAGAGTCACTGGGGAAGCAGCTAAGCTAGTGCAGATGAGGAAGGAACGAAGAAATTCACTGAAAGTTTGAACAAAATTATTAAGAAGGATACCAAGCAGAGCAAATTTTTAACGTGGATGAGACAGGACTTTTTTGGAAACGAATGCAGAACGAAGTTATATTCATAAGGAAGCAAGAACCATGCCTGGATTTAAAGCTTTTAAGGATAGGCTAACATTGCTGCTTGGTGGGAACATTGCTGGATTTAAATTTAAACCATTTTTAATTTATCATTCAGAAATCCTACGAGCCTTCAAGAATATTAATAGGCACACATTACCAGTACATTTTCCTTCAAAAAAGAAGGCATGGATGACACAAGCACTCTTTGAAGACTGATTTAGTAACTTTTTCATCCCTCAAGTTCGGGAACATTGTTTGGAACAGAACATTCCTTTCAAGATTTCATTGATTTTGGATAATGCACCAGGGCATCCACCGCATTTAGCTGATGATCTGCATCCAGATGTAAAAGTGGTATTTTTGCCTCCAAACACCATGCCACTCCTCCAGCCTATGGATCAAGGTTCAGTTGCTGTTTTCAAAGCAAATTCCCTCAAGACCACGTTTGCCCAAGCTGTAGCTACTTCAGATGCCGACCCAGACTTATCCCTGCGAGATTTTTGGAGAAATTATAACCTTCTTCATGCTATCAAGAATATCGCGATAGGATGGGAAGCTGTAACGAAGAAATGTATGAATGGTGTCTGGAAGAAGTGTTTAAAACGTTATGTAAATACTTTTGATGGCTTGAGATGATTTGTGAGAAAATCGTCAAACTGGCTAAAGATCTTTCTTTGGAATGTAAAATGGAAGAAGTTGGGGAGTTGCTGGACCAAGAATCTGAAGAGCTGACAAATGAAGAGCTAATTGCTTTGGAAGAATAAAAAAATCGTAGAAGAAGAACGGAGGATTGCAGCGTAGCAAGTAGAAGAAGATGATGAGCCACAACGAATGTTCACGACGAGAGGTTTAGCTGAAGGTTTATCACAGCTAAATAAACTTCTTGCCCATTTTGAAGCAATGGACCCAAACTTCGAGCGGTTTGCAAGAATTGAACGAATGATACTCGATGCTTTTCGGCCGTATCGTGAAATCTATGATGAGAAGAAGAAACGGACTATTCAGACAACTATAAGCATGTTTATAAAAAAAAAAAAAAAAAAAAAAAAAAAAAAAACTCCTCCGGCTACCCCCAGCTCCCATGTTGACGACAATCAACAGCCTGGCACCAGCTATGATGATGACGATCCAGACGACCCACAGCCAAGCACAAGCAGCAAAAAAATTTTTTTTTTTACTGTATCTGTTTTCAAAATGTAAAATGTTCTTTTTTTCTATTTCACTGTACAGAATTGTATTTTTCATATGTACTGTACATGTTTGGTAAACAAATCAATTAAAATATGCAATGTTTTGACTTATACCTAAAAAGAATAAAAATACAGTATACTGTACCTAAAAAAATATAAAGTAGTCGAAAAAATTAATGAATAAAAAGATTAGAAAAGAAACAAAATAGCTCTAAGATGATAAAGCATGTAAAACTTTATTATACGGGACCATATCCACAACATGGATCGACATACGACCAGATCGATTTACGACCGATCTGTCGGAACCGAATGCGGTCGTAAGTCGACGACTCACTGTACTATGCTATTTTGGGTTGGATTTAAATAAAGTCAAAATATATGTGCAGGATCAAGCACAACCTGATGTTATACCAATGATCAGTCTCAATTTAAAAGTGCTAGCTCCTCGTTACAGAATCCAGAGTCACCACTGATAACGTCTGTGATATTCTAAAAACAATTTAGTGAAAACCTAGGCCGTACACTTAACACACATTTACTGAATATTAAAATCAGTGTGGAATCCATTCCAGTTTTAGAAGATAATACTGTTGTAATGGACCCAAACCACAGGAAGCCATGAAGAAAGAAAAAGCATATTTTATTCAAAGCTTCCAAATCTCATAGATAGATGTAGAAAATGGTTGAGGGGAGTTTGGGGCCTCTTGAAGAAAAAAAACACTTCTGAGTTATTGGGTTGCTGGTTCCACGTATTAATGAAATAAACCATGAAATCTCTGACTATGGTTCATGGACCCCAACCTATGAAATACTGATATAGTACATCAGGCAAGAAAAAAAACTTTTCCTGATCATAAACCAAGATAGACAGGGACAGTGGAGGCCAAGTTACTCCATAAATCCTTCTGTCCATCAACTATACTGCTTGTCAGTCATGGTCCCAGGCGAAGCTGGAGCCAGTCTCAAATTACTTTGGCGGGTAACATCCTGAACGGGTCACCCAGCTATTCAAATGCTTACAAATATAATGCGTCCTACTCGCAGCTGTTTTCTTTCGGGAATGCCCCAAAGTTCATATGCTGTTTCCATATAATCACAGTGAGTTAAATTTTAATAATGTGCGCAGAGATCAAAGCAGTGCTTGAAGAACCAGACATGCATGAAGGGATAAAATACTGAAAACAGGAATATATCAAACAGAAATATAAAGCATGCCTGAGAAACAATGAAGATGCTGTTCAGGAGAAAAAAAACGAAAGCAGAATTCCAATTGAAACACATCTTCAGTCCATGGCATTAGATCACTTCTGACACGCAACTGAGCAGCAGCACATGAATCAAAGTGCTGATATATCTGACATTTTACGCGATGTACAAAATGCTTTACTGCTGCAACATTTACAATCGCCAACAAGAACAAGGGTAGGAAAGAGCATGGAGCTGGAAAACTGGCAAACAAAAACAGACAGATGGGGCAAAGAAACATCACCACAGCCTCTCTCTTCTCCCATGATCTGCTGCCTTGTGTTGAGAAAAGATAAACGATTTGGAACAGCACGGAACATATTCCCACAAGAAAACTGGCGACAATACCAAGACAACCAATGAGGAGTGTTGAAGCATTGTATTCAGTATGTGACAGCAAGGAAAATGTGTAAGATCCTTATAGGAATACAAAACATTCCCAAGAATGGAGAGGGGGAGAGAGAGAGAGAGAGAGAGAGAGAGAGAGAGAGAGATTTTGTGGGATAAGCCAATGGCAGGAGCCATTTGGACAGAAACAGGATCCTAGGGTCCAGTATAACCCGGATTGATTTTTCACCTCCTTCTCCCCTTGCAGTGATTATGACTTGTTCTGTGCTACTGTTTGCCATTTTGCTGCAGAGCCTGCAGGAGAAACAATCCTTAAAATCAATGGCTCAGTGCTCCTGTTATCCTTCAGGGAAACAACTACATGATAAATACTATCTGTCCAGAACAGGATGAAGAGCAGTGTGAAGTAGATTTCAGGTCGTCCAACCAGGCAGCACTGAAGGTCTGCATCCTAGAAGGTAAAGATGGACGTGTGTGCAATTGTGTACTTGGGTGATTGTCACTCTCGCTCACAGCCACTATATGGTCTGCGGTGTCCCTTAACCTTCAACATCTTTGCCCACCAATTACCAGTGCTGTGCTTTGGAATGAGGATCGATTTCACCCCTCTCAGGGGTTCCTCTGTCTAAAGAGGTGAATTGGCCCACTGGGTTGGACACTCGCTTTCAAAATGTCAATGTTTTACACCCACATGAGCCACTCTGGGATTTCCTAACAACCACCCTGTGGCTGTCTGTACTCGACAGACATGATAGCATATCCACTTCAGTTGTAAATACATGGATGATGGTCACACAAGTCTTCGCACAGTACAATTCCATAATATTGCCTCATACGGACTCAGCTTACATTTATAGCTTTTGGCCGACTCCCTTGGCCAGAGTGACTTACATTTATAATTTTTATGCAATTAAGCAATTGAGGTTTAAGGGCCCGACAGTGCAACTTGGGGTATTGGAGCTTGAACCTTTGACCTTCGGGTCATCGATTCACTGCCCTCATTATAAGCTTGACCTTATTCCAAAAAATCTGAATCCTTAGTGATTCTTCAATGGTGCCAAACGTTGATTGACTAAAGTATCAATTAAATAAAAATAAAGAGGGCACATTTAGCATTCTTTTTCCAAAACACCTAATCCTACTAGTGTCATAGGGATGGAGTCTATCCCAGCAGACTGTAAGAGAGGGTGGGGTACAGCCTAAACAGCTTGCCAGACCGTCGCAGGGCAAACACACATACTCACAATCACTCACACACCAAGGGGCGATTTGAGACAGCGATTTATCCTAATATGCATGTGTAGGGCTGTGGGAGGAAACTGGCGTCGTCTTTTCATCAACTACCTCACTGACCGTCCACAGTACGTGCGGCTGCGCAACTGTGAGTCAAAGGTGGTAGTCTGCAGCACGGGGCACCCCAGGGAACCGTCGTCTCACATTTCCTCTTCACCATCTACATCTCAGACTTCACCTACAGCATGGACAGCTGCCACCTCCAGAAGTTCTCTGACGACTCCGCCATCCCGGGCCGTGTGTCAGAGGGGAACGAGCTGGAGTACCGGTCGATCATCGTCGACTTTGTGGACTGGTGTGAGCGCAACCACCTATGCTTGAACACTAGTAAGACGAAGGAGATGGTGGTCGACTTTCGGAGAAGGACACCAACATACTCACTGGTGAACATCCAGGGACAGGACATTGAGACAGTGGACAGTTTCAAGTACCTGGGTGTCCACCTCAACAATAAACTGGACTGGTCCCACAACACTAACGCCCTGTACAAGAAGGGCCAGAGTCGCCTTCACCTTCTGAGGAGACTTAAGTCCTTCGGAGTGTGCAGACCTCTGCTCAGGACATTTTATGACTCTGTGGTAGCCTCTGTAATCCTCTACGCTGCTGTCTGCTGGGCCCCGGGCAGCACAGAGCGGGACAGAAAGAAGCTGAACAAGCTGGTCAGGAGGGCCAGCTCTGTCCTGGGCTGCCCACTGGACTCTGTGGAGGATGTGGGTGAGAGGAGGATGGTAGCCAAGCTCACATCCATCATGGACAACAGCTCTCACCCACTGCATCTGACTGTAGAGGAGCTGAGCAGCTCCTTCAGTGGATGACTGAGACATCCTAAGTGCAGGAAGGAGCGCTATCGCAGGTCTTTCATCCCCACCGCTGTCAGGCTGTACAACTTTGTAACTGTCTGTGAAGTAACCGGTTCTGTGCAATAAAAAACCCGTGCAATTTAATCAACCACATCTACCCCACTGACTGTGAACCATATCGATCCATCTACTCTGCCCTCAAGATACATGTATATTTGTATACAGACACTCCCCGACTTACGTTTTTAATTGGTTCCGGATGGCCGAACGCAAGTTGAAAGTGAATGTAAGTTGTTACAGTGACGTATGACATGTGATGCTCATACTGTACTATACATCCATAAATACCATTACCGTGTCTCATAAACACCCCTAAATCAATTATTATAAACATAACATTGTAAAATAATATCAAATATATCAAATAATATCAACATTAATTTCAAATAAATTAAATTCAAGCAAAATAATTTCAAATCGATACATTTTAATCAAATATAACCTTTAACATTCTCTACGATGCGATCTTTCTGCTTGTAAATGGTTCTGATAGTCGACGGATGGTCATATGACATGAAGCGGAGCTGAATCACATGACATGAAGCTGCGCCGACTCACTTTACATAAAGTTTAAAACAGCCAATCAACGCTTACAATATGTGAGGCGTTCAATACCGAAAGTAGTGCACTTGCTGAAAGTAGTTTACTTGCTTGAAACAAAGTGCGGGTTATG
The DNA here is from genome assembly GCA_024760905.1 of Plotosus lineatus. Lineage (NCBI taxonomy): Eukaryota > Metazoa > Chordata > Actinopteri > Siluriformes > Plotosidae > Plotosus > Plotosus lineatus. The sequence goes on from CM045729.1 coordinate 79,188,048, forward strand.
TGGACTTCCGGCTTTCAAGTGAGCAAGGGCTTCATTGAACTCGTTTAGTACTCAGCCTGCACTGATGTGAATCACCAGCAGAGCAGAGAGTTCTCTCTTTCCTGGATTCTGGTTTTCATATTTTACAACTCTCTTAACTGCTTAACTGAGTATGCATGGTAGATTGTGCCGATCCGAGCAAATAGTTAATTCATCTCTGTGTATGAGACTTGCACCCATGCTAGTAGGCTTACGCTTCTGACCAACCATATTTGCTTTGGGTTACAAAAGTCCACAAAACAGTGTAAACACAAAGATCACAGAGACAACGTCTTAAAACAAGGGTAACATGCTATATAACTGATATATATAAAACGATATATATATGTATAACTGAACTGGGAAGGAGGGGAACGTTCAGTCTGTCGTTATAAACAATGGACGCAGCATCATTACGTCAGCATACTACATAGGTACGTCTAAACTCAACATTTGACTTTTGACATTTGACTTCAAAAAAAAAAAAAAAAATGAAAGTGAAAAAACGTAAAACGGATTAACGTAAGTTGGGGAGCGTCTGTATAGCCAGTCTACAAAGTTTTCATTGTATATTATTTATTTATCTATTTATGTGGACTAAGGGAGTTAAAACAAAGGCACAGGAAGTTTGGGTGGAGACCGAGAAAAGTTGATGTTGAACAAAATAGTATATATATATATATATTGTTTTTTGTTATTTTTATATTTTATTGCTCTGTTCTAATATTATGACTCAATGATGTTACACCTTTCTGAGCTATATTGCACCCCCTACTGATGATACTTCGAGAGTAAATGTCTCCGTTGTGAGATCATTAAAGCTGTATCTATTCATCTATCTATTTTCCTTTTCTCAGGGATCGCCACAGCAAATCATCGCATGTTTGATTTGGTATTGGTTTTTACGTCGGATGCCCTTCCAGACACAACCCTTTAGCAAGGGGAAGAAACACACTGATGGCTATGCAACTACTTTTGACGAAAGTCAGCAATGGTTCTTTTACATGAACCTCTCACCATAGACAGTGAGAGACATGGCCGGCCTTTGATAACCCAGTTAGCGGCACTGTGGGAGGAAACTGGAGTACTCTGGGGAAAGCGTGGACATATACGCATCAAATTTAGACTACTCCTAAACTCCAGGAACAATCTAAATTTGATGCCACCTCACTAATACCCCCATTTCACTGGAGCACGACAGACTTACGGAAGCAAAAATGTCATCCACAAATGTTCCACAATTATTCCCTCATCTTCCGTGTCATTCCGTGTGATTCCTCAAGTCTTCCTCCACTTCCGTATGCTTTTGGCAGGCCAAAATATTCCGTGAATGTGCTTTTGAGCATGTTCAAAAGCATGTTCATGGAAAAAATTCCGTGAGTGTTTCGTGGGGTCACTTTGGCGTACATTGCCGTACCTGTTCAGCACATGCTGTGAACATTCCGAGAGTGTAAGAATTTATACTTTTCTGTAGGATTTTCACCCATTTTCCGTGTAAAAATGCCGAAGCTCTTCTGTAGACTGCGTTTTCTACTGTCTTTCTGCTACGATTCTTGCATGCCATAGTCCAGTGAAATGGGGTATAACCTAACAGGCATTCATCATTTACATTAGTAGCCAAGTTAGACTGTTCTGTTCCCAAAAAAATACCAAAAACTTATTGACCGAACAGGGGTCTGTACCGAGAAACTCTGAAATCATGGTCTGTGCAAGAAGACCAGGTGCTGCCTCAATCTGTACTAAAGATCTCGGGTGGATACTTCTCTGTACAGACCAAGTAAACAAGGTTCACAAGTAGTTTATTATATTGCATATAAAAATGTGTAAATTCCCTTCAGATGGCGTTACTTGTTTGCTTCTGAACAAGGCATCTTGTGGATGTGTGAGTTTTGGCATCTTTCAGGTGGTTTCCATTGTTGTGACTTATTCAACTTTTTATTCATTTAGGATACTTCCTTTTTACTTTTTAACTTCAAGAAAGCACAGAATGCTTCTCTGGAAGCAGCGAAATATCAGCGCACCATAGACATAAACACAAGACCGGACAAGACGCTTGCATGACGCGCGGCCTTGGTGGCCACCGTCATAACCTGAAGGAATAAAATCTGCCAATCCAATATGATGGGTGTTGAGTGTTGTGTCCCAACTTGCTCCAACAAGTGAATCAGTATCTCTAAAGTGCACAGAATAACATTTAACTTTGAAGTATTTCATCCAGAGAATAATTGCATTCTTTATTATTTATTCTCTTTCATTTCATTTCTCAAAACACTTAATCCTAATTAGATTTCCGGGACGGGCTGGTGCCCATCTCACCTGACTCTTGGTGAGGACAGAGTACACCCTGGACTGCTTACCAGGCCATCGGCAACCTGTCAATTCTTTACAAAAGATAGCGGTGGAGTTTCTATCTGCGTCTCACCACAGCCTGTGAGAAACATGGATGGTTCTTGATAACAACTCAGTTTGCTGGATTGGAGGCAGAAGTGACAACTCCGTGATAGTGGGACCCTGAACCCCCAATCTATGGATCAGTAAGCAAGCACCCTACCATCGAGCCACCACTGACCCCAATTTATTCTTTTTTTCCAAGAAAAAAAAATCCAAATATTTGGTTAATTTTATTTGATTCATTGTATTTTACCAGCATGTATAAAAAAAAAAAAAAAAAAAAAAAAACAACTTAAAACAAATCACACAATGAAGTAAAGTCTCTAAATCCTACAGGTTGTTGACATGGATAAAGCCTTGTTGTCAAGTGTAATTAGTCTCTGGTACGATGGTAGTGTCTTCGGCACGTTCCGAGTACACGCAGCATTCCAAGTAGCACCATTCTTATGTCAGGTAGCACACAGTGCAGCTAACTTGACGGTCAGATACAGTACTTCTCTCCCCTGTCTCATCAACACGCTTATTTCCCCTGCATGGACCGATTACACTCTCCCTCGTGTACTGCCATTTTCATATAATAATATGAAAAAAACTTCCCATTCGTTCATTTTCTGAACCACTTAATCCTAATTAGGGTCGTGAGGAGGCTGGTGCCCATCTCAGCCGACTGTGGGCGAGGTACACCCTGGACAGCTCGGGAAGTCATCGCAGGGCCAATACTCACACAAATAGGGAATTTGGAACAGCTGATTAACCCACTGTGCATGTTTTTGGACTGAGGGAAGAAAGCGGAGTACCCGGAGGAAACCTATGTAAGCACGGGGAGAACATGCAAACTCCACACAGAAACACCCAAGGCTGGGAATCAATCCCAGAACCTTCTTACTGTGAGGCGGACATGCTAACCACTATGCCACCGTGCTGCCAATAAAAAAAAAATTATATATATTAAACCAAAACATACATCTGACACTTTACATTTATTTATTGTTTGTTTTACATAAATATTCAGCCAAGTCTATGGCCTGCCGTTTTTATTTTTATTTATTTATTTTTTTTTTTTCAGAAGTAGCGTAGTGGTTATGGTGTTGGGCTCATGATCGGGAGGTTGTGTGTTCGAATCCCAGTTAGACCCCCATTGTGCTAAGACCCCTGGGCAAGGTCTCAACCACAAGTGTGCCCCTGTTCACCCAGCAGTATAAATGGATACCAGTAAAATATACTGGGAAGGTAACATGGGATGGACTAGCATCCCATCCAGGGGGAGTTGAACTCCTGGTCGCTTCACGCTACAGAAATCGATAAGAACTGGCCTGATGAGCCGCTAGGCTTGAGTGTAAAAAGCCCATTACTTTAGGAAGTTGATAATTATTAGTTTGCATCATAGGCTGCAGTTTCTGACCAAATGTCCAAACAAAGCCTGAATACTAGACATTTTCACCACAGTATGACATCATACAGATAACTCGAGCACTGTTTTTCGGACACAACCACTGAGATCACTTATAAATATTAACTGAAGCTCTTGACCTTAATCTTCATGAGTTTATGCGCTGCACTCCTGCTCGTGAGTGGGTCTGTAGTCGAACAAAAAGAAACAACTCTTACTCTTCAGCGTAAGCCCTTGTCTACTTACGCCAAAAGACAAGCAAAAACCCATTAGCTCTCAACCATCAATTAATCAAAATGTCAGTACTCTTAATTCTGCTCTAACTGTTCCCTGAAGCTGAGGCAAATCAATTATTCAACATCTTACAAGATCAGCGGAGAAATATTGGCAAACTTGGAAATCACATGGAGCGTTGCATTTAGCGAGCAGAGCCCTTTTGTCCACATTTCCTGGATGAGATTGGTTGTATAATCGCTCCCCCACACCATGCACTGCTTATATAATGGTGAAAGTTTGTTGCGTACAATGCCCCTGAGGTGCAGCGCTACGAAATCCATAGCGTCGCTAACCAGAGGGAGCATGCACCACCCACACAGTCCTATCTGGCTCCATTCAGGAATCATTTAATCCTGACACTAATCTGTGCGTCTGCCTTTCATAGAGAGCATTAGGCAGGAGCCAAGCCATTTAAGAGTCAAAACTACCAGTGTGGGTCTTGTGTAGATTCACCATCACCAAATTAGGGCTAAAATTATGCAATTTGTTGCTGAGCAGAAAGCATTTTCCCATATAACACCCCCACCCCCCACAAAACAAACAAACAAACAAACAAAAACTGAGCAGTAACTATGCTTGATGCTTTATTTTCTCCTCCCTACACAGGTCATAAGCTCCGCTGCCTAAAGACGAGGCACTCTTCCAATTTAGGACGTCCAGAAGTTTGCTTAAAATCGAGTACTTTCTGAAAGCTTGGCAGTTCCAGGACCCTGTGCAATCTTATTTTATGTGGGAGTCGTACTTTATAAGCGCTCTGCTACATTTAGCTCGAAAGGAACTTTACTGAAAGCTGGGTCAAAATTAACAGAGGTCAAGGATGACCCAATACTTGCTTCATTTCTGTTGCACAGGTGAAAATCCAGGCCAGTTTTATGATCGTAATGAGCCAGTATGTCACTTTACAATGGAGGTGGCTCGATACGCCTACATTGTTAGGAGAATGTCTGAAAGAGCTGTATGAAGTATGATCAATGTTTAAAAATGGATGTCCGTTCATAGAACTATGGAGTTACATGAGTGTCAATGTTGATGCTGCCGGTTTGAAAAATAAGGATAGTGTGAAAAGCAGGGTAAGTATTGTACACCATTTATTAAACTGAAAAAAAATTAAAAAGAAAAAAAAAAACCCAATAGTTTAATACAACACAGTCAAGTAAGTTTTATCATCAGCCCATCAGGACGGATTTGGCGTTTTCCCTCCTCTCAGTTATTGGCATCATTACTTTTTCACCCAGTCTGACCTCAAGCCCAACCTAAAGAAGGAGTTGCCACTTGTGTCAATTGATTGTGCGATCTCTGGCCTAATAGCTACCTGTAACCCTGACCACAGAGTGATGAGTTGGAAAGATTTGTCCGAGTTAAAGCCGCGAGGCTGACAGTTACCGCAGTGCTCAATCACCATGGAGCGACAAGCGCTAGCAAGCGTGTAATCTGCCATTATCCGGCCCGCATCTGTCTTCCTCCCTGAACTTATTTCAGCAGAACTGAGTCAGATTTGATTTATGACTAGCCTATCTGGCTTTTTTTTTTTTTTTGGGGGCAGTGTGTGTGTGTGTGTGTGTGTGTGTGTGTGAGAGAGAGAGAGAGCATGTGTGTTATGGAGAAGATGAGGAGGAAAAGCAGAGCAGCCTGAACCGTCGTCCCTTTAGAAAGTGGAGCAAAACTTTGGCGCTTATTTGCAAACCCATATATTTCTCAAAGTTATTGTAGTAAGCTATTTGGCTTGGAAGCAGCACTGAAGAAGGGAAGGAGGCTTTCAAACTAGAACAAAGTAAAAAGTTCTGAACCTTTTCTTGTTATTTTACAGTGCTGCTTGCTTGATTCTTCAATATTGTGCTCCACATTGCGTGCGTGTTTGATTTTGGACAGCAGTCGAAACACAAAAAGGGAATTGAAAATAACAAGACCTCTTGTGAAAAATCTGTCCATCGTCTCAGAGCGACCGGTGGGCGTGTGTATGCAACGCCACCCACACTGTTCCGTTCTCTGTTAGCAACTTCTCGCCAGTGTATGTGCCAGTATAAAATCAGAAGGAGACAAAAAAAAAAAGTCAAAAGGTTGGAAACCAAGAAGGGGTGGAGAGAGAATTGCTGAGCGCTGCCATGGCAACAGAAGCGGGTGAGTGATAAGCGGCGCTCAGAGTGTTAAAGCGTTTCACAGCCATATCTCTGTTTAGGGAAACGCTATGGGACCAGCCAGCAGCCACAGATTCAAGCTGTGAACCGCTCTCCCACGGCACTGATCTCATTGTGCCAAGCCAATGATATCGCAAGCTGTCTTGCGTTCACAATTGTAGCAGAAGAAAATAAGGAGGCAGGGAAGAAAGACAACGGAAAAGAAAGAGATAGGGAGAAATTTTTTCCAAGAAGTGCTGAAAAAGAAAGTTTCAGGGGTGTCCGTTTCAGGTGTTGAGCAATTTTTGTCATAATGTATGAGCTGAGTAGGGTGTCAAAAGGAGCCATTATTCTTGACATCTGGAGAATTATTTATTTTATTACAGGGTTAGAAGCAAAAAGCAGTCGAACTCACCAACTATTCAATGATGTGTCATTTCCTCAGTCAGTACGACAAGTCGTAAAGCAAAATAAAAGACCTTCCAAGCCCTCCTGTTAGACGTGAGCATTCAGCTGGTTTTTACTTTAAATTTTAATTACAAGTTACAATCTTCTAAAATCTGTTTAATAGTTTGCATTCACCAGTTTGAAAAGTCTGCTGCTCCATATGAAAATGCGAAATCACGAGAACAGAATGTGAAATCTTTCAGGTTATGCAAGGTGAGTTAATGGCAAAAATAAAAGTATGCAAATATTAAACTAACAGATACAAATGAGTAAACTAATGAGTGAATTAAAGTAGGCACAAATCATACACAATTCCATTTACATACATTAAACAAGAGTCAGTACTTTGTACTTAGAGTACTCGGTCATGCATCCATATGCAAATAAATTAGTTTTAAAAAAAAGGCAAATGAAACAGTGTATTTTAAAAGAAACAGACAAACTAGGCATGCAAGCTTATGCTTTGGTTTAGCTTCTTTCTCACACACACACACACACACACACACACACACAGAGCTTGATTTGACACACATTTGATTCCTGGGTCTTCAGTGGGACACCTATTCATACCACCACTATCATATTGCAATAATACAAACCATCAATAATATACAAAAACACAATATAATAAGGTATGGCATTGAAGAGAGAGAAGCAGTTCGCAAATTTCTGCTTGTAACGCTGAGCATTACACAACTTTCACCGGAGTTTACCAGTATAAATTGGCACTCAGTCAGAAGTAGGAAAGGGTAAACATTTTTTCTTGTCCTCCGTCAGCCATTGGAGGTGTAAAAACTTACACCCATCTTAAATGTATTATGTGCTGGTCTTCTTTTCCTTTCGGCTGTTTCTTTCAGGGGTCACCACAGCGAATCATCTGCCTCCATCTCACCCTATCCTCCATCTTCTTCTCTTACACTAACTGCCTTCATGTCCTCCTTCACCACATCCATGAATCGTCCCTTTGGTCTTCCTCTGGGCCTTCTGCCTGGTAGTTCCAACCTCAGCATCCTACTACCAATATACTCACTGTCCCTCCTCTGTACATGTCCAAACCATCTCAATCTAGCCTCTCTGACTTTGTCTCCAAAATATCTTACATGTGCTGTCCCTCTGATGTGCTCATTCCTGATCCTATCCATCCTCGTTACTCCCAAAGAGAACCTCAACATTTTCATCTCTGCTAACCTCCAGCTCTGCCTCCTGTCTTTTCCCCAGGGCCACTGTTTCTAAACCATACAACATCACTGGCCTCAACACCGTCTTGTACACTTTTCCTTTCGTTCTTGCCGATACCTTCCTATCACACTGGACACTTGCTGGTGACCACACAATATTTGTCTATAATTGACTAATTAATGATTAATATTTGACTACTTGGTAGTACTGGTGACTACACAATATTCAGCTAGCTTTGCTCTGACCAACCAATCAGAGGACAGAAAAATGCTGACATTATTGGAAGCCAACGAGCTGGCACTGTGAGGTGAATCTGAGAGCTGATTGGTTAAAGAAACAGCCCCACTGCTAATAAAGTTTAAGTGACATCAACCATCACTGCTGATTCTGAAGCCCTGGGCAGGTTAGATTGACATTGCAGAACATCGAAGCTGAAATCTGATTGGACAAAAAACTAACATTCACATGCACACTAGAAGCAGTGCAGCAAAGAGTGCTACAAAACAAAGAAAATAGACTGTTGGAAATAAATACTGTAAATAAAATGTAATGGAACAGATACTCAAAATGAAATTGTAAATATAGGTCAGTGATTCTGATAATATTCAGGCCAGCAGGGAAGGCTTTGCTGGCCCTGACGGCCCACCACTGATATACAGACAGACATGCATGCATACACACCCACACACATTTTATATGTGAATACAAAGAGAAAGAGAAAGAGAAAAAGAGAGAGAGAGAGAGAGAGAGAGAGAGAGAGAGAGAGAGCACAACAAATGTCTAATTTTTTTATCTTTAATGTTATCGACAACTGCACAACACAGTTGAACTGCAGCTAAAAAAAAAATCTCACCCACTCATTCACTGAACCGATTATTCCCATTTGGACCAACAGGAGGCCGGTGCGCGCGCACACACACACACACACGCACACACACCTTTCACACCTAGGGGCAATTAGTACAGTAGGCCCTCGTTATTTGCAGGGGTTTGGTTCCGGCTCCTCCCGTGAATGAAAATAATCCACGAGTTCTGTACCCAGAAGTAAAACCCCATGTATCATATTTCATGCGTGAATGATCAACCAGAAGTAAAATACTATGTATCTATTACAAGCGCTAAAATATGCTTCTTAAACGCATTCTATGGACAGTCTTACTCATTAATAGTAGGCCTCCTCTGGTCGGAATCGACCATGGAAACTGTGCCCTTTTGTTGTCAGTTTGTTACTTCACTCTTAACAATGCCGCCTATGGCTTATGAGGCCGATGCGGGAATGGCAGTCCTTGCCACATGAGGAGTAGATGTGAATAGATGCGGTGAAGTCGGTCGTTTTCTCTTGTCGCATGGCCCTTTTTCTGTTGGCTTCATTGGTGATTTTCTCTTCACCTTCCTTCAGTTGTTTTTGGAGGAGGCAGCACCAGCTGCTGCAGTCTGCAGCAATGTCCTCACAGCTGTCCGGGTTGATTTCCAAGGCTTTCATGTCTCATTTGCACACGTCCTTGTACCTTAGCTGTGGGCGGCCACGGGGTCATTTGCTAACGGCAAGTTCTCCATAGAGGATGTCCTTAGGTATTCTGCCATCCTCCATGCGGCGCACGTGGCCAATCCAGCGCATTCTGCGCTGTCTGAGTAGTGCATACATGGTGAGGAGACCAGCGCAGTCCAGGACCTTGGTGTCGACATCTTGTCTCTCCAGCTGATGCCGAGGATATGGCGGAGGCTTCGCAGGTGGAAAGTATTTAGCTTCTGCTCTTGCTTTCTGTAGGTTGTCCATGCCTTGCTCCCATATAGGAGGGTGCTGACGACGCAGGCATTATAGACAGCCATCTTGGTTTTGGTAGTCAGCTTGGGGTTCTCGCAGACACGAGTGGATAATCTCCCCAGCGTCATTGCAGCCTTGCCGATACGTTTGTTTCACTCAGCGTCAAGGGACAAGTTTTCTGTGATGGTGGATCCCAGGTAGGTGAACTCGTGGACCACTTCCAGTTGGTAGTTGTTAATGGTGATGACAGGTGGTGTATCCACGTCCTGGCCCAGCACGTTGGTCTTTTTTAAACTGATGGTCAGCCCGAAGTCACGGCAAGCATGAGAGAATCGATTTATCAGTTTCTGGAGATCATATTCTGTGTGTGCAGTGACTGCTGCATCGTCTGCAAAGAGCATGTCTCTTATGGTGGTTTCACTGACCTTTGTCTTAGCTCCGAGTCTTGCGGTGTTGTACAGCTTGCAATCTGATCTTGTATGCATGTACACTCCTTCGGTCGAGGTCCCAAAGGCATGTTTAAGAAGGAGGGAGAAGAATATGCCAAAGAGTGTCAGGGCCAAGACGCAGCCTTGCTTCACACTGCTCTTGATGTTGAAAAGTTCTGACATGCTGCCCTTGTACTGAACGGTTGCCTTCATGTCATCATGGAAAGATCTAATTATACTGTGCAGATTCGGGGGGCATCCGATCTTCAGGAGGATGCTGAAAAGCCCATCCCGGCTAACCAGGTCAAATGCCTTGGTTAGATCAATGAAGGCAATGTAAAGGGGTTTCTGTTGTTCCCTACATTTCTCTTGGAGTTGGCAAATGGAGAAAATCATGTCCACTGTCGAGCATTCTGTGCAGAAACCGCATTGGGATTCAAGATAGACACGTTCAGCCAGTTACTGGAGTCGTGCGAGCAAGACATGAGCGTACACTTTGCCCACAATGCTCGAGAAAGATGCCTCTATAGTTGTTACAGTCACTCCTGTCTGCCTTGTTCTTATACATGGTGACGATTTTGGTATCTTTCATGTCTTGAGGAACGCCACCTTCACGCCAGCACTGGCAAAGGGTGTCATGTAGTGGCTGCAGGAGGGCAAACTTGCAGTGCTTGATGAGATCAGGAGGGATGCCATCTGTTCCAGGGGCTTTGCCACAGGCCAAGCTGTCGATAGCCTTGTTGAGTTCTTCCAGTGTTGGTTCGGCGTCTAAGTTCTCCATGATAGATAGAGGTTCGATGGCATCCAATGCCAAGTCAACAACACTGTTCTCTCTGGAGTAAAGCTCTGAGTAGTGCTCTACCCATCACTCCATTTGTTTCCCGTTGTCGGTGATCACATCCCCACTGATGGATTTAAGAGGTGCTGTTTTGTTTTGAGTTGATCCAAGAGCTTTCGTGATGTCATTGTACATAACTCTGATGTTACCTGTGTCCGCTGCAGTCTGGATGTCATGACTGAGCTCTTGCCAATACTCGTTGGCACATTTTCTTGCCGTCTGTTGGACCTTGCTCCGAGCTGCTCTTAATGTCTTAAGGGTCTTTTCGCTTGGAGAACGCTTATATTCAGCAAGGGCCGTCCATTTTGCTTCAATGATGGGGGTCATCTCTGCAGACTTTGCATCGAACCAGTCAGAGCTCCGGGAGGTCTTCTAGATGGCTAGTGCTGATGTATGAATGCACTCTCGTAGGTGGATCCAGGTTCTGATGCTGTACTTTGAAGGTTTTTTGTGGAGATGGCTTCTTCGAAGGTCTTTGCAAATTCCTTGATCTTTGCTTCTTGCTGCATTTTGATGGTGTTGATGCGAGGCTTCCTTTGAGGCTTGGCATTATGAAGTGTCTTTGGTGTCAGGTGGATCTTGCAGCATACAAGAGTAGTCTGTGTCACAGTCTGCGCTGTGACAGGTACGGGTAAGAAGCACGTGCTTGAGGCTTGTGCGCCTCACGATGATCATGTCAAGCTGGTGCCAGTGTCTTGAGCGTGGATGACACCAAGACACCCGGTGTTATAGCTTCATCTGGAAGAAGGTGTTGCTCACACACAAGCCGTGGTAAGAGCAAAACTTGAGTAGACGCTGTCCGTTGTCATTGACGTTGCCAACTCCAAAGGAGCCAAGGCAGGAGGGCCAGGAGTCTCGGTTGGCACCCACCCTGGTATTAAAGTCACCAAAAAGGATGAGTTGTTCATTGTTGAGGATGTTCTTTGATGACGACATTCAAGTTGGAGTAGAATTCGTCTTTAGCCTCAGGTGTTGATATCAGAGTAGGAGCGTAGGCACTGATGAGGGAGATTGGACCGTCCGAGGTGTAGAGGCGGAACGTCAGCAGTCATTCACATCCCTTGTCGCCTAGTTCGTCCAACTTCAACAAGGTGTTCCTGACTGTGAAGCCCACCCTGTGTTCTCTGCGATACTCAGCGCTCTTTCCTTTCCAGAAAAAGGTGTAGTCCTTTTCTTTCAGTCTTACAGAGTCAGCTAGACAAGTCTCCTGTAAGGCAGCAATGTGTATCTTCAATCATAGAAGCTCATGCATCACTAATGTTCTGGAGATCATCAAGTCTGGTGGTCATGGTGTGGACGTTTCAGGTTCCCAGTTTAATAGCTGGTCTCTTGCTTTTGCTTGTTCTTATTCTCTTGCTCGGTGCAGGTTTATGATCTGCTTTTCAGTTGTTACCTAATCCCCATGCACCCAATGAGGAAGACAGACCGTGGCGAGACAGCACCTTATAGACCAGGAGCTGCCCGGCTTAGGCGGGCGGTAACTGTCCAGTGAGAGTGCCCTCCCACCGATGAAAGCGACCCCTGGCACCACGCTCTATGCCAAATCAAGCATTGTGGCTTATAACCGGTATCTGCCACTTTCCATGTTGGTTCGACGCTGTGAGGCAAAGCTGGAGTGTCCTCTCCAGGGCACAGGACAGGACAGGGGGATATGGAGGACCAGCTCTTGCCCAGTTAGCAGGACCCCCCTCTCCACAGCAATGACTGGTCCGGACGGAGCGGCATGGCCGATATGGTCCGGAGCCATTGACGTCACAGGAGTTGCCAGAATGAGATTGATTACAATGACGAACTGCCTATGGGACTCCAGCTGCAGATTTTTCCTTGAGATTAACTCCTGAAGCCTTTTCTCTAAGAGATATGAGCTGCAAGGCAGCAGAGGTTTTTGACAGAGTTTTTCTTCTCTGCATGCGGCAGATGGCACAGGATAGCATGAAACCTGTGGCAGGAGCAACCTGACCCTACTCATTAATACAGTATTAATATAGTGAAATGTAGTAATGATTTTTATTGAATTCATTTTTTTACTGTGATATTTATTGATAAAATATAAACATTAATAGCATATACATTTGTGTATACAGTCGGCTTCCTACTTACGAAATGAATTCGTTCCAGTGCCTTTTTGTAACGCGGGAGTTTCGTAAATAGGGGGTGCATTTTACATGTAAAACGCCTGATTGGCTCTCTCTCTCTTTCTCTCTCTCTCTCACACACACACACACACACACACACACACACACACACACACACACACACGCACGCACGCAACAGCTGACGGAACAATTCTATTTACATGTTTAAATGGATGGGATGTTGTATTTTAAAGCGGAATTACAGTACCTGCTTGAAAGATCAGAGGTCCTCATTCAGTATTAACTTGCTTCCTTGCGAGATTGGAGGTCTTCTCCCATGGAGCACTCTGTTTTAATATTGTGCCGACATAATCGCCTCCGTCACTGTATTTCCGCTTTAAGGTCTCCTTCTGGTTCAATATCGTCCCAATTGTAGAGGGGTTTCAGTGATAACAAAATACAACGCGGTATGATCAATCTCAAAACAAGCGAACAGTGAACTCTCCTTCATGCGTGTGACAAACAGGAAGTATGGGTACAGGAAGTTCAGCTGCGTCATCCCTCATAGCCAATGGGAGGCCAGCGGGGCGGGATGTTCAGGTATGAATTGCATTCAGCCCGAGCAACTCAGCCACGCCCCTCAGCCGAAGCGGGCAGAAAACAGAGTTTTAGAGTTAGACAGTAACATTACAAACAAGCAGGGACGTGATGTGAGTTATTCCTCTAGCGCAGAGGTGAGCATGCTTGTGTTTATTGAGAGTAGATGAGAAGAGTGAAATTCAGGTGTGAGCCATGGAGCAGCACAGCCACGCCACTCAGCTGGAGCGGACAGTTAGAGTTAGAGAACACAGCCGTCAAAATCAAAGTCCCCCAAAACACAGACCACAACAAAAAGAACAAAAGAACATGAAATGTAATAAATTGGATAAACAAAATGATAAACATGCTACACCACAGTACATAAAATCACACACGCAAAACATTAACTTAGGTACTGTACTGGAATAATGATTGAAAAAGACTTTAATATTAGAGTGCTTTCAGATGATTATTCCTCTTCAGGTACTTCAGAGGAAACTGTCGTTTCTTCAGGAGAAAGTCTTATTTCTTCAGAAGAGACATCCAACCTCATTACCTTTTCTATCACTTAGCCAGAGAAAATGCGTTTGAGTGGCATAGAGCTTAACTGGTAATTAAAACACAATTAAAAAAAAAGGCTCATTGACAACTTGTGCGCGAATGAGGAAAAAAGGGTGTTACATCACCTCAACCAATCAGCAGGAAGGAGGACAACCATTGGCTGAATTCGAATGCCGTGACATTGCTCGGCAGTCCGCAAATATGCAAACCATGAGTGCAAAACCGCGGATAGTCAAGGGCCTACTGTATTTCATTTAAGCACCTTTATTTATTTTTATGACCACATTCAGATTTTTTTTTTTGTGTGGCATCTCCAAGCATGACACATCATGGCTTGGAAATCTTTGACATGCATATCCCTTTTCAGATTCTCACATATTTTCTACTGGCTTCAGATCTGGGCTCTAACTGGGTCATTTCTGAAATTTCATTGTCTTCTGGTCAAATAAATCCAGGTATGCTTGGGTGATTGATAATGAAGAGAAATTTCACCTTCAGAAGAACAATGTTTTATCAGGTGATTTACACCAAAATTTAAAATTTATTCATGTGCAGTTACCTATTTGTACTCGGGGGTGGGGGGTGGAAACAGAGAGACATCACATTCTAATGACTCTGAAGATGAAAATGCAGCCAGAGATGTGTGTAATGGTAAACCAAAACAGCTTATGCAGCTAATATTTTGCTAACTCGGATTTCCTGTTGTCAGTTGGTTTTGTAAAACAAAATAAATATTTTCTGCTATTTCGGCACCTGTTTGTGTGTTATGATGAACAGGGTTAATGATGTAGCCCAAGCAATCAGAGATGTTGCTGGAAGGAACCACTGATGACATACATGATTGTTTTGAACAGCATATACAGACGCTCCCCGACTTGCGTTCATCCGTTTTACGTTTTTTTGATCTTACATTTTTTTTTTCCAAAAAAAAAAAAAAAAAAAGTCAAATTTTGAGTTTAGACATACCTACGTAGTATGCTGATGCAATAACCCAATGACGCTGCATTCATTGTTTACAAACTACAAATTGAGTGTGTGTATATATATATATATATATATATATATATATATATAGAGGATTTTCTGAGTAGATCCTTCCGTAGGAGAGTGCTCAATACTTTTTGGTAGAGCAAATAAACAAAAGGACAGGACAAAGGCTTTCTATTGAAACTCCATTTATCACTACAGATCTGTTTCGAGGGGTGGTGAAACCATCCCCTCTCTTCAGGTGATTACAGAAGAATCTTCTTCTGTAATCACCTGAAGAGAGGGGATGGTTTCACCACCCCTCGAAACAGATCTGTAGTGATAAATGGAGTTTCAATAGAAAGCCTTTGTCCTGTCCTTTTGTGTGTATATATATATATATATATATATATATATATATATATATATATATATATATATATACAAACACACTAGTCTTTCTCAAAAAATTAGCATATTTTGATAAAGTTCATTATTTTCTGTAATGTACTGATAAAAATTAAACTTTTATATATTTTAGATTCATTGCACCCCAACTGAAATATTTCAGGTCTTTTATTGTTTTAATACTGATGATTTTGGCATACAGCTCATGAAAACCCAAAATTCCTGTCTCAAAAAATTAGCATATTTCATCCGACCAATGAAAAAAAGTGTTTTTAATACAAAAAAGTCAACCTTCAAGTAATTATGTTCAGTTATGCACTCAATACTTGGCCGGGAATTCTTTTGCAGAAATGACTGCTTCAGTGCGGTGTGGCATGGAGGCAATCAGCCTGTGGCACTGTAGCCCAGTCCACTGCTTCCACAGGTCCCCCAAGGTCTGGAATCGGCCCTTCTCCACAATCTTCCTCAGGGTCCGGTCACCTCTTCTGGTTGTGCAGCATTTTCTGCCACACTTTTTCCTTCCCACAGACGTCCCACTGAGGTGCCTTGATACAGCACTCTGGGAACAACCTATTCGCTCAGAGATTTCTTACCCTCTTGCTTGGGGGTGTCAATGGTGGCCTTCTGGACAGCAGTCAGGTCGGCAGTCTTACCCATGATTGCGGTTTTGAGTAATGAACCAGGCTGGGAGTTTTTAAAAGCCTCAGGAATCTTTTGCAGGTGTTTAGAGTTAATTGGTTGATTCAGATGATTAGGTTAATAGCTCGTTTAAAGAACATTTTGATGACTTATACTGCAGGTGCCGCATTCCCCAGGTCAAGCCACTTTTGAACCAGAAACAGCGGCAGAAGCTCCTGACCTGGGCTACAGAGAAGCAGCACTGGACTGTTGCTCAGTGGTCCAAAGTACTTTTTCGGATGGAAGCAAATTTTGCATGTCATTCGGAAATCAAGGTGCCAGAGTCTGGAGGAAGACTGGGGAGAAGGAAATGCCAAAATGCCTGAAGTCCAGTGTCAAGTACCCACATTCAGTGATGGTCTGGGGTGCCATGTCAGCTGCTGGTGTTGGTCCACTGTGTTTTATCAAGGGCAGGGTCAATGCAGCTAGCTATCAGGAGATTTTGGAGCACTTCATGCTTCCATTTGCTGAAAAGCTTTATGGAGATGAAGATTTCATTTTTCAGCACGACCTGGTACCTGCTCACAGTGCCAAAACCACTGCTAAATGGTTTACTGACCATGGTATTACTGTGCTCAATTGGCCTGCCAACTCTCCTGACCTGAAGCCCACAGAGAATCTGTGGGATATTGTGAAGAGAAAGTTGAGAGACACCAGACCCAACACTGTGGATGAGCTTAAGGCCGCTATCGAAGCATCCTGGGCCTCCGTAACACCTCAACAGTGCCACAGGCTGATTACCTCCATGCCACGCCGCATTGAAGCAGTCATTTCTGCAAAAGGATTCCCGACCAAGTATTGAGTGCATAACTGAACATAATTATTTGAAGGTTGAGTTTTTTTTGTATTAAAAACACATTTTTTTATTGGTCGGATGAAATATGCACATTTTTTGAGATAGGGATTTTTGTTTGTTCTTTACTATTTTGCCAAAATTATCAATATTAAAACAATAAAAGGCTTGAACTACTTCAGTTGTGTGTAATGAATCTAAAATATATGAAAGTCTAATGTTTATCAGTACATTACAGAAAAGAATGAACTTTATCACAAAACTATGCTAATTTTTGAAGGAGTAGTATATATATATATATATATATATATATATAGGATTTTCTGAGTAGATCCTTCCGTAAGAGAGTGCTCAATACTTTTTGGTAGATCATAATCTTTGTAATCATTCTTCTATAATCACCTGAAGAGAGAGGATGGTTTCACCACCCCTTGAAACAGATCTGTAGTGATAAATGGAGTTTCAATAGAAAGTCTTTGTCCTGTCCTTTTATTGTGTATATATATACACACACACACACACACACACACATCCATATATATATATATATATATATATATATATATATATATATATATATATATATATATATATATGTGTGTGTGTGTGTGTGTATCCTCTCTCTTCAGGTGATTATATATATATAATCTTCTTTCAGCTTTTCCCCCTTATCAGCGGTCGCCACAGCAAATCATCTGATTCGCGCATTTTGATTTGGTATAGGTTTTTATGTCGGATGCCCTTCCCGACACAACCCTTTCGCAAGGAGCAGAAACACGCTGACGGCTGTGCAGCTACTCTTGACGAAAGTCAGCAATGGCTTTGCAACTACGCATTACGAAAGTCAGCAATTGCTTTTTTCTATGAACCTCACAACATCGACAGTGAGAGACATGGCAGACCTTTGATAACCCAGTTAGCTGCACTGGGATATATATATATATATATATATATATATACGTGTGTGTGTGTGTGACTATAGTTTCTTATTAATTCATTGTAATAAATGGTTTTGCTGCATTAGCCAAGCACTTTCAAGCCCAGTACAGTGATAAATGAAATGGTCAGTATTTAGAGTGATCTGTTTGCTTCAAAAAAAATGGGGGGGGGGGGGGGGATCTTATGTACGCTTTGTGTTTTAGAAGGATGTTTCTTCTAGAACTAGCCAGAGTTCTTCTGGAGGTTTTGTCAGCTGCATTGTTTTTTTCTTTTGGAGAAAAATCCAATACCCTTCATTTTATGTGAAAAGTGCTCTTTTAGTGTACTGGTAGCTCTGTTGGGCTTTATGAACCGGGCCTACTTGCTTCTCACAGCCATAGCTTATCCTAATTTCTGTAGTGCGAAGCGACTAGCGGGTCAACGCTTCCTGAATAGCATGCTACCTTCCCAAGATTTTTACTGGTATCCAGTTATACTGCTCAGTGGACAGAGATAAAATTGTGATTAAGACCTTACTCAGGGGTCTAAGCACTGGAAGTCTCGTAGGGATTTGAACACATGACCCCCTCATTCATGAGCGTAGGGTGTTCACGACTACACAATTGGCCACAGTTTTAAATAAAATGCCGTTTCCCCCTTAAAATTTACACTTGACTTTATAGTGTAGCGGTAATAAAATAATCTACAAGAACATTTGTATGATACAAATAAGGACACAGTACTGTACATACAGTATTACATTAAAAAATCATGAAACCTAATTTAAAGATACATGGGTTTTGTTTATTATTTTGGCCCGGCCAGCTTCTGAAGGAATGGCCATAAAATATATGAATAAAAACGGAACAACCGAACATCAGCCGTATTTCAATTTCTTTTATTTATCCGTATACTACGGTTTGACCTACGATGGGTCATAACAACGGACCTAGAAAATAATCATAACCGAAGTCATATTTCACAAATAAACACGTTATACATTCAAATTTATACAGAGAATAGTTTTAATCAGTCGACGCCACGCACAAGCTGATTGGGGACATTAGAAGATTTTATTCATTTCTGGAGAACAACAGTAATCTCAGGATCACTTACATTTAAGTCAGACACATTGACTTGACATTTACACATGTTGGCCAATTTCACTCATTCATAAAACACACTAGGCGCTATTTTCGATGATGAAATGTTTGCTATGCAAACGGACAATCAACACCACCAATTACAACCTCTGAAATTTGTAAGGCGATGATATACAGTCTGGAACTGCATGTTGAATCTGATTTTTTTTTTAACAGGTAACTGATACTTTGAATTCATGGTCAAAACACACAAACTTCAGTGAAACATGTTATTGGTTCAATCGACCAGCATAACATACAGGGGGATGGACACCTAGTATGCGAGAGTGGAAAATAGCGAATCTTATGATACAGAATTTCTACAAGAAGCCAACTGTGTACTTATTATACAAGGCCATGGAAACAAAAAATATATAAAAATGCAATATTAACTATTCTTCGAGTACAACTCTATAACATTCACGTTATTTCTGAAATGTTATACATACGTGTACAAGCTTGCTCTCTCTCTCTCTCTCTCTCTCTCTCGTTTTTTGATGTCCTCCATTTTGGCTTCGTATTCTTTTATCTTCAGTTTGCATGGCATGCCCATGTTACGATGTACATTTTCCTGAGAGAAATATTTTCCCAACATCAGTGTCGAGATATCTTTCTCCTTCAGCATACTTTAAGAAAGTGAATGATGCAATTGTACTGCTGGGGTAAATAAAATGTTGCACATCCAAATATTTTGATGGGGAGTATTTAGCCATTGTTGCTCCAGTTGGTCAGGTCGAAGCTCGACAATATAAATATGTCAGTAAAAAGAATGATGATGAGCTGAATGTACCGCGGTTCGTTTTTGGGATGCGCCAAAGGTGCTGGAGAATGTATAGAGTGGTCTGTTACGGTTAGCCTTGATTTCAGTCCAGAAGTGGAACTGCCATTGTTTCAACCAACTTCAGCAAATTAACATTAATGTACATCCAGTTTTGGGTTCAATTCTCACCCATGTCTGGAATTAATGAGGGGAAAAACTGGACCACTCCATGAAGTCTTCTCCAGCACATCCTGAAAACTTTCAACTGGGTTAAGGTCAGAACTCTGGGGTGGCAATACATGTGAAAATGATTTCTGGTGCTCCCTGAACCAATCTTTCACTATTCGGGTCTCCATTTTATTTTATCTGACCACCGGGAGCTACAAAGCACATAGACATTACCTGCTGTGTCTCTCCATGAAAATATCAGAGGTTTTATCTTTTTGTCCGGGTAGTGTATGCAACCCATCTGGACAGGTTTTTATAACATCAATCATTGCTGACAGGACAATTCAAGGGTGAAGTTACATAAATGTACTGATCTAGAAACAAGGCATCCCACCCAGAAAGGTTGTAAATGACATCAACTCCATACCCACCTTGTTTCTTCATTGATTCTTCAAGGCAACTTTTGCCGAGAACATATATTGATATACCTACAATGTGCACTTCCCACCCAACCCCACCCATTAACACAAAAACATATGCGTTTGAGCTTTCCACCATGTCCTTAACTTTCACCTCAGTTCCTTAGAAAAATGAGGTGTCGGATGAGAATGCACCAGCTAGCCGGAAGTCTTCCCTCATGAGAACGCAGAAGAGACGCTGGGGCAGGGCTTTGGAATACGGCGCTGGCCGCGGCACACACGTCCGCAGCAGGATCTCCCGTCCAGCAGGAGGCGGGAAATCTGGGACGCCACCTCCTGCTGACTTTCGATTGTCGGGCCCAGCGACTCGGCTTGCTTCTTCTTCTAACGGCGCCAGCAGGGCAGCCTGCATGGATCGAAACATCATTCGAGTTACACAACAGCACTACCATGCGTGAGTCTTTCCACAGGTTCTGAATTGTTGTGATTGATTTTGAATGAAAGAAGACTTCAAACCTGTCATCATGTTTTCCAGGATAAACTTTAATTAGCTGAACACACTTGAAGTCGAACACGAGTGAAAAAAAAAAAAAAGTGTCACCATTTGCATCTCGCATGCCCGGAGAGTTTTTCGAACCGGGTAAACTAGAAAATTCAGTTTCTCTCCTTCTTTCTCTTTTTTTCAGTGGAGGAACAAATCTCACTAATTAGCAAGCTGATTGCAAATTAGCAAGTGTCTTATCACACACACATACACACACACACGAGATGTCACAAGATAATGAAGGAGGGGAAGCTGAGAAGGAAACACTTTAAAAAAAAAAAAAAAAAAAAAAAAAACCACACACAGTCTAGAGGCTGCTGAGAGAAAGACCATCTACTTCATGTGAAAAGGCCAAAGCGTACTGAAGAAACCGAGACAGAAAGACCAGACGTCAAACGACCCAACAAACAGGACTTTTGTCCTAATAGGCCAGGACTAAAGGGTTGGGATGAAGGAGGTGAAGCAAATGAGCTCATTGACGACACTGACCTCTACATTCCAGAGAAAACCCTTGTTATTAGACAGCACCGGTGAGGAGATGAATAGACGGACGGGCAAAAGAACCCACTGATTAGTGCGAGACGGTGCTTATAAAAGGTTGAGCAATGAAAAGAAACAGTTCAAAAACAAACCGAGAACACGCAGCACTATGCTCCGACTCACTGAGCAACGATTACCGAAATCCTACACCTCTGCAACTTGTTCATTAGAAGACTGATAACTAATTATCTGTAGAATTTCACTAAATCAGTGTCACTACCCCCACCTCACACCCTCCGTTCCTTCCCACAGTTGGTAAGGAGAGAGAAAACCGGTAGGCCAAAACAAACAACCCGAAAACCAAGCGGGAAGAAAGAGGAAGATGCAGATGAGAGAGGATATTGCTTGTGGTTACCTCATCACTGGAATCAGCCAGCTTGGCAAGGGTGAGAGGCAAGCCATGTCAAGAGAGAAAAATAAATCAGGAAACAAACAAATAAGCAAACAAAACCATATGCACAGAAATAAAACCAAACAAGTCATGTTCACATACTTTTACACTTTCTCAATTATATACAAATCTACATATTTTACACTGTGTTTAAAAAAAAAAAAAAAAAACCACGTTCATTAAAATAAATGCAAATGCATGCAACAGTGTGGACCGACATCTCAGGCACTTTCACACAAGCCATGCTCACGAAAGTGGCAGCGAAAACAAGCACGCTATCCAACTTCTCTATACAAGTATGATATACACACACACACACACACACACACACACACACACACACACACACACACACACACACACCGCTGTGTCTGTTCGTCGGCTCGTCGCTGCAACGCAGTGGTCAAATTTTAATGATGGCATTTTAAGGCGGCTGACATTTCTCCACCTCTTCCCTTTTGTTCCTCTCTTCCCCCTTTCTCACATACTCCTCCCCCACCCCCACCCCCCACACACAGCTCTGTTTATCTCGCTTTCTATTTCCAAGAAAGCTCACCTCATTTGAATCCCCTGATTTCACATGATTTACATGAGGATGCTTGGGATAATTATTGCCTTTCTATTTCCAGCTTGGCAACACACAGGGTATAATTTAACACTCACACATACATCTTCCAGACGGACGGAGGGGGGGAGGGGGGGGGGCTGATTGTGTGTGTGAGAGAGTTTGGGCAAACAAACTCGATTTCAGAGTTCTCACTCAAAGAAAAAAAAAATAAAGCCAGCCAGGTCTTTATTGGCAGTTCTGAAATACAACCGTGCAAAATAATATGCGTGTCTTTTTAACGCTGCTGGAATATGCTTAGTCTGTTTCCTGAGAAGAATATCTTAAACTTAAAGAACACAAACTCAGAGTGATCATTTCCAGCCCAAAAGCATCAAGGTCATACTTTGGACTTCCCATCTTTTTTTTAAGCATGTCCGCCTTTGTGTGTTGTTTGTATGGACTACTGTGCTTGCTTGGGTTCCCGCTTCGTCTTCAGCTTTGTTTATACCGACAGTATAAACACTTGGATATTATGCTAAAGCGGCTTCACCCCGTCATCAATCGGCCCAGCATATGGACAATTTCTGGCATTTCCTGCCATGCGCTGTACTTGGCATTGATTTCGTTGTTGTTGGTTTTAATAAGTTCCTGTATGATGATGTTCGTGACATTTGCCAGAAATATTTGCCTGGATAACGGCTTTCTCCTGGGCCGTCTGCTTCTCCCTGAACCTTTAAGGCATCTTCAGAACCCGCACAGTACAACCGGGTGGGTGGAGGAAGTGGGAGATGGACGGACGGCCACAAAACCAAAAATTGTTCAGTTAGTGTGCAAATATTTTATAGCTGCAGACAAACCCGTACATAACATTGATCGATGATCCTGATTGGTTAAAATTGATTTAACCCGATTCAATTCAAATTTGTTGATCACAGAGCGCGCACTGCTTTTTATTCATCTGTTAAAATAAGAAGAATAATTTTGTAATATTCATTCAGCATTTTTATGAATGATAAGACGAGGCTTATAAATGTTTTTCATTCCTTTGAGACTCAATTTGTCCGTATTTGCGAATAGTTTTCTTTTCCTTTCAGCTGTTCGCTTTCAGGGATCGCAACAGTGAAACATCTGCCTCCATCTTCATGGAAGTCATATTAATGATTCGCATATTCGATTTGGCATAGATTTTTACGTCGGTTGCCCTTCCTGATACAACCCTTTAGCAAGGGACAGAAACACGCTGATGTCTTTGCAGCTCCTCTTTATGAAAGTCAGCAATAGTTCTTTTACATGAACATCTCACCATAGACAGTGAGAGACATGGCCGGCCTTCGATAAACCAGTTAGCTGCACTGGGGGGGCAGTGACAACCTTGTGGAGAGTGGGACTCAAACCCCCAATCCTAGAATCAGCAATCCAACACTTTGTGGTAATCCACCACTGCCCTCATATTTGCGAATAGTCTGACTTTTGAAAATTGTTAAGTTTCATTTCTTCAAATGGTTACATCGTCTGTTCCAGAATATCCTGAAGTGCGAGAGGGTGGGTTGTGAGTGTGCTGCCCCTCAAATGGACTGGCAAGCTAATCAGGGTGCCTTTTCTCAAAGTTGGCTAAAATAGGCTCCCAGCCTCCTCGTAATACTAGTAGGATAACGATATTCGGCAAATGAATCCCCCCCTCTTTTTTCTTTTTTTAATAAATGATCCTCATTGAAGCAAAGTTCTTTTTCAAATTGCAGTTTGCCGTTGAACTCCAAGCCCAAATCCAACAAGGTTTAAATTCCTTCCCTTTTTGAGCACCATAGGATCTTCCATAAACTCATCTAATCTGATAAGCCGCGAGCTGCTCGAGGTGTATCAGTGACACGGGGTGATTATTAATGATGGTCCTGCAGCATTGTGCATTACATGCGCTCAAGTTATGGGGTATGTTTTTATCTCTCGGGCTTCTTTTATATTAAAGTTTCACCATTTGATGTTACTTCAATGTAATTATTTAAACACCTGGGTAAATAATGCATTTGGTTGGCTGATAAGATAGTGAAATTCTTGAAAAAGTTTATTGTTAAACATTATGGATATGAATGTGTCGTTACTTTAAACTCATTACTTTAAATAAATGGTAATTAATTCAGCTAATTTTAACCTAACGTAAACCTCACACACATTTGTGCTTGCATTGGGGATTTTTGCATAATTGATAAGGGAACTCGGGTCTCTGACTAAGACAAATTGCAGCCTATTAACACTCTGGCTTCTGAGTCTTACAACCTCTCCAGTAAGAACAAAATCTTTCTCAACTGATAGATTTCCATGCATTCTGTGTCTGTCTTTGAGTCACACAGACGTGTCTATGTACTACAAACTGCTGTAGGGGTGATATGGATGAAATGGTCCACACGCATAATTCTGCAACCACTATAAAGTACGGACAACCCGCGAGAGTAAATGCGGTTACGAGTACGTGAAGCAAGCGTGTTAGGCTTTTTCTCTGATACCCAACTCTACCATCTCATAAAAGCCTCAGCTTATCTCCAGTTTCCGTAGCGTAAGATCCATCGCAAGTTACCGTCCAAGTATT
This sequence comes from Plotosus lineatus, assembly GCA_024760905.1. NCBI lineage: Eukaryota > Metazoa > Chordata > Actinopteri > Siluriformes > Plotosidae > Plotosus > Plotosus lineatus. The sequence goes on from CM045729.1 coordinate 79,212,964, forward strand.
TTTTACTGTTACCAGTAGAGGCACACTTCAGGTTAAGACCTTGCCCAAGAGTCTTGGCATGGTATGGGTCGAATGGGGATTTGAACCAATGATCTTTCACAATCATGAGCCAGCACTCGAACCATTACACACCGGGCCTATTCACAGTTAAGGATTTTCACCTTAGGATTGATCGACAGCTTTTTTTTTAACTTTTTTGAGAAAGGTTAAACCAGAAAACCCTGAGGAAAGCTGCATAGATTTAAATAATGTGATGAGAACCCCTGCACAGTGCTGAAAAGTTTAAAATTACACCTAATTTTATGATTAAAAAATTAATATGCACTCTAATATTTTGTTTGACCGCACAATCTGCATGGCACCATGGATCCAGTTGGTCCGGTAGCGGCTCAGCAACATTAATGTGGCAATAAGATTAAGGGGCGGTTCAACATTTTCAACATTTTCCCAAGCGTACAGAGAGCACGCTTTTTTGACCCCACCCCCCAAAAGTACAAATAAAATGTTGATGATCTCTCGGCAGGATTTTTAAATAAAATATTAAACAAAACAATGGTCAAACCTCTTTTATACACCAGTCAAATAATAATGAAATCAATAAAAATATATATATACTTTTAAAGAATTATTTTTAATGACACCTGCTTTAATATTAATATTAGGACATTTGGTTTTAATAATAAAAATGACATTGTTTTTAATAATATTTTATATATATATATATATATATATGTGGGGGCAGTGGTGGTCTAGTGGTATAGGGCGCTGGATCGCTGATCCAAAGGTTTGGGGTTCGAGTCCCACTCTCCACAGGATTGTCACTGTCCCCCCCCAGTGCAGCTAACTGGGTCATCAAAGGCGGGCCATGTCTCTCACTATCTATGGTGAGAGGCATGTAAAAGAACCATTGCTGACTTTCGTAAAGAGTAGCTGCAAAGTCGTCAGCGTGTTTCTGTCCCTTGCTAAAAAGGGTTGTGACAGGAAGGGCATCCGACGTAAGAACCTCTGCCAAATCAAACGTGCGAATCAGATGATTCGCTGTGGCGACTCCCGGGTAAAGAGGAAAAAGCCGAAAGGAAGACAGATATATATATATATATATATATCTTAAATGTATATATACTTTAGACATTGTTTTTAATAATATTTTATATACTGATTTTCTTGCAAAAAAAACGGAACTGTTTATAAAATGATGGTATAAACAGCTTGGGTTTTTGGCCGTGTCACACAATACTTCAAGTAAAGGTTCAAAGTCCTTGAACGCTCCATCGTAGCCTTAAACTTTAAAAGCTTTAAGCGTTAACACTGGTATTATGTCAAGCAGAGCGAATCAAACGATGTTGTTTAGGTGGTTGGCGAATCGTGCATTGAGAGTTTCAAACGTACACGCACAAAAAAATAAAATAAAATAATATATATATATATATATATATATATATATATATATAGATATATATTCACGAGCACATGTATTATTGTACAAAACAAACCCCTAAAGACACGAGACAACAAAAGAAGCAGTCTCCCTTGCCCGGACGCGGGTCACCGGGGTTCCCTCCTGGAGCCAGGCCCAGGGGAGGGGCTCGAAGGCGAGCGCCTGGTGGTCGGGCTTATGCCCATGGAGCCTGGCCGGGCCCAGCCCGAAAGCTTAGGGGCGGGTGCAGTGTGAGTTGGGTGGCAGCCAAAGGCATGGGTTCTGTCGGACTGATCCTCGGCTGCTTACTCTGACCTTCGGGACATGGAATGTCACCTCTCTGGCGGGAAAGGAGCCTGATTTGGTGCGTGAGGTGGAGAGATACCGACTAGATATAGTCGGGCTCACCTCAACGCATAGCTTGGGCTCTGGAACCATCCATCTCGAAAGAGGCTGGACCTTCTTCTATTCTAGAGTTGCTCATGGGGAGAGGCGGCGAGCCGGTGTGGGTATTCTTGTTGCCCCCCGTCTCGGTGCCCAAATGTTGGGGTTCTCCCCGGTTGACGAAAGGGTAGCTTCCCTCCGTCTTCGGGTGGGGAGACGGGTCCTGACTGTTATTTGTGCTTATGCACCAAATGACAGTTCAGAGTACCCACCCTTTTGGAGTCTTTGGGGGTGTTGGAGAACGCTCCCTCGGGAGACTCGCTCGTTGTCTTGGGAGACTTCAACGCCCATGTGGGCAACGATAGTGTGACCTGGAAGGGTGTGATCGGTAGGTACGGCCTCTCCAGTCTGAATCCGAATGGTGTGTCGTTGTTGGACTTCTGTGCTCGTCATAGTTTGTCTATCACGAACACCATGTTCGAACATAAGGGTGTCCATAAGTGCACTTGGCACCAGGACACCTAGGTCGCAGTTCGATGATTGACTTTGTAGTCGTGTCATCGGACTTGCGACCATATGTTCTGGACACTCGGGTGAAGAGAGGAGCTGAGCTGTCTACCGATCACTACCTGGTGGTGAGTTGGCTTCGTGGTGTGGGAGGTTGCCTTCCAGACCTGGCAGGCCCAAGCGTGTAATCAGGGTCTGCTGGGAACGTTTGGCGGAGCCCCTGTCCGAGAGGCCTTTAACTCCCACCTCCGGCAGAGCTACAACCACGTTCGGAGGAGGCGGGGACATGGAATCGAATGGGCCATGTTTCGTGCCTCCATTGCTGAGGCGGCAGCCCATAGCTGTGGCCGTAAGGTCGCCGGTGCTTGTCGTGGCGGTAATCCCCGAACCCGGTGGTGGACACCTGCGGTGAAGGGGGCCGTCCAGCTGAAGAAGGAGGCCTATCGGGTTTTATTAGCCTGTGGGACTCCTGAGGCAGCAAACGGGTACCGGCAGGCCAAACGTGCTGCAGCCGAGGCTGTCGCAGATGCAAAATCTCGGGCGTGGGAGGAGTTCGGTGAGGGCCTGGAGAGTGATTATCGGTTGGCCTCAAAAAGGTTCTGGGCCACCATCCGACGCCTCAGGAGGGGGAAGCAGTTCTTCACAAACACTGTTTACGGTGGAGGTGGGGAGCTGCTTACCTTGACTGGGGATGTTGTTGAGAGGTGGAGGGAATACTTTGAGGACCTTCTCAATCCCACCAACACGCCCTCCGTGGAAGAGGAAGACCCTGGGGTTCGGGTGAGGGTCCGCCCATCACTGGAGTGGAGGTCACTGAGGTTGTAAAAAGCTCCTCGGTGGTCGAGCTCCGGGTTGGACGAGATCCGCCCAGAATATCTCAAGGCTCTGGATGTTGTAGGACTGTCTTGGTTGACACGTCTCTGCAACATCGCGTGGTCATCGGGGCTGTACCCTGGATTGGCAAACTGGGGTGGTGGTCCCAATTTTTAAGAAGGGGACCGGAGGGTGTGTTCCAATTATCGGGAATTACACTCCTCAGCCTACCTGGGAAAGTCTATGCAGGGGTACTAGAGAGGAGGATCCGACCGATAGTCGAACCTCGGATTCAGGAGGAACAATGTGGTTTTCGTCCTGGCCGCAGCACTCTTGACCAACTCTATACGCTCCACAGGATTCTGGAGGGGGCATGGGAGTTTGCCCAATCTGTCCACATGTGCTTTGTGGATTTGGAGAAGGCTTTCGACCGTGTCCCTCGAAAGATCTTGTGGGGCGTGCTCCGAGAATACGGCGTTGCGGATCCGTTGCTACGAGCGATTCGGTCGCTGTATCACCGGAGCCAGAGTTTGGTCCGTATTGGTAACAGCAGGTCGGATTCGTTTCCGGTGGGAGTTGGAGTCCGCCAAGGCTGTCCTTTGTCACCGATTCTGTTCATAATTTTTATGGACAGAATTTCTAGGCGCAGTCGAGGCGATGAGGGGTTCTGGTTTGGTGGCCATCGGATATCGTCTCTGCTTTTTGCGGATGATGTTGTCCTTTTGGCTTCATCAAATCGGGCCCTCCAGCTCTCATTGAGCGATTCGCAGCCGAGTGCGAAGCAGCCGGGATGAAGATCAGTACCTCCAAGTCCGAGGCCAGGGTTCTCAGTCGGACAATGGTGGACTGCGTCCTTGGGCCGGGAATGAGGTCCTGCCGCAAGTGGAGGAGTTTAAGTATCTTGGGGTCTTGTTTACGAGTGAGGGAAGGATGGAGCGAGAGATCGACAGACGGATCGCTGCAGCCTCTGCTATTAGCGGTGCCTGTACCGGTCCGTTGTGGTGAAAAAGGAGCTGAGCCGCAAGGCGAAGCTCTCAATTTACCAGTCGATCTACGTTCCAACCCTCACCTATGGTCACGAGCTTTGGGTAATGACCGAAAGAACAAGATCACGGATACAAGCGGCTGAAATGAGCTTTCTTCGCCGGGTGGCGGGTTTCTCCCTTAGAGATAGGGTGAGAAGCTCCGCCATCCGGGGAGAGCTCGGAGTAGATCCGCTGCTCCTCCGCATTGAGAGGGGCCAGTTGAGGTGGCTCGGGCATCTGGTCAGAATGCCCCCCGGACGCCTCCCTGGTGTGGTGTTTCGGGCATGTCCAACCGGGAAGAGACCCCGGGGTCGACCTAGAACACGCTGGAGGGACTATGTCTCTCGGCTTGTCTGGGACCGCCTTGGTGTCCCCCCGGGAGAGTTGGAGGAAGTAGCTCGGGAGAGGGATGTCTGGACCTTTTTGCTAAGGTTGCTGCCCCCGCGACCCGACCCTGGACTAAGCAGAAGAAGATGATGATGATGATGATGATGTATTATTGTTGATCGACATTTTTATAATATTAAAAAGCGTACACAGACATCTTTCCCCCCCCCCCCCCCCCCCTAGCGTATGTTCTGTACGCTTAGGAAAATGTTGAATGACCCCTAAGCAGCTGATGATCTGAATGTACCTGAATGAACAGGTTATCACATCAATGGACTTTTTCTACCCTGATGGTACAGATATAAAATAGGGATTTGAATAATGAAAGACTGGTTTAGGGAGCATAAGGCATTGTTTTCACATATGTATTGGCCCCCTCAGAGTCCTGCCCTTAACCTTACTGAAGATTTTGGGATGTGCTGGAGAAGACTTTATGGAGTGTCTCAATTTTCCCGTCATTAATTTAAATGTCAGAGAAAATGAACCCAATGCTGGATGGAAATAAATCTTGTGATGTTGCTTACTTTTGCCGAAACACCACAATGGTGATTATATGCTGTAATCAATGCTAAAGTTGGTAAAATAAAACACTGAAGTGTGCAAAATTTGTTTTTGGGCCAGGCAGTGTATAATTAAACATGCATCTTATCCTTCTGAAAACAACAATTCTTCACAATTCCAACACTGTAACAGGTCATCATCTTAAATTGGTCTGGAGAATAAACCAGCTAAAATCTGTCTCGTCTTTAATGAGCACAGCTGCAGTACCCTCAAATGTGTGTGGGTTTTTTTTTTTTGTTTTTTTTTTTCTGCAAAGCCACTTTCTACATCTTTATTCATAGTCTTAGTCATTCATTCTCTGAACCGCTTAATCCTAATTAAGGTACTGGGGAGGCTGGCACCCATCTCAGCCAACTGTAGGCAAGGGCAGAGTACACCCTGGACAGTTCGCCAGGCCATCATAGTCTTATTCCTGAACAGCAATTTACCTCAACAAACAAGCTATGTAATGCAATGGAGAAAACTGAACCAATCATCTGAACCTGGCAAAAATGTTCGCGTGATTATGGTTTTATTTTTAAACCACATTGTGTACTGTGAGGTTCAAATCGCTTGATAATGAAGCTGTCCATGGTTCTGAAATAACAGCCTAGTTTTCCACAGGGTGCAAAACACAAACAGGAACGATATGGGGGTAGGATATGGATGGGGGTTGGAGAACATACTGCAGAAAATACAACTGGGGGGTGGTGGTGGTGGTGGTGGTGGTGGTGGGGGAAACCCTCTCCCTCGCCATGTGGGACCTGGTCGGGGTTCAGGTTTGCTTAGATAACTCTTAAGTGGTTTATTTTTAGATGACGGCCAGTTTGTTAATCAATCATTTAAAAAATATATATATTCTATTTCATCTCCTTTTGTTGTGCTTTCTGATATTGGTCTGTCCTACTTAACAACAGCTGCGATAAAGAAATAACAGACTGCCAAGTATTGCAACTGACCAGATCAGAATGGAGTATTCTGCAGCACAGTGGCATAACTGTCCACGTCACGGCAAGAGAGTCTGAGGCATTTATGTGCTTTTGGGGGTTGATTTTCATGTTTTGCATTCTGCGTATAACTAATGTAGTGGGAGAAATGAAGCTATCACATGACACCGTCACAGATTAATCTGTGATCCCCCCCCACCACCACGTAAACCTAAGCCCCCTTCCCCCCCCCCAAGTACCAGTACTCCAGTTTCCTCTTGCATGTACATTCAGCTAACTGGCTGTTCCAACTTGCCCCTCAGTGTGAGTTTGAATACTTGGGTGTGAAGCTCTGCAATGATCTGGCGTGCTGATTGAGGGTACCCTAGCATTGTCCGGTGTCGGCTGAGAGAGACACCAGCCTCCCCGAGTTGGGTAAAGCAGTTTGGAAAATGAGTGAGTGAAGGGGACATTTAAATAAGCCGTGTAATACAATATATTGTGAATAAATATACTGGTATATAAAGTCTCTTCAAGACTAATACGAAGCATTTGAGGGAACGTTTACCAAATGCCAGAATGTTGGTATTTGTATAGAAGATACTATATGTGAGATTGAGGAGGATAGTGAACAGTTTTCCACTCCAGTTTGTGTGTGATAAAATATAAATTAAAAATACGCTGTTATCATCTGGGGGAAAATACCACGACAATTAGTTTTTAATTTCATCTCACATTTAAATAATAATTTCTGCTGTATTAAAAAAAAATCCCTTTTTTATACAGCTGATGAAATATCAGTTATCTCTTGCTTTTTTAGTACAATTTATTTATATAATTTTTGAAATACACTTTAAATTCCTTTTTAGTTGTCCTGCTAAACAGCCTAAAATTGGCAGCCTGTAAATTTGACCTCAGACTCTTCCTGGTCCAACCAGCACGGCGTGACGGCTTCTACACCGTCATCACAAAGTTCTGGTTTTGGCTAATTCTGTGTCATGAGCTGTATATCCCCTTTCAAGTCATCTTCATACATCCAGTGTCACAGCACATATTTCTTTATCCACCAACATTAGAGGCATGTGGTCAAAGTGTCTGTTTTAGCTGGAGAGTATGTGATGGCAAAAGTATCAGAACACTGTGTGCTAAAGAGGCTCCCCCGCGGCTATTCAGCATACGCAAGATATTGATTTTCTGTTCAGTGTACAACAAAATCAAACGAAACGTTAGCTTTGCGAATCTCAAGAAACAGCCAAGTCCATCAAAAAAAAAAAAAAAAGTACTTTGTTCTCCTCTTAAAAAAATTCAAGTTTTACAAATTTTTTTCCATATTTAATGTCTCTAAAACTAAAAATAATTTATTCTTTGGACACAACACGGCCATGATTAAGGCAACATGTTACTTCCACTGATTTAAAAGAAAAAAAATCAGTATCGCGTTATAACAGGAAAAGTTCATAATGTTAAACTGTTCACGTTATCACAATATAACTTTGTTATTCTTACACACACAATGATGACATTATAGCAATGTAAAGTTAAAACATTATAATAACGTGACAGTTTACACATTATGATGTGATTATTTAATTTTGAAATATAGGCATCCCTCACTTCCCGCAGTTAATTGGGAACGAGATCCCAACGAGACCACCGAAATCCGCCAAGTAGGATCAGATCACCCCCAACCCGGACTGACGTATACGTACATATATGTGTATATAATATCAATAAATACATATTCAATAATAACAATTAAATATATTAATAAATAAATTCAAATATAATGCATAAGATGTAAATAAAATATAGATGTGCGTGCACACTCACAAAAATGTAACTAGTTTTGATGGAAGGTTTGGGATTGTTTTTTGTTTTTTGCATAATTGGCCTTGTTTTTCCCCTATTCTTCCTTAATTTCCTTATTTTTTTAATTTGATGAATATTTAAAAAAAAAAAAAAAAAAAAAAAAGAATGCACTGAAGCCACATGAATTGAAGCGCGAAGCAGCGAGGGATCCCTGCACTATACTGTTGCAACGATAAAAATTTTCATACATTTATAATCTCAGAATAACATTAAAACATTGATATAAAGTTAAACTTTGTGAAATAAATTGGATAATTATTGGATTTAAAGCCAACCTTAAAAACTTGCACGCATAGTGTATGCTCATACCCATAAAAAGCTTTAATTAATTTAATTTAATTACAGCCTTATTTGTTTGAAAATAAAATAATAAATTAAAGAGAGATAAATCCTCACACATGGGCACGACAAAAAGTTGGACAGGAATGAAGTTGAAGCAACGGCTGCCCTAGAAGTGTTTAATACTGAGGAGTGTACACTGAACTGTAGAGGCAAACCGCAGAGTAACACACTGCACATAACACCCTGGTCATAAAACCTCAGGTCTCCCAAGCATCCTTAAAACTTTGTCCATAAACTGGTGGATGTGGACGGGAACAGAACGACAGATCAATTCCCAAATCAACAAGTTCAACGTGCACTACATGAATGTAGCATGCATTCATGTGAATTAGCAGGTGCCTGTCAGATGCATGTAAAATATAATGTAGTATAATGTGCAGATGTGGCCAGTTTCATTTCACTTCGAAGTTCACTAGTTTAAGTCAGAACTGATGTACCTACACCACGTTCTTACAATTTCACATTAAAATGAGTCAAATGATCTCGAAATGGCATCCTTTTCAAACAGGTTAATGCAAACTATATTCAGGAAACTAAATGAACGTAAACATAGTTCAATTGGAACAGGAGCTTGCAAGGTTTGCCATACATTCCCTTTAAAAAAAATCTAGCAGAAGAAAGATGTATTGTTATAACATTCATTCATTTTCTAAACCACATAATACTCAGAATAGCAAGGAGGCTAGTGCTCATCTCAGTCATCTCCGGGTGAGAGTGGCGTACACCCTGGACAGCTATATTATCCTTATCATCTTCCACTTAATCCAGGAGCAAGTCCCTGGGGCAGCACCCTAAACAATCAGGTCCAGACGTTTCTCTAACCAGTTACCCCCTCCAACTCTTCTTGGGAGATACCAAGGCGTTCCCAGACCAGCCCAGAGACATAATCCCTACAACGTGTTCTAGGTCGACCCTGGTGTCTCTTCCTGGTGTAACATGCCCGTAACACCACACCAGGGAGGCATACTGGAGACATTCTAACTAGATGCCTAAGCCACCTCAACTGGCTCCTCTCAATGTGGAGGAGCAGCAGTTGTACTCCGAGCTCTCCCCGGATGGAAGAGCTTCTCACACTCTCTCTTAGGGAAAGCCCCACCTCCCTGCAAAGGAATCTCATTTCAGCCGCTTGCATCCGTGATCTTGTTCTTTCAGTCTTTCACCAAAGCTCATGACCATAGGTGAGGGTTGGAACATAGATCGACTGGTAAATTGAGAGCTTTGCCTTGCGGCTCAGCTCCTGCTTCACCATGATGAACCAGTACAAGCTCCGCTTTACAGCAGAGGCTGCAGCGATCCGCCTGTCGATCTCCCGCTCCATCCTTCCCTCACACGTGAACAAGACCCCGAGATACTTGAACTCCGAACCATGGCCCCTGGTTGCGTCACACTCGACTGCGAATTGCTCCAATGAGAGCTGTGGGTCTCGGCTTAATGAAACCAAAAGGACGACATCATCCGCAAATAGCAGAAACGAGATCCTTTGGCCACCAAACCGGATCCCCTCAACATCACGACTCAAAATAAAATTCTGTCCCTAAAATTATGAACCGAATCGGTCACAAAGGACAGTCTTGATGGACTCCCACCCTCACCAGAAACAAATCTGACTCATTGTTACCAATGCAGACCAAGCTTTGGCTCCAGTGATATAGAGACCAAATGGCCTGTAGCAATAGGTCTGGTACACCGTCTTCCCAGAGAGCACCCCCCCCCCCCCATAACCCGAGGGACACAGTTGAAAGCCTTCTCTAAATCTACAAAACACATGTAGGCAGATAAATATATTAATATCACCTAAAAAAGGTGATATTATATTGTTAAAAAGTGATCATTTTGATGTTATATTGTGATCCTGGTCTAATAATCTTTTCACTGAGTGGCAGGAATACACTGCTATATTACTGAGAGTCTCTTCACAGATTTAAAAAAAAAACAAAAAAAAACAAAGCAATTATCACTGAATAAAAGATGGTTCAGTAGGTCTCATGTCAAAAAACTATTTAATGCTTTTCTGCTAAAACGTTCTGCCATCAAGTCGCTGTTTTTATTTTGTACTTATGGAGATGATAGTGTTTTTTTTTCCCCCTGCCTTTTTAAAATAAGTAGCTCGGCCAACGTGTTAAATTACCTCTGTGTCACATTAACGCACTCTAAATGAAACCCAGATATCTGCTTCATTTAATTAATTTGTTTAATTATGATGAACAGCTAAAAACAGCTCATGTATGCCAGTGAGAGCACTTTTTTTTTATAAGAGTCTATTATTTTAAAAAAGACTATAATGCCGTAAATGATGGCTCTTCTCATTTCCTATGCACCTCGTACAATTTGATGATGTTAATTCAATCCCAAGTGTGTTCATGAGATGTTGAAAGATTCTGAAGGCTTTCGACCGCATCCCTCAGGTCCTGAGGTTTCACTTAAGAATGCTGATGTGAAGCAAATGAAATAAGTCATGTGACATCCAGTGATTTGCTGTAACCGGTCTGTATGGATTAGAATATCAGCACTGCTTTCAAATGCATGCAATGCAGCATGTCGAGGTTCCTGCGCGAGCTCATAGGCAGGTTACAAAAACAGGCATGAGCTAAAAGCAAGGTGCAGTGTTTCTGATTGTCCAAAGGCCATGCTTCGCAGCTACGCCCCCTACAGGCTGTCAATCGGATATTTTCAGCTTGAATTCTTTCCTCAACCTGGAGGTCATGCAACAGTGCAAATCTAAAAAAAAACAGAAAAGTATCTCTGGAAGCAATATGAGTCTTTTGTGCGCGCGTGTGTGTGTAAGCTAGAGGAGTTTATACCCGTTGAGCACTGACAAACAGCTTATGGATGATGCTGCCTGCCGGGCCCCGCCCTGCGCCAATCACAGCCACCTCCGGCTCTTCTAGAAGAGAGTTCACGAACCTGAAAGAGAAGAAAAGAGACGCGAACTGAAAATACAAAAAACAAATTATGTATTTAAATTACTCATATGCATGTGAGATGTAGGAGACTGATGTTAAACAACTAATTTCTGTAACCGCTTCATCCTAATTAGGGTCGCGGGGAGGCTGGTGCCCATCCCAGCCAACTCAGGGCGAGGGCAGAGTACACCCTGGACAGCTCGCCAGGCCATCGCAGGGCGGAAACACGCTGACGGCTTTGCAGCTACTCTTGTCGAAAGTCAGCAATGGTTCTTTTACATGCCTCACACCATAGACAGTGAGAGACATGGCCAGCCTTTGATAACCCAGTTAGCTGCACTGGAGGGGGGACAGTGACAACCTTGTGGAGAGTGGGACTCGAACCCCTAACCTTTGGATCAGCGATCCGGCACCTTATACCACTAGACCACCACTGCTAGTATGTTAAACAACTATGAAATGTTAAACAACGTGAGACTGACTGAGGTAAGTGAAACAGGGGGTCACCAAGAGAAATTAACGTTTTCATAACTGCACTTGTTCAATACAAGTCATTTTAGTAGCAAGTAATTCAAAAAACTGAAAAATGCTCTCCTACACTAACACACACACACACACACACACACACACGGCCATGTTCCTGATTTAGTTATGCAGTACAGCCTGCCCTGTTCAAAAGCTGTGCACAAAAACCATTCACCCCCTCACCACTCAGCTCATTCTTAAAAAAAGAAAACAGTAATAACATTATGTCCACTGACTGGCGAAGGCAGAAACGCCTTGTTACGGGTTACTGTGATTCCTGTCCAGGCGTGTAATTTATTCGAAGGAAAGTGAAAAGGCATTTCTCAAATTTGATATGTTGGAAGCGGGAAAAATGAGCAAAAACGAAAGGATCCGAGTGAGTTTGGCAAGGACCTCACTGGGATGGATAAAGAACTCAATCTATTCAACTTGTCAGGGGCTCCTGGTAGACAAATGGGCCAAGAAAGGACAACCAGAGAAGTAGTGGGAGCGTTGTGGGTGTCCAGGAATCACTAATATGTGCACAGTGCAGATGATGTTTATGCTTGGCTATGAAAGAAAAAAGGATGGGACTGCCTAACATTCCAGTCAAGTGGTGATAATGTTATAGCTGATCAGGGTATGCATTTATAATATAAGAACAATTGTTGAGAGTGCGCATTTTTAGATGGTCCCCCTTACATCCACAATTACTCTAAAGTATTTCTAAAACTTGTGCTGCAGATACAGATAAATAGACATTGATATTATATACCTTAACTCTCTCTCTCTCTCCCCTCCACCCCCCTTAACCCCCCCTCTTCCAAGAGAGCTGCAAGTTTCTCCTTAATGAGGTTGGTGAGCTTCTCCTGTCCTACCCCGTGCTAACCTCCAACCAACCCCTGGGAACTAACGAAGCCTGCAAGCCTTTTGTATGACATGACCTGGGCTGAACCCGTCAAAGCCGCGTGCCTCTCTTTGAAGGCCTTCACTGCTCCAGCAGGTCACTGGCCGTGACTTTTCCCTCTACTCATCTAAGCGGAATCTATTTCGGGTCTTGCTCGTGCAGAACAAACACACACGGCTCTGACATATACTGAAGCGCAGGCCTGGTCATCTATAATGATATCCTCCCAGCACTTGGTCATTCCTTCAATACGGGGTGATCTATTAAAGGGATTTGGCTTTTCTTCAGGGATCTATTAAAGAAGTTGTCTCTAATAGCTCTTGTGTACGCAGTGGGGCTGTTCAAACAAAATTGCTCCACTGTTTGAGAGGAGTTATTGTTGTTTCAGGACCCCTGAGTAATCTGTTGATTAGCAGGTCTGCTATTATTGAGTCTAAAATATAACAGCTGCACAAAGTACAGAACAGTGAACATTTCTACGAAAGGATCATAATTCAAATCAGCAGCAGGTCGCGATGATAGATTTTTCTTTGGCCGACACAGTAAGACATTTTGTATAAGGTTATAACACTTGATGTGAGTTAAAAGCGACTAGCTTGGGTTGGGTATTGTTTGTTTTTTATGACACTGATGTTACACTGACACTTTTAAAGCAGAGCTTCAACCATACTTTATTTTAGTTCAACAACATTAAAGGGTTTGTTTTTTTGTTTGTTTTTTTCTCAAAGGCAAATTCAAAAGATATATTTATCCACTTTTAACCATGATTACGTTTTTGGTGTACCAGAGAGAAAATATTAAATTAAATTGTTATTTATGAGATGCTATTCATCTGAATTGGGTTCCTGTTAGAAGGAAAGGAACACAATGCAACCTGTGTAAAATTGATTGAGTTTAATAAAAGTAATAATGCTTGATTGATACTTGAAACAAAAGTAATAATTTAAAAATCATTACACGATAGTTTCGAAGACGAAGCCGAAGTTTTAAGCGTCACAAATGTACATGTTTAAGTGCTTGCTTGATAAAAGTACAGAATTAAAAATAATGATTGTTCCTGAATGACACATAGCGCTTTGGACTAGACATTAAACAACATGGTGGACGATAGCAACAAGGAAAAGGCTGGGAATTTATTTATCCACGGATTTTCTTGCATATAAATCAGACATTGTCGGCATCAAATCATTAATATGTATTTTTCCCAGTTTCACTCGGTTTATGACAACATGAATAAATTAGTCTGCATAATTTAATTTCGTTATATATTTATACACACACACATGTGACACAGCAAACAGACACCACAGTAGTTGTGATGTGAAGGTGCTGTGATACACGCGCTGGCTGTGATGGCCATCCGCTATGAAATATATGATAACTGTCTGTCTGTCTGTCTGTCTTCCTTTCGGCTTTTTCCCTTTTACTCGGGAGTCGCCACAGCGAATCATCTGATTCGCACATTTGATTTGGCAGAGGTTTTTACGTCGGATGCCCTTCCTGTCACAACCCTTTTTAGCAAGGGACAGAAACACACTGACGACTTTGCAGCTACTCTTTACGAAAGTCAGCAATGGTTCTTTTACATGCCTCTCACCATAGACAGTGAGAGACATGGCCCGCCTTTGATAACCCAGTTAGCTGCACTGGGGTATGAAATATACGATAACTGTGATGCAAAAAAGGGCATAAAGAAGAGGAGGGCTGCGTACTTCCTCAAGCCCTTATGCGACGTACCCTGTCGAACCCCGAGCAATCAAGACATACGAGCCATTGTTGACCTTTGTGCGTTTATCTCAATAAATTGCTGCATTGACAAACACTGCCTCGCATGCATCATTTTAGTTATCCACCCACCAGTCCGTCACACATGCATTATGGGTGGCACTGTGGCATAGTGGTTTGAACATCCACCTCACAGCAAATTCCAGGGTTCGAAGCCCGGGTTCGATGAGAGCGTTTCTAAATGGAGTTTGTATGTTCCCCTCATGCTAGCGTGAATTTCCTCTAAGTTCTCTGGTTTCCCCCAACATTACAAAGACTTGAACTACGGTGATCCGTCGCGACTTCGTGCTTTAGTTTCTGCAGCTTTGGTGCATGGTGGGTTTTTCTAAAATATTCATCAAAAAATTCAAAAATAAGGAAATTAAGAAAATAGGGCAAAAGTTAAGGAAAATGCTGCAAAACAAGGCCTATTATGCAAAAAAAACAAACAAACAAACAAACAAAAAAACCAACAACCCAAAGCCCTAAACAAAACTACTTATATTTTAATGTGAGGTGCGCATCTGTGTGCGCGTGCGTGTCTGTATGTCTCTCTATTTATATTTTCTGACATCTTTTGGATTATTTTTGAATGTTTAATTGTTATTATAAGCATTTATAGCATTGAATATGTATTTGATGATGTACGTATATATATATATATATATATATATATATATATATATACACATACACACATATATACACACACACGTACGTATATGTCAGTCAGCGGGGGTTCAATCCTACTTCTTAGCTACATAGCCATTAGCGTGTTTCCGCTCTGTGATGGCCTGGCAAGCTGTCCAGGGTGTACTCTACCCTCACTCGGAGTCAACTGGAATGGGCGCCAGCCTCCCTGTGACCCTAATAAGTATTAAGCGGTGACAGAAAAATGAACGATGAATGAGCTATAACGACTATCAGGATTTTCAGCAAGTCATTAAAAACGACTAGTAAACAGAAGAAGAGTGTACACAATGAAGGCAAATGCCAAAAAAACCCCCAAAACCCCCCATAACATTGGGGCAAACCCATATAAAAACAGAACTAGGTTCCGAGATGTCAGTAATGAGAAACGTTAGCTATCTTTCAAACTTTGTTTTTCTTACTCAGTTCTTTTGTCCAAGTGACTTCATCCAGTCCTGTATCGACAACTGCACAATAAAGCATTGTTACACCAAAAGGATTTAGTGTAGGCCATCTATGATTGCTTTAGGGCGGAGTGACTATTCAGAAAGAGAACATGAAACCATATTAAAGCATTTCATACAGACTACTTCTTTTCCTTACAGCTTTTCCCTTCAGGGAATCATCTGCCTCCATCTCACCCTATCCTTTGCATCTTCTTCTCTTACAACAACGACCTTCATGTCCTCCTTCACCACATCCATGAATCGCCTCTTTGGTCTTCCTCTAGGCCTTCTGCCTGGTAGTTCCAACCTCAGCATCCTACAACCAATATACTCACTATCCCTCCTCTGTAGATGTCCAAACCATCTCAATCTAGCCTCTCTGACTTTGTCTCCAAAACGTCTTACTTGTGCTGTCCCTCTGATGTGCTCATATCTGATCCTATCCATCCTCGTTACTCCCAAAGAGAACCTCAACATTTTCATCTCTGCTACCTCCAGCTCTGCCTCCTGTCTCTTCCCCAAGGCCACTGTTTCTAAACCATACAACATCGCTGGCCTCAACACCGTCTTGGACACTTTCCTTCCATTCTTGCCGATACCCTCCTACCACACATCACACCAGACACTTTTCTCCAACCATTCCAACCTGCCGGCACACGCTTCTTCACCTCTTTTCTACACTTCTGCATTGCTCTGGATTGTTGAGCCGAAGTACTTAAAATCCTCAACCTTCCTAATCTCTGCTCCCTGTAACCTCACCGTTCCTCTTGGGTCCTTGTCATTCATACACATGTATTCTGTCTTACTGAGGCTAACCTTCAGTCCCTTCCTTTCTAGGGCATATTTCCATCTCTCTAGATTTTCCTGCACTTGTTCTCTGCTCTCATTACAGATCACTATGTCATCTGCAAACATCATAGTCCATGGGGAATCTTGTCTAACCTCGTCTGTCAGTCTGTCCATCACCATAGCAAACAAAAAGGGGCTCAGAGCTGACCCTTTATGCAGTCCCACCTCCACCCTGAACTCTTCTGTCACACCGACAGCACACCTCACCACTGTCTTACATCTCTCATACATGTCCTGCACCACTCTAACATACTTCTCTGTTACTCCAGACTTCCTCAAGCAATACCACAGTTCCTCTCTGAGCACCCTGTCATATGCTTTCTCCAGATCCACAAAGGCACAATGCAGCTACGTTTGACTTTCTCTGTACTTCTCTATTAACATCCTCAAGGCAAACACTGCATCTGCGGTGCTCTTTCTTGGCATGAAACCAAACTGTTGTTCACAAATGCTGACCTCTGCCCTTAGTCTAGCTTCCACTATTCTTTCCCATAACTTCATCGTATGGCTCATCAACTTTATCCCTATGTAGTTGCCATAACTCTGCACGTCTCCCTTATTCTTAAAAATGGGCACCATCAAACTTCTCCTCCATTCCTCTGGCATCCTCTCACTCTCCAAGACCTTGTTGAATGTTCTTGTCAGAAAATCTACTGCTACCTCTCCTAGACACTTCCATACCTCCACCGACCGGTATGTCAACAGGACCAACTGCCTTTCCATTCTTCATCCTCTTCAATGCTCTCCTCACTTCACCCTTGCTAATCTTTGCTACTTCCTGGTCCATTTCTTTTCCCATCCACACCATGAAAAAACAGCTTGAACCCTGCTCCTAAGCTTCTAGCCTTGCTACCTTTCCACCTGGTCTCCTGAACACACAGTATGTCCACCTTCCTCCTCTGCATCATGTCAGCCAGCTCTCTACCTTTTCCTGCCATAGTTCCAACATTCAATGTCCCTACTTTCAGTCCTAGACTCACGCCGTTCCTCTTCTCTCTCTGCCTACGGACACGCCTCCCGCCTCTCCTTCTTCGACCAACAGTAGTCCAATTTCCACCAGCACCCTGTTGGTTAACAGCACTGATGGAGGTCGTTGTTAACCCGGGCCTCGACTGATCCGCTATGACATTCTTTGTTGTGATTCGCATATTTTATTTGGCATTTGTTTTATGCCGGATGCCCTTCCGGACGCAACCCTCTGCATTTATCCGGGCTTGGGACCGGCGTGAGAGAGACACTGGTTTGTGCTGCGCTGCACCCCCGCACCCCCGGCTGCCCTTCTGGACGCAACCCTCTGCATTTATCCGGACTTGGGACCGGCGTGAGGGAGAGACACTGGTTTGTGCTGCGCTGCACCCCCGGCTGCCCTTCTGGACGCAACCCTCTGCATTTATCCGGACTTGGGACCGGCGTGAGGGAGAGACACTGGTTTGTGCTGTGCTGTGCTGTGCTGCACCCCCCCCCGGCTGCATTTAGACTATTTTTCACAAATATGTTTTTAGCCGGATATCAATGTTGCTGTTGCGTCTGTCCTCATGTGCTGACACACGTAACCCAACATGCACACGCGTGTTTCTGCCTGCACTAATTGCACTTGATGGTATATTTTATTGTTTCATCTGATTTTCTTCTTGAGGTGAAATAAGTTTTCATTGAAAAGATAGTAAGTGATATGATGGCTGTTTCTTTACTCTAATTCTGTGATAACACGCCATCGTTTCTGGTCGCCAATAAAACATCATTTTTATAATAGTTTGTTTGCAAATAAGTCAAAATTGGAACTTTCTGGAAAACATGAGTCCTTTTAGATCCATTGTAAAGTGAATGGATTTTTCTGAGATAAGGTCATGCTCTTTGTTCAACAAGGTGGTGGCAGTGTGATGAGGTGGGGATGCGTTTTAGCTTCAGGGTCTGCTTGCCATAATCAAGGAAAGAATAATTTCTCTGGCAAAAAGTGCTGAAGGACAATGTCCATTAGTCATTGCTAAAGGAAATTGCCAGTCTGTGGTCTGAAACTCTGAAATTGGGTTATGCAGCTGGACAACAATCTGAATCCCAAGGGTAAGTTCACCTGTGAAATGCTTAAAAAAAAAATCAAAACAAAAAAACAGCCCTTATCCTGAACCCAATCCAAATGTTGCAGAAGGAGATTAAAAAGGCATTTCAGAGTCAAACCCCCTGAATTAAATCTATTTATTGTAAAAAGTGGGCCAAGTTTTCTCCAGAGTGATGTCAAGGACTACGTCAAGTGTCTGATTGCAGTTATTGCTGCTGAAGGCGGCGGCCCAACCATGTACTGACTTCAGGAGGCAATTACTTTTTCACATAGATGATTTAGGTGGTGCTGAGTTTTTGTCCTTCAGTAAATCAGAGGACCATTTGAAAACTGTGTTCTGTTTACTCGGGTTGTCTTTTGCATAATAAAGGGGTAAATACTTTGCCACGGAATTGTTAAAAGAGTATATAAGACAGGATATGTACAGCTCAAGATCCTCGGTGTCCTCTCCTTTCTCTCCTTTCCCGAGGCCAAACTTAGCTCTGAGAGAGCGAGCCCGGGCAATGGTGGCCTCCAGCACTGTGATTTGGTTAATAGTATCCTGGGAATAAATCCAAAGCACAGAAAGATGATGTACGTTAAAGGGCTGTGTGCTAATATGGAAGCGTGCTAATACAACTGAGTGTTATGCCTCACCTCCAGTTTCTTCAGATCGGGACTGGGGTGGCGTAGCAGTTTACTGGCATGTGAGCTGACTTGCGGAATGATTTTGCGCACTAAAGCAATGTCCTCAACTGCCTCTGTGAGTGCGTGGAAGAGAAACAGAGCTTCTTTTAAATAAAACAGAAAAACACCCTTATATAGATAGAGGACAGTGACAGAGACAGAAACACTTGAGCAGGGCTCCCATGTAAGTAACCTTGAGTGTGCTCACCTTCCTCCTTCACTTTGAGTATAGCAGAATGGACGATGCAGGGCAGCAGGTGTCGTGTGAGGTCAGAAGGTTTTTGCATTGCCAGATAGTGCAGTACCTACACACATACACACACACACACACACACACACACACCATGTCTATAACTTGACACTAATCCATTCCTTACCCTTGAAACAATACCAGGTGAAGATAATTGCTATAAATTTCTTTTGTCATCTTCATAATATTTTCTATCCTGTCTCATTTACAAACACCTACATGCTTAAAAAAAATTAATTTAAAAACAACAAACAAACAAAAGAAAACAAAACAAACGCCTTGCATCTCCATACAAGACCAAAGCAAAGTGCGTCATTGGCGAGAACAAGTTACTGGAGCTGAAAAAAATGAAAAAGGGGGAAAATTTAAATCAGTCATGAATTTCAAACTAAACCCTCCACTTTCCCCAAAAGAGTTCACTGCCCGCTGAAGGACACGCAGCCATGACGACCTTCACGCTGGCAACGGCTCTCCTGAACTCCCCTTCAACTCGGCGCGTGGGAAGGGACACCTTGCCCACGTTTGTGTTCTGACCCATTTTACCACTTTCGCAGGCACGTGTCCACTTGGGACTCGCTCAAGCCTGCGTTTGATCACGACAGCGTCAACCGGGTACGCATTTTCTCCCCTCCATCTCGCAGGTGGCATGCAGATGGGACAGGACTTCAAAGAGTCCTTGAGTCTGAAGGAGCTTTGCAGCATTCAGAAAAATCCTGCTAATTGTTTGATTTCAAACAGAAGTCCTTGAAGGAACCAGAACAGGGCAAGGATTCAGATGGCTTTAAATGAACATTTTGAGAAACGCAGCACTGTTTTGGCTGCTGAGCTGTCGGCTTTTACTGTCTTACTTTAGACCATCTGTCAAATTAATGTCTTTTCACATCACTCTGCCCAGTAACACTCAAATATTCCCTGGAATATAAATATATATATATATTTTTTATTTTATTTTAATATTCAATAGTAATCTGAGACCCATCTGAGACATGCGGTGCACTACAGTACATGGGCTCTTCAGTGTACTGGTTATCACTCAAGCAGAATATTTCTTCTGACAGTTGAGTAAGAAAAAAAGTGTTGAAAGTATCGCCACCAGCTCCTTGTAGCGCCCGGTGGGGAGGGGGACTGATACAGTGAGGATACGTACCCTCTCGGCCTCTTTAGTGTCGTCAAACAGCCTCCTCTGCCTGCGTGCTGGTGTGGCCTTGGAACTCTCCCAAGCTTCCACCCACATGTTGCCCGGGATCTTCATCCTGGCACTCAGTGATCCCTGAACCACTGTCCCGCCCGCCTCATTGCTCACTTCCTCCTCCACGTAGTCTCTTGGCGAGTACCAGCGCACAAAATCCTCAAGGGAGCAGCCAGGATTGGCTGCCTGAGGGAGTTTCGCACACACACACACACACACACACACACACACACACACACACACCAAATTTAAAACATTTACAAACTTTATTTTTAAATCTTTTACTGGGTTTAGGAATCCACCAAATCATATTAGTTGCCCAGTATAAAAGCAGCGCTTCATTATTCTCCCACACAAAACGCTTCTGTTATTAATTTTGTTAAGAATCATTAAACATGAGATCCTCGGGCGCAGTCTGTCGTTCACTGCTCGATAAACTCCGTATGATTTGGAAACTGTTCCCACAAAGGGCTGGAATTTATTCTTATCCCTTCAAGCTTCTGTTCTTCTACATGATATGGACACTAGATTGGACCCTATATTGCATTTATAACGCTATGAAGATATTACAGAATGATGAATGATTACGGAATCCTTCAAATGTTATGATTGACTCATCAAAGATCCCAAGTACCAATTAGTAATTATATGCAGGTGCCTCCATAAGTATTTAAACGATGTCACAATTATTGTCCTTTTTTCTCTCTGTTCCCCAGAATAATGGACTTGCAATTAAGCTACTAGGATGTGACTGCGATGGAGACTTTCTGCTGTAGATAGAGGATTCTATTATTTTAAAAATATATATATAGATTCCATGCGATGAATTTGCATTTCGCAGCCGTTTATGGGAACCATGTGATCCACAGACATGTCAGTGCACATAAAGGAGGCCATCATTAAGCTGAAAAACAATAAACAAACAAACACATGGCTATAAGAGAGATAGCATAAACTTTAGGGGTGGTCAAAACAACAGTCTGGTACAAAGAAACACACAGAGCTCAGCAAGCAGTAAAATACCTGCAGGACAAACAAAGATACATGGAGAGAACAACTACACTGGATGGTTATATAATTCCTTTCTAGGTGAAGAAAAAAAAAGACAAAACAAAACAAAAAACCTCGTTTACAACATCCAGTCAAGTCCAAAACACTCCTGGGGAGATCAGATTACGACCGTCAAAGCCTACAATCAAGAGACACCTTCATGAACATCAATATAGAGGGTTCATATAAAACAGGGGTCGGGAACCTTTTTCACTAAGAGAGCCAAAAAAAAAAAACTTTTTTAAAATCTAATCCTCTGAGAGCCATATATATATATATATATATATATATATATATATATATATATATATATATATACACACACGTGTATACATGTGTATGTGTATATATATATATATATATATATATATACACTGAATACTATATATAATGAAGGGCAGTGGTGGTCTAGTGGTTAGGGCGCAGGATCGCTGATCCTAACATTGGGGGTTCAAGTCCCCACAAGGTTGTCACTGTCCCCCCATTGCAGCTAACTGGGTTATCAAAGGCGGGCCATGTCTCTCACTGTCTATGGTGAGATGCATGTAAAAGAACCATTGCTGACTTTCGTAAAGAGTAGGCTGCAAAGCCATCAGCGTGTTTCTAGGACCCACCACAGCCGTCTCAGCCAACTGAGCCACCGTGGAAGGGACCTAGGCCTAGAGAGCAGGGATCAGCCAGCGCGAACTGTCTCTCGTTATACAAAAATACTCAGCGCAGGCGAGGACAAATAACTCTTCACCATCTTCGAATTCGAAGAACAGAGCCATCATCACTATATATAATATATATATATATATATATATATATATATATATATATATATAGTGATGATGGCTCGTTATATATATATATATATATATATTATATTATATATAGTGATGATGGCTCGTTTTATATATATATATATATATATATATATATATATATATATGAATATGGTTTAGAAACAGTGGCCCTGGTTTAGAAACAGTGGCACTGGGGAAAAGACAGGAGGCAGAGCTGGAGGTAGCAGAGATGAAAATGTTGAGGTTCTCTTTGTGAGTAACGAGGATGGATAGGATTAGGAATGAGTACATCAGAGGGACAGCATATGTTAGATGTTTTGGAGACAAAGTCAGAGAGGCTAGATTGACATGGTTCGGACATGTACAGAGGAGGGATAGTGAGTATATTGGTAGTAGGATGCTGAGGTTGGAACTACCAGGCAGAAGGCCCAGAGGAAGACCAAAGAGAAGATTTATGGATGTGGTGAAGTCGGACATGAAGGCAGTTGGAGTAAGAGTAGAAGATGCAGAGGATAGGGAGAGATGGAGGCAGATCATTTGCTGTGGCGACCCCTGAAGGGAACAGCCGAAAGGGAAAATTTGTGTTTGCCTGCCAGCTGTGCTTGGCTTCGTGAAAATGAGCCGATCAAAAACGAGGGACATTTATATTTACCTCTTTACTCAAAAACAACACGCGCAGTCTGTGGCTGTTGTTATAATCCAATAAAATTAGAGTTTCATGGTATTGGACCCACCCGCATACTGGCGTACAGAAAGAATTGGCTCCCTGCTCCGCGCCACAGGGACATGTGGCATTGAAAACAGATGTATAGATTTAAATGCGCCATATTTATTCATCTGTTTTTTGTTTTATTTGATGGCTTTTTTGTATTTCTATTTAAATGACAGTGAAATTATGTATTCGTTATTCTGTTAAGAAAGGCCACCTGATTTATCTGAGCGGGAGATACAGTCATCAAAACAGCCACATCTGGCTCGCGAGCCATAGGTTCCCGACACCTGCTATAAAACATATGCAACCCAGCGCTAACAGTCAAAAGAGAAACGCTAGGACAGACTTTGCGAAACTTGTAACAGAATGATGGAGAGACGAGAGTAGGAAGAATGAAAGGAAAAGATGACAGGTTATCTGTCAAACATGGACATGTATGGCTGTCAGTGCAACTAGGTCACTGCTGTTTATTAATATAACTGCAGAATGAACTTTGAACTGTCTACTTCCTGTCTCGAACGTGGCACCCCCATTTAGTGCATCGGAGTTGATTAGCACACGAAAGATATTTTCTGATGTCAGAGATAGGAAGCAGAGAACAGTTAAAAAAGTGCACAATGAGATTTTTTTGTTTTTCAGTTTTGTTCCAGGTATTGAAGTAAAACAGATTCTTTCCATGTTTATCCTGATGTGGTTGTTGGCACTCGTAGGCTTACAGCATACAGCCATTTTGTGGTTGGTGGGTACATCGAGTTAACCCAATACTGGGCAGATTTCAATCATTTTTGACCCTAGTTAAAAAAAAATAAAAAGGGAAATATATCAGAAAATAGGGCTCAGATTAAAAAAATTGAGTCAGAGTTGAGTGGGCGACCTGATTTCTTTAAATAACAGGAATATACCGAGGTCTGATCTTCACGACATGTTTGTGGAAATGTATCATGGCATGAACAAATGAGATCTCTGAGGACCTTGGGAAAAAAAAAAAAGTTCACAAACTTTCAAGCACCACTGTAAGCATCTTCTCACAGACACAGCCTTCACCCTCCCAACAATTATACACATATTTATGGAGTTTCCACTATACAAACTACTCTGAAAGACTTCCGACCAATGAGATTGAACTATTCAGCCATGTTAATTGGTGTTAAGTTCTTGTTATTTTATGATTAATCACCTCCACACGACATCACACTATCCTGACACCAAGTGACATTTACTCTGATTACATTATATTAGAGCTAATCTTATATTTAATTATTTAATTACAAAGCTTCAAGATGATTCAGATATCGTTTATGATTAAATACCTTTTAATGAAAACTCACAAGCACAAAAAGTTAAAAAAAAAAAAAAAATCTATATCACACAACCAGTTTTCTGTATCAGATTAAATCATTTCATCACACACAAAAAAAACAAAAGGCAGTAAAATACCTGATGCACTTATGAATTACGGAAATGATCAATGCTATGCTTAACACCACCAGGCGACAGAAACATCAATTCACGTGTGGCCTCATTCTACCCTAAGCAGCTGGTCAAGCTGGATCTAGTAGCACGACATCATCCTGTAAGCATGAATGAAAATGGGGGTGGGGGCTCATTCTGTATTATGCCTTTTTATTTCTCTATTGGCAAAGAGAAATCGGTGCCTGAATAATCCCGACGGCAAGCAATAAGCGCACAGGCTTGTCAGCCGCTGGCTTTGTAAATGAGCCGGCTGACAAATTCCAGCGGCGAGCTTTCTCTGCGTGACCTTTCTGCCTGTCTGTGGAAGTTCTGTGCACTTGCATGGTCGATAATTACTAGGAGACGGCGCAACAAGACATAATGATCCAAGTTTTACAGAAATGAGGCGGCTCGGAGACTTAAGGGAGTGAGGCGAGGACGGGGGAGGTGGAGGCGGATTTCTACAAGCTAATCTGATCACATTTCATCGCACGTTGTTTACTGAGACATTTACAGCATTGCAAAGAGTTCTCAGACTTCAATCAAATGTGAATTACTGTTAGTCCTGCACCTGTTTATGTAAGAGTGGTGCATATCAAAGCAGCTGCATGCCGAATTTAGTACCAGCTGAATCATGATAGTATGACCATAGTGCTGTTAGTTCCCAATACTGACTGTTGGAAGATGCGAGATGAACATTTATTCTTAGTTTGTGCGGACAAACCTCGACGCTTTTTAAAACGTTATGCATGGTAAATACAGGTACAAAACCTGCAGCAAGACAGGTTGGTACCAAGACAAAATGTCTGTTGCCCCTGTTCATATTGCCATGCCTCGAGTGACAGCGGAAACGGTGGTGGTGGTGGTGGTGGTGATAGCGGAGGGGTGCTCGGAGGGTTCAAAGCGCTGTCATATTTTTAAGTCACCCCATTCATCATATCCACGAGTCTCCCTTCTCCACCCAGAGGGAGATGGCAATTAAAGCCAAAATGCCAAATTATGCTTGGCTAAGCACAATTAAAGACAGCGCCGTCGCTAAATTTAGAGGCCATCTTCAGCTAAGGGGGCCATTTAGTGCAATAGCCGAGCTCTCAGCAGTCATCATCTGTAGCTTCAGAGAGTTCAGGGAAAAGAAAAGAATGGGGGGTGGGGGGCACACTGGTGTGTTTGCTGTGCTTGAGAGAAATTAGAGCATTTTGTAGGACAGCAGTAAAAGCAGGAAGAACACGTCACCTTTCCTTAACCACCACCCCCCCACCCCCGTTCAAAACAAGAATTTTGCACAGACGATACATAAACTCGATTTGGAAACAAGGGTGCTCTTGCTGTGCTTAAGATACTCTCCTTTTCCTTCCAAATCCCTCATTCTTTCATCTCCTGGGATGGTCTACAGAATAGCGCCGTGGGATAATTCCACGTTATCCGACAGACAAGGATGTCGAGGGTGGAATAAGGCGCTTATGAAGATGAATAGGTGTCCGTGAACGACAACCAAACAGCTCTTACCCCTTGCAGTGCCAACCTTAAATTTCTCTCTCTTTTTTTTTTGTGCTTTATAAAGGTGAAAGCTGTGAATGGGTTGACAGATTCTGGCCAGCATAGATTAAGACAGAGGCACAAGGAAGTGGGATATTTGATCTCCTGCCTTGGAACGCAGTGCTCAGCCTTTACAATCTTGTCACTGTTAAGTTAAAGATATGGAGTGATATTTTGCGCCGTCTTTGCTCCTGCTGACATTTCGGTGACGTTGACGAATGTGTTAGGCAAGTTGAAATCTCTACGGTAAGACTTAAAATCGCAAAGGCCTTTATCCTGCATGATGAAAAATCATAAATGTGACCCCCAAAAGGTGGATAATATAGTTACACAAGAATCTGTTTGTGCGTGAGGAACATCTCAGCAATGGATTTTTATTGAAGGAATTAAACATGAATTGCAAAAGACTTCACTTAATGTAGCTTAATCAGCTTAATGCCTTACCTTGAATCACCTCAGCGTCCGCCACGATAATTCATTAGGCCAACTCCCTGATCCAATTCAAATGTTCAGGCTTTACTAATTACCTGAATCCTCGGTGGTGACAGAGATATCATAGATGATTAAATTAAGCCCACAAAAGCAGTATCCACGTTTCGCTCTGCGAAAGTGAGTATCGCGGAGACAGAGCAAAGAACGCAAGTTGGAAGATTTCATACGTTGCTTTGCTACTGTCATCAGTGTTGCTCCTTGATGTAGCACGGGGGTATCAAACTCATTTTCATTGAGGGCGACTATACTACATTTAAAGCTGATCAAGGGCTGATCAAATCATTGAACATCTGTTCTAAAAAGCAACCATGAAATCAATCGCAAAATAATATGTTGAGAAATTTGACCTCTTTACTCGCATTTTCTGACAAGCTGAACAGCGATAAGCAAGCATGCAATCTTTTTCGAGTCATGAAGGACTAGCTTTTCACTTGAAAAAAGGCTGCTGCTGCCACCAAGTGGAATGGATGATGGATGGAAAGGATGATGAATTAGGTTTCACGGTAATAGTTGATGCAAAGGATGTACGATAATCATAATCTTTAAAAACTCCTATGGGTCACATGAAATGAGTCGGTGGGCCAGATTTGGCCTGCGAGCCTTGAAGTTGACACCTGTGACGTAGCATAAGCAGGACTGCCTGCATTTCAGTACAACATTTAACTCACATAACGACCCACACAGTCGACAAGAAGACCTGATCAGCAACTAATATTAGAGACCAGAAGTGAGTGCTGGCGTTCTGATGCCAATTTACCAGCTTCATTTGAAAGGCTAGGATGAGATCAGCTTCAGAACACTGGAGTTTGGAGTGGTGTTGAGATCATCTCTACCTTCCAGCTGAGTCGTACTCACCATCAATTCAGTTTCCAGGATGATGTTCCTCCGTGTTCAATTTCTCACCAGATCGATCAAGACTTATTTTCTTTTCATTAAACTAAACGCACCTGCATTAAGGAAAATACCTAAAAGTCCTCTTGTTTTTATGTGGCTAAATTAGCCAAGTTTTGCTCCATTTGCAAAATTTGCACACAAGCATGCATGCATCTAGAGATGAAGTGCTCTGCACCGACAAAAGCAAAGCCACATGCTGGTAAATTTTACCTGACAAGCTCAAGATGCCCCGAATGATGCTGGTCCCATTTTTAGACTTTTCTTGTTAACAGTCCATAATTTAGCCTTGTTGAAATATCATTTGCTTTGTTTGCATGTTTCTCTTTTTTAAGCACATTTGGCCGACTGTGAACAATAAGGGTTGTGTTAATATTTTATGTAGGCGGACGCTCCTGGTTTATTTTACGATTGTTTCCCCAAGACAATACTGTTGCAACGTTTTATCTTCACTTTTGTAATGCAAATTAGATCTAAAGGTCTTTTTCATCCTACAATACACCTTGGGGAATTGCTCTGCTTGGGAAATCTTGGACCAATTTTCCAATCTGCTTGTAATATTTAATTTCCATTTTTATTTTCAAACTACCGTTTAACCAGAAATCAGGATCCCACGAAACTGACTTCATTTTATTAACTAGGACTGTGCAGTTGTTTCGTTGTTGTTTTAATACTCTGTATGGATACCAAGACCTGGCGTCAATATAACTGGTAACGACAGATGCAGACTGTGAGGCAGGACTCTTGAGTACCTGATGTGAATAGGTACATGAGTATAACTAATAAGGAATGTGAGATCAAGGTTTCCTTGAATGCACAGCATCAGCAAATGTGGTCAGTTATAATCAGTATAAAGGTGCATACACACAGGAAGTTTAAATATGTACATGCCCACTTCATGTCACTTAAGAAAATTCCACCCTTTATTGCTCATTCTATTGGCTTTTATTAACTTGATATGGTCTCTTGCCTTTCACCGCTTCCAGTGTTCATGCAACCTTAATAAGTAAAGTGCCTTAAAAGGCACAGCCCAGTACAAAAAAAACATTTATGAATGCATATTACGAAAGAATGTACCCAGAGAAACCGTCACTTCTGCAAGCACGGTACACATTTCCTTTGCTTGCCAAGGTCTACATAACTCAAATATTCACCAATCTATGTTAAAAACATTATGACCACCGACAGGTGAAGCAAATAAGATTGCCAGGGAGTGGGATGTGTTAGGCAGCACGTGAACAGTCAGTTCCCAAAGTTGATGTATCCGAAGCAAGTGACAAGGACCACAACCATATGTCGAAACCACTGGACCTGTTCATCTCCAGAATGATTTTTTTTTTTTCAGGAAAATGCAATGCAAGTTTATTTTCTCAAGAATATCTTATGCTTTATGGATTGTAAATGAACTGCTAAAGTCTACTACTCCACTGCTCTACCTTCAGGATACTCCAAGATTTATTAAAAAAAATCCTGTGAATAAGTAGCAAGAAGCTTTATTGCCCATTTACTGATTCACGTCAGCACACATCCGCCATCCAACTCGGAGCGTTTAACTTGTGTGCTGAAGACAATTGAGATTAACCTCAGGATATCTTCAAGCGTAACTCAATTTCCAACAAATTACAGATGTTCTGCATTCTCCTAGTCGTTACCTTAAAGGACTCCATGTCTGAGAGTAGGCAAGCGCTCTGCATGCGTGCACGGAGATGAGCGCCTTCAGCTGATGTTCCCAATTTGGCCAGCACCTCCGACTGCTCCTCTAGTGCATCTTCGGTCATAGGCGCGGGTTCCTGGGGGGGAAAAAAACAATCCGAAACGATTCTCTGTTGTGCAACACTTACAATTCCACTGGATATTGTTTTCAGCTAAATTTAAAGACAAACATAAAACTTGCTGTGAAACTTGGCAGTCGGTTCAGACCTCCTGTAGTGAGTCAGGTCTCTAAGGTCAGACAGTATGACTTATTTCTGTAGGTAAAAAAAGCTGCACAGCTGAACACTTGATTGGACTGTCAGTCAACAGATCCAGAGCTGAAGACAGCTGACAACTTTATAGATTCATTAGTGTGTTCAGACTGTCCCTCAGCAGTCAAAACCTCCAGATTCAAGCCTTCGGCCCACTAATGACCCCCTGAGCTTCACTAACAAGTGCATTACAGGAAGTCTGGGACAAATCCAGACCGGCCAACGAGACACAATGAACTCTGTGTTTCATCAGAAACCAAAGCCCAAATTTATTGAAATATTTCTATTACACAAATGGGCCACAGAGAGAAATTTAACACCTTTTTCTACAGGTATTGCTTTTACACAAAAAATGGTTTCAGCTCTAAAAGTGGAGGTGGGGTATCATGCTTGCCATGCTTTCAATAATTTCAATCTCCCAGTGTTCATGACAGTGGCATTCAGGGGAATCTGTGCATACAATCCGTAATGGAGGGTAGACAGCAATCTTCGTGTATCTTATTCTGCCCTGTGATGCAGTCAGATGAGATTGACTTCCATAATAATTTATAAATAACTCAAAATATGTGTTGTTAAATAAAGCAATGATTTTTTTTCCCCCTGTAAGCAGGTGTTTTCTGTTAAAATGTTCGGAAATACTCTCCAGTGGCAGCACTTTGTCAGTATGTTGTCTGATCCAGACGAGACTACAGTGAGATGATGATCATAACTGCTGTATATAAGCGGAAACCAAAATAACACCCGACTTCAAAATTTAGTAATGCACAAGACAAGTGAGTTTTTTTTTTTTTTTTTGTCTGTTTGTTTTTTTTAAACTGAGATCGGCACTTTAAACAAGTGGAAGGTGCAGCTACTGCTTGGATGAAGTGACATCTTGCACCCGACATTGGCACTTTGCGGATAAGATTGATCATACCTGCATCATGTCACTATAATGGGTTAAAATATATGACATCATTCATTAGCAAATGTGATTTGCAATTGCTTTGTATGTCATTTCCCCAGTTCACCCCCACCCCCCATTCTTTACCTCTTTTCTTGTCACATTCTTCATGCCTCAGCCGAGGTCTTCACTCAGTCCTTGACCAATCGCGTCACCATATTTCTCACCCCATTGCCTACTATATTCCTTGACCCCAACCTTAAGTCTTTACCCATTTCTCACCCCATCCCTTAATCAATTCTTCATTCACTTCTGTGCCTCATTTCTTAATCCATTCTTCAAACCTTGCCCAATTTATTGTTTACTTCATAATTCCATATTTACCCGTCTTCAGCCTATTCATTGAGCCATTTTCCCCATACGTCACTACATTCTTGATCCCATTCTGCTGTCCATTTCTTACTCTTTCTCTAACCCCATTCACTGTTAAATTCATCACTCCATTCCATACTTTATTCCTCATACCCTCTTCATTCTACACAGTATATTACAAATACTGATATTTTCACAGGAATGGCTTTCACAGCAAATATGACAACCATAGCGTGATTTACCCTCACACACTCATCTGCTGAACTGCTTAATCATATGATGGCTGGTGCCTATCTTAGCCAACTCTGGTCGAAGGCAGGATACAACCTGAACAGCTCACTGCAGGTCAACACACATACACATTCACGCTCATACCTAGAGTAAATTAGCTTAAATCGCATGTCTTTGGATGGTTGGAGGAAACTGGAGTACCTGGGGGAACCCAGTGAAGCAGAGAGAACATTTAAACTACCCATAGAAACACGTGAGTCTCGGAACTGAACCCAAGACCTTCTTGTTGTGAGGTGTACATGCTAACCATCATGCCACTGTGGCTACCCATCATAACATTCGTTGCCAAACCACCCCCAAAATTTTCACTATTTTAAAACAATACGATCTTTTTTGTTTTCTTTGAACTTAACACTTGAATCTACACAAGCAAGCTTCATTTAAAAACGCTTATACACATACACACACAAACCAGATTCCAAAAAAAGTTGGGACACTATACAAATTGTGAACAAATCCTGAATGCAATGATGTGGAAATGCCAAATTTCAATAGTTTACTCTGAATAGAGCAAAGCCGTCAGCGTGTTTCTGTCCCTTGGTAAAAGGGTTGTGACAGGAAGGGCATCCGACGTAAAAACCTATGCCAAATCAAATGTGCGAATCAGATGATTTGCTGTGGCGACTCCCAAGAAAAGGGAAAAAGCCAAAAGAACTGATGACTCTGAATAGAACATGGATGACAGGTTAAAAGTTTAAAATGAAAAAATGTATCATTTTAAGAGGAAACTATGTTGATTTTAAATTTCATGGCGTCAACAAATCTCAAAAAAGTTGAAACAGGTAGCAATAAGAGGCTAGAAAGGTCAATTGCACTCATATCGAATGGCTGGAAGACCAATTACCACTAATGAGGTCTACTGGCAACATAACTGAGGATAAAAAGAGCTTCCCAGAGTGGCAGTGTCTCTCAGAAACCAAGATGGGTAGAGGATCACCAATTCCCTTAATGTTGCGCAGAAAGATAGTGAAGCAATATCAGAAAGGTGTTTTCCAGTGAAAAATAGCAGAGTTTGAAATTATTATCATCTACAGTGTATAACATCATCCAAAGATTCAGAGAATCTGGAACAATCTCTGTGCGTAAGGGTGAAGGCCAAAAAACCATACTGGGTACCCGTGATCTTCAAGCCCTTAAACAGCACTGCGCCACAAACAGGAATGCTGCTGTAGGGGGGGGGGAAATCACAGAATGGGCTCAGCAATACTTTCAGAAATCATTGTTGGTGAACACAATCCATCGTGCCATCCACTGTTGCCAGTTGAAACTCTACAATACAAAGAAGAAGCCATTTCTAAACAGGGCCCAGAAGTGCAGGTGTTTTCTCTGGACCAGGGGTCATTTAAAATGGAGTGTGGAAAAGTGGAAAACTGTTCTGCGGTCAGGCGAATCACAATTCAAAGTTCTTTATGAAAAACTGGGACGCCATGTCATCCGGAACCCAAGTTGTTATCAGCCTTCAGTTCTGAAGCCTGCATCTGTGATGGTATGGGGTTGCATGAGTGCGTGTGGCATGGGCAGCTTGCACATCTGGAAAAGCACTGTCAATGCAGAAAGGTATACTCGGGTTCTAGAACATCTGCTCCCATCCAGACGTCATCTGTTTCAGAGAAGACTTTGCATTTTTCAACATGATAATGATAGACCACATGCAGCATTAATTACAAAATAATCGCCGCGTAGGAAAAAGATCTAGGTATTGAAATGGCCGGCCTGCAGTCCAGATCTTTCATCTACAGAAAACATTTGGTGGATCATAAAGAGGAAGGTGCAACAAAGAAGGCCCAAGACAGTTGAACAGTTCAAGGCCTGTATTACACAAGAATGGGACAGCGTTCCTATTTCTAAACTTCAGAAACTTGTCTCCTCGGTTCCCAGACGTTTGCAGACTGTTGTAAGATGATGATGAGATGCCTCACAGTGGTGAAAATGGCCTTGTCCCAACTTTTTCGAGATTTGTTGACACCATGAAATTTAAAATCAACATATTTTTCCCTTTAAAAAGATACATTGTCTCAGTTTAAACTTTTGACCGTCATCTATGTTCTATTCAGAATAAAATACTAAAATTTGGCACTTGCACATCATTGCATTCAGTTTTTATTCACAATTTGTATAGTGTGCCAACTTTTTGGAATTTGGTTTGCGAGTCCTCTCAGTCCCAACCCTCTGGTTCTAGGTAAAAGTAAAATTACAGAGAAAGAACCATCCATCAAAAAAAAAAATAAAATATGGACTGGCTCGCTCTGGTTCTTAGAGTTCACATTATGGGGGTCTCTTTTAAAGGTATTAATTTGATGTACTGTTAAAAAAAAAAGATCCATTTTCGGGTCACATCCTTTGAGAGCATATAGACTATTAAAAGAAATTCTTCAAGCCCTTGAACATAAGTACAGTAGACCGTTGACTATTCGCGGTTTTGCAGTCACGGTTTGAGTATTCGCAGACTGCCGAGCAACTCGCACATGATTCAAATTCAGCCAATGGCTATCCTCCTTCCTGCT
This sequence comes from Plotosus lineatus, assembly GCA_024760905.1. NCBI lineage: Eukaryota > Metazoa > Chordata > Actinopteri > Siluriformes > Plotosidae > Plotosus > Plotosus lineatus. The sequence goes on from CM045729.1 coordinate 79,246,333, forward strand.
GATTGGTTGAGGTGATGTAACACCCCTTTTCCCCTCATTCGCGCACAAGTTGGCAATGAGGCTTTTTTTTTTTTTAGTGTGCTTTAATTACCAGTTAAGTTCTATGATGTCACTCAAACGCCTGCCAATCACCAGAAAAAGGTAATATGACTGATGTCTCTTCTGAAGAAATAAGACTTTCTCCGGAAGAAACGACAGTTTCCTCTGAAGTCACGTCATTGCTGAAGAGGAATAATCGTCTGAACTGTTGTAAGACACTCCACTATTAAAGTCTTTTTCAATTATTATTCCAGTACATGACCTAAGGTAATGTTTAAAATGTTTGTGTGTTAATTTTATTTACTGTGGTGTAGCATGTTTCTAATTTTGTTTTGTTTATCCAATTTATTATATTTCTTGTTCTTTTATGTCCTTTTTGTTATGGTCTGTGTTTTGGGGGACTTTGATTTTGGCTTTGTGCCTCTAACTAACTGTTTATAGTACTTACCTTCTGCTGAGCTGCTCAGTAGCACACACCTGAATTCACTATTCTCATTTACTCCCAATAAACAAAGCATGCTCACCTCTGCACCAGAGGATTAACTCACATCAACATCACCACTTCTTTGGTTTGTAACGCTCTCTAACTCGATCACTCTAAAATTCTACTCGCTTCGGCTGGGGGGCGTGGCTGAGCTGCTCAGACTTAATGCAGTTACGTAATACATGAATTCAGTCATCTCATGACTAATGCAATACATTCCTCGAGTGGGAATTTTTGAAAACTACAGTGCTGTATGTTTTTTCAGAGGATGCTTTGAAAGGTGTTTTTATATGTATGCTGTATAATGTTTATATTTTATTATCAATAAATATAACAGTAAAAATCGAAAAGTTTTTCTTAATCATTACTACATTTTACTACATTAATACTGAATTAATGAGTATGACTGTCTATAGGATGTGTTTAAGAAGCATATTTTAGTGCATGTAATAGATACATAGTATTTTACTTCTGGCTGCTCATTCACGCATGTGACGTGATACATGGGATTTTACTTCCGGAACTCGTGGATTATCTCGATTCGTGGGAGGGCCCTGAACCGAGCCCCCACGAATGTCAAGGGCCTAATGTAATGTACATTAGTATTGACTTCTATCCACAACTTGGCAACCACATGGCACGTAAGACCCAAGTAGTGTGGTTTTATATATGCCAATCGGCCTATTCAAATTGAGTTCTCTCATTTTCTTGCCTATTCAAAAATGGCTTGGATTGTGAATGCAAATGTATAATGCAGTCGTAGCACAGGACGCAGGAAGGACACAATCAGGAAAGTGACGAATGAATTGAGCTGACATGCAAGAGCTTTGAAAAACACACAGGAAAAAGGTAAAAAAAAAAAAATAAAAAGCATATTTTCTTCTAATATTAGTGGTCTAGTTAGAAAATGGGTTCATTTACCAATTTTAAAATGGTGCAAAGATCCACCATTGTAGTGAGTATTACACAAAAATGGGTAAAAGAACCTTATTAAAGGAAAATTTTAAAAGAAAAAAATTGAAAGAAGAGGAAAATGCGGTTATATCTGAAATTAACACCCAGCTGAATAAAGGTAATTCATATATTTAACCAAGATAGATGGGCAAGATTTACATCTTTATGAAAATCAAATTCTGTTCATAGGAAGTGGTAGAAATGGTCAAATTCCAAGCTGAAGGGAGGCTGGGGAAGCTGTTACCATCTAGACCATATGTCTCCTTTCATATTCTCCCTTTCACCCACTTCATCCATCCCATCCCCTAATCACAAGCCCTCCCGCAGACTCAGAGTAAAGGAAAGGATGGCAGGAACAACAGGAAACGAAACCAGAAGATGAATCAGTGGTGATGCGCCTCAAACACACGCAACGTTGACAAATATGAGGCAGTGAGACGAGCATAGCGCCTTAAAAGCAAAGCGAAACGAAAGATTATTAAAGGAAAAGGGGACGCGCTTCAGATCTAATAAAGGGGGAGCCGGGGGAAAACAGAAAGGCTGTTGAGGGAGTGAGTGAGAAAATTATGGCAATAATGAGAAAGAGTAGAGTGAGAGCGAGGGAATAGGAAGAAGCATGACAGACGGCAAACAAGATGCAAACGGAAAAATAGAGCCAAGATTATAAAAAAAAACCTACTACAGCTGTGAGAAAGTGCAAAAAAGATGGAGCACTGCATCAAAACTAAACAAACTAATAAAAAATATGCTGACGCTTTTTCCTCTTCTCCCAGCTTTTGTTTTCTCCTCCTTTCTGAGGTATCGTCTGAAAAACAGCCAGAAACAAATAGAGAAAAAGAAAAGGGGAAGAACCCCACCCCCCCAGAAAAAAAAAAAAAAAAAGCCCTAAAGGCCCAAAGATGAGCTTAGACTTATCGGAGATCTGAGTGAGAATGCAGATGCTGGATGATGTCGGTTGCTGGGATACTTTTCAGCAGTATATTTTCATGAAGCCTCAGAATTTAGTACTCGAGATTCTGAGCTGTGAAAACGGCCACAAGGTGCTGGCAAAAACTACCGTTACCCATCTGTGCCCTACTTTCGCATGCTGATTAACTGCAGAAGACACTTTTTACATGCTGCGCAGGAGCTCATTTACGTCATCGCGCTATCAGTTGATTGAAAACTTCCTCGTTTTTGGAGTCTGGTTGGGCCAGCTACTGTGTACCTGAGCAGATGTTCAAATACAAAAAAAAGGAAGAAAAAGAAAACAAGCAAAGACGTGTGTATCTTTCCGCAGAAGTCTGCACATATAACACTGACTATGATAATATTATTCAATGATCTGATAAACCAAGACTAATGAGCTACCATAATATTTATTAATTAAAAGTGCATTATTTAAAGGAGAGGACAAGCCCATAGCATTTTGAAAATTTGTGCATAAAATTGAAGTAAATTGTTCAGAGTTCATTTTGAAAAATATCTTCTATTTGGGCGCTGCATTGACTGCATGGTTAGCATGCCCACCAAGAGGGATCTTGGTTCGAGTCCAGGGCTCAGGTGATTCTGTGTGAAGTGTAATATTCTACCAAGTGAGTGGGTCTTCTTCAGGTACTCCAGTTTCCTTTCTCAGTCCAAAGTCCGACAGATTAGGTCACCTGGCTGTTCAAAGTGACCCCTAGGTGTAAGTGTGAGTGGCCCTGTAATAATCCAGCAAACTCTTCAGGGTGCACAATTGCCTTCACCCAATGTTGGCGGAGATAGACACCAGCCTTCCGACAACCCTAGTAGGATGAGGTGGTTTGGCAAATGAGTAACTAGGTGGTCATGCATGCACAAACACGGGAACAAGAACACTAATCACGTACTTTGGTGTGTTTTTAGTCAATTATAGAAGAAAATTTACTGTTTGAGAAGAATGATGCAACCTTGCCTGAGAAATCCTAAAGATGGATCAAGCACTTTTTCTAAAGTTGAGAGAACAGGATTATGATCAAGCTGGGCAGAAGGAGGAAAGCAAAACCAGTGCACTCCTGCATGCCAAACTGTTTCAAACATGCTGTAAGACTTTGCTTGAGAGTTTTATTGACAGAAGCTCAGCTCCCATTTCAAAGACCACCTTCAATAACTGTAGACCAAAGCTAAAGTTCTCAACCTTTTTTTTTTTTTTTTTTAAACCGAGGACCCTTTTAACTTTAAAAGCAAGTTGAACCATTTTACCTGAACACATTTCTATTTCCAAACAAATAAGTAAATAAATAAAAAGGCAAAGTTTGCAATGAAGGTAATGTGAATCTAGCTATGTATCTCCCACAATGAAATGTCAAAGAGACTATTCCATTCGAGAATAATTCCACTGAGCCTGATGCGCAGAATTGTTGGTGTAGAGTATTCACGGACTGCCGAGCAACTCGCACGCGATTCAAATTTAGCCAATGGCTGTGCTCCTTCCTGCTGATTGGATGAGGTGATGTAATGTCTCTTTTTCCTCATTCGTGCACAAGTTGGCAATGAGCCTTTTTTATTGTATTTTAATTACCAGTTAAGTTCTCTGATGTCACTCAAACGCCTGCTAAGCACCAGAAAAAGGTAATGATGTTGGATGTCTCTTCTGAAGAAATAAGACTTTCTCCGGAAGAAACGACAGTTCCCTCTGAAGTCACGTCATTGCTGAAGAGGAATAATCGTTTGAACTGTTGTAAAACAGCCCACTATTAAAGTCTTTTTAAAGTATTATTCCAGTACATGACCTAAGGTAATGTTTAAAATGTTTGTGTGTTATATTTTATTTACTGTGGTGTAGCATGTTTGTCATTTTGTTTTGTTTATCCAATTTATTACATTTCTTGTTCTTTTATGTCCTTTTTGTTATGGTCTGTGTTTTGGGGGACTTTGAGTTTCCTGCACCAACATGTCTATTGAAGTCTGCCCCAATGACCACTCTTTCACCTCTGGGGGTACTCTGCATCACTTCATCTAACTCACTCCAGAATCTCTACTTCTCTTCTCGCTCACATCCTGCCTGTGGGGCATAAGCACTAACAACATTGAACATCACGCCTTCAATTTCTAACTTGAAACTCATCACTCTGTCTGACACTCTTTTCACTTCTAGAACATTCCTGACAAACTCTTCCTTCAAGATGACTCCTAGTCCATTTCTCTTCCCATCCACACCATGAAAAAACGCTTCTAGCCTCACTGCCTTTCCACCTGGTCTCCTGAACACACAGTATGTCCACCTACCTCCTCTGCATCATGGGATCCCTGTATATTATTTCATGTGTGCAAATAATGATGAATAAAATTATATTGAATGAAGTTTTGTGTGATTTGATTTTTTCACTTTTTCCACCCCATTTACCTTAAAATATGGGGAGTTTTGGGGCTCCCTGAATAAATTACAAATAGCCAAAAACAAATTGTACCACAGTCACTCTATGTTCCTGTTCATATTTATAGAAAGAGTAGAATATGTAACAGAGTTCATACACAGCCTTCTTTCTGTTTTAAACAACACTAATTATGAGCACACAACATTCTGAAATGCACGCAAATTGAAAAATATGTTGCAGTACAAACGTGGAGCTGGTTTGCACGAAAGGAAGTCAGAGTACTTAGAAGGTTCCTGTGAACGTTTTAAAGGAAATCGATAGAAAATTAACCGACAAGCAGAATTTATAAGTTAAATGTTAGCGGGTTGCTAATGTTCTTGGATCCAAGCCATCCCCTGACCCCCCCACCCACCCGGGCACGTATTTTTTCCATTGTTTCATTGGAACACATTGTGACATTTAAAATCCACCAGCATGCTGGAATTTTCAAGCCCTTGCTCGGTCCTCGGAGACGCAGTATCAGAGCGGACACATTGCCAAAATGATATTTGTGTGACTTCAGGTCCAACGGAATAAAATTATGTTTTTGGTACTGAGAATTTGTTTAATCCACCTAATTGGTACCATATAAAGTTAATTTTGCATACTTATTCTGGCCTTCAAACTCTAGAGAACATATGATTTATAAGTGATTATAATAATAATAACAACTGATAGAAAAAGCAATATCAGACCCCCCCCCACACACACTGCAGCAGGTCAGATCTCCACCTCGAGTGTGCTGTACTTTCACTTTCTCTCCCACATGACCTACCAGCTCTTAAAAGATGATCTCACCATCATGCATAGGGCTAAACTAGGCACACTTATATAATCACCTTGGCAAAGTGGGTGTAAAATGCTGAGTGAGGACATTTCATCACGAATTTAAAAAAAAATGAAATAAGGAGAAAAGAAAAAAAATCTTAACCGAACCCTGCAAACCTCCTACAGGACATTGTGTCAAATGATGCCACGCTTGCTACCCAAATACAAAAGGGATAGCTCCTCCCCTTATTTCAGGGACATAAGGGGAAGTGGATGACAGATCGTTGAACACAGCATATGCTGACCTCTTGTTCAGTTGACTCACCTGTGTGATTGGTATGTACAGCAGCTCGTTCGAATTGAGCAAGGTAAGCTTGCCATGAGGCTGCAGTCTCCCCTCAGGCTTTAGTTTGGCTCCTGCACCTTTAACGCCATCCGCCACCACCTCCTTTATGTCCTCTGTGTCACTCAGACACTCGAAGAACTCGTCCTCACTGTCACTCCAGGAATCCCACGACTTCCCTGGTGACACCTGAGGCACTTGGAGACCGTTTTCACTGTTGCTGTCTTTCCGGATGGCGTCCCTCGCTTTCTTGTGTTCGATGCAGCAGTTGAGCATCTGTGTGTACAATAGGTTTGTAAAGCAGAAAGCTGCAATTAAATTTTATATCCATAATCGGTCTACCCGCTCATTAGTGCTTGAATCAAAGTGCAAAGCCATCTTCATACTATACTGACTTAAAAAAATGAATATGAACGTCTTGCAAGTCAGAATGCGCACAAATACACACAAAATTTCAGGAAAAAAAATCCTGAGGGCTGAAGAGAACAAACTGACAACAAAAACAAAATCAAAAAGGTTTAATAATTGATTAGGAACAAAACAGAGCAAATGCTGAATGAATATTAATGTTGCAATGAATAGAGAAGAAACTGTATTCACCTCTCTCCATATGAAGCCAGAATTAAAATGATTACATCATGTGTGTGCACAGGTATAAAACACCCACCCACTCTCTGTACTTCCCCCCTGTCGTATTGTCCAAAATGTGGAAAATGTGTAAGTTCAGGAAAAAGCAGACACCGAACTAAAAGCAGCCATCCTCAAGCCAAACACACAAGGCTCCATCTACAACTTCGGATGCAGCCGCATCACGAGAACCAGGTCTTCCAGTCATAATGTTTCACCAGCCTCTGACAGAAACATGTCTCCCAGTCCACCCAGTGTCTTTACTGATTTCACGAGCAAGAAGCCCAGGGCCAAATGCTGAAACAATTCAAAATATTGTATCTATCCATCCATCCATCCATCCATCCATCCATCCATCCATCCATCCATCCACATACATACATACATACATACACACACACACACACACACACACACACACACACACACACACACACACACACACACACACACACACAGACAGACAGACAGACAGACAGACAGACAGACAGACAGACAGACACACACATACACACATATATACACACAAACGCACACATACATATATACATACATATATATATATATATATATATATATATACGTAAAATGTATGTATGTATATATATATAAAAACTTTTGTTTTTGTTTATTTGCTCTACCAAAAAGTATTGAGCACTCTCCTACGGAAGGATCTACTCAGAAAATCCTCTCTCTCTCTCTCTCTCTCTATATATATATATATATATATATATATATATATATATATATATATACACACACACACACAGCATGCAGATACACATATATACACACAGTGGTACCTTGACTTTTGAGCGACTTTTATAACAAATTTTCCATGATACGAGCTTTGATCCAACCAAAAATCTGCTCGATCCAATGAGCAAAATTTTGATTTACCCAATCAGTATCTGGTGTGACCACCATCTGCCTCACATAGGGCATCCCATTTCATACAGTTGATCAGGTTGTTGATTGTGGACTGCAGAATGTTGGTCCACTCCTCTTCAATGGCTCTGCAAAGTTGCTGGATGTCGGGTGGAACTGAAACATGCTGTCATATTTACCGATTCAGAGCATCCCGAATATGCTCCAATGGATATGTCGAGTGAGTATGCTGGCTGTACAAGAACTGGGATGTTTTCATCTTCCAGGAATTGTGTCCAGATTTTTGCAGCATGGGGCCATGCATTATCATGTTGCAACTGAGGTGATGGCTGTAGATTTTTGGCAGAACAAATGGATCTGTCCACAGTATCTCTGTGCATTCCAAATACAATCTATTTTTTTAAAAAAAGGAAAAAAGGCACCTGTGTTTGTTCTCCATAACATACATCAGCCCATACCAGGAACCCCACAGCCACCCTGGGCCACTCTATCCACAACAATGACATCAGCAAACTTCTCACCCACAGGATGCCATGCACGCTGTCTGCAATCTGCCCTATACAGTGAAAACCAGGATTCATCCATGAAGAGAGCGTCTCGCAATGTTCCATCGACAGTGAGTATTTGCCCACTCAGGTACAATGACGAACTGCAGTGAGGTCGAGACCCCGATAAAGACGGCGGGCATGCAGATGGAGCTTCCCTGAGACGGTTTTTGACAGTACTGTATGTGCAAAAATTCTTTGTCTATGCAAAGCAACTGTTGCATCATCTCTCCAGGGGGCTGGACTCAGATGGTCTTGGAGGTGAAGATGCTGGATGTGGAGGTCCTGGGCCTGGTGTGGTTACACGTGTTCTGTGGTTGAGAGGCCAGTTGGATCTACAGTACTGCCAAATTCTCTGAAACACCTTCGGCGATAGTTCATAGTAGAGAAATCAACATTCAATTCACGGGCAACAGCTCTGGTGGACATTCCTGTAGTCCGCATGCCAGTTGTCCGCTCCCTCAAAACCTGCAACATCTCTGGCATAAAACTACTCTGTGATAAAACTGCACAGTCTAGGGGTGGCCTTTTAATGTGGCCAGCCTGGGGTACACATGTGCAATATCCATGCTGTCTAATCAGCATCTTGATATGCCACACCTGTGAGGTGGACGGATTATCTCGTCAAAAGGTGAAGTGCTCACTAACCCAGCTTTAGACAGTTTTATGAACAATATTTGAGAAAAATAGGACTTTTGGAGCAAAAACAAAAGTGTCACATTAACATTTTTATTAATGTGTTTCACACACAAACACACATGCACATATATGGCTCCTGAGTGGTGCATCGACAAGATTTTTTTAATTTACCCGGAGATTTGCAAGTTTGAATCAGGATTAATGCCACAGCCATCTATGACAGGCAGACCATGGAAGCTAATTGGCCGAGTTCACACAGAAGAGATGGCATACACTCAGCTCCCTGTCACTCACAGGGATCACCAGTGAATCATGGGCATCTTGTGAGCTCATTCAAACGAGAGGGCGGCTATCGCTTTCACTCCGAGTATGTTAGACCACCCCCAAATGGACACGTGTCGCAGTTTAAAAAGAGGTGAGTGGCCAGCATTACATGTCATAGAGGACACACACGCACACACACACAGGGTCACCCAATAAAACCTCCCACATTTCCGAGATATATGAAAAATTGCATCCATCATATTTTAAAGATGATGATCATCTAAATGGTGGTCGCCACTGTTTGTAAACAATTGGAGATTTCTGAAGGCTGCCGTGACTCATGGTCATGTCGGGCGATACAGCAGCGATGTTACACAGTGACCTTTCAGTCAGACCCAGGAATTGCAGGAGACGATGAACCGTTCAATAGATAAGGTTTATGAACTCACTGGAAATGTCGCAGATAAAAAATAAACAGTGACAAATGCTAGAAGCGCCAAAAAAAAAAAAAAACGGTAACAAACGCTGGAAACTGTGGCTAGGAAGGCCGGCTGCCCACTGAGCGATAACTTGGAGCAAGTGGAGAACACCAGGAAAAAACTGAGTGAGATTGAAACAACCTTCTGGCAGAAAGGTGAAGGTGCATCAGGTCTTTATAGTGGGGTTGACTGAGGAGTGGGATCAGCTGTGCACTGCTGCAATCAGCCAGCGGTAGACAGCCACGCCCCACGTCTGCACATAACAGGCAATGTCCTACTGAATAGCAACCTTGATGGCTTCAAAAGTTTGGAGTTGATGAGTAAACACTCATGATTTAGGTTTACTCCAAAAAAGTACAAATTAACAAAATAATTACAAAAGGGAAGGTCAGCGGCACTGGCTGGCCATCCAACATCTCCGCACAACGTCATCACCTGATTTCCCTTCGGATTTCTAATTATCTTCCAGCTGTTTGTGCCGGAGCTGCATCTGAAACATCAACTTCGAGATCAAAGTACTTCACTTGTGGTTGGACTTCCAACAGACCTCATCACTACCTCTCCTGCCTCAGGAAGTTTCATGTGTGCAAATATTGATGAATGAAAAGTGTACTCAATCAAGTTTTATGTGCAAAAATATTCATTTCATTATCTTCAACCTTTTGTTTATTTCCTAATTTACTGTTAAAATGTGGGAGGTTTTTGGAGTCATCCTGTGCATGCATGTGTACACACACACACACACACACACACACACACACACACACACACGCACACAAAATCCTATTCCTGTCACAGCTAGGCCGTTGGGTTTTGGCCAACTATGGGCAAACGCATGTTACATCCTGAACAGTTCTCCATTTCCCTCTAGTGCAGTGCTTCTCAATTATTTTCTGTGGCGCCCCCTCTAGGAAGACCCATCCCACCACCGCGCAAGCAACTATGAGTACAGTGGTACCTCACTTTACGAAATTAATCTGTTACAGCACCTTTTTCGTTACCTGCATTTTTCATAAATTGAACCACATTTTCCAAGTGTGATTCGTTCCAAGGCCCCAATACTACCCCGTAAACCCTTTAAAAATTATAAAAGTATACCTTTTAAGACCTCCTTCTGCTTCAAGATCGTACCGATGGTAGACGGGTTTGGCCATATTCCTTTGTGATGTCACTCGACCCCTTTTCTTCTTTTCACTCGCACCGGAAATCACATGCGTGCGTGCGTGTGCGCGTGTGTGTGCGCGCGTGTGAGTCGTGTTGACCATGTCTTCTTAGCAGTTATAATCTTACAAATTTTAATGGAGGTTGAAAGACTGAGTCAAGAAATAAAGCATAAAACAACAGTACCTCTGTCCTTTACACGAAAAGCATCATGGTAGATGCAGCTCCATAATAGCCAATGGGAGGGAGGTGCATCATCCCTCCTAGCCAATGGGAGGCCAGCAGGGCGGGATGTTGGGAGATAGGCAATGGGAGTTAGCTGCGTCATCCCTCCGAGCCATTTGGAGGCCAGCGGGGTGGGATGTTTGAACGTCACTGATGGGAGAGCAGCTCGTGCATTGTTTTAATGTTTGAATGGCGCGTTTGAATTTTTCAGATGGCGCTTTCAGAACGTGACCTTGTTTCGTATCCAGAGACAAAAATTTTAGGGAAATGTGAACCTGCATTTTTCGTTTTGTGACACTTTTGTAAAGTGACGTACCACTGTCGTATTATTTGTCTATAAAATCACTGATCCGAGGGTTGGGGGTTCAAGTCCCCCTGTCCACAAGGACAGTGCACTAACTGGGTTATCAATGGCTGGACATGTGTCTCACGGTCTATGGTGAGAGGTTCATGTAAAAGAACCATTGCTGACTTTCATAAAGAGTAGCTGCATAGCTATCAGCGAGTTTCTGTCCCTCGCTAAAGGGTTGTGTCAGGAAGGGCAGCCGACATAAAATCCTACGCCAAATCAAAAGTGAAAATCAGATGATTCACTGGGGTGACCCCTGAAAAAGGGAAAAGAAGAATTTTTCTATAAAATTGTTATTAGTACACCTCTGCATAACATTCTATCTTTATTAACATTAAAAACAAAAGAAATATAGTTCAACTTACAATAAAAAAACTTGATTGACATTGCTTTTTAATCTGGAACAGAAAAGATTTATAGTGCACCAATGTGCCTGAAATTAAAAAAAAAAAAAAAAAAATTCTTCGTTCCTGTTTTTTTCCCCGTGTTGTTTACTGCACTTCATAGCATTTGCTCATGCGAAAAACCGTTACACCGGGGATCACCAACGTGGTGCCCGTGGGCACAAGGACAATATAAATTGCCCACGGACCTGTTCAGTAATCCGAACCTAACCGAACGACGCACCGCAGGCCGATCCACCCGATACCGCCGCCATGATCCAGTTCATTGCAGCACTAAACAGAGTGGGGGCCAGAACACACCCCTGCCTCACTCCGGTCTCAACCGAAAAGAAGTCAGAGGTGGAGACCCCACACCTCACAGCACTTGCTGTCCCAGAATACATCGACAATATCAGCCGGACCAGAGCCGACGGGATCCCACGGAGACGACGTATGCCACAGAGGGCCTCCCTATCCACCGAGTCGAACGCCTTGCGAAAGTCTATATAGGCGGCAAGGAACCCCCTATCAAACTCCCGCAAGCACTCAGATAGGACGCGGAGCGCCAGGATGTGGTCAAAGGTAGACCTCTTCCTTGTGAACCCGGACTGCTCGGGGCACTGGTGCGCTAGAAGCTGCTGTTGGATCCTGTCCAGTAGAATCCGTGTGAAGACCTTGCCCGAAACTGAGAGGACAGTAACCCCCACCCCACCTCCGGTAGCTGTTACATTCGTACGTCAAGTCGCATTTGACTCCCGAGAAGAACTGGCTACTTCTGAAGACACAGCAGTTCTGGACCAGCCGCCAGTGACTACCTACGAGAACATGGTCGATTCTTCTTCCTAGTGACACCATCATTGGAGTACCAAGTCCAGCGTCATGGATCCAATCTCTGGAACCACGAAACAGCAATCCTTAAGCCCCAACTTTTTGCAAAGTCAAGAAGCATTAATGCGCTTTCATCGCGGGTGTCCAGAGCCATGAGGACTGACACATGCTTCGTATCCATCCCGGTTGGTGCCAGTGGTCGCATTGAAGTCCCCCAGTACGATCAGGGTGTCCCTTCCCAGAACCCCAGACACCACCAAGTTGAGCTGGTCGTAGAAGGTTTCCTTCATGGATCGATCACTCACCCCGGTCGGAGCATACACTGCGACGATAGAGAGTGTCCCCACTGTGTGAGTCACCCTCAGTCGCATAATACGCTCGTTGACTGGGATCACCTCCGATACCAAGGGAGCCAATCGATCAGCGATCGACGGCCATTCCTGAGTGTGAAGACCGTCGGCCCGGCCAGACCAGTAGTAGGTGTACCCACCGACACTTGTCTCGCCGGACCCAGGCCTCCACACCTCAGAGAGGGCCGCAACGCCGATGCAAAGCAGACTAAGCTTCGTTAATACCAGAGGCAAGTGAGAGTCGTCCCGCAGGGAAGTCACGTTCCATGCGCTGACCCGGACCGACCGCTTCAGATTCAACCGAAGCGACCGAAAGCAGCTGGTGTCCCACACCTTTGCACCACCCGCGTCAATCACCCTATCACACCCGACCTGGTTGCTCCAGGATTTCACCCCTATCTTGGAGTAGGGGTCCCGAAGACTTTGCCCCACCCCCTCATACGACGATACCTGAGACAGGCGTCGGGGTTACTTTGAGGCTCCTCTAGGGCAGGGGCGCCGCTCCCTGACAGGCAAATGCTCGGAGGTACCCCAAGGAGGTACTGGACTTTGCCTATGACGCAGTGATCTTCGTGGAGACGGTGGATGTCCTGACGGAGACTCTCTGTTCGCTGGGTGAGGAGGCAGAACCGCTTGGTTTGCGAGTTTCCTGGATCAAAACCAAGATCCAGGCTTTCGGCAACCTCTTGGATGCTGCTGTTGACTCGATTGCTGTGGGTCGTGAAAGAGTAGAGATCGTGGAGTCTTTCACTTACCTTGGCAGCCTGGTCCATCGTTCCACTGATTGCAGGGCCGAGATCAATCGTCGACTTGGCCTAGCCTACGGGGCGATGAACTCGCTGGACAGGACCGTGTGGCGGTCGAGGTATCTGAGCAGGCGGACGAAAGCCCAAGTCTTTCACTCCCTTGTGCTCCCTGTGTTGTTCTACTCGAGCGAGACATGGACGCTCATGGCTGAGCTTGGACAACGACTGGACTCCTTTGTTATGACTTCCCTTCGCCGCATCTTCGGATACCGCTGGAGGGATTTTGTTGCCAACCGGAAGGTGCTTGAGGATGCGGGGATGGTAAGAGTGACCTGCTTGATCCGTGACCGTCAGCTGCGCTACTACGGGCACTTGGTGCGTTTCCCGCCTTCAGATCTAGCACACCAGATCCTGTCTGTTCGGGATCCTAGGGGCTGGAGCCGATCGCGGGGACAGCCGCGTGCGACGTGGTTGTCGCAGCTGAGGGCTGCCCTGCCGGGGGGTATGGGCCCTGCGCAGGCCTGGTCAATCACCAGGAGACGGCCAGATGAGTGGTGGTGGCTGGTGGACGCAGCGAAATGCCGTCCCGGCGCATGCCCTCATACCTGACCTGACCTGTTCATTGCTATCTTAGGACAGGCCCACGGCTGTATAGCGCCACTCTCCATTGAGCTGCATCTAATTTTTTTTTAATATATTTTTAAATAAAATTGATATCTTCACATAGATGAATATCATTAATTATTAATAATGACATAATTAAAGGTAAATTGAGCAAATTTGTAATTTCAGAGGTGTGTATTGACCTGGTAGCCCTTCGCATTAATTGGTACACAAGAAGTAGCTCTCAGTTTTAAAAAGGTTGGTGACCCATGCGCTACACTATAGCACGACAATGAATGCGCCACTGCCAACTACTGGAGTGAAGGTGCTATTACACTTAATTCTCCTACACTATTCCAGAAAAGCATCCCCAGGGTCATACGAGCTTCCCCCGGCATCATAACCACTATTTGATAAGCACTGCTCTAGTGCAACACAGCCATTCACACTCAGAAGCATTTGTATAGAAATATATTTATAGAAACAGGCTGTCTGTACTCTCTATTATAGTGAATGTACATTTATTTCCTCAGCGAAATTCTCTCTTCATGGCATCTCTTTCCTTTCTCCTCCCTCAGAGAGGAGACTCAAAAACTAGAAGAGTTTATTAGCCAGAAGAAAAATTAAGTGAGGTACATGCAGTGTAGTGAAATCATTCTTACACTGAGGGGCTGTGAGGTCAGTGATTTCTTCTATAGACTTCACTGTTTGTTCACAGCTGAGCAATGGACTTTATTAGCTCAAAATTATCTGCTGAGCTTTTTATTTATTTATGTATTTTTTTTCCTTCCCCATCCCTTCATCTATGCATCTGTTCGCATAACATACTAACTTCCAATCTTCCAATCCCAAGACAGCTGAGGTGCAAACAGAAGTATCAAGTGGCAGTAAACTTCAGAGGCATGGGGAGATGATAAAGCATGCTGAAAGACAGACAGACAGAGAGAGAGAGAGAGAGAGAGAGAGAGATAATGGTGGATTGCCACTTGCTTTATGACCGTGGGTCCTGTCTGGATGCCCCATTTTATTGAGGTGATTGCAGATAAAGAGGCTTTCTCTGCTTCAGCTACCCAGACAGATATTACCTCTCTCTCTCTCTCTCTCTCTCTCTCTCCTGCTCCTGTCTTTTCTCTCCCTCTGGATGGCTTTATTACAGCCTCCTCTCCTCTCCACGCTCTCCCTACGTGTCTGTCTCTCAGACGAATGCAATAGAATCACTGTGAAATGGTCATCAGGGGCTGCATTGCACTTCAAATTTAAATAAGGGCGTTGGTATTAAACGCTTGGGCGTCGCATCTAATGTTGAAAGAAAAATCCAGCTTAAAGCCGTCGTGGAACAATAATGCGGCCGTGAGCTGTGACACCAAGATATGCGCACTATTGAGAACCATTGAGGTACTTTTAGGCTTCGTTCACACTTAATGAGGCAGATATACCACACGGAGTGGCTCTCTGAAGGCGGTTCAGATTTCTATTATGTGACTCTGCAGACCTGAATGCATGAAGAAGAAAAAAAAAAAAAGATGAGCACAAATCGTTACCTGGAGTTTTTGGTGGAGAAGGCAGCAACGCAGATCAGGAGGGCCAGCAGGCAACCTGAAAACAACACAAAGGAGGAACAAAAGAGAAATTCATTTAATTAGCGAAGCAAGCTGCTGATAAACTATTAATACAAAGACAATATGCAATCCGAACAATGGATCCATTTCCATATTTCCACCAACGCATTCAATTTTCACTCTCATTTGCACACAATGATATGTCAAGATGGAGAGCCGGAGGGATGGTTATTGTTCTTCCATCCGCTTTGTCAATTGGGAAGACAGATACAGTGTTCCCCTGTCTCCTCGGAGAATTAATCACCCCGTCCGCCAAAAAATACAACATTAACACGGTATTGTCCAAGGGATCTGACCAAAAGAATTCTATTCAGCGTCAAGAAGCGGTCAATTTCAAGCTAACCATGTCTGCAACCATCTGTCACACTCATTTGTACTTGTTAATCCGAGTCTTTCTAGTTCTAGTTTACCCAAAGAAAAACGAAAAAAAAAAAGTCCTCATTCGTATCAACGAGCGCCCCCCCCCCATCCCCCCAGGGGATGGTGGTAGTCTGCTTCAAATCAAGATGATGACGATGTAAACTTCTCCTCATTGATGTTCATGACAGATGGTCCGCATGGGTCTAGGGAGCAATTAACAACAAGCATCAGTACACAGGCGGAATGTGTGATATCACAAATCTGAAGTCGAACCCAGAGATCAACTTTGACAAATCTGTTCTTCAATAAATAAATAAATAAATCAAACAAACAAACAACCCCCTAAGCTGTAAACTTTTAATGTATGAGCACTAACGGAACATATCTAAAGAGTAGTCTCATGGCCAAGACCAAAATTCACAGTTGAATAATAAAACTCCTCCCAGTGCAGCTAACTGGGTTATCAAAGGCCGGCCGTGTCTCTCACTGTCTGTGGTGTGAGGTTCATGTCAAAGAACCATTGCTGACTTTCGACAAGAGTAGCTGCAAAGCCGTCAGCATGTTTCTGCCCTGTGATGGCCTGGGGAGCTGTCCAGGGTGCAGTCTGTCCTCGCCCAGAGTCAACCGAGATGGGCGCCAGCCTCCCCGCGACCCTAATTAAGATTAAGCGGTTCAGAAAATCAATGAATGAACAAGTAATAAAACTCTAATGTGATTAGACGTAGTTCTTTCCCAAACCATTCCCCCGAAATCGAAAGCACATGCTTCTCTCGGTTCGCGAAAGCCGCACAATTTGCATCATGGGAAACCTGTTCTAGCACCACGACTGCACTGAGCACAAAGCGAAACCTTATGATGGCTCGGTCTGTCCAGGTTTGAGTAGAAGGACCTGAGTGTTGTGTGCAGAGACCTGGCATCATCCCGACTGAACAAATTTGGGATGAACTACAACACCGCCTGCATGTCAGCAGCAGTCCCTGATCTCACCAATGCTCTTGTAGCTATATGAATAAATCCTCAGAGACATGCTTTAAATTCTAGCGAAGCCTTCCCTGAAAAATAGAGCATATCTTCAACAAACATATATGAGGGGCATGAACAGATGTGCACATACTTGTGGCCATGCAGTGTACAAGTACACTATTAGGTGCGCATAATTTTGCACATTCAAAAATAGCAGCTAGTGGAAAAACTGGTGGATTTATTCCATCATTCAGCCGGTTCTAAAATGGTTATACATGAGAAAGTGCTGTCCTGCTTGAATAACGCAACAGTAATGCTGCACCATCTGAATAATGAACATCACTTGTACAATATGTCATCTGTCCTGCATCATCTTCAACAGTTCCAGGTAATATATAAATACATTAGAACAACGTCGAAGGCTAATAATCTCAGATGACTGAATGTTTTGGGTGTTCCTCAGTTCCTGCTGCATGGTATTACTTCTGTGTGAACCTTTCGCAATATCTGTAATCACATTTTCTTTTTTCAAAGACAAGGCACTTTTTTCAAATATTCCTTTTTTTTTCAGAATGAAAGTTCAGGCTCTCTATAAAGAGATAAAGCTTAATCAATGACTGTTGTGTAAATCAAGAATTCTGCCAAATTCAACTAAAACTCATAAAAATCTACCACGGGGGGGGGAGAATAAGAACAACTAATAAGCTTGGAACTTGGACATCACACTTGGTGCATCTGGTACAAACTACATACGCAAGCACTTACATTCCGACTTGAAAGAAAGGCAAGGTCTCTTCAACTCCGGTTCAGGAACCGGCATCAAATTGAACGGCTGCTCACAGCACATTAAAGGGCACTTGAGATGAATTTGTATTACTACCTCTTTAAAACAATCACGTATGACATCGGCGGTTCTGTCGGGCATCGTCAGTCCTAGCTTCTTGCCAAGTACGCACGAGCGCTGCCAGACGACTACGACTGCAAGGAATACGCAGCGACATGTTACCTTCTTCATTTTCTACCCAAACAACAGGCACAGGAATCATAGAAAAGTTTAACATAACAGGCCATACTCTGAGAACTACCTTTCAGTAGTCTGTGAAGCCACTTCAACCTGACCTGCGAGTGGCGTGACCTCCAGGCAGAACTACTTGGCACGAAGCCTAAACGTCTAAAACCGGACACAGTTCCTATGGAACGCTTTCATAAAAAGTCAAAGGATGACAACAGCCAGGAGCAGCGCCTCACCAAAAGGAACCAGTAAAAGATGAGAGCCTTTATTTCGAAGGATGTTTCATCCCCTAAAATGTCGCTCGCCACTTGTTTATTTGTGCTGGAAAAATGCCGTCCAACGAGTTCACGTCACTTAATAAATAAAGGTTATAAATGGATGTTCGGCATTGGTTCAACCCCCACTTGTAATCCAAAGGATAACATTGGCCAATATACTAGTAGAGCTTTTTGTGGTCATTTATGATAAAATAAGTTCTGTATCACTTACACAGATTACATCACACACAGGTTATATGCATCATGCTGTAATGAGGAACAATAGCAGTAACTCTTGGAATAAAGTATCACGACTTAAATATTGACATGATGGGGAAAAAAATACTTCTGTGCATCCAAATATTTTATTTCATGTATGGTTTTAAGATCTTGAGCAATTAAATAAGAGGATAGTGCTAAATACTGTACAACTGCAAATGCTCACCAAAACATGTCCACTCAAATCACCTTCTGAGGTGGTCCGTGATGCATTTAATCACCATATCTTTGGTAGCATAAAAGCTAATGCTAACGATAACAAGGACATGACAGGACAGCACTTCAAAAGCAAAGAAATCTGAACACGGGAGAACAACGGGACACATCAGAGATGCAAAACAGATGCAAGTGTGAATGGTGACGTGCGCCGGATGTCTACGTGAAATCTGATTACCCCGAAACTTTAAAATTTAAAACCAGTTATGAACAGGATGTAACTGTACAGCCTGCTGTTTAAAGAGCTGGAAATAAACCACAAAATAAGTGGGTGACCACTGACTGGGGTAGATTGAGAATAACTGAAACATCCAACCTGATACAAGGATTTTTTTTCCTTCTAATGCCTCTTTCTATTAAAAGAACCCCATTATTATACATTTATAGAAATTTGACCTCTTTTACTGTTTACTCGCATTTTCTGACAAAGCTTAACAGTGATAAAGAAGCATACAATCTTTTTTTTTTTTGAGTCCTGAATGACTAGCTTTTTAGTTGAAAAAGGCTGCTGCTGCCATCTAGTGGAGTGGATGATGGATGAAAAGGATGATGAATTAGGTTCATAGTAATGGTTGATGCAAGGGACGTACGATAATCATAATATTTGAAAACTCATACGGGTCACATTAAAGTGAGTTGGCGAGCCAGATTTGGCCCACCTGCTTTGAATTTGACACCTGTGTGATAAAGTATTGATTCTATCCTCAGTCACTTCTTAACACATCGTCATTGTTACAAATTTCCCTGAAAGTTGTTCTTACTCTCAGATCTAGCAAAGCACATCATTATATCTGCTAAATATTCATTCATTTGCCAAACAGCTTAATCCAACAAGGGGTATAGAGACTGGAGCCTATCTCTACCAACTCTGTGTGAAAGCAGGGAACACCCTGAATATCCAACAAGCATCAATACATATTTTCCAATTTTTGTTAGACACTCCCTCACAATCCAAACTGTAAATATAATCAGCCTGCCATGAGGAACAGGCCTTCACATAACTTGGCATCTTCAAAAGTTGATGCAGTGAGACTTTAGGTAATAGGTATCACTAGAAAGTACTTGAAATAGAATGGATATTTTTAACTTAAAAAAAAAAGTGAATAAAACAAGCAAAATGCTTTAATTCTCAGACTCCAGTGAGCATGGACAGAATAACACAATACGACGAATACGACGAATACCAGCTGAACGATTCGCATGATATCAGTATTATCGGTTAATGGAACAACTGGTAAATACATATTGTCTCCATATCCTTTTGTTTTACCTCTCCATTTACAGACTGATAAAGGCAAGCTGATATGTACTAAATTATTCTTTTAATCTATTCCTAAAATACATTGCATCATTCCAATTATCTCAGAGTGTGATATTACAAAGTTGTTGTTCTGACAAGTGCCTTACGGAGACAAGCTTAAAGCGCCATGACATCACTTTACCCATAGATGAGGTGATTGTTCTCCCAGCGATAACGCATCTCCAGCACGAACTCCTGCCACAGGTGGGACACAGCTCGTACACCACCGTGATAAAAATTCACCAAACACACACACAGCGCCAGCCTGTAGGTTAGACAGTCCCACGGAGCCGACTTCAGCACACTAAACAGATTCTACACAAAAAAAGAAAGCAGGACACATGCCAGGATTGAAAATTACTCTGAAACACAAACACTGTGTGCAGGTCCTTCTCAAAAAATTAGCATATTGTGATAAAGTTCATTATTTTCTGTAATGTACTGATAAAAATTAAACTTTCATATATTTTATATTCATTACACACAACTGAAGTAGTTCAAGCCTTTTATTGTTTTAATATTGATAATTTTGTCAAAAAAGTATCTCAAAAAAATTGCATATGTCATCTGACCAATAAAAAAAGTGTTTTTAATTAAACAAAGTCAACCTTCAAATAATTATGTTCAGTTATGCACTCAATACTTCTTCGGGAATCCTTTTGCAGAAATGATTGCTTCAATGCGGCGTGGCATGGAGGCAATCAGCCTGTGGCACTGCTGAGGTGTTACGGAGGCCCAGGATGCTTCGATAGCGGCCTTAAGCTTCCACAGTGTTGACCATCCACAGTGTTGGGTCTGGTGTCTCAACTTTCTCTTCACAATATCCCACAGATTCTCTATGGGCTTCAGGTCAGGAGAGTTGGCAGGCCAATTGAGCACAGTAATACCATGGTCAGTAAACCATTTAGCAGTGGTTTTGGCACTGTGAGCAGGTGCCAGGTCGTGCTGAAAAATGAAATCTTCATCTCCATAAAGCTTTTCAGCAGATGGAAGCATGAAGTGCTCCAAAATCTCCTGACAGCTAGCTGCATTGACCCTGCCCTTGATAAAACACAGTGGACCAACACCAGCAGCTGACATGGCACCCCAGACCATCACTGACTGTGGGTACTTGACACTGGACTTCAGGCATTTTGGCATTTCCTTCTCCCCAGTCTTCCTCCAGACTCTGGCACCTTGATTTCTGAATGACATTCAAAATTTGCTTTCATCCGAAAAAAGTACTTCGGACCGCTGAGCAACAGTCCAGTGCTGCTTCTCTGTAGCCCAGGTCAGCCGCTTCTGCCGCTGTTTCTGGTTCAAAAGTGACTTGACTTGGGGAATGCGGCACTTGTAGCCCATTTCCTGCACACGCCTGTGCACGGTGGCTCTGGATGTTTCTACTCCAGACTCAGTCCACTGCTTCCACAGGTCTCCCAAGGTCTGGAATCGGCCCTTCTCCACAATCTTCCTCAGGGTCCGGTCACCTCTTCTGGTTGTGCAGCGTTTTCTGCCACACTTTTTCCTTCCCACAGACGTCCCACTGAGGTGCCTTGATACAGCACTCTGGGAACAGCCTATTCACTCAGAGATTTCTTTCTGTGTCTTACCCTCTTGCTTCAGGGTGTCAATGATGGCCTTCTGGACAGCAGTCAGGTCGGCAGTCTTACCCATGATCGCGGTTTTGAGTAATGAACCAGGCTTGGAGTTTTTAAAAGCCTCAAGAATCTTTTGCAAGTGTTTGGAGTTAATTGGTTGATTCAGATGATTAGGTTAATAGCTCGTTTAGACGACCTGAACATGATATGCTAATTTTTTGAGATAGGAATTTTGGGTTTTCATGAGCTGTATGCCAAAATCATCAGTATTAAAACAATAAAAGACCTGAAATATTTCAGTTGGTGTGCAATCAATCTAAAATATATGAAAGTTTAATTTTGATCAGTACATCACAGAAAATAATGAACTTTATCACAATATGCTAATTTTTTGAGAAGGACCGTTATATAGACAGGTATGCCTCGACTTAAATCGTTTCGAGTTAGGTCATTTTCAATTATATGTCGATTTTCAAAAAATATATAAACAAAAATAAATAAAAATCAATTTTGAAGAATTATAATCATATAATCACACCCCGCTACTTGAGAAGCACTGAATTAGCGGCAGCAAACTATACATATGAATCATCACGGCATTACAGGCACGTGATTCAAATTTAGCCAATGGCTGAGAGCTTTTGTTTCTCTCTCCTGCTGATTGGTTGCAGATGATATGTACACCTCTTTTTTTTCCTTCGTGCAGATGTTATCAATGTGATTGCATAAATTGTGAAATCATTTAGATACATCATACATATATACACACACACAGAGCGAGATGAATTAACTATCTGCTCAGATCGGCAAATCTACCATGCATACTCAGTTAAGCAAAGAGAATTGTAAAATTAATGAAAACCCAAGAAAGACAACTCTCTGCTCTGCTGATTCACATCAGTGATTCACATCAGTGCAGGCAAAGTACGAAATGAGTTCAACGACACCCTTGTGCACTTAAAAGACCGTAAGTCCGTTTAACCCGCGCTTTGTTTCAAGCAAGTAAACAAATTTCAGCAAGTGCACTACTTTCGGTATTGAGCGCCTCACATATTGTAAGCGTTGATTGCCTGTTTTAAGCTTCATGTAAAGTGAATCGGCTCAGCTTCATGTCATGTGACCATCCATCGACTATCGGAACCATTTACAAGCAGAAAAATCGCATCATAGAGAATGTTAAAGGTTATATTTGATATTTGTTGAGTGAATTTGATTAAAATTGATCAATTTGAAATTATTTTGCTTGAATATAATTTATTTGAAATTAATGTTGATATTATTTGATATATGTTATGTTTATAATAATTGAGTTAGGGGTGTTTTATGAAATACGGTAATGGTATTTATGGATGTATAGTACAGCATGAGCGGCATACGTCATACGTCACTGTAACAACTTACATTCACTTTCAACTTACGTTCGATCGTCTGGAACCAATTAAAAACGTACGTGGGGAGCATCAGCTATATATATATATATATATAAAAATACAAGTAATTCGCTACTAAATTCGATAAAATAGCAAGCTAATTTGAGTTGAGTCATTTTCGACTTGCGTTGTCTCTACTGGAACCAATTAACAACGTCAGCCGAGGTATACCTGTACAGTATGTGTGTGTGTCTATTATATATTACACATACAGAGTATACAGAGTATATATTGTCTTGTACATATACTGATTTTATTTATGTCTTGTATGTGTATGTTATGTCTGAAACTTGAGACTTCATCCCTGCTTCAGAGTGCAAAGAATGATCAGAGACAATCTCCAGCATTGTTTATTAACTCACTCAGGCTCTATTCAGAGTTGACTTTTAGCTCCATTTCCTTTCTGGTTTTATTGATAACGCTCATAATGTAGAACACTGCATGGCCAATAAGCTCACTAATATCACAGCATGTATTAGGGCACGGGAAAAAAGATACACTTCATTAAGTTAATTGACTGCTTCACTTAATTTAAGGCATACAGTAAAATCCAAATGCCCTCTGCCATTAACTGTTGTGCTTCTATCATTAATCAAAATTTTATCCATTCGATTATTAAAGCAAGAGATGTGTTTTACTCAATCCTATTAAATTCAAATCTATCTGAACATCCTGTTTACAGATCATTTACTTTATTTAATGTGAAGATAACAGAGCACTGCTAACACCTGGTGCTAATCGTTATCATACCTGTGCTTCAGGACACATCATTTCGATTTCTATTAGTGAAGAATAATGGAACTTATTTTGGGAGTAAATAAAGAAATAAATAAAATATTCTTGGCATCGAATTATTTCTGTTTGCAACATATTTTAAGATGAAATAAACCATAATGTCTTCAGATTTCACGAATGTCAGTGCTCTGAGGCTTGCAACAATGAGGTCATGAAAGGAGGACGAACAGGAGAAAGGATGGGACGTTTTTAATGCACTTACATGGTCTTCAGCTTCTTTGCCTTGATCACTCTTTCCTCCTGTGTTCGTCTGAGACGATTTCGCTTCATTCGAGTCAGATTTGTCCAGCGCTGCATCTGGAAAGAGATACTAACACAAACATCTGTGATCAGCAAGCACGCCTTTTACCATAATGCATCGTCCAAATGAAAACGAGGTCACTGTGCTGGTGACATTTTCTAATCCTCTGCTCCTCATTTGCAAGTACGGGTGCAATTAGTTTCGCCAAACTCATCAACCAGTAATTGGTCTCAGATATAATAAAACCTCATCAGCAAAACCCGTAATCATGACTCACCAGTTCAGTTGTAACTGTCACGATGAGAACGCGTTGTATAAATAAAATGCAATAATCGCAGAAATGTTTTATTCACTGATGAGTCACTACCGATGCTTCAAACTAAGAAGGACAAGACGACAGATGAACAATAAAAATAGAGATTACAGGCCCCAAGATGTTGAAAGTCACGACACTCCCTGCAAACTATTCTTCATTATGAGATACTGTGTGAATCCCACAAATCAAAATTATTCTCCACACACACAGAGTGTGTGTGTGTGTGTGTGTGTATATATATATATATATATATATATATATATATAGATATATAGACACACGACTCCCCGACTTATGTTCATCCGTTTTACGGGTTTGTTTTTTTCCAAAAAAAACAAAAAAGTGAAATTTTGAGTTTAGACGTACCTACATAGTACGCTGACGTAATGACGCTGCATTCATTGTTCACAAACTACAGACTGAGTGTGTGTGTGTGTTATAGTTATATGATAGATATATATAGTTATATGAGATATATATATATATATATATATATATATATATATATATTTCTTTATACGACAGGAATATGGCAACAAATGTCATGTTTCATTTTCTTCACAAATAAAATATTGAATGGAGCTTCTGAAAAACAAGTTAGTTCCTGTTGTCACTTATGCTACGGCTACAATAAACAATCATTCCCTCACTCACTTCTTTATTTCCCCATCTTTCTCAACCAGGGATTTTTTTTGTATAACAACTTTTTCAAGATCTTTATTCACACTATGTACACCCCACGACCGTTTAATTCTTGATTCTTTTTCGCCAGAAGATGTTGATTTTCAAGAGCAGCAGCTCTGACAACAGTGAATACTTCA